>CM039673.1:372798337-373398337 GCA_022496015.1 Hordeum marinum
GCTCCCGCCAAGGAACCAAGGTTTCACAAGAGGACCAGACGCATAAAGCGATGCTTCGATTCCATCCGCGATTACATCGAGGAGGAGGACATAAATATTTGCAAAGTGCACACGGGTCTAAATGTTGCAGACCCATTGACTAAACCTCTTCCAAGGGCTAAACATGATCAACACCAGAACTATATGGGTGCTAGATTCATTACAATGTAAATCACATAGTGTTGTGAGCTAGATTATTGACTCTAGTGCAAGTGGGAGATTGTTGGAAATATTCCCTAGAGTCAATAATAAATTAGTTATTACCATATTTCCTTGTTCATGATAATCGTTCATTATCTATGCTATAATTGTATTGATTGGAAACTCAGATACATGTGTGGTTACATAGACACCATTGTGTCCCTAGTATGCCTCTAATAGACTAGCTCGTTAATCAAAGATGGTCAAGGTTTCCTAGTCATAGACATGAGATGTCATCTGATAATGGGATCACATCATTAGGAGAATGATGTGATGGACAAGACTGATGTCTACTACACAACCTTCTTCTTGTAGACTCGTGTTGGGCCTCCAAGCGCAGAGAGAATCATCATAATAAGAAGATTAAATTCCTATGATCTGATCGAGGAGGATAATATCTAAGTTATGAGTTTGGCAGTCACTTAAGACAGTGTGGAATTGTTTCACAATTGACACCGCCTGGAATACCACAGTGTAATCATGTGTTCGAACGTCGTAATCGAACCTTATTAGATATGGTGCCTTCTATGATGTCTCTTGCCGATTTGCCACTAGCATTTTGGGGTTATGCATTAGAGACAACTGCATTCACTTTAAATAGGGCACCATCGAAATCCGTTGAGACGACGCCATATGAATTGTGGTTTTATAAGAAGCCAAAGTTGTCGTTTCTTAAAGTTTGGGGATGTGATGCTTATGTCAAAAAGCTTCAGACTGAAAAGCTAGAACCCAAAGCGGAGAAATGCGTCTTCATCGGATACCCAAAAGAGATAGTTGGGTATACCTTCTATCTTAGTTCTGAAGGCAAAGTGTTTGTTGCTAAGAACGAAACATTTCTTGAGAAAGAGATTCTCTAGAAAGAATTGAGTGGGAGGAAAATAGAACTTTATGAGGTTATTAAAGCTTTACTTCAACCAGAGAGTAGTGCAACGCAGAAAGATGTTTATGTAGAGCCTGCATCGGTTGAATAGGAAGTTGATGATGATGATCATGAAGCTTCGGATCAAGTTACTATCAACCTCGTAGGTCAACAAGGGAGTGTGCCGCTCCTCAGTGGTATGGCAACCATGTCTTAGAGGTCATGTTGTTAGACAATGATGAACCTATGAGATATGGAGAAGCGATGATGGGCCCGGATTCTGAGAAATGGTTAGAGGCCATGAAATCTGAGATGGGATCCATGTATGAAAACAAAGTATGTACTTTGGAAGTATTACCTAAAGGGCGAAAGGCCATTCAGAACAAATGGATCTTTAAGAGGAAGACGGACGCGGACGGTAATGTCATCGTCTATAAAGCTCGACTTGTGGCAAAGGGTTTTTCACAAGTTCAAGGAGTTGACTATGGTGAGACCTTCTCACCCGTAGTGATGCTTAAGTCCATCAAAATCATGTTAGCAATAGCTGCATATTTCGACTATGAAATTTGGCACATGGATGTCAAAACAGCGTTCCTTAACGGTTTCCTTAAGGAAGAGTTGTATATGATACAACCAGAAGGTTTTGTTGATCCAGAGAATGCTAACAAAGTTTGCAAACTCCAGCGATCCATTTATGGACTAGTGCAAGCATCTCGGAGTTGGAATATGTGCTTTGATGAGGTGATCAAAGCGTTTGGGTTTATACAAGTTTACGGAGAAGCTTGTATTTACAAGAAAGTGAGTGGAAGCTCTATAGCGTTTCTAATATTATATGTGGATGACATATTGCTAATTGGAAACAATATAGAAATGCTGGAGAGCGTGAAGGAATATCTGAACAAAAGTTTTTCAATGAAGGACCTAGGAGAAGCTGCTTTCATATTAGGCATTAAGATCTATAGAGATAGATCAAGATGCTTAATAGGACTTTCATAGAGCACATACCTTGACAAAGTTTTGAAGTTCAAAATGGATCAGTCCAAGAAGGGGTTCTTGCTTGTGTTGCAAGGTGTGAAGTTGAGTAAGACTCAATGCCCAGTGACTGCAGAATATAGAGAAAAGATGAGTGTCATCCCCTATGCTTCAGCCATAGGCTCTATCATATATGCAATGATGTGCACAAGACCCGATGTTAGCATTGCCATAAGTATGGCCCGAAGGTTTCAAAGTGATCTAGGAATGGAGCACTGGACGACGGTTAGGAATATCCTTAAGTACCTGAAAAGGATTAAGGAAATGTTTCTCGTTTATGGAGGTGATCAAGAGCTCGTCATAAAGGGTTACGTCGATGCAAGCTTTGACACTGGTCCGGATGACTCTAAGTCGCAAACTGGATACGTATTTATTCTTAATGGGGGAGCGGTAAGCTGGTGCAGTTCCAAACAGAGCATGGTAGCCGATTCCACATGCGAAGCAGAGTACATCGCAACCTCGGAGGAGGCGAAGGAAGGTGTCTGGATGAAGGAGTTCATGACAAATGTTGGAGTAGTGCCTAGTGCATTGAATCCAATGGCTCTATTCTTTGACAACACTGGTGCCATTGCTCCCGCCAAGGAACCAAGGTTTCACAAGAGGACCAGACACATAAAGCGATGCTTCGATTCCATCCGCGATTACATCGAGGAGGAGGACATAAATATTTGCAAAGTGCACACGGGTCTAAATGTTGCAGACCCATTGACTAAACCTCTTCCAAGGGCTAAACATGATCAACACCAGAACTATATGGGTGCTAGATTCATTACAATGTAAATCACATAGTGTTGTGAGCTAGATTATTGACTCTAGTGCAAGTGGGAGATTGTTGGAAATATTCCCTAGAGTCAATAATAAATTAGTTATTACCATATTTCCTTGTTCATGATAATCGTTCATTATCTATGCTATAATTGTATTGATTGGAAACTCAGATACATGTGTGGTTACATAGACACCATTGTGTCCCTAGTATGCCTCTAATAGACTAGCTCGTTAATCAAAGATGGTCAAGGTTTCCTAGTCATAGACATGAGATGTCATCTGATAATGGGATCACATCATTAGGAGAATGATGTGATGGACAAGACTGATGTCTACTACACAACCTTCTTCTTGTAGACTCGTGTTGGGCCTCCAAGCGCAGAGAGAATCATCATAATAAGAAGATTAAATTCCTATGATCTGATCGAGGAGGAGAATATCTAAGTTATGAGTTTGGCAGTCACTTAAGACAGTGTGGAATTGTTTCACAATTGACACCGCCTGGAATACCACAGTGTAATCATGTGTTCGAACGTCGTAATCGAACCTTATTAGATATGGTGCCTTCTATGATGTCTCTTGCCGATTTGCCACTAGCATTTTGGGGTTATGCATTAGAGACAACTGCATTCACTTTAAATAGGGCACCATCGAAATCCGTTGAGACGACGCCATATGAATTGTGGTTTTATAAGAAGCCAAAGTTGTCGTTTCTTAAAGTTTGGGGATGTGATGCTTATGTCAAAAAGCTTCAGACTGAAAAGCTAGCACCCAAAGCGGAGAAATGCGTCTTCATAGGATACCCAAAAGAGATAGTTGGGTATACCTTATATCTTAGTTCTGAAGGCAAAGTGTTTGTTGCTAAGAACGAAACATTTCTTGAGAAAGAGATTCTCTAGAAAGAATTGAGTGGGAGGAAAATAGAACTTTATGAGGTTATTAAAGCTTTACTTCAACCAGAGAGTAGTGCAACGCAGAAAGATGTTTATGTAGAGCCTGCATCGGTTGAATAGGAAGTTGATGATGATGATCATGAAGCTTCGGATCAAGTTACTATCAACCTCGTAGGTCAACAAGGGAGTGTGCCGCTCCTCAGTGGTATGGCAACCATGTCTTAGAGGTCATGTTGTTAGATAATGATGAACCTATGAGATATGGAGAAGCGATGATGGGCCCGGATTCTGAGAAATGGTTAGAGGCCATGAAATCTGAGATGGGATCCATGTATGAAAACAAAGTATGTACTTTGGAAGTATTACCTAAAGGGCGAAAGGCCATTCAGAACAAATGGATCTTTAAGAGGAAGACGGACGCGGACGGTAATGTCATCGTCTATAAAGCTCGACTTGTGGCAAAGGGTTTTTCACAAGTTCAAGGAGTTGACTATGGTGAGACCTTCTCACCCGTAGTGATGCTTAAGTCCATCAAAATCATGTTAGCAATAGCTGCATATTTCGACTATGAAATTTGGCACATGGATGTCAAAACAGCGTTCCTTAACGGTTTCCTTAAGGAAGAGTTGTATATGATACAACCAGAAGGTTTTGTTGATCCAGAGAATGCTAACAAAGTTTGCAAACTCCAGCGATCCATTTATGGACTAGTGCAAGCATCTCGGAGTTGGAATATGTGCTTTGATGAGGTGATCAAAGCGTTTGGGTTTATACAAGTTTACGGAGAAGCTTGTATTTACAAGAAAGTGAGTGGAAGCTCTATAGCGTTTCTAATATTATATGTGGATGACATATTGCTAATTGGAAACAATATAGAAATGCTGGAGAGCGTGAAGGAATATCTGAACAAAAGTTTTTCAATGAAGGACCTAGGAGAAGCTGCTTTCATATTAGGCATTAAGATCTATAGAGATAGATCAAGATGCTTAATAGGACTTTCATAGAGCACATACCTTGACAAAGTTTTGAAGTTCAAAATGGATCAGTCCAAGAAGGGGTTCTTGCTTGTGTTGCAAGGTGTGAAGTTGAGTAAGACTCAATGCCCAGTGACTGCAGAATATAGAGAAAAGATGAGTGTCATCCCCTATGCTTCAGCCATAGGCTCTATCATATATGCAATGATGTGCACAAGACCCGATGTTAGCATTGCCATAAGTATGGCCAGAAGGTTTCAAAGTGATCTAGGAATGGAGCACTGGACGACAGTTAGGAATATCCTTAAGTACCTGAAAAGGATTAAGGAAATGTTTCTCGTTTATGGAGGTGATCAAGAGCTCGTCATAAAGGGTTACGTCGATGCAAGCTTTGAAACTGATCCGGATGACTCTAAGTCACAAACTGGATACGTATTATTCTTAATGGGGGAGCGTTAAGCTGGTGCAGTTCCAAACAGAGCATGGTAGCCGATTCCACATGCGAAGCGGAGTACATCGCAACCTCGGAGGAGGCGAAGGAAGGTGTCTGGATGAAGGAGTTCATGACAAATGTTGGAGTAGTGCCTAGTGCATTGAATCCAATGGCTCTATTCTGTGACAACACTGGTGCCATTGCTCCCGCCAAGGAACCAAGGTTTCACAAGAGGACCAGACACATAAAGCGATGCTTCGATTCCATCCGCGATTACATCGAGGAGGAGGACATAAATATTTGCAAAGTGCACACGGGTCTAAATGTTACAGACCCATTGACTAAACCTCTTCCAAGGGCTAAACATGATCAACACCAGAACTATATGGGTGCTAGATTCATTACAATGTAAATCACATAGTGTTGTGAGCTAGATTATTGACTCTAGTGCAAGTGGGAGATTGTTGGAAATATTCCCTAGAGTCAATAATAAATTAGTTATTACCATATTTTCTTGTTCATGATAATCGTTGGTTATCCATGCTATAATTGTATTGATTGGAAACTCAGATACATGTGTGGTTACATAGACAACACTGTGTCCCTAGTATGCCTCTAATAGACTAGCTCGTTAATCAAAGATGGTCAAGGTTTCCTAGTCATAGACATGAGATGTCATCTGATAACGGGATCACATCATTAGGAGAATGATGTGATGGACAAGATTGATGTCTACTACACAACCTTCTTCTTGTAGACTCGTGTTGGGCCTCCCAGCGCAGAGTTTTGTAGGACAATGGCAATTTCCCCTCAAGTGGATGACCTAAGGTTTATCAATCCGTGGGAGGTGTAGGATGAAGATGGTCTCTCTCAAACAACCCTGGAATCAAATAGCCAAGAGTCTCTTGTGTCCCCAACACACCCAATACAATGGTAAATTGTATAGGTGCACTAGTTCGGCGAAGAGATGGTGATACAAGTGAAATATGGATGGTAGATATAGTTTTTTGTAATCTGAAAATATAAAAACAGCAAGGTAACAAATAGTAAACAGCGAGAAAAACATGGTATAAATGCTTGGAAACAAGGCCTAGGGTCCATACTTTCACTAGTGCAAGGTGTCTCAACAATACTAACATAGTTGAATCATATGTAAATACCTCTCATGCGACAAAGAGTCCACTCCAAAGTCACAAATAGCGGAGAACAAATGTTGAAATTATTGCAGGGTACAAAATCACCTCAAAGTTATCTTTTCTGATCAATCTTATGAGCTATCCCTATAAGTGTCACAAACAGCCCTAGATTTCGTACTAAGATAACACCCTAAGATACACATCAACCAAAACCCTAATGTCACCTAGATACTCCAATGTCACCACAAGTACTCGTGGGCTTGATTATATGATATGCATCACACAATTTCAGATTAATTATATTCAATCCAACACAAAGAACTTCAAAGAGTGCCCCAAAGTTTCTACCGGAAAGTCAAGACAAAAACGTGTGCCAACCCCTATGCATAGATTCCCAAGGTCATGGAACCCGCAAGTTGATCACCAAAACATACATCAAGTGGATCAATAGAGCATCCCATTGTCACCACGGATATCCCATCGCAAGACATACATCAAGTGTTCTCAAATCCTTAAAGACTCAATCCGATAAGAAAACATCAAGGGAAAACTCAATTCATCACAAGAAGATAGAGAGGGGAAAACTCCATATGATTCAATCTATATCAATAAAGCTTGTGGTACATCAAGATCGTGTCATCTCAAGAACACAAGAGAGAGAGAGAGATCAAACACATAGCTACTGGTACATACCCTCAGCCCCGATGGTGGACTACTCCCTCCTCATCATGGAGAGCGTCGGGATGATGAAGATGGTCTCTGGTGATGGTTTCCCCCTCCGGAAGGGTGCCGGAATGGGCTCCCGATTGGTTTTTCATGGCTCTGGAGGCTTGCAGTGGCAGAACTCCCAATCTAGGTTCTGCATTGGTTTTTTTGGAATTTATAGGAATTTATGGCGGTGGAAACGAGTCAGGATGGGCCATGAGGGAGTCACAAGCCTGGTGGGCGCGCCCAGGGGGTGGCCGCGCCCCTGAGGCTTGTGACTGCCTCGTGGGTCTTCTGGCCCAACTCCGATGTTCCGTGGGTCTCTTCTGGTCCATAAAAAATCACCGTAAATTTCTATTCCATTTGGACTCCGTTTGATATTCCTTTTCTGTAAAACTCAAAAATAAGGAAAAAAACAGAAACTGGCACTGGGCTCTGGGTTAATAGGTTAGTCCCAAAAATAATATAAAGTTGTGGTAAAATGATTGCAAAACATCCAAGAATGATGATATAAAATCATGGAACAAGCAAAATTATAGATACGTTGGAGACGTATCAAAGACCCAAACTGAAACATAGCATATGATCGTGTCAGTTTATTGCTATAGTTTTTTGCATGCCAAGTATATGTTCCTATGACCATGAGATCATGCAACTCATTAACACCGGAGAAATTCTTTGTGTGTATCAAACATCGCAACGTAACTGGGTGACTATAAAGATGCTCTATAGGTATCTCCGAGGGTCTTTGTTGAGTGGGCATGGATCAAGACTGGGATTTGTTACTCCGTGTGACGGAGAGGTATCTCGGGGCCCACTAGGTAATACAACATCACAACAAGCCTTGCAAGCAATGTTACTAAAATGTTAGCCATGGGATCTTGTATTACGGAACGAGTAAAGAGAATTGCCGGTAACGATATTGAACTAGGTATAGAGATACCGACGATCGAATCTCGGGCAAGTAACATACTGAAGGACAAAGGGAACAACATACATGATTACTGAATCCTTGACATAGAGGTTCAACCAAAAAATCTTCATAGAATATGTGGGAACCAATATGGGCATCCAAGTCCCGCTATTGGTTATGGACCATAGAGGTGTCTCGATCATGTTTACATAGTTCTCGAACCCGTAGGGTCTGCACACTTAATGTTCGATGACGTTTTAGTAGTATAGAGTTATGTATGGTGGTGATATAAGGTTTTTTGGAGTCTTGGATGAGATCTAGGACGTCATGAGGAGCTACGGAATGGTCCGGAGGTAAAGATTGATATATAGGAAGTCCTGTTTTGGTCATTGGAAAGTTTCGGGTACTTCAGTAGTGTACCGGGAGTGCCAGGAGGGTTCCGAAGGACCACCGGGAGAGGCCACCTGCGTCGGGAAGCCACATGGGCCTCAGGGATGGTGCACCAGCCCCAAGAGGCCCATGCGGATGGAGGAGGAGAGAAGGAAAAAACCCAAAGGTGGGAAGAATTCCAAGTGGAATCCTACTAGGAGTAGGATTGGAGGTGGACTCCTCCACCTCCTCCCCACTTCGGCCGAAGCCCTAGGGGAAACCCTAGGTGGTTGCCTCCTCCCCTCCCTCCTATATATACTAGAGGAATAGAGCCCCCAAGGATATAAGTCCATGTGCTAGTTCTCTATTCCCCAGTTCCTCCAACATCTAGATTCGGCGGTGCTTAGGCAAAGCCCTGCTGGAATAGCTGCCGGGGAACTCATCTACCTCTCTATTCCCTCTTGCTGGATCAAGAAGGCGGAGATCGTCATCGAGTTGTACGTGTGTTGAACGCGGAGGTGCCATCCGTTCGGCGCTAGATCAGGACGGGTCGTGATTGGATCGCGAGACGCTCGGCGATTTGGATTGTGAAGACGTTCGACTACATTAACCGCATTTCTTAACGCTTCCCGCTTAGCGATCTACAAGGGTATGTAGATCCACTCTCGCTCTTGTAGATGCTCGTCACCATGGATAGATCTTGCGTGTGCGTAGAATTTTTTTCCCATGCAACGTTCCCCAACATTAGGCCCCAGTGGGTCCCCTCACTTATTCCCTTAGCCCATGTCATATCCTACCTCAAAAAAAACCATTGCCCTCTCCCTCATGTTCTTGCTCAAGAACCTGTGGATTTCGATCTCTTTGCCCGAAGCTCCAGTTCCAAAACTGTTTTAGGGGATTGCTTCTTGGTATGTAACTCCCTGATTGCTCCAATTAGTTTTTGCTTTAGTGGTTTATTTTCAGAATAATCAACTACTCTTGGTGCTACTGTAGATGAGCTTGCATGTTGAATTCTTAGAGTTCCAAGTAGTTTGAATGTTTGATAGGGCCTCTATGCATCCCTATGAGTAGTTGCTATCAATCTTATTAAGTTTAGTTGACAAAAAAATTGTGGACTAAATTTTTTAGAAATTTATTTGTAGAAAATAAGATGAATTTCTTTAGGAAGTACTCCTCCAAGAAGAATGCTAGAGGAGTCATTGGGAAATCATCCGATAGCGACCTCAACACTCTGAGGAAGGAAGAAGTGTGGTCGTGCGAATGGCCACATACTACCTTTATGGAGGAGGCTGGGTTCCATCAAGAATAATTCGTTGAAAATGTTGGGCTTACCAACTTCCTCATAGATCAGTGTGACCAATGCCACATCCTCACAAATTCCTTTGTGCAAAGTATTTATTTTCTAAGAAAGAATGATCCTCCCGGAGTGCTGTTTAATCTTTATGCTAAAAATTATAAGATATCACTTGCCAACTTTTGTAGCATATGTCTAATTCCTTCTGATGGGGAATTAAGAGAGCCTAAACCGGCAGAGTTTGAGGACTTTCTCCTCACTTTAACAGTTTGCAGTTTCCTTCTGTTCACTACTTTGCTTTTTTCATTTGGAAGTGCTTAACTGCTAAGGAAAAGGTCGATGCACTCAGTACCCCTGACCTCGCCATTTTACGTCATGCATTACACAATGATACATGGTGGCATTTATGCTACTCATTTAGCGAGTCGTTTTGAAATTCAGATACGCCCACATGATTATCTTTTACCCAAGGTTTATCTATATCACAAGTCGTTGCTGGACCACCACTTTATTGATAAAGTTGATATCTCTCATAATATTCACTAGCTTAGTATTCAGCGTCATAACCCGTGATGTTATCCCGTTACCTCTACCTGCCTTGTTTGATTCTTTTTCCAGGAACGGATACAAAATTATGCCAGATGACATTATCGCCTACCGGAACAACCTAGTTGTAGCTGAGGAGGAACCCCAGGAGTGGGACGCTCAGGTGCCACCACCACCTAGCATCAACTCAGACTATTATCCAAGCTATGGATGGTGATTACCAAGCTAGGCCAAAAGCCTAAGCTTGGGGGAGTACGTGTTTCCACCGACATTATATTCATGTTCATGCATTTCATTCCAGTTGTCGGTGTTCACACTTTTTCATTGTATTATCCATGCTAGATTTATTTTCTTGCTTTCTTCTTGTGTGTTTAAAAACTTTGAGAAAATCCAAAAATACTTCTTGTTTCTTTTTGGTTTTTCTTTTCAGCTTAGTTAGGTGTAGTATTAAAAGAAAACCCAATAAGATTTCTCACTTCTTCTTTTGCTTCTTGGGAGTTATCCCATGTAAATAGTTTTTCTCATTTTTTGTTTTTTCCTTCTTTTATTTGCTTCTTCACGAAAAACTCAAAACTCAAAAAATATTTTAGTGTGTTTCCTTGAAATTCTCATTCTTTTATCGAGTCATACCAAGGAGAAGACTGCGATGAAAATTTTGAGTGGCTCTCATATGCTTTACTGTTGATCTAACAAAGAGCCCATATTACTTTGTCTTCTCCTCTTGAATAAAATGTTTGTAGATTCCAGCTTAGTCCACGACACTCTTGCACTATTATTATTTTCATATCATTAGATTGTGCAAGTGAAAGGCAATAATGACGATGTCTGATGAATTGGTTGTGGCAGAGAGAAGCGGGTATGAACTCAACTGGTTTTTGTTTTTGTAAATATGTTTAACCTAGTATCCATGATTCAACATATTATGATCAAACATGTTTGCAATGACAATTACAAATTATAGTTGATCATGCCATGCTCAAGTATCTAGGAGTGGATAATGATTTATCTTGGATGTCAACATGCATTAAAATGGTTGTGATGTAGTATGATGATATGGTATCCTCCTCTGAATGTTTCAAGTGGCTTGACTTGGCACATGTTCACACATGTAGTTGAATCCAAACCAACATAGCCTTCATGATATTTATGTTATGGTGTCCATATCCTACTCATGATAGCATTCAATGTTTATTATTCGTAATGCATGTTTATGACCGTCTTCGCTCTCTAGTTGGCCGCTTCTGAATCTATTTGCTAACCTTCACCTATACTAAGTGGGAATCTGCTTGTGCATCAAAATCCTTAGCCAAAGTTATTCCAGATGAGTCCACCATATCTACCTATATGCGGTATTACCTATCGTTCCAAGTAAATTTGCATGTGCCACCTCTAAAATTTCAAATGAGCATCTATTTTGTGTGCCTAGACCGCTCATGGAGCGACAGGGGGTGGTCGGTATCTTCCATGTTAAGCGGTTTACTCTCATTATGAGTGTTTATTCACTCGTCCTTGCACGAGAAGGGCGGTAATAGGGTTTCACAGTCCCGAAATCAAAATAAATGCAAATAATTAAACAAAACTCCCCCAAGAATGTTGTTGGTTTGGACGGTACCCGTGGATTCGGCTCATAGTGGAGTGTGTTTGTCGGTGGAGGGGGAGTAAGCCTTTACTTTTACCACTTGGGAACCACCGCTAATTTGTTTAACATGGAAGATATTGATAACTCTTGGTCGTAACGTTGACAGGAAGGGTATGCCTCTCAAAATTATATTTATCTCTTATTTAAGCCTTGAACTCTGGCACCTTTGCAAATGCCTTCTTCCCTCTGCGAAGGGACTATCTATTTACTTTAATGTTGAGTCATCACTTTCTCAAATAAGCGCCAGATCTGAGAGCACTATTGTCATCCTCATGCATTGTGTATAGTGAATGTTGGATGCATCATGACTGGATCTTTTCTACCATGAATTACAATGTTTAGTCGTTGCTTGAACTTTGGAGGTGCTTTGCATTTATGTTTAGTCTCAGAAAGGGCTAGCGAGATACCACTATTGTCATATTATATCATGATTGTTTTGACAAATGTTTGCACTTGAGATATCTTATTATTGCTCACTAGTTGCTTGTGACATTGATATGCGTTAATATAATATTTAAGATTTATTGTTGACATGGTTAGTCATAATCTTTGCTGAAAACTTGGTGCTACTTAAGCATATGTATGTAAACAAGAACAAAAGAGTTCGTAAAAGTTTTTCTTTCACACTTTCAGTTTGTCAATTGAATTTATTGAGGATAAGCAAGGGTTTAAGCTTGGGGAGTTGATACGTCTCCATCGTATCTACTTTTTCTAACGCTTTTGTTCTTATTTTGGACTCTAATTTGCATGATTTGAATGAAACTAACCTGGACTGGCACTGTTTTGAGCAGAACTACCATGGTGTTGTTTTTGTGCAGAAATAAAGTTCTCGTAGGAACAAAACTTTTTGGAGAATTGTTTTAGAAAATATGAGGAATATTGCAGCCAGAAGCCACCAGAGAGGGGGGGCAGGGTGCCCACCACCCACCAGGGCGTGGCAGCCCCCCTGGCATGGCTTGGTGGGTGGTGCTCACCTCTTGGGGCCCCCGACCCTAATTCCAACGCTATAAATTACTAATTTTCTAGAAAAAAATCAAGGAGAAAGTTTCATCATGTTTCATGATACGGAGCCACAACCACCTCCTATTCGTCATCGGGAGGCTAGATCTGGAGCCCGTTTGGGGCTCCAGAGAGGGGAATCTTCAGTCTTTGTCATCATCAATCCTCCTTCATCACCAATTCCATGATGCTCCCCACCGGGAGTGAGTAATTACTTCGTAGGCCCTCTGGTCGATGAGGAGTTGGATGAGATTCATCATGTAATCGAGTTAGTTTTGTTAGGGCCTGATCCCCAATATCCACTATGTTCTAGGATTGATGTTGCTATGACTTTGCCATGCTTAATGCTTGTCACTAGGGCCCGAGTGCCATGATTTCAGATCTGAACCGTTTATGTTATCATCATTATATCTATGTTCTTGATATGATCTTGCCTAGTCATATGCACCTGTTACGTGTTATGATCCGTCAACCCCATAGTGACAATATTTATGATCGTAGTTTGAGGTTTGTTCCGGTTCTCTATTAAAAGTAGGCCTTAATATACCTTAGTTTCCTTATGGACCCCGCTGCCACGAGAGGGTAGGACAAAAGATGTCATGCAAGTTCTTTTCCATAAGCACGTATGACTATATACGGAATACATGCCTACATTATATTGACGAACTGGAGCTAGTTCTGTGTCACCCTAGGTTATGACTGTTATATGATGAATATCATCCAACGAGTACACCGATCCAGTGCCTACGAGTTTTCCACTTGCTGCTCTTTCTAAGTTACTACTGCTACTGTTACTATTGCACTTGCTACAAAACTATTACCGCTACTGTTACTTTTACTACTACTATCAAACTATCATATTACTGTGCTAATGATCACTTTTCTGCAGATATTTATCTCCAGGAGTGGTTGAATTGACAACTCAACTGCTAATACTCTCAAATATGCTTTGGCTCCCCTTGTGTCTATAAATTTGGGTTGAATACTCTACCCTCGAAAACTGTTGCAATCCCCTATACTTGCGGGGTATTAGTGATGCCTATATACATGTTAATTGTCATGATTAACACATAACTATGTGCTTTTCTATCAATTACCCAACAGTAGTTCGTCTACCCATTGTACGCTATGCGTTCGGGAGAGAATCCTCTAGTGAAAACTATGGGCCCTGGGTCTATTTAAATCATATTGCTAAAACCCTAAAAACCTTGTTGCAATTTATTTACTTTCCTTTCCTTTTATTTTTATTTATTTATGTACCACCATTAGAAGTAATCCTTGCAAGCAACAAGTTTAAGGGGCTTGACAACCCTCTTGTCCGTGTTGGGTGCAAGTGTTTGGTTTTGTGCGTGTAGGTACAATCGACGTGAAGTTATCATGATTCTCCTACCGGTTCAATAACTTTTGTTCTCACTGATGGAAATACTTATCACTATTATATTGCTTCACCCTTCCTCTTCGGGGATAAACTCGACAGAACTCACATGAGCAAACACCCATTTGGTTTAGTGATGTTTTGCTCGTCCTTGGGTTTCTCCACTAGAGTCCAAACTTCATTCCTCTCGAAGTTGTTGATACGTATTCAACGTATAGATCATTTATGAGGTATTCATGTCATATTAACCCATGTTTATAATACTTTTGTATGGTTTGATGCACTTTATATGTTTTAAATGGAACTAACTTGGAAAGAAAATGTTTTCAGTAGAATTACCGTGGTGGTGTTTTTGTGCAGAAAATAGAAGTTCTCGGTATCACCCGAAACTTTTTGATGTTTTTTTCTAGAATGAAAGGGACCCAGAAAACTTTGGGGGAGTACCAGAAGACCCACAGGGGGCCCACAAGGTAACAGGGAGCACCGAGCACGGGGTGGGCATGCCCTGATGCCTTGTGCCCCCCCCCACGTGGCACCTCCTGTCTTCATTCCAACACTGAAAAATCCTATATATTGAGAAACCCCCGAAAGTTAACCTAGAATTTCTGCTCCACCACCGCAAGCCTATGGTCCGAAGCAATCTCATCCGAAGCCCTTTTCTGGTACCCTGCCGGAAGGGGAAATCATCACTGGAGGCCATCTTCATAATACCGGTGGTCTCCATGTCAAGGAGGTACCAGTAGCTATGTGTTTAATCTCTCTCTCTCTCACTCTCTCTCTCTCTCGTGTTCTTGAGATGGCACAATCTTGATGTATCACGAGCTTTGTTAATATTGTTGTATCATATGGTGTTCTTTCCTCACTATCTTGATGTGATGAATTGATTCTTTTCCTTTGAGATTTTGTTATGTTGGATTGAATACTTTGGATTTGAGAACACTTGATATATGTATTGCATGTGGATATCTGTGTTGAAAATGGGGTGTTCTATTGAGTCACTTGATATATGCTTTGGTTATCAACTTGCGGATCCCTATGGTGACATTGGGGTGATCTTGGCACATAGGTTGATGCATGCTTTCGTCCTACTTTCTCTGATAGAAGTCTTGGGATAGTATTTGAGATTCTTTGTGTGGATTGAATGTGATGAATATGAAATTGTTTGATCCACGTGGAGTAATTAACTCATGGATATTTGTGGTGACATTGGAGTATCTAGGTGACATTAGAGTTGATTGATGCATATCATAGGCGTTATTCTAGTACGAACTCTAGGGATGTTTGTGACACTTATAGGGATGGCTCAATAGATTGATCGGAAAGGATAACTTTGAGGTGGTATTGCTACCTACAACAATTCCATCTTATGTTCTCCGCTAGATAGGAACTTTGGAGTGATTCTTTGTCGCACGTTGAGGGATGATTATATGATTCAATTGTGTTAGCACTGTTGAGAGATTGCACTAGTGTAAGTACGAACCCTAGGCCTTGTTTTCAAGAATTGCAACACCATTTTTACACACTTTTGTCAGTTGTTACCTTGTTGTTTTTATTTATTCAGATTACCAAAACCTATATCTACTATCCATACTACACTCGTATCACCATATCTTCACCGAACTAGTGCACCTATACAATTGCCATTGTATTGGGTGTGCTGGGGACACAAGAGATTGCTTGTATTTGATTGTCGTGTTGCTTGAAAGAGACCATCTGCATCCTACACCTCCCACGGATTGATAAACCTTAGGTCATCCACTTGAGGGAAAATTGCTACTGTCCTAGGAGACTCTATGCTTGGAGGCCCAACATAGTAGACATCAGTTGTGTAGCTATTCATACATGGCATTTACCCAATATGGTTCTTCGAGAGGTTCTTCTACCTTCTGTAGCGACCCGATCTGAAAGGTCGAATCTCCGGTGTTTCTGTACCATCCCAAGATCATGCTGGTACACACACGGTACATCAATGTATATATCAAAGTGAAATCACACAGCTTTAATAATCTAAAAATCTCATATCGAGTTCTTTATTATAATAAGAATTACAATAAAGTGGTTGAAGGCCAACTCATGAGAATAACTAATCTTGCGGAAGCTTCAAAGGTAGTTGAGTCCATCTGACTCCAAGGGCATCTCATCAAGCGTAGAGCGTATCCTCACTCCTGGTCGGAAAAGTACTCTGCAACATGATACGTTGCAGCCGTGTAGGTCAGCATATTGAATATGCCGGCAATGTCACAAAAGAGGGGGTAAAGTAATCAGCTATTCTATATGCATATATGGCAGGTGGGGTAGTAAGTTTTGCATAAAGCCAAAAATTTCCTACATCAAGAGAGGGCAAAAGCATAATTACTACAATGTTGGTTGATTAATGAGATGGTTCCACCAACCAATTCTCATACCCAAGTTGACATTAATAAACTCACATCAATACAATTAATTGTGTTGAGAGTTCCAGATAGTTTCAGTTCCTTTGGATCAAACTGTCCATGACCGTGGACATGGCTAATCGATTAGGTTGGGGTACTCTACAGAGTTTTGCGCACGTTCCCCACAAGATTTGATCGCCTCCGTTGGATTTCTTGCACTTCAGGGTGTTTGAGAAACGGATGACCAAAACATGGTCTTCTAAAGGGTTTCCCCGAGAATCTGTCGGTGCCCATCCTTTCCTACCGTTCTTCTACATCTCGTAGCACCGCCTGTCCAGGGTCACCACGATATCCAACCAAGCCAGAGCCCATAATGGCTTGTGGCTGTGTAGGTAAGCCTTGGGTCTTGAAGCATCCATCCATCTCTTTGTGCCTGGGTGGACCTTTCCGCATGAATATTGGCACTTCTCCAGCATCATCTAGGCTAACCACTGGTTTCTCCAGGGCGCCGTTCAACCATCATCCACCCAGAGGTATGTTGAGAACTTGGAGTCTTGAAGACTTGATCATCATGTAGGTCTTGAAATTATTAACTCACAACTCTCATGAATCACACAACCAACCCCGTCTACTAATAGCATAGCAAAATTTAAATCAACGTTTCCCGGGGCCAATGTGTCAAAGGATTGAGGGGTGCCTACCACATGATACTACATCAAGTAACCAAGTTTCCAAATTACCTACTTTGCATGCAATGGGGAGATGGTAGAACTAATGCAATAAAACATAGGTATACATGGTCAAAGTGACTTGCCTTGCTGACGATCCTCGTATTCAAGTGACTCTAGATAACAAGCTTCACACTCTGAATGATCTAACGAATCAAACAAAACACACAATAAGCATAAACACAAATACAATCCATACAACAGCAAGGTAAACAAATATTTTCAACAAACAATAGCACAATCAAAAGGAAATATCACTCAAAGTATAAGACTCTAAAAATTTTGGTGTCAAAATCTCTACTAAGACATAACAAGTCAAAAATTTGTTTGGAACAACTAGGTATTTAGATAACAGAAAAGTAAATACAAATTTTTTATTATAAAACAGAAAGTATTTCATTATAAAAAATTTGTGCAAAAGAGTTAGTACAAAACCTTTTTTCTAAACAATACTAAAGGTGAAAAATAAGATGTACCTATTCAAACTAGAGCACAAAACAAATTGAAAAAAATATTATTAACAGAAAATAATACACTTAATGTTGAATCAACAGAACCTAATGAAATCTAAAAACAAAAGTTAAACTAATTCACGTTCAATTAAAATTAAAATAACTAAACTACATTAAGAACTAAACAGATTCTGTTTTTGTTAAAAAGATTAACCAAATTTATCCTAAAAATTCTTAAACTATGTAGGATGATAGGTCTAACTAATACACTCAAAAATAAATTTTTAACCTCATGTTATACAGATTTTAGTAATTTAAGCAAGTTTGGTTAGACTCAAAATTTAAAGTTCAATTTTGAAATCTAAGCATACAGACATAAACTACAACATATTTGTGAACTAATGCAAAAAGAATCAACTAAAAACACCAAATATTTTAAAAGATATGATAAAAACAAAAACAGAACACATTCTGTTTTCTAAAACAGAAAAGAAAAAGAAAAACGTTCTACCGATCGGACAGGGTCTACGTGGCATGGTGTGATTGGCCGCGAGGGCGTGCGTGCGGGAGCTAGCGAGCGGTTGGCCGAGACTTAACGCGTACCGGATCGTTTATTAAATAGATCTAATCTCACGCGTTGGATTGGAATCGGACGGCTACTGGTGGAGGTGGTGGCTTACAAAGAGGGGGTCGAGGTCGACGGCGGCCGGAGGTCGGAAGTGCTCGGGAACGACGGTGCGGTGGTCGGGGGCGGCATGCGAGAGCTTCAAATGGCAGCGGTGAGTCTCGGGCGTCGATTGGTGGCGTCGGAGGGGGCTGGGGGTGAGTGTGGCGACGGGCACGAGCTCGGGAAGGTCCGGTTGGGTGCCGAACTCCGGCGAGTTCTCGGGCAGTGTTCCGACAGGGGAAGAGGGGGGTTTCGGGTGGGGAACAAAGATCAGAGGGTCGGGGCTTTATATAGGGGCGGTGCGGTGGTCGGGGAGGGCACGAGGGGCGAGATCCACGGAAAGGGATCGCCGGCGATGTCGTCGGGCGTGGGGAAGGGGATGAGCGCGCTGACGCCGCGGTCGGACGGTGGGTCCCGCGCGTCAGTGAGGGTGGGACGCGTGGTTAGCGTGTCGGTGGCCGTCCCGGAGTAGTTTCGGGAATTAAAGGCTGTGGGCCGGCCCGTTTCTATTTAAAACATTTCCTTTTCTATTTCTAGAGCAATAAAAACTCTTTTAATGCATTCAAAATATTTCCAAACATAGGAAATATATAGATGAAAATGATCAGGAGAATTAATGCTATTTAATGAACATTTTTCTTCTGTCATATTGAATATCTTTTAAAAAATTATTTTCAGAAAAATGCCTAATTGATTTTAAATCATTTTGAGATAAACTTTCAAACAACCCCCTGGTTTTTATTGCTCAAATATTTCACCAAGATGCCCCTGGTGTGGAGTGTCATGTTACTCCCCTCTTTCTTTGAACATTACCAAAGGTTTTCAAATAGATGAAACAAATACATGGAAAAATTGAAATGGCCTTTCAGAATTTCAAAAGAAGCACTTCAACAAATTCATTAATTCAAACAAAGAGATGATGATGCATAGCTATATTTCATAACATTCCAAAATGAAATTTTGGGATGTTACACCTTCATAGGCTCAATACTAGAGATAAATGAGTAATGCTCACAAAAGTTAGCCAAACGAGTTTTAGAGCGAGTGATTCTCCTTGATTTGATGTCACCAAGAATTTGTTCAATGGGATGATTCTTGTCCACTCTTGCTCGAACTCGAGGTAGCTTTTGAGTTGTATATGGTGCAGCTTCCTCATCATCATCATCTTCTTCGTTGTTGTTGTTGAAGTTGTTGTTTCCTTGAGGTGGTGGAGAAGGAGGTTGAGGTGGATCTTCTAGTTGCACTTCCTCATTTCCTTCATCTTGACGTGTACCACTTGTGGATGCCACCAAGTCATTTTGTTGTTACCCTAAGCATGAAGTAGGGGCTTAGACTTGAGTTGATGAAGTACTTTGGTTCACCTTCATGCAATGAATCTTCCCTATGGATAGATCTTGGATTGCTTCTAAAGTATCTTTGTCTCCTACATCAACTGGAAATTGATCGACTTGAGCACCAGTAGTCTCATCAAACTCCACATCTACCCTATCTTCAAATTTTTGAGTGAAGTTGTTATAGACACGTTAAGTGTGAGGGTTCAATCTGTAACCAAGTAGGAAACCTTCATGTTCTTTAGTAGCAAATTTAGAACGACGATGCTTATCAAGAATGTAGCACTCTAGGCCGAATACCCGAAAGTATCCAGCTTGGGGTTTGTTACAGGTGAGTAGCTCGTATGTTGTTTTACTGAGAAGCTTGTGAAGGTATAGTCTGTTTGTGGCATGACAAGCTGTTTCCACCGCTTCCGCCCAAAAGTGTCTTGGAGTTTTGTACTCATCAAGCATCTTTCTCACCATCTCTATGAGAGTCTGGTTGTTTCTCTCAACAACTCCATTTTTTGAGGTGTGTAAGTAGCCAAGAACTCATGTGAGGTGATACGTCTCCATCGTATCTATAATCTTTGATTGTTTCATGCTAATATTCTACAATTTTCATATATTTTTGGCAACTTTTTCTACTATTTTTGGGACTGACATATTGATCCAGTGCCCAGTGTCAGTTCCTGTTTGTTGCATGATTTTTGTTTCGCACAAAATCCATACCAAACAAAGTCCAAACAGGATAAAAATTTACGGAGATTTTTTTTGGAATATATATGAATTTTGGGAAGTGGAAGCAAAAGAAGGCGGTGCCCGAGGGGCCCACAAGCCAGGAGGACGCACCCTGGGGGTAGGGCGCACCCTAAGGGCTTGTGGGCACCCCTTAGGTCGGTTGGAGTTGTTATTTTGCCGCAAGAAATATAATTTTTGGATAAAGATCCGCTCAAAATTTTAGACAGATCGGAGTTACGAATCTCCGGGAATATAAGAAACGGTGAAAGGCCAGAATCAGGGAGCACAGAAACAAAAGGAAACAGAGAGAGAGATCTAATCTCGAAGGGGCTCTCGCCCCTCCGCCTCCATGGAGGCCATGGACCAGAGGGGAAACCCTTCTCCCATCTAGGGGGAAGGTCAAAGAAGAAGAAGAAGGAGGGGTCTCTCTCTCCCTCTCTCCCGGTGGCGCCGGAATGCCGTCGGGGCCATCATCATGACGGCGATCTACTCCAACAACTCTGTCATCTTCATCAACACCTCCATCACCTTCCCCCATCTATCTACAGCGGTCCACTCTCCTGCAACCCGTTGTACCCTCTACTTGAACATGGTGCTTTATGCTTCATATTATTATCCAATGATGTGTTGCCATCCTATGATGTCTGAGTAGATTTTTGTTGTCCTATGGGTTGATTGACGATCATGATTGGTTTGAGTTGCTTGTTTTATTATTGGTGTTGTCCTATGGTGCTCTCCATGTTGCGCAAGCGTGAGGGATCCTCGCTGTAGGGTGTTGCAATGTGTTCATGATTCGCCTATGGTGGGTTGCTTGAGTGACAGAAGCATAAACTTGAGTAGGTGGGTTGTTGCATATGGGAGTAAAGAGGACTTGATACCTTATAATGCTATGGTTGGGTTTAACCTTAATGATCTTTAGTGGTTGCGGATGATTGCTAGAGTTCCAATCATAAGTGCATATGATCCAAGTAGATAAAGTATGTTAGCTTATGCCTCTCCCTCATATAAAATTGCAATAATGGTTACTGGTCTAGTTATCAATTGCCTAGGGACAATTCCGCAACTCCTACCACCACTTTTCCACACTTGTCAAACAAACTTAGTTGTTTCTCTATCTTAGCAGCCCCTAGTTTTTATTTACGTGCTCTTTATTATCTTGCAAACCTATCCTATCACACCTACAAAGTACTTCTAGTTTCATACGTGTTCTAGGTAAAGCGAACTTTAAGTGCGTGTAGAGTTGTATCGGTGGTCGATAGAACTTGAGGGAATATTTGTTCTACCTTTAGCTCCTCATTGGGTTCGGCACTCTTACTTGTCGAGAAAGGCTACAATTAATCCCCAACACTTGAGGGTTATCAAGACCTTTTTCTGGCGCCGTTGCCTGGGAGCAATAGCATGGGGTGAATATTCTCATGTGTGCTTGTTTGCTTTATCACTAAGTAGATTTTATTTGCTATTCTAAGTTGTTCTCTATCTTTAGCTATGGGTATGGAACATGAAATAACAAAAAAATAGGTGTACTTGCTACTCATGGAGATGGGGAACCTCCTAAAACCCTCGATGCTCGTTATGTGAAAGGTATTATGCACTACTTTAATAATCCTGAGAAAACCCCATTCAATTATATAATGGGAGACACGTTGGATCAACGTGAATACTTTAGGGATTATCACTTGACTCAAAAAGGGAAACTGTTATGGGATCAGATTTATATGTTGAAATGGTATGTTTGGAATCTATGCGAGAGATATGATTATACTTGTTGCTCTAGGATGAAGGCTCAACACCTTCCCTTTTCATGTAAATTTAATGATAATGAAATCTTGGCTTCTTATGCTAAAGGTATTTATGATTACTATGATGTGGAATGAATAGAGGAATTCGTTGCTTTTAAGGGTGCTTATGAAATTGAATCTTTGTTTGAGAAGTGTGAAAATTATGATGATGTTGTTTATAGACCTGAATTTTTGATATACTTAAATATTGCTATGAGAATTATGAATATAATTCCGATATCGATGCATTTATTGAGAGAATGTCTGCTGCCTTGGAAGAGACTAATATTTTTGCAGGAATCTATGGAAGAAGAAATTGATGACACTGTGAGCTCATTGGATGAAAAAGATGAGGAGGAGAGCAAAGAACAAAAGGAGGAAGAGCGGATTAGCTACCCGTGTCCACCTTCTAATGAGAGTAACTCTTCAACTCATACATTGTTTAATTTCCCTTCGTTCTTACCGAAGGATGAATGTTATGATAATTGCTATGATCCCTTGGATTCGTTTGAAATACCCCTTTTTGACTAACTTGATGCTTGCTATGATTGTGGCCATGATGTCAATATGAATGATGCTTATGGAGATGAACTTGCTATAGTTCCTTATGTTAAACATGAAATTGTTGCTATTGCACCCACACATGATAGTCCTATTATCCTTTTGAATTCTCCTAACTACACTATATTGGAGAAGTTTGCACTTATTAAGGATTATATAGATGGGTTGCCTTTTATTATTACACGTGATGATTTTGATAGATATAATATGCATGTGCTTGCTGATCCTACTTGCAATTATTATGAGAGAGGAACTACGTCTCCGCCTCTCTATGTTTCCAATATGATAAAATTGCAAGAAACTGCTTACACTATGTATTGGCCTTTACTTTGTGTGCATGAATTGTTCTTTTATGACATGCCGATGCATAGGAAGAGAGTTAGACTTCGTTGTTGCATTATATATGTTACTTTGTGATCAATACTAAATTACAAATCATTGTTAATTAAAATTGGCTCTGATATACCTTGGGATCCGGGTGGATCCATTACTTGAGCACTTTATGCCTAGCTTAATGGCTTTAAAGAAAGCGCTGCTAGGGAGACAACCCGGAAGTTTTAGAGAGTCATTTTATTATGTTGTGTTCTTTTATATAGTTTAAAAACAAAAAAATATAAAGAGGGGAACCTAAAGCTTTTAAAAAAAGAGAAGTGAAAGTAAGAAGGACGAGCACCGTTGAAGTGGGGGAGCTCCTTGAACTTTGTTCATGCCCATGGAAACTTTGCAAATATTGATTACAGAAACTTTTCAACAAAAATAATTATCCCCTTGTATAAATCCATTGTATTATAAAAATAATGTGCCAATATTTGCCTTTAGGATGATTAGATTGCTTGTTTGGTGTGTGCAGTGCAAAAACAGAAACTTTGGTTGTAGTGCGTGAATTTACCTTTTTTACTGGAACGTCAAAAGTTTCTGAAATTTTTACACAGTACTTATATGCAAATTTATTATTTTTTCCTAATGTTTCAGAATTTTTAGAGTTACATAAGTGTGGTGATTTTTCAGATTACTACAGAATGTCTTGTTTAAGACAGATTATGTTTTTTGATGAATTGTTTTGCTAGTTTTGATAACACTATCGATTTTATCGGTGGTATAAGCCATAAAGAAGTCATATTACAGTAGCTAAAATTCAAAAACAAAATATGAATTGTTTGGAACAGTACTTAAAGTGGTGATTTGTTTTATTATACTAACGTATCTCACACGGGTTTTGTTAAGTTTTGTGTGATTGAAGTTTTCAAGTTTTGGGTGAGATCACGATGGATGAAGGAATAAGGAGTGGAAAGAGACTAAGATTGGGTATGCCCGAGGCATACCAAGGTAATATTCAAGGACTCCCAAGAAACTAAGCTTGGGGATGCCCCGAAAGGCATCCCCTCTTTCTTCTAACAACCATCGGTAATTTTACTTGGAGCTATATTTTTATTCGTCACATGATATGCGTAAATCTTGGAGCATCGTGTGCTTTTTATTTTTATTTTAATAATGCACCATTCCGGTATGAGATAGTCCTTGGTCGATTTATAGAATTTTTCATGCACTTCACTTATATCTTTTGAGTATGGCTTTATAGAACGCTTCATGTGCTTCACTTATATCATTTGAAGTTTTGATTGCCTCTTTCTCTACACATAGAAAACCGCCATTTGTAGAATGCTCTTTTGCTTCACTTATATTTTTTAGAGCATGGGCATATCTTTTGTAGAAAGAAATAAACTCTCATGTTTCACTTATACCTATTTAGAGAGTTAACAGGAGTTGGTCATTCACATGGTTAGTCATAAAATCCTACATAAAACTTGTAGATCACTGGATATGATATATTTGATTCCTTGCAATAGTTTTGCGCTATAAAGATGGTAATATGAGAGTCATGCTAGTGAGTAATTTTGAATTTAAGAAATACTTGTGTTAAGGTTTGTGATTCCCGTAGCGTGCACGTATGGTGAACCGTTATGTAACGAAGTCGGAGCATGATTTGTTTAATGATTGTCAACCTTTGTGTGAGGGTCGGGAGCGCGCGATGGTTAACTCCCACCAACCTCTCCCCTAGGAGCATGTGTCTAATGCTTTGTTGATAACTAATAGACTTTTGCAATAAGTATGTGAGTTCTTTATGACTAATGTTGAGTCCATGGATTATACACATTCTCACCCTTCCACCTTTGATAGCCTCTATAGTACCACGCAACTTTTGTCGTTGCATCAAACCCACCTTCCTCAAAACAGCCACCATATATTTTCCTCAAAACAGCCACCATACCTACCTATTATGACATTTCCATAGCCATTCCGAGATTATTGCCATGCAACTTCCACCGTTCCGTTTAGTATGACATGCACCATCATTTTCATATTGCTTTGCATGATCGTAAGACAGTTTGCATGATGTTTTCATGGCTTGTCCATTTTTTGATGTCATTTGCTAGGCTAGATCGTTGCACATCCCGGTATCCTACCGGAAGCATTCATATAGAGTCATATTTTTGTTCTAGGTATCGAGTTGTAAGTAAATAAAAGTGTGATCATTTTCATTATTAGAGCATTGTCCCGTGTGAGAAAAGGATGATGGAAGCTATGATTCCCTCACAAGTTGGGAGGAGTCTCCGGACTTTACAAAAAAATAAAAGAGGCCAGCGAAGCCCAAATAAAAAAGGAGGCCAAAGATGCCCACCAAAAAAATAAATAAGAGAAAAAAATAAAAAAATGAGAGAAAGAGAGAAGGGACAATGCTACTATCTTTTTACACACTTGTGCTTCAAAGTAGCACCATAATCTTCATGATAGAGAGTCTCCTATTTTGTCACTTTCATATAGCTAGTGGAATTTTCATCATTAGCATGACCACTTAGTTTTATTTTTGAGCTTTCATACACTTATAGCTCTAGCGCACCCATTGCATGGCAATCCTTACTCACTCACATTGACATCTATTGATGGGCATCTCCATAACCCGTTGATACGCCTAGTTGATGTGAGACATCTTCTCCTTTTTCCTCATCACCTCCACCATATTATATTCCACCTATAGTGCTATATCCATGGTTCACACTCATGTATTGCATGAGAGTTTAAAAGGTTTGAGAACATAAAAGTGTGAAACAATTGCTTGACTTGTTCATCGGGGTTGTGCATGATTTAGATACTTTGTGTTGGGAAGATGGAGCATATCCAGACCATATGATTTTGTAGGGATAACTTTCTAAGACCATGTTATTTTGAAAGGAAATGATTGCCTTTGTTGGTGTGCTCGAAGTATTACTATTTTTATGTCAATATGGACTATTGCTTTGAATCACTCGTGTCTTAATATTCATGCCATGATTATATTATATGATCAACATTATGCTAGGTAGCATTCCACATCAAAAATTATCTTTTTTATCATTTACCTGCTCAAGGACGAGCATGAATTAAGCTTGGGGATGCTGATACGTCTCCATCATATCTATAATTTTTGATTGTTTCATGCCAATATTCTACAACTTTCATATAGTTTTGGCAACTTTTTATACTATTTTTGGGACTAACATATTGATCCAGTGCCCAGTGCTAGTTCCTGTTTGTTGCATGATTTTTGTTTCGCAGAAAATCCATACCAAACGAAGTCCAAACGGTATAAAAACTTACGGAGATTTTTTTGGAATATATGTGAATTTTGGGAAAGTGGAATCAACATAAGGCGGTGCCCGAGGGGCCCACAAGCCAGGAGGACGCACCCTGGGGGGTAGGGCGCGCCTTGAGGGATTGTGGCCACCCCTTAGGTCGGTTGGAGCTGTCATTTGGCTGCAAGAAAGCTAATTTTTGGATAAAGATCCCCTCAAAATTTCAGCCCGATCGGAGTTACGGATCTCTCGGAATATAAGGAACGATGAAAGGCCAGAATCGGGGAGCGCAGAAACAGAAGGAAACAGAGAGAGAGATCCAATCTCTGAGGGGCTCTCTCCCCTCCGCCACCATGGAGGCCATGGATCAGAGGGGAGTCCCTTATCCCATCTAGGCGGAAGGTCAAGGAAGAATAAGAAGGAGGGGGGCTCTCTTCCCCTCTCTCCTGGTGGCATCGGAACGCCACCGGGGCCATCATCGTGACGGTGATCTACTCCAACAACTCCGTCATCTTCATCAACACCTCCATCACCTTCCCCCCTCTATCTACAGCGGTCCACTCTCCCGCAACCTGCTATACCCTCTAATTGAACATGGTGCTTTGTGCTTCATATTATTATCCAATGATGTGTTTCCATCCTATGATGTCTGAGTAGATTTTTGTTGTCCTATGGGTTGATTGACGATCATGATTGGTTTGAGTTGCATGTTTTATTATTGGTGCTGCCCTATGGTGCTCTCCATGTTGCGTGAGCGTGAGGGATCCTCGTTGTAGGGTGTTGCAATGTGTTCATGATTCACCTATGGTGGGTTGCTTGAGTGACAGAAGCATAAACCCGAGTAGGTGGGTTGTTGCATATGGGAGTAAAGAGGACTTGATACCTTATAATGCTATGGTTGGGTTTAACCTTAATGATCTTTAGTAGTTGCGTATGATTGCTAGAGTTCCAATCATAAGTGCATATGATCCAAGTAGATAAAGTATGTTAGCTTATGCCTCTCCCTCATATAAAATTGCAATAATGGTTACCGGTCTAGTTATCGATTGCCTAGGGACAATTCCGCAACTCCTACCACCACTTTTCCACACTTGTTAAACAAACTTAGTTGTTTCTCTATCTTAGCAGCCCCTAGTTTTTATTTACGTGCTCTTTATTATCTTGCAAACCTATCCTATCACACATACAAAGTACTTCTAGTTTCATACGTGTTCTAGGTAAAGCGAACGTTAAGCGTGCGTAGAGTTGTATCGATGGTCGATAGAACTTGAGGGAATATTTGTTCTACCTTTAGCTCCTTGTTGGGGTTCGACACTCTTACTTATCGAGAAAGGCTACAATTGATCCCCTACACTTGTGGGTTATCATGAGGCCCCTTCTTTGTCAAGAAAGATATCCCCATTCATGTTCTTCAACTCTGGTCCATTGTTACTCCGAAGTTTCTTGATCTTCACTTCAAACTGATTTTGGGCATTCTGAGTGTAGCTTTTGAAGATCTTTTGAACCTCTGAATTATCATCTAGAAATAATACTGATGTGGCTTGAGACTACGTCGGTGGTTCCCCAAAGAGGAATGGAGGATGCAGCACAACGACGGTAAGTATTTCCCTTAGTTATGAAACCAAGGTATCAATCCGTAGAGGAAGATCACGCACCCACGTAAGCATCACCTACACACAAACAACAAATACTTGCAACCCGACGCGAAAGAGAGGTTGTCATGCTCTCTACGGTGATAAGATAGATTAGGTAATGACAGTTTTGGCAAATAGATCTCGCAAGAACACAAAATAAAATAAGTAAAAAAATTGCAGCAAGGTAGTTTTGGTTTTTTGGATTAAAAGATGCAAATAGTAGATCGGAAAGCAATATGTTGGAAAAGTAGACCCGGGGCTGTAGGTTTCACTAGTGGCTTCTCTCATGAGTATAGCGCACGGTGGGTGAACAAACTACTGTTGGGAAATTGATAGAAGATCAAATAATCATGATGATATCCAGGCAATAATAATTATATAGGCATCACGTCCAAGACAAGTAGACTGAAACAATTCTGCATATACTTCTATTACTCCACACATCGACCGCTATCCAGCATGCATCTAGTGTATCAAGTTCATGGGAAATTAGAGTAATGCAATAAGAACGGTGACATGATGTAGACAAGATCTATTCATGTAGGAATAGACCCCATCTTGTTATACTTAATGGCAATGATACATGTGTGTCTTGCTGCCCCTTCTGTCATTCGGAAAGAACACAACAAGATCGAACCCATCACAAAGCACCTCTTCCCATGGCAGGAAAAATCTATCTAGTTGGCCTAACTAAACCAAAGATTCAAAGAAGAAATATGAGGCTATAAGTAATCATGCAAATAAGAGATCAAAGAAGACTCAAATCATATTCATGGATAGAAACTGATCATGAACTCAAAATTCATCAGAACCCAACAAAAACACGCAAAAGTCATTACATCAAATAGATCTCCAAGAGACCATTGTATTGAGAAACATAGAGATAGAGGAAGCCATCTAGATACTCCCTACGGACCAGTAGGTCTATGGTGGACTACTCACGCATCATCGAAGAGGCACCTATGAAGAAGATGAACCCCTCTGTGATGGTGTCATATTAGATCTCGAGGTTCTGGAACTTGCGGCGGCTGGAATTGTGTTTTGTCGACTTCACTAGGGTTTTCTGAATATTTGGGAATTTATAGGCTCAATAGTCGGTTGGGGGAGTCCCAAGGTGCCCACCCTCTACCAGGCCGTGCCAGGGGCCTCTGGCACGCCCTAGTGGAGGGTGGCCATCCTGGGCCCCCTCTTCTGGTGATCTTTGGCCCATCTTCTTTCTTCTGGTCCATAAAAATTCCACAAAAATCCCTGCAGCATTTGGGCTCTGTTTGGTACTGTTTTTCTACGAAGTAAAAAACAAGCAAAAAACAGCAACTGGCACTTTGGCACTATGTCAATAGGTTAGTCCCAAAAAATGATATAAAGTTGCTATAAAATGATTGTAAAACATCCAAGATTGATAATATAACATTATGGAACAAGCAAAAGTATAGATACATTGGAGACGTATCATCATCCCCAAGCTTAATTCCTACTCGTCCTCGACTAGGTAAATGATAAAAACAGAATTTTTGGTGTGGAGTGCTGCCTAACATGTTCATCATATATTATTTTCTTTATAGCATGGACATTTGGACTTTTCATATGGTTCAAGGCAATAGTCTAGTTTTGACATGAAAACTTTAATACTCAAGCATATCAACAAGCAACCTTGTCTTTCAAAATATCAATGCTAAAGCAAGTTATCCCTAACCCATCATGCTCAATCATTGATCCATTCACAATACACACTCAAATGTTAGCTAACGTAATGCTCACATACGATCATAGTGCCTCCTAGTTGGTGCTTTATAAGAGAAGATGGAGACTCAAATTGAAAAATAAAAATTGCATAAATTAAACGGATATGCCCTTCGCGGAGGGAAGTAGGGATTTGTAGAGGTGCCAGAGCTCAAATGTTTAAATTGATAGAGAAAAATATTTTGAGTGGCATGCTTTTCCTGTCAACGAAAATGACCGAGAGATTTCAATATCTTTCCACACTAGATGCATCATAGGCAGTTCCCAAACAGAAAATAAAGTTTATTCCTTTTTCCACCATACTTTCACTTTCCATTGCTAGCCGAATCCACGGTTGCCTTTCATACCAACACTTTTCAAGGAATTTATTATTTGATAGAATAAAGTAAATATTATTTTTTCTTTTTCATTTCATTTCGGGAATGGGCATCCCTATTACCGCCATACTCTCGTGCAATGACAAGTGAATAAACACTCATATTGAGAATAACACATCTAGCATGGAAAAATATCGGCCACCCCCTACCATTTCATGAGTGGTACAAGCACACAAAAAGAAAAATTATTTTGAAATTTTAGAGATGGCACATACAAATTTGCTTGGAACGCCACGGAAATACTGTATATAAGTAGGTATAGTGGACTCATATGGAAAAACTGGTTTTAAGGATTTTGGATGCACAAGTTGTATCTCTACTTAGTACAAGTGAAGGCTAGCAAGAGATTGAGAAGAATCCAACCAAGAAACGAAAGATCACATAAGCGAGCATTAAGCATAACTAACACTGAATAATGCACCATAAGTAGGATGTAATTTCGTAGCACAACTATTAACTTTCGTGCTTGCATAGGTGACGTGGCTTGAGATTGCGTCGGTATTTCCCTAGAGAGGAAGGGATGATGCAGCACAGCGATGGTAAGTATTTCCCTCAGTTATGAAACCAAGGTATCAATCCATAGAGGAAGATCACACGCCCACGTAAACAACACCTGCACACAAATAACAAATACTTGCAACCCGACGCGAAAGAGAGGTTGTCACGCTCTCTAGGGTGATAAGATAGATTAGGTAATGATAGTTTTGGCAAATGGATCTCGCAAGGACATAAAATAAAGTAAGTAAACGAAAAGTGCAGCAAGGTATTTTTGGGTTTTTGGGTTAATAGATCTGAAAACAAAAGAAGCAAATAGTAGATCGGAAAGCAATATGTTGGAAAAGTAGACCCGAGGCCGTAGCTTTCACTAGTGGCTTCTCTCATGAGTATAGCGCATGGTGGGTGAACAAATTATTGTTGGTCAATTGATATAAGATCAAATAATCATGACGATATCGACGCAATGATCATTATATAGGAATTACATCCAAGACAAGTAGACCGAAACAATTTTGCATCTACTTCTATTACTCCACACATCGACCGCTATCCAGCATGCATCTAGTGTATTAAGTTCATGGGAAAACGGACTAATGCAATAAGAACGATGACATGATGTAGAAAATATCTATTCATGTAGGAATAGACCCCACCTTGTTATCCTTAATGGCAACAATACATGCGTGTCTTGCTGCCCCTTCTGTCACTGGGAAAGAACACCGCAAGATCGAACCCATCACAAAGCACCTCTTCCCATGGCAAGAAAAAACGATCTAGTTGGCCTAACTAAACCAAAGATTCGAACAAGAAATACGAGGTTGTAAGTAATCATGTAAATAAGAGATCAAAGAAGACTCAAATCATATTCATGGATAGAAAATGATCATGAACTCAAAATTCATTGGATCCCAACAAACACACCGCAAAAGTCATTACATCAAATAGATCTCCAAGAGACCATTGTATTGAGAAACATAGAGAGAGAGGAAGCCATCTAGCTACTGCCTATGGACCCGTAGATCTATGGTGGACTACTCACGCATCATCAGAGAGGCACCTATGAAGAAGACGAACCCCTCCGTGATGGTGTTAGATTGAATCTCGGGGTTCTGGAACTTGCGGCGGCTGGAATTGTGTTTCATCGACTCCCATAGGGTTTTCGGAATATTTGGGAATTTATAGGCTCGATAGTCAGTTGGGGGGTCCCAAGGTGCCCATCCTCTTTCTTCTGGTCCATCAAAATTCCACAAAAATACCCGCAACATTTGGGCTCCGTTTGGTACTGATTTTCTACAAGGTAAAAAAGAAGCAAAAACAACAACTGGCACTTTGGCACTATGTCAATAGGTTAGTCCCAAAAAATGATATAAAGTTGCTATAAAATCATTGTAAAACATCCAAGAATGACATTATAATAGCATGGAACAAGCAAAAATTATAGATATGTTTGAGACGTATAAAATACCCACTTAAATCTGGAAAAATCATAAACTATTACTAAACGAAAGGAATTTCCACTGAGGCTCTTATAAGCATTGGGACCAAAAAGATCCATGTGAAGCAACTCAAGTGGTCTTTTAGTAGTCATGATATATTTGTATGGGATGATTTCCTCCAACTTTTTCCCCTACTTGACAAGCGCTACAAAGTCTATATTTGTCAAAGATAACATCTTTAACACCAAGTATATGATCACCTTTTATAAGCTTCTCTAGATTACGCATACCAACATGTCCTAGCCTTTTATGGCATAGCCAACCTTTACAAGATTTTGCAATAAGACAAGTGCGAGGTTGGGCTCTCTTAGTGAAATCAACAATGTATAGATCACCTCTATGAAAACTAGTAAATACCATGCTATGATTATCTTGACAAAACACTTGTCAATCTACTTTAGTAAATAGCACATTGAAACCGAAATCGGCAAGTCTAGATACAGAAAGAAGATTGTAGCCAAGGGATTCAACAAGCATGCCATTTTGGATGGAGCTATGATGAGATATGGCCACCTTACCAAGGCCTTACCCTTGGATTTATCTCCAAACGTCACGTACTTCCGTGGTCCATCAGCTGGTGTGATCTCATGAAACATTTCTCTATCTCCGGTCATGTGATCAGTGCAATCACTATCGAGAATCCACTCCTTTCCTCTGGACATGTAGTCTTTGAAGTTGGCCATGAGACTAAGATTCCTCATAGTCTTCTCAAATTCGATGTCGTACTCTTCATCTTCATCATACTAGCCACCTTCCACATTGTCATCAAAAAAAGGGACGTCCTCGTCACAAAGGTCAAGTGAGTAGTTGCATTTGTGATCATGACAATGTTCAAGATTATGAATGTGAATGGCTTCTAGAATGGTATTGTTGATGGTTCTAGCATCTCCTTTAGCATGTATGAGGTCACGAAGCTCAAAAAGACATTCGTCAAACTTGGGATTGCTAGGCTTCATTTTGTGGAAAGCAATGCTTTTATGGAGAATAACATCGAGATTCTTTAAAGAGAAATTTGGGTATCTCTTTTCCAAATATTTCCACAAAGTGTAAGCATACACAAAGTTTTGCATGGAGTTAAGCACAATTTTAGGTAATCATCTATGATGAGATTAATAGTCCTTAGATTCTGAAGCATGTCAATTTTTCCTCATGAGTTTGGTGTAAGGGATCAACGGGAGGTGATACGTCCATTTTGCATCATGATTTCTTACCACTATATACCTTATTCTTTTCCATTATTCCACATTATCATGCAATTCTTATGTTTATTCTCTCTGAATATGGAAGGTACATCACAAGGAGGGAAATATTTGGAAACTGGAATTCTAGACCGGAAAACCAAGAAAAAGGCAGAAAAATCACTAGTCTCAAAATGACTTGAAATTTTACGAAGAATATTTTTTGAATATTTAAAAGTTTCTGGAGAAAAAATATACCAGAGAGAGGCTATGAGCAGGCCACAAGCCAACTGGTCGCGCGGCCTTGGGGGCAGGTGTGGCCAGTTCGCTTGTGGGCCCCCTGTTGGTCCTCCGGTGCCCCTCCTCTCCTATATGGTGTGTTTTATCCTATAAAAATCATAAGCAAACCTTCGGGATGAAGCGCCGTCCTATCGAGGCGAAAACCTGGGCAGAGGCCCTTTTGCACTCTGACAGTCAGATTCTGCCTGGGAAATCCCTCTCCGCGAGGGGGAGATCAAAACCATCATCATCACCAATGCTTCCTCCTTCGTGGGAGGACCAATCTTCATCAACCTCTTCACCAGCACCATCTCATCTCCAACCCTACTTCATCTTTTGTATTCAATCTTTGCCCCAAAACCTCAGATTGGTACCTGTGGGTTACTAGTTGTGTTGATTACATCTCGTAGTTGATGCTTGTTGGATTACTTGGTGGAAGATATTATGTTCAGATCCTTAATTTTGATGATGTGTGAGTAGTTACTATTGTTCCCGAGGACATGGGAGAAGTCTTGTTATAAGTAATCTTGTGAAGTTGGTATGCGTTCGATATTTCGATGATATGTATGTTGTTACTTCTCTTAGTGGTGTCATGTGAACGTCGACTACATGACACTTCACCATGTTACGGGCCTAAAGGAATTCATTGTGTAGTAACAAGTATATGATGGGTTTCGAGAGTGACAGAAGCTTAAACCCCAGTTTATGTGTTGCTTCATAAGGGGCTGCTTTGGATCCACATGTTTCATGCTATGGTTAGATTTAACTTCACTCTTCTTTCATAGTTGTGGATGCTTATGAGAGGGGTTAATCTTAAGTAGGTTGTTAGTTCAAGTAAGAATAGCACCTTAGCACCGGTCCACACACATATCAAATTAACAAAGTAGCGAACGTGAATCAACTCAACATGATGAACATGACTAGACAGAAATTCCCATGTGTCCTCGGGAGCACTTGCTTAATATAAGAGTACTTTCAGGCCTATCCTTTGCTACAAAAAGGATTGGGCTACCTTGCTGCACCATTTTTACTATTGTTACTTGTCACTTGTTACGTATTTTCTTGCTACAAAAGTATCTACCACTGTACTCATAGCACTTGCAGAGAATACATTGTTGAAAACTGCTTATCATTTCCTTCTGGTCCTCGTTGGGTTCGACACTCTTACTTATCGAAAGGAATATGATTGATCCCCTATACTTGTGGGTCATTAGGAGGCACATAGGGGCTGTGAACATACTTGCTCAAGTTAAATTCATCAAATATATCAAGCATTTTATCTCTCCAATGACTATAGTACTCCCCATTGAGAATATACACTCTACATCTAACACTCCCAAAAGTAGACATATCCATGTTCCTCCAATGGTGATAAAACTAAAGCAATGGAGACCAATGCTCCGATACCAATTGTGGGATCGAGAAGTGGCGTCTAGAGGGTGGGGGTGAATAGACACTTAACAAGTCAAATATGCAGTTTTTAGTTTGCTTGAGTTTTAGTTTGCTTGCAAGAAACATAAAGAATGGCGGAGATGGAAGATCAAACACAATGAACACATGGAGATTTTTGGCATGGTACCGATAGGTGGTTCTATCATACGTCCACGTTCATGGAGACTTCAACCCATAGAGGGTAACGACTGCACGAGTCTATAAAGGGCTCCACCCATGAAGGGTCCACTAAGAAGCAACCTTGTCTATTATCACCATGGCTTACATCCACGAAGGACTAGCCTCACTCGGGGTAGATCTTCAAGAAGTCGGCGATATCCTTGCCCTCAAAACCTTCTTGGTTCAACTTCATATGATCTGGAGGCTCCCAAGCAACACCTAACAGATCTAGGAGACACCACTCTCCAAGAGGTAATAGATGTTGTGTTGTTGATGAGCTCCTTGCTCTTGTGCTTCAAAAGATAGTCTCCTCAACACTCAATCACTCTCTCACAGAAATTTGGTTGGTAGAAGAGGGTGATTCGATGGAAAGAAACTTGGGGAGGCTACAAATGAAGGATCTATTGGTTGGAGCGGAATCCCTTGATCTCAACACATGAGTAGGTGGTTCTCTCTCAAAAAATGAATGATGGAAGTGTAGTTTCGTTATGATGGCTCTCTCAATGAAAAAGATGTGGTGGAGGGGTATATATAACCTTCATCCAAAATCCAACCGTTACAACATTATTGCCCAACTCGGTGACATCAAAGATAAATCTTGTTGGTACAGACTAGTACAAAAAGTCCCAACTTTTGGCTTTTCGGTGAGACCAAAGGAAACATCTCGGCGAGACTAATTCGGCTTAACCTAGGCAGTTCCATCACTTCGGTGACTCCGAAAGTTTTATCTCATAAATTTCGAAACGAAAAATCTCGACCACAGAAGGTTGCTCACTGATTTTCGTTCCATCGGAAGTAGTCTCGGTTACACCGAGAAGTTATGGTTCAACTTAGGGTTCTGTCTGGGATTGACTCGGTGAGACCGAAGTGGGAAACTCAGTGGGACTAAAGTAGCAATTAAAGTTTTGGATAGAATTGATTGTGAGAAAATGTTTGAGGTTTTTCTTGGCATATCTCTAAACACTTGAGAAACCAGATCATAATCCGTACATCACCCCCTCTTAATAGTACTATTGAGTCAATGTGATCAAATTACTTAAAACAAAAGGTCTAGAGTCTTGAAGCTTTTGCCAATATGATTTCTTTGCGTCTTAGGGGTTCCTCCTCACATGTCCTAACCATTCCCATCATTGAACTTATTCTGAAATATACTTGTTAAAACCTTTAATTCAAGACAGAATGTATGTTGTCATTAATCATCAAAACCACAAAGGGAGCATTTGTGCTTTCAATCATGACCGACGGATAGAGGTTGGCTTACCTGCGAGCTTGTCAGAGATGAGAGGATGCCTCGAACATGAGATGGCGTCGACTCATGCGCTAGTCCATGCCAACTTCAGCATGGAGCAAGCACAAACACACTTCGACGCCCTTGGCGGAGGAGCAGCTAGGGCCACAACCGCTTTTCGCGTTCTAGAAGGAGCGGGAGGAGCAGCGGTACAACCTTGCCCTCCTCGCATATCACCAGCCGGAGGAGGCCCAAATCTACGGCCAATTCGCAAAAGTGGAGGCCAAGGCAGCCCTGGTTGTGAAGAACCCAAACTTCTTCGTCGGGCAGCGGACACTCTACGAGGCAGCGCACACTCACGTCGTTTGCAACGTCGTCGCCTCGCGGGTGATCATGGATGAGAATGATGAGAGTTGTGCGTTGTCCCCGATGCAATGACCACATGGTCGCCCGGTCCACATCCATCATGGACCTCACCTTCATCGGCCGCACCCAGGTCTCAGACTCTGATGAGGAAGAGTAGGACATGGGAGACGGCGACGCCTCGTGTCCCATGTGGGCTAGTCCGTGTCTTATGTCTTACCCTTTCTCGTCGACAACCTACAACTTCCCTTCTCAAGGCTCATGGACATCGGATATTGACACAATGACCCGTAACTTCACTTCCTAGAGCTCACAACTATCGGACATGGACATGGAGGGGAACAACAAGGACTTGGAGCGGAGATGCCGACGAAGATTTAGACTAGGTTAACTTCTGGATGCTTTTGTATAATGAAATACATCGAAAATGCAATGAATGTGGTCCCGTTTAAATGAAAACGGTCAATTTGCGTGAAAATCGTCTGATTTAATAAATTTTTGTGTGAAATGTATGTGGATGTTTGAGGTACACGGTTGGATGGCCAACTCCCGTATCACTATCCATGTACGTCCGTGAACGGAAATCGTGTCCGTTTTAGGTGTCCGCGTTGAAGATGCTCTTACACAATCATAATTGGCCTCAATTCCAAAATAGATATGGAGCATCGATGACAATCCATAAGATCTAAAGCCATGAATCTGCAAGACCAAAACATCACATGTTCTTCGATGTCGTGAATAGGCCACGACATCCACACTAAGACGAAGATAGCTAGAATTGCAATACTTTCGATTCCGAGCGATGTTGTCCTCACCATCGAGGCGCCGTCACCAAGATCGCACAACGCTCATTTCATAAGTTTTGCACATCTTCTAACCACAGATTAAAAAACCGAACAAGCAAACAAACCGTTGAGGCAGTGGGTTCAGGTTTTTACTAGTTGGACCGACCATTCATTGGTTCATATGAGACAAAAAGCGGGAATATTTAACATGGTATTTAAATTCTTTACCTCACATCAAATGAATACCAATAATAAATCATAAAGTGCTACTAGCCTGATTGGTTATGAGCCTTTAGCATGCCTTGCCTCAGAGGTAGGTGTTTGATTCCCTGTATTGCTGCGGAAAAAAAGTGTCTGATGCACCTTTTTATAATACTGTTTGAATTTTTACTAAAAGAACGGTCCATTTAAAAAAAATCCATGAAGACGTCGGTTTTTGGGTGTTTTTCAGTCTGATCGCGACCGTCTGTCTGGTCCGTTTTTTTAAACTGTGCTTCTAAGGCTTGAGAGGCTGTCAGAAACAAGGGTGACTGACGAACACCAACGACAAAATACGGAAGTTGTATCCTTCATCGACTAGGGTTAGGGCTCAACCAAAACCAAACACCGCAGGCAGGGTTTGCAAACATGATGCTGTACTAACCTGATCTTGTGCAGGCCTCTTGGACCATGCAGCGAGCAGCAAGGAGATACTGCCGCAAGTCCTGTCCTGAAGATAAAACTGTTGCCTTTCTGGGAAAACTAAGGACACTCTAAAACTTGCAAATGGTTTTTCCTTATTATCGGAAGATACCAAGAGGAGCAAGCTGAAAAACATCCAAAATGGCTAGCTGAATGGTCTAAAAAACTATAGCTGAAAAATGAGAAAGTGCAAGTTGCAAGTAGCAACAGTTTTGCTACTGTAACGACAGTTACTTGCTGAAAAACTAGCTGGAAAATGAGAAAGTGCAAGAGCGCTCCAGATTTGCTTGCACCGGCGTGGCCATCGTGCAGGCTCGTACTGAATCCGAGAAGATATTCTGCCTGCCTGCTGCCCTAACTCGAAGTCGTGGCATCACCTCTCGGAAAGGTTCTTGTCTCCTCGTGGCTGGACCTGTACAGTACAGGCGAGCATGTTAGCCAGCCGGAAACTGCGGACCAGACGAGCCCTAGAAACCATCACCCCTCCAGTGAACTGGACATCCGTTATACAAAAATAATACTACAAAGTGAACATCATAGATCCCTCGATAATGAGCACACTCCTGCCGCTCAAACCTCGAAATGAGTTCACTTCATGAATGGCATTTTCTACGGTACGGGTCAACTCAATGGTGTTATGATACTCTGTTTGTGCGTGGCTAGATTCTGAGCTTGTTGCCGTCGACGTGCGTATGTATTGTCCAATCCCTACTTTTTTTGTAACGAAAAGCAATCGGCTTTGAATATCGTCTAGGAAGTTGTCAGAACATCTACAAATCGTGTGGCCTAAACCCGTCTCAAACGTCCGGGCGAAGGCTCGATCATTGACCGTCGCAAAAAACTATCCGGACGAGCGTTTCAAACGGGCATCAATGGCTGGGCTGACCGACACCCTTTATATTCAGCCGAGATATGGAGCGAATATGGAAAGTTCGGGCGCGTCCGTCATGTCAGACTGACGGTCGTGTCGCACACGGAATCGCCCGGAAACCCAACAGTACAACGGGCGTCTCCTTCGGTGACGGTGTGAATCCGTGCGTGGCGCCGCTCCAGCTCGCCGTCTCAGGCCAAAGTTGGTCTACTTAACAGGCCGGCATTCCTCAACCCTAGACACATCCACCTCCTCCCTCCCCGCGCCGCCAACCCTAGCCCATCCACCTCTCTCCCGCTCAACCGCTCTTCTCACGTCGTCCGGCTTCGCCGTGGCCCGGCAGATGATCTACGCTATGCTCACGTCAGAGCATCGCTTCCAGATCGAGAAGCAGATCCGGGTGAGGCGCGTTACACGCATCGCAGCCGGCCTGCCTCCAGACTCGCCGGAGCCGAAGGAGGAGGAGACCGATGAGGAGAAGGATGAGCCAGCTCCGGCTCTGGGATTCAACACGTAGGACGCGGAGGCGGAGTTCGCGGTCGCCCAAGCGGCTGAGATGGCGGAGCAGCATGCCATTTTGGAGTCCATCCGGTATGAGGCCTGTGCGTAGGCCAACCGGCACTTCATCCGGCAGGAGAGGGCGGCGACTGACGTGATGTTCGCCGAACTCAATGCAGAGTTGGAGGCCAAGGCGGAGGCGGAGTTGTGTCTGCCCCGCATGTACCCAGAGCCTGAAACGGTGATAGTGGACATCTCCGACGATAACGAGTAGCCGGAGGCGGATTTAGTTGATCTACGTAGTACATAGATGTTTTATTTGCATGGTTTGTACGGTTTTAAGATTTTATATATGAGATGTTCAGATGCAGAGGGATATATTTGAGGAGTGGCCGGTCGGTGCCCGCAAAAGCGCCCGGGCATGTCCCCGGGCGTTTGCATGGCCGGATTTTACAAGTCCAGTTGTAGATGCTCTTATAAAGCTTGAGATGAGCACACATCTAGTTCACTTCTCCGAGGAAATAAATGAAAGAACAACAGCAACAACAACACACACAACAACAGTAACTCCGCTTCAGAAATTATGTTGGCTCAAGCAACCAAAGTATGAAGCTCTTGGAATGATGCCCCAAGAGGTGCAACACACATCGCCATCATGGTCCATCCCAAGGGAATCAAGGGTTTTCCATCAAACTTCCACGTGAAGTGGAGCGAATAGAACACATCAACGATGCCTTCTAGAAGGAAAAGGTGCGTGCAAGTGTCTCCATCCACCACCCCTGGTCACAACCGATGGCAGGGTCTTCACCGTCCGTTGCACCACCAACCAGGCACCCAGGCCTGGTGAGATACCGTCCACACCACCACCACCACCACATGCCCAATGAACACCCCATCCACCTCTAGATCTAGACACCGCACCCTGACCCTCCAGTCGTCGGGCCACCCAGACCCTAACGAGCTCCCAACTGCTCTCCCTCATGCCGACACTTGCCATCGCGCCACCAACACATTTGAAGTGCCAACCACTTGTTAGAAATATGCCCTAGAAGCAATAATATTGTATTATTTATTTTCATGTTTATAATTAAGGAGCTTATATTCTATGCTATAACTTATATGATCATGGAGTATGCGATTCACTGAAAAACTCATATTCACATGTAGAATGATAAACGGAAAAAACAGATTCCTAGCCTTGCCTCCATGACTATCTCAAGTATAGTTTATGATCATGTTTTTCAGATCTTGGGATATCGTTAAGTGTAATGATAGTCCCAAAACAACTTTTAAAGTATGACGCTGGAAGAACGATCATATTGAATTGACCCTACTTGTTTGTTATACTTTGAGATACTATACTATCGTCACAAGTCAATCGTTATAACACGGAGAGTTAATGTATGCTTTAATTCCTTAGACCATGAGAGCATTGTAGTCGCTTCTTATCGTACTATGGACTTTGGGGTTGCCCAAAAGTCATATGTAACATGGTGATCATAACGACAACTTTCAGGTTCATCGGAAAGTTTGACAAGGGACTAGATATCTCAAGAGTGTGATTTGCACCTCCGACGATGGAGAGATATTCTTAGGGACCTCTCGATGTGACGATATATTTCATCGTTTTGCCAGACCCAGGTGTCCAAGTCACATGGATGCCGAAACATGTCAACGAGAAAAAAGAACAAAACCAGTAATGAGGAGACCGGTATAGTGAGCATGAGAATAACTCGAGAGGATACCAATATATCTAATCTCGGGTTTTGTAAAGTATTACGAAGCAAAGTGAATAGCACATGATAGACAAAGGTTCACTCGAATGCCATTCGTGTATTTGTACGGATCAATATGGATGTCCATGGTTCTGCTACTGGCCATTGAACGAAAGGGATTTTGTTCATGTTTGTGTTTTAATGAACCTAAGGGAATCATGATCAATTGAGTTTTAGTGGAGTAAGAGTTATGAGAAAATAATCTCAGAATAGTTTTGGGAATATAAGAAATAGTTTCGAGAGAGTTTCGAAAAAAATTCAAATGTTTCCAGAAAGTGACGTTCTCGGATGGTCCCAAAAACTTTTGGTGATGTCCAGAAGGTTATAGAACTTTCTGAATAAATCCAAAAGGTCTCTGGTGTGAGGACACCTTAGCCGGGCCAAGGGATAAGACCCACTAGGCCTTAGGTCGGTGCAAAAGGTGTTTTCAAAGGACAAGGGCCAAACGCCAAGGTCCTTGGCGTTTCCCCCTTTGGGTCAAATGCCAAGGATCGTGGCGTTTCTGGAAAATGCCAGGAACCTTGGCGTTTTGTATTGGAATCTGAGGAGATCTTCCTTGTGGTCCAAATCGACTTTGGGGAGCCCCCCTCTCCAAATTTCGATCTCAAGGCTCAACATATAAATAGAGGGACAGAGATATACCTAGTTCTATCTTAACCTCGTAATAGAGTAGCCATGCACGACTCTCTTCTTCTCCCTCTAATCATCCGACGATGATTGGCTCTGGACGGTGAAGCACTACCAACTCGTGAGGCTCGAGCCCATGCAAACCGTAGAGAGGTCGTGCTTTCGATCTTTAGTTCGAGGGATCAATCATAGACGGTTTGAGGGACCTCATCAACAATCTTTGCCAACTCTTCTTCCATCGCAACTCGTAGTTTGTAACGATGTGATCCAAATCTCTTATGCATCTTCATAGTGTTCCTAGTTCGATCGTAGGACAAATTTTTTGTTTTCTACTATGCTTCCCAACACCACAACCGCCAAGCTAGTGTCACCACTCCGGCACCCACGCCTGGCACTACCCTACACCCACCAGTCCCTCCCACTCTGCCACAACTCCATCCACACGTGCACACCTCTTGACCTGCCAATAGCCATGTTTTTTAGAGAAAAGGCGACAATCCAATTTTATATACAAAACCAAACATGAAAAATCAAGCCATACAACAAGATCCAGAGACATGTCAAGGTTCAAGTAAATAGTACTATAGAGTACAATACCGGACGATGGAAGGGATGGACTCAACGATGATAGTAAAGGTTCATATTGGAGATGAGGAATGGATGATGGACTATAACAGGTTCTGTATAGCACAACACTGGCCCATGGGAAAACCAAAGAGTCAAACTTAAGATATCTACACATACAAGACAAATATAGCAAACAACCGGTGGTTATAATTAGTCCAATTGGATCATCGGGACAAGCTATCACTAACGAGTTAACCTTAGACATGACTTTGATAACCATCTAGCGACGCCAAAAATTGATACCACCAAATCCTTTGGAATGGCCGGACAGTTTTAATGATCATCGCTAACACGTGGTCAGTGACCGGTAGTGATGAGAGGTCAGTGCTACTCAAATCTATAGTAGTGGGTGGTGCTCTCTACAACATGTGGGGGATCAGGTGCCTATGCCTTTGGACGCAACTATAGAGAGACAATACCACAACATACATTCAACTAGTTTAAATGGTGATGTGGTAATAATCATGTATTATGTGTACGAGTCATGCAACAATGTCGTTGATATTTATGGCTAGGACTTTAATTATACTTTATATTTTTTGCTTTGGGTGACTAGTAATCTGTTGTAATAAAGATGTATGCGTGCATCACATGACGGAGTATTGAAAAGAACTAGACATCTATCCGAATGGCGTGAAAGCGTTTGTCGGATGAGACCACATACTTAATATGTGATTCTAATCAAGTCCAAAAGGGGAGATGCATTTTTTTTATCTTCGATGCTATTGGTTGCAAAGAAAACTATAAATAGAAGCTTTAGATACCGCGACAAGGATGAGAGAAAAAACCACCCCCGAGATACCTTCGTTTGTGATATTATAGTTTTGACATGAGACCCATTATCACTATTTCATCCGTTTGTTCCGATCCCAATCACACTCGAGACCAACTCTTCTTATAGAGAAGGAACTCCACTCCTTGGAAACTTATTTATCCAAGTGCACATTCAAATGATATACTAAAAACAACATATGCTAACTTGAATGGCTTGGCTAAATAAAGTTATTCATAGCATATTTTCTAAATATAGACGTGTAAGCACCACCGATAATAATGCCACATAATATCACTTCTTAATTACAAAACCACATCGACAACCCCGCCTGTATGCACATGTGTTGCGTATCAAATCAAAACTTTAGAATGACCGTTATCATATCCATATTTTGTTTACTTACTAGGTTATATACCATTATTTTACCACAAAATACATCTTTATTATTTGCACATAATTACAATTGGACAAACATGAGATCCTGTGCAATCCAGAATATTGCAACCTAATATTGATCCCCTAAAGCAAAACACTAGTGCATGCATGTTGTGCGGACACTTGACTTTCTTGCGCAAGAACTCGATGTTTGTAGAAACAAGCCACTTAATCACAACCACGAGACACACAAACTATGTAACGGTGAATTAAAGTGTATGTTGACCTTTCAAGGCCTCATGCAAAACCTGATAGTCTGCATGAACAACCATCGAGCGGTTAGACCTTGAAGACTATAGCAACACAATGTAACGTCGAAAAATTATATTTCAAGAGGCTTGGTGTAAATTCTCATATGTATCTCCATGATGTAAAGAGAAAATTCATAGTATATGACATGCAAGATCATGCCAACGGTGGTTGAACTATTCAAACCTTAATCCGGTGATTGTCATGGTGTGATACATTGTGTGCATGCAGATTCTGGAATTAGCCACTCACCGAAGGTGCCGTAATGATCGTTTGATTTTGATGGAACCTCTGTTCATTTGTTGTCAGAATTTCTAAGGCGAGCCCAACTACCAATTGAATGGAACTTCTTAATACTACCTCTATTCGGCACATCTTTTTAGATCTTTAATTTAAATAGAGAAATATGTGTTATATGGTACACAAATCTAACTTGAGATTAAAATGTAGGGAGTAGTACCTTCAATCTTAAAAAACTTTGTCCGGCACGACCTCATTCATAGCCGCCAATTAACATGAATATTACCACTTCTGTCTCAAATTGTAAGACATTTTTAGGCTAATTTACAGGAACCCAATGACATGGCTATTTTGTTCCTATTCGCCAGATGTTACCGCAAGACACCCAACAATACTGATTTATGAGAGTACAATAAATTCTGAAAGCATCATGTATAAAACCAGCAACAACACTCTCGAAAAGAAAAGAAAATAAAAACGCTCTCCAATCGCACTCCCAAACCACAGGGCCCACACTGTCAGCGCTATAACGGCAGCTACCAACGCGCTCCAAACCTGGGACCTCCCACCGGCCCTACACGTCGCCTCCTTCCCACATTCAATCAACGACCAGCACAATAACGAACTCCTAGATCCGACGGCCTGAATCCGCCGCCAGCCCGCTATATATCCAGTCACCTCACCCACGGGCACCCTCTCTTTCCGCCCTCCGCAACCTCACGAGACTCCCCCAACCCCAGGCGACCCTCCCTCCTCGGCGGCGGCGCGGGCGGCGATGCAGATGGCGGCGACCACCACCGAGTCACAGGTGGCCGTGCCGCCACACCGCCCCCACGCGCACCCGCATCCGCACCCTCCTCCGCATCACCCGCACCCGCACCACCACATGCCTCAGCCGCGGTGGGTCGTGCTCCCCTACCCGCCGCCGTCCATGGTGGCCGCCCCTCCCCCTCCGCCGCCGCAGTTCGCCAAGCACTACGCGCCGGGGCCGCCGCCTCCCCCTGCCGCGGCCGGGCGACGCACGCCGACGCCACCCGCGGCCGGATCCGGCGGGAACGGCTGCGAGGAGAATAAGACGATCTGGGTCGGCGACCTCCAGTACTGGATGGACGAGAACTACCTCCATAACTGCTTCGGCCCCAGCGGCGAGGTTCGTGTTCTCTCCCGATCCGGACTTGTCCGTACTAGATCTCGCGAATACAGTAAGATTCGCCCCGTTCCCTTGTCCTGATTCATGTGTTGTGCCATCAAATTGCCATGAAAGCGTATATTTTGTGCTTACTTGTCACTTGATGCGAATAAAAGGCGATGCTTCTATAATTAGCCGTGAAAAGTTGCTCAAGGCGCCAACTTTATTGCCATTCAATACAGTACGGATGGAATGCTCTTCTTTGAATGCTTATTACTGCCATAACTACAAAACATTTTTTGCTTTCTTTCTGAATTGTAACAACAAACAAAACATCATTATTCTTTGCGATGCTAGCTTCCAAAGGTGCCGACTTTGGATATTTATACTATTTTGGTTAGTACTCGGTTTGGAGGAAATGGTCTTGACGTGTATAATTTACTAAACATTGTGAATGAGCTGAGCTAGTTATTGCATTTTGGTTATTTACGGAATAAGTAAAATAACAGTTGGAGGGACAAAAGGAAGCCATAATGAAAGCCTTGACCACTTACTACTATCTTTTATTAGAAGGTTTGCTTACTGACTCCGACAGGAATTGGAAAAGGTGGCAAGTACTTCGTCTGGAAGATGGTTAACGAAGAAAGCAAGTTGTACACATTTGTACAATTTGCCAGGAACTATCCTTCACACACATTAACCATGATAGGTTTATTAGAAGACATAATGAATGTTAACCACTCATGGGTTCATCTTTTTTTTTTTTGCCCTTAAATCATTGCATATTTCTTCTCTTGTCCAACTACTAGTTTACTTACCTTTCTCTCTACATCTGCTTCATAGGTGGTAACCATAAAAGTTATCCGGAATAGGCAAACTGGACAATCAGAGGGATATGGTTTTGTCGAGTTCTTTTCCCATGCATCAGCAGATAAAGCTCTTCAGAATTTTACTGGTCATGTGATGCCCAACACTGATCGAGCCTTTAAGTTAAACTGGGCATCGTATAGCATGGGTGAAAAGCGATCAGAAGTTGTCTCTGACCACTCAATATTTGTTGGTGATTTAGCTGCTGATGTTACCGATGAGATGTTGATGGAGCTTTTTGGTAGCAAGTATCGCTCCGTGAAAGGAGCTAAAGTTATTATTGATGCAAACACAGGTCGTTCTAGGGGCTATGGATTTGTTAGATTTGGAGATGATACTGACAAAGCTCATGCAATGACTGAAATGAACGGCGTTTATTGCTCCACTAGACCGATTCGTATAGGACCTGCAACGCCTAGAAGAACCTCTGGTATGTCCCTTCTTTGCGGTTGTTCTGCTGCCTTCTTTTTGTTAGTTTGTGGATTGTCTTGTATTTTTCATACAAGTTCTTTAACGTTTCACTAAATTTGTCTCATTTTATGGCCACAATGTACCCATTACTATCACCATTTGTTTTGGAAAAATCCACTCATACGTATGACCAATGTTCAGGATATCGGTAACTGGTATCATATCGGTCAGGTGCCGAGTAGGGATAAATAGGCGAATTTTTCCAGTTAAAGAAAAATGGTGATTTGTTCTGTTACTGATCATCTATCTGTACTTCTTTTGCCTTTCTGGACTACATACCTGACCTGTAGAAATTAACAGATAGTATCAAACAAACAAACCCACTTCACCATTATATACTGAGCACTGCGGTGCTAGTGTTCCTTCTGCCGTAGTGATGCCAGTTCGACTGCTTCAATTTCTGCTGGTCCTTGCATTGATATATGTAGCATGTTATGTATTTTGCTTCTTTGTTAAGAACAATATGGAATTGGTTATTTTCTCATATGAGATTCGTTAGGTTTAATCCCTTGTTACGTAACTTAATGACTATTAACTTCAGGTGATTCTGGTTCCTCAACACCTGGTCATTCAGATGGTGATTCAAATAACAGAACGGTGTGTATACTGGTTTTTCCATGGTGTTTGTTAATCTTGTAGCTTCATAGTTTCTAATCTGAAATTCTTGACCTGCTTTAGGTATATGTTGGTGGGCTCGACCCAAATGTTAGTGAAGATGAGCTGAGGAAATCATTTGCCAAATATGGTGATGTTGCCTCTGTCAAAATTCCTCTAGGGAAACAGTGTGGCTTTGTTCAGTATGTCAACAGGCACGTTTCTGAAGCTGTTATGTGTTTTACTGGTTATTTCTATGTTACTTACAAGCTAATACTTTTATTCGTGCCACTGTTTTTAGAACTGACGCAGAAGAAGCACTACAAGGATTGAATGGGGCTGTCATTGGAAAGCAGGCAGTTCGCCTTTCGTGGGGCCGCAGCCCATCACATAAACAGGTTGGCCATTTGCTTCTTAACTGTTTCCGTCTTTGATCGTTCCTTGCTATAGTATTAGTTTGCAATTGCATTACACCAATCATCTTGTTAAAAGTATGATGAACACTATGCTTGAAAACTCTTTTAAGTTTGGAAAATTTGGCAGTAACCTTTGGACGACTGTAAGTTTGGATGTACTATGACAAATTAGCCTTGCAAGATAATTTTCATATATGATATTATCTTTTCCTATATGATATGATCTTTCCCATGAAACGCTACTTTGTTGTGTCCATGTTTAATTGATTTATGACTGACACGTACTGCACTGGCTTGTTGATGTGAGAATTGAAACCTTCTTGCTATAATGGATCTGTGCTTCCTTGTCCCATATGCGAGCAATTATTTCAACAAGATTATTTTGTATAGTTCCAGCTAATGCTCGGTAGTTGTTTCTAGTCTAATGCTAAATAAACTTTGAACATGCAGACCCTTTATCTGGTTTAATCCTTGTTAGTTCAGCTCAGTTCATTTTGCAAACCTAGTTTTGGTTTAACTAAGCAACCAAGCTTCTTATCCTCTCATTCTAGTCTAATGCTAAATAAACTTTGAACATGCAGACCCTTTATCTGGTTTAATCCTTGTTAGTTCAGCTCAGTTCATTTTGCAAACCTAGTTTTGGTTTAACTAAGCAACCAAGCTTCTTATCCTCTCATTCTAGTCTAATGCTAAATAAACTTTGAACATTCAGACCCTTTATCTGGTTTAATCCTTGTTAGTTCAGCTCAGTTCATTTTGCAAACCTAGTTTTGGTTTAACTAAGCAACCAAGCTTCTTATCCTCATTCAGCCTACGACGGGCAATGCCATGATTGTGTGCCCTGTGGCCCATCTGTACCTTTATTTTTGGGCCATGCATTTTGAGGTTGCTTTCTAACTGAATGTCACACCTTTATAGAAACATTCGAGCTCAAAGATAAGTAGATAAACATATTGGACTTCGTTCAAATTTTGAACTAGGCTTTGCAATTGTTCTTCTCCTGCAACTAAGGCAGATCGTATACTTGTTAACTCATTATTTCTGTCAACTGTGTATAGAATCTGTTGATTTGTAAAGGTATTTGTCTTGTGGATTCGATGACGCTAATTCACTTTCGTCTTGGTTTCAGTCTAGGGGTGATTCCGGCAACAGGAGGAACAACAACAACATGTACTATGGCACGCCGTTCTACGGCGGCTACGGCTACGCGTCCCCTGTCCCACACCCCAACATGTACGCCCCTGCGTACGGAGCCTACCCCTTCTACGGCAACCAGCAGCTGGTGAGCTAGAGCGAGAGAGAGCTTCGTCCCACTCCCTCCCATGGGAAACAAGGTTTTGATCCGAGTGAGAGCATAGCAGCGTCAGATGAGAGTGAGAGTGAGAGAGAGAGAGGTTATAGGTCCGTCCTAAAAAGTGGGTGAGACAGGTTATTAAAGTGAAAGAAACGAGTGGTGTCTGTACTCTGTAGCGTCTGTTGTGTGTGCGTGTGTGTGTGTATGTGTTGCAAGAACTAGAAGAGCCTCTAGGCTTGTAGACACGGTCGGAGAGTCGTGGATGTTGATTCATTAAGAAATTTTGACTTGCTTAATAAGTTACAACACTGTTTGTGCCGCACATCTATTTTTGATCTCCACTGTGTGGAGTGCTGCTTTCTGGGCCTCTCTCTTTGCCGCCGCTTTTTAGCTTATATAGTATGCTGCTTATTTTGTTATATCTTGTGGGTTTCATTGCACCAGTACGTTTGTGTTCGGCTTATCATTTCTTGCATGCAAATTTACCTTAAGCTGGTGCTCTCACTCTTATGGCAGCAGCGCAATTCAGTTGCTGGCATGTACACGCTGCAAGACGTAAGTGAGACTGTTCCCGTAGGATTCAGGGAGGCGTAATCTAATCTTCTTCGGTGATGCCCTTTTTCTTGGTTGGACGGGGAATGCTCGGCATACGACAGCTTCGTACCCTGCGGTGGTGCTCCTTGCTTGTGCAGGAAGGGGCTCCCGTTGCCGTCGGCAGCTTGTCGCAACAGCTCCCACAGTAGCCGCTATCGTCGCCGTTGGCATTGCGCAGCCTTGCAGGCTTGTCATGCATCGTCCTGGTGGCATCTCCCGTGCGTTCGGGTTGGGGAGACCAGCTGTCATGCTTGAGACTGAAGTGTCGTAATCTTCAGTTAACACTTAACAGCCCCAAGTTCAGTCATATCGCTTCAGAAGAGATGGACGCCCAAGATCGCTCCTTCGTCCATGGCTCGTGGCGAACTGTCGGGAGGATTACCCTCGGTAGGCTTAAGGAGACGACTCAACATTTTAAAATATCGGAGGACTCATCCCCGTATGTCAAGCCCAACAAGACAAACGAAGAAGAGAGGTGACGACACTGTAGCTATTCGGCTCGGCAGCCTCCATCCGTCCGGCTCGGCAGCCTTCATCCGTCCGGCCCGGCAGCCTCCATCCGTCCGGCTCGGCAGCCTCCATCCGTCCGGCTCGACAGCCTCCATCCATCCGGTTCGGCAGCCTCCACCTGTCCGGCTCTCCCTGTTCGGCTCCTCCCGTTCGTCTGTGGCCTGACGAAATAAGCTTCCGACGTCCCATCAGACACACGCGGACCAAACGGCCATATCTCATGACGGCGCGCTATTGACAAGCAGCAACACATTGTACGCGCATCATATAGTACTCTCTACAGTATAACCTGCCCCCTGAATACTGATTTATAAAGTACACCAGGGCATAGACATAGCTTAGTCCACAAGCTACATGTGGCTTGACTTGTAAGCTACCTTGGGTAGCTTACACCTCAAACTGCTTGGGATGTAAGCTACCCACCATGGCTTACATCCCAAGCTACCCATCCATGCCTATATAAAGGCCCCCTCTCACTCTCTCAAGAGGAGAGCTTCCTTCACATCCTCTCATCCCACTCTCACACTCATGTACGAGGCAAGAAGCCTCATGGCTCTCCTCCCCAAACAGCTCCGGGAGCAACCATGTACCAAATGTATCTCAGTTATACAGACATGCAGGAGTAGGGGTATTATCTCTCCGGAGAGCCCTGAACCTGGGCAAACCATCGCGTGATATTCGCGTACCCGTCCCGGATCATCCACGACAGCCTTGCCCTCACCTTGATAAGCCACCCCGTGGCATCTGCCGTCTCGCGTGACCCCCCGTGAGAAAATGACGACAGTTGGTGCCCACCGTGGCGCCCAATGTTGTTGGAACCACGGTCCGGGCGAGACCCTCTTCGTCATCATCGCCGTGACGTTGCCGTATCTTTCCGGGGGCTCGACTCCAACTCGCCCCCAGGACAAATGCGTGCGACGCCGCGTCCGCGCCGCCGGTCTCGTCCCGCCGCCGCTGCGTCGCCGCTATCTTTCTGGGGGCTCGACTCCAACCCGCTCCCGGGACAAATGCGTGCGATGCCGCGTCCGCGCCGTCGGTATCGTCACCGCCGTCGTGGCGCCGCCGCTATCTTTCCGGGGCTCGACTCCAACTCGCCCTCGGGACAAATGCGTGCGACGCCGCGTCCGCGCCACCGGTCTCGTCGCCGCCGCCGCGACATCGCCGCTATCTTTCCAGGGGCTCGACTCCAACTCGCCCCCGGGACAAATGCGTGCGACGCCACGTCCTTGCGGCCGGTCTCGTCGTCGCCGCCGCGGTGTCGCCGCTATCTTTCCGGGGGCTTGACTCCAACTCGCCTCCGAGACAAATGCGTGCGACGCCACGTCCTCGCCGTCGGTCTCGTCGCCGCCGCCGCGGCATCGCCGCTATCTTTCTAGGGGCTTGACTCCAACTCGCCCCCGGAACGAATGCGTGCGACGCCGTGTCTTCACCGTAGGCCTCATCATCACCACCGCGACATCGTCGTCATCTGCACGTCCACGCGCTACATCTCGCTCCGGCCGTTCTGGTTGCGCGTCGCCTCGCCTTCGCGCGTCCGTCGCCGCTCCGGCCCGGCCGCCCAGGCTCAGGTCCCAGCTCTCCTGGCGCGCACGCCTCCTCCTGCGTGTCCGCGCGCTCGGGACACCTCGCGGCGCCGCCGTGGTGCCCCTCGTAGTTGGCCGTTCTCGCGCCGCCTGGCCTCCCGTGCTCCGCCCCTCGCACGTTGCACTACGCGCGCGTCGGTCCGCCGCCCATCGCACCCGTATTCGCCTCCTCCGCGCCAGCACGTCGTTGCGCCCAGGCTGCCCACCGGCTCCGGCTATTGCTGCCGTTGCCACGTCTCGCCCCGCGCCGGCTCTGGGTCGTCGCCCGCAGGTCTGTCCGGCTTCGTCCGCCTCCTGCTCCCGCACGCCTCGGCCATAGTCCCGCCGCCTGCCGCGCTCCCTTGGCGACCGGCCGACTCCGTCCCTCTCCGCGCCGTCCCGTCGCGGCTACGCCCCTACGCGACGGGTCCCCTCCACCTCCGAGCCGACAGCAGCACCACCTCCCGGCACCCGCTCCATCACATTACATGTCCGGCGTGGGCTCCTCCGCGCCCGCCGCTCGCGTGCCCCCGCGACCAGCTCCGCCTCCTCACAAGCCGGCCCGGCCCTCCGGCCGCCGCCTACCGTGCGCCCGTCGTCGGCCTTGCCGCCTCCCGCACGCAGGGCCCCATCGCACCGCCCCCCACGTCCGTGCATGCCCCAGCGTCGACTGTCGGCCCACGATCGGCCTCCCCCGCTGCCGGCTGCCGCCCTCCCGCTGACAGCTTCAGCTGCCGCCGGCTGCGCACTCCCGCGCATCCTCGCGCGCCAGTCGGCCGCCGCGCCCGGCCTCCTCCCGCGCCAACTGGTCTCCCCAGACGTCGGCTGGTGGCTCCAATCGGCCGCCTCCTCCCCCACGGCGCATCCGCGCCCTCGCTCCGGCTCACTGCCTGCTAAGCCGGCCGCACCCGGCCACCCGGCCTCCGACTTCGCACGCGCGTGGCCTCCTGCCGCCAGCTACAACACAAAAAAAAGAAAAAGAAACAAGAAGAGAGAGAAGATGAAGACAAAGAAGAAAACGTCTGCCGGGGTCCCCTTCGAGCACCCGGAGGCTCGAAGGCCACACCCAGCGGGTGCGCCGGCGCGCTTTGTAAGCGCCAAGCCGCTCTGGCTATTTTCAACAACAACCATCTCGCCTACGCGAAAATCAATGAACCTCCTCGCTCGGAGGCTCGGAGGCTACTCCAGCCAGCACCTCGCGCTCAACAGCCGGCGGACCCTGCGTCCGCCCTCGGCAGCGCCTCGCACACTTCAGCCGACGAACCCCGTGTCCTCCCTCGGCAGCGCCTCGTGCACTTCAGCCGACGGACCCCGCGTCCGCCCTCGGCAGCGCCTCGCGCACATCAGCCGCCGGACCCCGCGTCCGCCCTCGGTAGCGCCTCACGCACAACAGCCGACGGACCCCGCGTCCGCCCTCGGCGGCGCCTCGCGCACATCAGCTGGAGGACCTCGCGTCCGCCCTTGGCGGCGCCTCGCGCACATCAGCTGGAGGACCTCGCATCCGCCCTTGGCGGCGCCTCGCGCCCTTCAGCCAGCGGACCCCGCGTCCGTCCTCGGCAGCGTCTCGCGCACACCAGCCAGCGAACCCCGCGTCCGCCTTCGGCAGCGCCTCGCGCTCATCAGCCGGCGGACCCCGCGTCCGCGCATGGCAGGGCTTCGCGCTCGATAGCCGGCGGACCCGCGTCCATGCCCGGCAGCGCCTCGCGCTCGATGGCCGGCGGACCCCGCGTCCGCGCCCAGCAGCGCCTCGTGCCCATCCGTCGGCGGACCCCAAGTCCGCGCCGGGCAGCGCCTCGTGCACGTCAGCATGACCATGTCGGCTACAAACCGCGTTGGCTGATATCGACAAAACCACCTCGGCGACACCCAAAAGCAATGTGAGATCTTCACGCGCATACCCTTGCACCGTACACACAAAACAAATAACCCCGAGCAACCCTCGGGGGCCATCTCGGTATTTATTCTGCAACTTTACTGTTCACCCCGACGCCGGCTAGTCTCGGCCCGGGGCTGGCCGCTTGGCCCGATACGTTCGTTCCCAGAGGACGGCTTAGTAGCGTGCACGAGATCGAAGGTCCACTTTCTGTCTCAGCTACAGACCGCACCGCGGCTGTCCGGCTAGCGAGAGCAAAAGCTGGACGTCTCCACACGCGAAAAGTGTCCAGGTACAAAACGGCTTGGGCGACCCGGTCGTTTCATTTATGAGTATCTGCTCGGTCGAGTCTGTTCCCAGAGTCCGAGTACTGTATGCTCCATTCCACGGCCCACTCTTCGTCTCAGCTACAGACCGACTCCCGGCTGTCTAGCTAGCAAGAGCAAAAGCCAAAGAGCGGAGGGAACATGAAAAAGACTTAGGGGGGCTCGGACGAAACCGAGTCAGCACCCTCCACTCCAACTCGCACTGCCAAAATCAAATATTTGATATATCTGTGCCGACCTAACCTTGTCTTCTGCACGATCATCTCCATGAGGAACCTCTTCGCTTGGAGGCTACTCTGGGCAGGGCATCGCACTCGACGCTGACGGACCCCGTGTCCGCCTCCGACAGGGCCTCGCGCCCTTCAGCCGACGGAACCCGCGTCCGCCTCCGGCACGACTCCACACCCATCAGCCGACGGACCCTACGTTCATGCCCGACAACGCCCGCGCTCGACAGCCGGCGGACCCCGTGTCCGCCTTCGGCAGGGATCCATGCCCACAAGCCGACGGACCCTCCGTCCGCACCCGACAGCGCCTCGTGCTCGACAGACGGTGAACCCCGCGTCCGCCTTTGGCAGGGCTCCACGCCCACAAGCCGGCGAACCCTCCGTCCGCACCCGTCCGTGCCTCAGGCTTGACAGCCGGCGGACCCTGCGTCCACGCCCGGCAGCGCCTCGCGCTCGACAGCCGGCGGACCCCGCGTCCGCCTTTGGCAGGGCTCCACGCCCACAAGCCGGTGGAACCCCCGTCCATGCCCAGCGGCGCCTCGTGCTCGACAGCCGGCGGACCCCTCGCCCGCCTTCGGCAGGGCTCCATGCCCACAAGCCGGCAGACCCTCCGTCCGTCCCTGGTAGTCCCTTGCTCGACAGCCGGCAGACCCCGTGTCCGCCTTCGGCAGGGCTTCACGCCCACAAATCGGTGGACCCTTCGTCCACGCCCGGCGGTGCCTCGCGCTCGACAGCCGGCGGACCCCGTGTCCGCCTTCGGCAGGGCTGCACGCCCACAAGCCGACGGACCCTCCGTCCGTCCCCAGATACGCCTCACGCTCGATAGTCGGCGGACCCCGCGTCTGCCTTCGGCAGGGCTCCACGCCCACAAGCCAGTGGACCCTCCATCCGCGCCCGACAGCCCCTCATGCTCGACAGCCGGCAGACCCCGCGTCCGCCTTCGACAGGGCTCCACACCCACAAGCCAGCAGACCCTTTGTCCGTGCCCGGTAGCGCCTCGCGCTCGACAGCCGGTGGACCTCGCGTCCACCCTCGACAGGGCTCCGCGCCCAACAGTCGACGGACCCCGCGTCCGCCTTCGGCAGCGCCTCGCGCCCTTCAGTCGGCGGACTCCGCGTCCACGCCCGGCATCCTCGACGCCACCGTCTACTTCAGCAACGGCAAAGACCCTCCGCCCAACTCGTCGAGTCGCCTGGAGGCTCGGAGGCTACACCCAGCGGGTGCGCTGGCGCGCCCTCGCTAGAAACCGCTAGCCGGTGGACTCCGTGTCGATGCCCGGCATCCTCGACGCTACCATCTACTTCAGTAACAACAAAGACCCTCCGCCTGACTCATCGAGTCGCTCGAAGGCACGGAGGCTACACCCAGCGGGTGCGCTGGCACGCCCCCGCTGGAAGCAAGCCGCGTCGTCCCCAACCCACGATCATCCATCATCGACAACTTCTGCAACAACAACTCCACCGGCATAAACCCTCCGCCCGACTCTCTAAGTCGCCCGAAGGCTCAGAGGCTACTGTCGGCGGGATTACCCCCGGGTAGGCTCAAGGAGTCGACTCAACATTTTAAAACATCGGGGGACTCACCCCCGGTATGCCAAGCCCAACAAGACAAACAAAGAAGTGAGCTAACGACACTATAGCTATCCAGATCGACAGCCTCCATCTGTCCGACTCGGTAGCCTCCACCCGTCTGGCTCGGCAGCCTCCATCCGTCCGGCTCGGCAGCCTCCACCCGTCCAGCTCGGTAGCCTCCCGTCCAACCCGGCAGCCTCCACCCATTCGGCTCGGCAGCCTCCATCCGTCCGGCTCGACAGCCTCCATCCATCCGGCTCGACAGCCTCCACCCGTCCGGCTTGGCAGCCTCCATCCGTCCGGCTCGGCAGCCTCCACCCGTCCGGTTTGGCAGCCTCCACCTGTCCGGCTCCCCCTGTTTGGCTCCTCCTGTTTGGCTCCTCCTGTCTGGCGCCTCCTGTCCGGATGTGGCCTGACGAAATCAGCTCCCGATGTCTCATCGGACACACACGGACCATACGGCCATATCTCATGGCGGCGCGCTATTGGCAAGTAGGAGCACACTGTACGCGCGTCATGTAGTACTCTCTACAGTGTAACCTGCCCCCTGGATACTGATTTATAAAGTACACCATGGGATAGACATAGCTTAGTCCACAAGCTACATGTGTCTTGACTTGTAAGCTAGCCAAGGTAGCTTACACCTCAAGCTGCTTGGGATGTAAGCTACCCACTATGGCTTACATCCCAAGCTACCCATCCATGCCTATATAAAGGCCCCCTCTCACTCTCTCAAGAGGAGATCTTCCCTCACATCCTCTCATCCCCACTCTCACACTCATGTATGAGGCAAGAAGCCTCATGGCTCTCCTCCCCAAACAGCTCCAGGAGCAATCATGTACCAAATGTACCTCAGTTATACATACATGCAGGAGTAGGGGTATTATCTCTCCGGAGAGCCCCGAACCTGGGTAAACCACCGCGTGCTATTCACATACCCGTCCCGGATCATCCACGGCAGCCTTGCCCTCACCTCGATAAGCCACCCCGTGGCATCTGCCGTCTCGCGTGACCCCCCTTGAGAAAACGATGACACAAACTGTCCATTTGTTACTGTTACATTAAATGTTCCATCTCACCCCTTGTTGGTAAAAACCAATTACCTACTTAACAGCCGGGTTGTGGCTGGCCGCTCATCGATCTTAGCCTCCAAGTTGCGTGTCCGGCTATGAACACATACACTATATACACTACAGTTCCTCTTTCATATCAATAAATCTAGATCTAAGCCTGAATTTTCTGTTTGATCCCTCCATTCGATCCATCGTTAGTATTAAGATCCACTCGGGCCTGACAAATTGGTATTCAGAGCCAGGTTGTTCCTCGACGGGCATAATTTCCCCCCACCCATTTCCCTTCACGTGTGAGCGACGGTGACGACCTATGCGGGGGCGACGCTCGCGGCTGGATTTGTCAGCTATGGCGTGGCGACGGTGATTAGAGCCTAGGGTGGAGTTGGAGGCGGTGAATTGTTTGGCTGCAAACTAGTAGCGCGGAAGGGTTGCTGGGGAACAATTATCCGGACGTAAAATTCCTTGTCTTTCGCTGGTTCATGCGGTTTTGGTGGCGTGATCTGAAGGCGGCGGAAGGATTTGAGTAGTGGGACTGGTTGCTGGCTCGTCTGGTGGTAAAATCCCCTCCAACTCACTCAACAAGGCGATGGGTAGGACGTCGAAGAGCATAGACGATGCAGACTGGCAGGATGTTCTGTCAATGAAGGAGGATTTTGGAGCTCTCCAAAAGGATTCACAATTCCTTCGCACTGATGTCTCCAAGCTGCACCAAGAGGTATCTTCGGTTAGTTCTAAACAGAATGAAATTTGTGACCAAATGGGAGGTGTTGAGCAGGCAGTCCATGAGTTAAGCAAGCAAATGACATCTATGAATCTAGTTATGCAGTCCTTATTGCCCAAACCAGCACACATGGGTGAGAAGAATGGGAAAAATAGCACAAGTCAGGTGGTTAAATCTCCAACTCTGGCTCAAGCTGAATTTCAATCCCAGGAATAGAGAAATGAATATCTGAGGAAGCACTTGGAAGCAGAGAGAGAAATGACCAGGCAATTTGAAGAAGCTCAAATGCAAAATCTACCTCCTGTTAGAGTAAATGGAACTACAGTTCCACCAGGCTTTCAAGTTCAAGATCTGGTGTCTAAAAAAGGCACACCTATAGCAAATCCAACCAAACCCCATACACCTGCATTCCAGAAGTTCCAAGCAAATAGGGAAAGGCAATTATGGCAAGGTTACTACAGAACTTATGAACAGGATATGCATGTACAATTCATGAAAGCTATGACCAAAGGCCCAAACTGGAGTTCCCAAAGTTTGAAGGCAGTGATCCTGTGGGATGAATTAGACAGTGTAATAAGTATTTTCAAATGTCAACAGCTCTAGAGGAGTACAAGGTTTCATTGGCTCAAATGTATATGATTGGAGAAGCTGATACTTGGTTGAGACGGTCTGGATTAATCAAGAAGCAACTCAATTGGACACAGTTTGGAAAGGAAGTAATTAAATGGTTTTCGAACCAAGGATCTTATGACCTAACTGAAAAGTTCAATGGGCTCAAACAAAACAATGCCACAATATCTGAATATACAAGGAATTTTGAAGATCTAATGGCTGAAGTTCAGGAAGAAAACCCAGAACTAGGAGAGCTTTGGTTTGTCAAATGTTTTGTAAATGGTCTCCGAGAAGGAATAATGATGACGCGTGGTCGCCGCAATGTAGGCGAGAAAAGGCTCCTTGTCAGCCGGCGCGGCCAAGATGGGCGCGCTGGTGAGAGCCCACTTGAGGCCGTGAAACGCCGCGTCCGCCTTGTCGGACCAGTCGAACAGGGTCAGCTTCTTCGAGAGGTCCCGGCCCGGCTCGACCAGGGCCGACTTGCGTAGGAGCCCGTAGAGGGGCAAGGCCTTCTCGCCCAGCCGGCTGATGAACCGACTGAGGGAGGCAAGGCAGCCGGTGAACTTCTGGACATCACCGAGCCTGACCGGCTTGGGCATGCGCTCGATCGCCTGGATCTTCTCGGGGTTAGCTTCGATGCCGCGGGCAGACACGAAGAAACCCAGGAGCTGGCCGGCTGGGACGCCGAAGACACACTTCTCCGGGTGGAGCTTGATCTTGTATTCGCGCAAGTTGGCGAACGTCTCCCGGAGGTCGTCGAGGAGGCTGAAATGCTTCTTGGATTTGACGACGATGTCGTCCACGTAGACATGGACATTCCTACCTATCTGAGGCAGGAGGCACTTCTGCATGCAACGCTGGAAGGTAGCGCCTGCATTCTTCAGGCCGAAGAACATGGCGATGTAGCAGTAGGCCTCGAAGGGGGTGATGAAGGAGGTTTTGAGCCGGTCGGCCGGGTCCAGCTTTATCTGGTGGTAGCTGGAGTAGGCGTCCAGGAAAGACAGCAGATCGCAGCCTGTCGTGGATTCGATGACTTGATCGATCCGCGGCAGGGTGAACGGTCCTTGGGGCACGCCTTGTTCAGGCCCTTGTAGTCGATACACATGTGCCAGGTCTTGCTTTTCTTCAGCACTAGGACTGGGTTGGCCAGCCAGTCCGGGTGGAATACTTCCATGATGAAGCCAGCTATGAGCAACCGGGCGATCTCTTCTCCTATAGTACGCCGCTTCTCCTGGGAGAAACGGCGCAGGGGTTGCTTGACCGGCTTCGCATCCGGCCGTACGTGTAGCTTGTGCTCGGCGAACTTCCTCGGAACACCCGGCATGTCCTTGGGGGACCATGCAAATATGTCCCGATTCTCACGGAGGAAGTCGACGAGCTCGCTTTCCTATTTGCTGTCGAGGCGGGAGCCGATGGTCATGCACTGGGTGGGGTTGGCTGGATCGAGTGGCACCTGCCTGGTGTCTTTGGACGGCTGGAACGAGGCTTCGCTGACCGACTGGGACGGAGGGGCCGGCACGGCCTGCTGGGCAAAGGTGAGGGCCCCCAGCCGGTCGAGCTGCCGCTTCTCCTCCGCTATCTCTAGGGCCTCGGCCATCCGGCTGCCGTCTTGCGCGCATGCCATTGACATCTGGTATTTGCCGGTGACGGTGATGATGCCCCTGGGACCCGGCATCTTGAGCTTGAGGTAGGCATAGTGGGGGATAGCCATGAACTTGACAAGAGCCGGCCGGCCCAGCAATGCGTGGTAGGGACTGTCGAGGTCCACTACCTCGAACAAGATTGGCTCGCGGCGAAAGTGTCCGGCATCGCCGAAGAGGACGTCGAGCTTGATCTTGCCGATAGGGGTGCAAGATTTTCCCGGCACGATGTCGTGGAAGACGGTCCGACTTGTTTTCAAATCCTCCACCTTGAGCCCCAGCTTGAGCAGGGTGTCAAGGTAGAGTATGTTGATGCTGCTCCCTCCATCGATCAACACCCGCAAGAAGCGGCATGAGCGTGTCTCGGAGGCGATGATAGGATCGAGGACGAGGGCGTAGCTGCTAGGGTTCGGCATCACGGCTGGGTGGTCTGCTCGGCTCCAGGTGACTGGCTTCTCGGACCAATTCATGAACTGGGGAGTCGAGGGCATGATGGCATTCACCTCGTGGTGGAGCCGGCGCTGGGCATGCTTGTCCGTCTCTTCGTTGGTGAAGACAACGTAGTAGTCATCATGTTCGGGGTACCAGTCGTGCAGCCAGCCGTCGTTTCGAGTCGGGGCCGGGTCCGTCTGTACCGGATCGAGAGCCGGAGCCGGAGCCGGAGCTGGTGCCGGAGTGTGGGCTGGCTGCACAGGGGGAGCCAGGAGGCCGTCCCCCTGGGCCAATCGCTGTGAGAAGCTGCATTGCCGGAGCGTGTGCGTGGCCGGCTTGGCACCGGAGTGGTTTTTGCAGAGGAGGTCAAGCATTTGCTCGAAAGTTAGCTTGGGCTGGCAGACGGCCTTGCCGGTGCGCTGGCGCTGACCGGAGGCCTGGCCAGCTGGCTGCTCCTCCTCGATGGAGGCGACCTGTCGGCTCCCGTAGCGGGAGTTGGGCTGGTCGTTCTTGCGCTTGCCGTTCTGCTGTTGCCGGTTGTCGGCCGCCGCCCGCGGCGCGGCGGGGGTGTAGCCGGCTTGGCTGGTGCCTTAGCCTTCATCCTCATCATGGAATCGACCGTGGCATATTTGTCCGCTTTGGACATCAGGTCCGCCAAGGAGGTTGGCTCCGAGCACAAGAGCTTGTGCTTGAGGGGAGGTGCCATCGCAGCAGCCTTCGATGAAGTACTGGATGGCCTGTACCTCGTGCACTCCATCGCAGGAGTTGCAGAGCTCGGTCCAGCACATGAGATAGTCGCAGAGGGGCTCTTCCGGCCCCTGGAGGCACATGGCCAGCTCGCGGGGCCGGCCAGGCGGTTTGTAGGTGCCGGTGAAGTTGCGGATGAAGGCCTCCTTGAAGTCCGTCCAGGTGTTGATGCTGCCGGCAACCAGGCTGTTTAGCCAGGTGCGGGCCGAGCCGATCAGCATGAGGGGGGCGTAGTGGACGGCTACGCGCTTGTTCCCCCTGGCGATGCCGACGGTGGTGGTGTAGTCGATCAACCAGTCCTCCGGTTTGACAGCCCCGGTATACTTCGAGGTGTCGCAGGGGAGCGTGAAGCCGGGTGGAAAAGGCTCGTTGCGAATCCGCGGACCAAAGCAGGCCGGGCCAATCGAGCCCTCCTCCTCGAGGAGAGCCGACTACGCCAGCCGGTCAAGACGGAGCCGGGCGTCGTTGTCGCTGTGGGGGATGCGCGGTCCGAGCCGGGCTGCAAGCTCGGGACGGACGGCCGACGGGATGGACCGCGCCGGCTCCTGCCGTGGAGGCGGAGTATGCCCGTGGGTGCGCCGGCTGCCGCCTGCCGGCGCCTCGTCGCGGCGGTTGCTGCCAGCCGGATTGTTGCTGCGCCGACTGTTCACAGCCGGCTACTCATTTCCGCGTGACGAGGGGCGCTGAGCGTTGCTCCCCCATGCATTCCGGCTGGAGGGACGAGGGGTGCTGGAGTGCTGAGCCAGCCGGCGGTCGGCAGCCCTAGTGTCCTCGCCCTCGGGACGGGGAAACTCGGAGATGGCCCCACCGGGGGTGAGGACGACCTGTTGCGCGTTGGCGGTGTCGATGAGGTCCTTGATGTGTCGCTCGCGTGCGGCCTGCTCGTCGCCCTCCAAGTTGGCCAAATCCTCGTAGGCAACCTTGGCGGCGCGTAGGTTGGCCGTGGGAGTGTTGTAGACGGGGAAGCGGCTGCCGAGGATTTCTACGACCACGCGACCGCATTCTCGCACAGCACCACACCGGGTGGGCTCGGGGCCAGCCGGGGTGAGACCGTACGCGGAGTTGTATTCCCGATGCGTGACCTCCATCCGGCACCGCTCGGCAACGAGGGCGCTGGCGTCTTCGAACAACAGGTGGCAGGCCGCCTCCAGCTCGGCTCTGGCAGTGGCCGGGTCCGCCATCGTAGCGATAGGAGTGCCCAGATCCTGGAGGGTGGCGGCGAGTGGGTCAGAGGTGCCAGCGCGAGCGGCGGTCGCGTCGGCCTCGGCCGCCCGCACACGGCCCGAAGTGGTGGAGGAGGCGGTGACCATCACGCCCACGCGGGTGTGGGGGCCGATGGTCTCACCCGTGGCGAGCGCGCCCACGGACGAGGGAGGGCCAGTGCAGTCGGGCACCCAACTAGGGTACTCGTCGGCCGCCGACTCTTCGGCGAGGCTCAGCTTGCTGAGCCGCCCAGCGAGCACGGCAACGTCGAGCGCGAGATCGCGGCCGAGGCACTCGTCAGAGATGCCGGCCGCGTTGCCCGCAAGACCCACCGAAGCAAGTCCCACGAGCACGCGGTTCCACTCGGACGCGAGGTGGCCGGGGGAGGTGGTGAAGGGCCCCGCCCGGAGCGTGATTCCGGCCGGCGCCACGGATGGCCCCATGGTGGGCGCCAACTGTCATGGTTTCGTCATGGCAGATGCCATGGGTAGGCTTATCGAGAGGGGCCGAAGGGCGCCGGCGGGCTCCGGGAGTGAGGTTAGGCACAAGCGGTGTGTCGGGACCCCGATCCTAAGTTATATGATTCCATACTGTAACAAGCCACATCACTTTGCGGCCTCACGCATGGTACTCCACGGCTGCCACCTTACCTTGGCCGGGACCGTTTGCGTCTTTTGGCTCACGTATGTGAACATGTCGCTGGCAATCACACAACAAAGAACCCGGGCCGACATGACTAGTCATAGAACCCAAGTGGCACATCCGTACGGAAACATGCATACATAACCCAGCAATGCAGGTGTCGGTCTCAAGCGTGTGTAGACGAGTCATAGCAAGCTACAAGGACTCCATTACGTCGCGAGACACGAATGTCATCACTGCACGTAGACGAGTCGTAGCAGGCTACGTGGACTCCATTACACTGCGAGACATTTCGCCGAAGGAACAGACACAGCAGCAAAGAAGGATACATGCCGTTCAATCAATGTGTCCGGAGCAGTAGCAAGCTACCATGGCTCGGTGGAAGCACAAGGAGGCAGTTTCCCCGTAAAGAGTACTACTACAGGCACACGACTAGGTGTCGGATCCCATACATACCGTTGCACGTCACACGTACGCACGACATGCCCGATATGCATAGATACAACCATGGCATCACAACATAACCATATAATAGCATGACTTTTATTTAAGAGGCTCAGACGAGCCTTGCATAATATGTTCATACAAACAGGGGTCACATGACCCGGCACTCAAGTCATACAAACGTAGTCATACAAGCCAGCGGAAACTTAAGCTGTCTGAGTACAGACGGCAAAATATAAAAAGAGGCACACGGCCTGACTATCTACAACCCACCACACGGGCAAGATCGTAGCTGGGACACCAGCTATTCGGCATCGTCAACGTCTAGATAGAACCCACCTGATGGGTCCTGGTTTTCCTCTACAACATTAATTAAGCAAGGATGAGTACAATCATACTCAACAAGTCTTTAAAACAGACCTAGTCTATTTATGCTCATGTATCAACAAGGGGGTGGTGGAGTTTATGCAGAAAGCCAGCTTTGACTCATGGCTAACCTACACTACTCAGTTTTAAACTCTTTGTTACAATTTTATTTATCGCACACGAGTCCACTAACTCCATCACAATACACCACCATGGACTCACCTTCCCCTTCCGGAAGAGTTCCATCCACGGTACTCACACTTGTCTTGAGATTTTTAGAGGTATCCATTTGGTTATCTATGAACAACATAAGTTCTCCAAGTAGTCCATATCCGAGGACGCGACTATTCGAATAGTTTCATAACCCTGCAGGGGTGTACTTCTTCACACACGCTCTCGCCACTTATCGCTGTGTGCCATAAACCATGCACCTCGGCAACCTTCAAGCGGATGCCCAGCGAGGGAGTCGGACACGACCGTCAATCACATAAGACCTCTAGTCTAGGCTACCGCCTATTTGAGACTGAACCCGTACGGAAGTCCGGCCGAAGTTTCCGCAACGGCCCCAAACGATGTGCGCAGGGTTCCCAAGCCCACCATTCCGGTGACCCTTGGTACACCGTGCCACTTCCTACCGCGTCGTAACCCACCCCGAGGGTCAGCGCTACGCACGGCCTCCAGCATGCTATATACACCAGAAACTACGTGCAATACCTGGACCAAAGACTAAGCGACTGATAAATTGAGCGGGGTCATATTTCAGGGCCCAGCATGTGGTAGTATCTCGTCTTGGATCACAAACACGGAACCCAGTTCCTAAGAACGGTCCCAATGAGACAACCCACTATGTACTCCTACATAGCCTCTCATCGCTACCTTTACCAAATCGTGTTCATTATATGCTTATCACATCGGACAACACTGTTTCACTCAGTTCATCACCCAGATGAAACAAACCTGACACAACTCTAAGCATAGCAGGCAAAGTAAGCTAAGCACATCATGGCACAAACATCTACCAGGTAAGCTAGGTTGCAAGGTTTAGCTATTTACTGTGACAAGATCAGGTCATGCATAAGAATAGGATCATCTACCGTGAATGACTGACATGTGATCGTTTGTCCTAATGCAATAAATGAGAGCAGGAGTGAGAGAATGTTATGTTATCGGAATGATCAATGGGGTTGCTTGCCTTGCTGGGTTTTGGAAGAGTTCTCTCCTTCGTCGGGGTACGGGGTAGTATCCTCCGGATTAGGGCCTACCGCAACGCAGATACAAACATTCAATACAAGCAGATGCAACAATATGATTCATGATCATGGCATAATGGTATGCATGGATGAGCTAATGTAACTAGTGATCATGTCAATTTGAAATGCATTTGAATATAGGTTCAAAGTTGTTCTCATTTCAAATTCTATATATTGACCTAATGCTAAATTGTCCATGTTCACCTATTTAGGTTGCTCTAACATGCATGAGAATAACACCATTGGATTCATTGGATTTTTCTGATAAATTTTCATATATAAATTATTTTCATCTGACTTACAGATTATTTTATATGATTTTTCAAAGTTTTAAACATTTTCTAGAATTATTTTTATTAAGAAAATGATTAAATGCGTCAGCCTGATGTCATGCTTGCGTCAGCAGTCAACAGGGCCAGGGCCAGGTCAAACCTGACCAGTGGGACCCGCTTGTCAACCTCTCAGGGCTGGCTAGTGTCACTGGCAGGTGGGCCCCTATAGTCAGTGACTCAGGGGTTAATCCCGAGTTGACCCGAGGTTTGACTCGGGCCAGGGCCCACTGTCAGCGTCTAGGGGGGTTAGTTAGCACGGTCATTAGTCACTAATGACGTCGCCATCCTGGCACTTGCCGGAGGGAGGCCGCCGGCGGCGAGCCGAGACGGTGGGGGTCACCGGAAATCTTCCTCGGGCGACCATTTGAGCGGCGGAGGGCACCTACGGACGGCTAAGACTCGCGCGCATCCACCTAGGGCAATGGGAGAACGCGGGGTCGCCGGAGTCGATGGCCACGACGACTTTGGCGGCGACCGGAGCTCGGCAACGGCGAGGTTAGCGGCTAGGAGGCGAGGAGGACCACTGGGAGAGGGGGAGAAAGACGGGAAGCTCACAGGGAGTCGGACAGACTGGCCGGCGGGCTCGGGGACGATCGGACGGCTCCAAACGACGGCGAGGACCGACGGTGACCGGCGGAGGGGATTCGGCGATGACGGCGAAGTAGAGGGCTCCCGGCTCGATTCCTCCGTCGAGGGCTTCAGGGGCTCAGGGCGGAGCTGCTGGTTGGGTCAGAGGGGGCTCAAGGGTGGCTAGAACGGCGGCACGACGGCGAGGAGCTGCGCGGCCATGGCGGGTCCGAGAGGAGAAGAGGGAAGAGCGGGGAAGAGGAGGGAGAGAGCGGCGGGGAAGCGTCTCGGAGCTTATCCCCGTCGTCGCGCTGGCGAGGGAGGGGCCAGGCAGGCAGCTGCGTGGTGCCACCGGTGTGAGCGCACGGCGGCCACACGCCGCGCCTACTGGACGCCAGGAGGAAGAAGACCCTCCTGGGCCAGATGGGCCAGCAGGTAAGCTCCCTCTCTCTCTTTCTCTTTTTTTCCTTTCTTCTGTTTTCTATTTTTCTGACCTATGTTTATTTTATTTCCAGGTTCAAATAACTTTCAAATTATCCCCAAATGTTTTCTAAAAAGTAGTCTGGATATTTCAAACTTGTGACTGAACTTTCAAATTATTTTGAAAAGAAAAATGTTAATAATGAATTATTTATCATTTTCAGGGGCTTTAATCATTGGTTTTAAATTATTTCTGAAGTTCAAATAACATGAATGACTCCTGATACATGTTTGCCCATAATTATCATACATGGGGAACATTTTTAATGGGCATTTTAGATCTGTTGAAAATCCATCAAGTTGAATTACCTTATTTCATTAGGTGCTTGGGGTTTCTTTCCTTCTCCCCATTTCAACTTAATGCAATGATGATGAATGATGATGCAAGCACAAGACCAACCTAAGACACTTGCTAGGGTTGTGACAACTCACCCCCACTCAAAAGAATCTCGTCCCGAGATTTTGAAATCGTTGGGAAGAGCGCGGTGTACTCTAGTCGAAGACGATCTTCTCTTTCCCATGTCGCCTCCCTTTCAGAATGATGTGACCACTGAACCTTAAGAAACTTGATGTTCCGACGTCGAGTGGTACGCTCAGCCTGGTCGAGAATACGAACAGGATATTCTCGATACGAAAGGTTATCTTGGAGATCAAGCGCTTCGTGGTCCACTTCTCGGACAGGGTCCGAAAAACAACGCCTGAGTTGAGAGACGTGGAAGACATCATGAACTTTGGAAAGATGCGGAGGAAGTTCCAATTGGTAGGCAACCTCTCCTCGTTTAGCAAGAATGCGAAATGGTCCAATGTAACAAGGAGCCAACTTGCCTTTGATACCGAATCGATGGGTACCCTTCAAAGGTGTAACCCAAAGGTAAGCCTTCTCGTCAACTTCATAAGTCACAGACTTATGATGACGGTCATATTGACTCTTTTGACGGGACTGGGCTGTTTTCAATTTTTCACGAATAACGCGAACTTGCTCTTCTTCATCCTGGATCATGTCTGGGCCAAAGAGTTGCTTCTCTCCGGTTTCTGACCAGTTAAGAGGTGTTCGACATCTTCGTCCATAGAGAACTTCAAAAGGGGCTTTGCCCAAGCTTGACTGATAACTGTTGTTATAGGCAAATTCGGCAAATGGAAGGCAGTCTCCCAATTCATACCGAAAGATATAACACAAGCTCGGAGCATGTCTTCGAGAATTTGATTGACTCACTCAACTTGACCACTTGATTGAGGATGGAAAGCAGTGCTAAAGGATAGATGAGTCCCCATAGCGGTTTGAAAACTTTCCCAAAAACGAGAAGTAAAGATACTTCCGCGGTCTGAGTTAATCTCCAAAGGAACACCATGAAGAGAAACTATGCGAGAAACATATAACTCCGCTAGCTGACTAGGAGTAATGCTTTCACGAACAGGAAGAAAATGAGCCACTTTGGAGAGGCGATCAATGACTACGAATATAGCATTGTTCCCTCTCTTGTTCCTGGGAAAACCGGTGATGAAATCCATACCGACCTTATCCCATTTCCATTCAGGAATAGCTAAAGGTTGAAGGGTGCCAGCAGGCCTCTGATGTTCTGCTTTCACACGACGACAAACGTCGCAATTAGCAACATACTGAGCAATTTCTCTCTTCATCCTGGTCCACCAGAACCTCTAGCGTAGGTCCTGATACATCTTGGTACTACCTGGATGAATTGTGAGAGGAGAATCATGAGCCTCCTTAAGAATCAGCTGCCTGAGATGTTGGCTTTTAGGAACCACTAAACGGCCCTGAAAAAGCACTAAACCTTGATCATCTATAGAGAAGTCCTTAGCGAGACCGCTAACGAGGTTCTCTTTGACCCGGGAAATTCCCTTATCACGCCTTTGGCCAACTATGATTTGATCCTTAAGAGTAGGTTTCGCCACCAAGTTGGATAGGAATCCTTGAGGAACAATGTGAAGATTTAACTTCCTGAATTCCTCATGGAGAAGCAGTTGACCTTGTTGTAACATCAAATTGTTACAATAAGACTTACGACTTAGAGCATCAGCCATGACATTGGCTTTTCCCGGGGTGTAAGTTATCCCTAAGTCGTAATCTGTGATCAACTCTACCCACCGTCTTTGCCTGAGATTCAAATCCGGCTGGGTGAAGATATATTTCAGACTTTGGTGATCAGTGTATATCTCGCAACGATTACCTAGAAGGTAATGTCGCCATGTCTTTAGTGCATGGACTACAGCTGTAAGTTCAAGATCATGTGTTGGATAATTATCCTCATGTGAACGCAACTGTCGAGATGCGTATGCAATCACATGACAATCATGCATAAGAATGCAACCTAATCCTTGTCGCGAGGTGTCGCAGTAGATAATAAAGTCCTTAGAAAAATCTGGTGGCACCAGAACAGGAGCAGAGGTCAGTCGTCTTTTCAACTCCTGAAAACTATGCTCGCATTGTGGGGTCCACTCGAACTTCTTATCTTTCTTGAGGAGTTCAGTCAGAGGTTTCGCAACCTTGGAGAAGTTCTCAACAAAGCGGCGACAATAGCTCGCTAAGCCAAGGAAACTCCGAATTTGCTTAACCGATTCAGGTTGAATCCAATCAAGGATGGCTTGAACTCTCTCGGGATTGACAGCAATACCTTTGCCAGAGATCACGTGGCCCAGATAGGTCACTTCCGGCAACCAAAATTCACACTTGGAGAATTTGGCATATAGGCGATGCTCTCGAAGTTTCATCAGTACCAGCCTTATATGCTCGGCATGTTCTTGTTCGTTCTTCGAGTAGATGAGTATATCGTCAAGGTAAACCACGATGAATTTATCCAAATACTCCATGAAGATCGAATTCATCAGACGAGAGAAAGTGGCTGGAGCATTGGTTAAACCGAAGGACATGACGGTGTACTCGTATTGGCCATAACGAGTGATAAAAGCCGTTTTTGGAATGTCCCCGTTTCTAATTCTGATTTGATGGTATCCCAACCTCAAATCCATTTTGGAAAAGACAGAGGATCCAGCGAGTCGATCATACAAATCGTTGATCCTGGGGAGCGGATACTTGTTCTTGATAGTGACCAAGTTCACTGGTCGGTAATCCACAACCATCCGATCCGATCCATCCTTCTTCTTAACAAAGAGGACGGGGCAAGCCCAAGGAGAAGAACTAGGACGAATGAAACCTTTCTTCAAAGCTTCATCGAGTTGGGTTTTTAGCTCGGCTAGTTCTAAGGGTGCCATCTTATAGGGTCTTCTGGCTATTGGAACTGTCCCTGGAATAAGTTCTATCATGAACTCAACATCTTTGACAGGTGGAATACCTGGCAGTTCTTCTGGAAAGACATCCGGAAAATCACGGACTACCGGAATATCTTCTAGCTCAGGGAGAGGGCTAGCATTTAAGGAATAGAGTTGGCGCTTGGTTGTTCGAGTAGAGACATTAACTATCTCACCCGAGGGATGTGTAAGTTGAACATTCCTAGAATGAGTATCAATCTTGGCATAGTGGGCTTTCATCCAATCCATACCTAGAATGATATTGATGTCCGAAGACTTAAGAGATATCAAGGATGCTAGGAATACTAGTCTATCGACCAGAATTTCATTATCATGGCTCACTCTAGAAGTTTGCCATTTTGATCCAGGAGTCTGAACTACTAAAGGAGTGGGCATGTCACAGAAAGACATGTTATGCAACTGTGCATAACTTTCTGAGATGAATGAATGAGATGCCCCAGTATCAAATAGAACAGATGCTGGATGGCTATTAACAAGAAGCATACCTAGAATGACATCAGGGTCTTCAAGAGCTTCTTCAGCAGACACATAATTAACTCGCCCACGGGCAGGAGTTGGCTTCACATAGAAGGCTTTCCCTGGTTTTCCGCGTCCAGCGGGCTTGGCATTGTTCTGGGGACATTCACGAGAATAATGTCCCGGTTCTCCACACTTGTATCATACCACTATAGCACGAGGGGTAACATTTACTTGTGGTCCTCCAAATGGTCTGGGTGGAGGGTTGGACTGAACTGGACGAGGTGCCTGGAAGGATGGCCTCGCAGTGTACCTTGTCAGCATAGCTGCATTGGGTACCCATATTTGGCGCTTGTTGGGTCCTGAACCTGATGTAGGGTTGAAGTCACGGTTATGCTTCCTCGAAGCCTCGTAGTCAGTTTGTCCGGACTCAGCATTGATGGCCTTATTGACGAGAGCCTGGAAGGTGGTGCACTCATGCAAGCGAAGATCTCGGCGAAGCTCAGCATTAAGTCCCTTGCGGAACCTAGCCCGCTTCTTGGCATCAGTTGAGATTTCCTCTGGGGCATAGCGAGCAAGATTACCAAACTCGCGACTGTATGCATCCACTGACAATCTGCCCTAGGTGAAGGCACATAATTCCTCTCTCTTGCGGTCCATCAGCCCTTCCGGGATGTGATGGAGACGAAATGCGGCGCTAAACTCTGCCCATGTTGGTGCAGGTCCCTAGGGACGCATAGCCTCATAGCTTTCCCACCACAAGTTGGCAGGTCCCTTTAGAAAGTATGTTGCAAAGGTCACCTTGTTGGCCTCTGAAACATTTGTAGCTCGAATCTTGCGTGACATACTGGTCAGCCAATCATCCGCATCGAGGGGATCGATCGAGTGATGGTACTTAGGTGGACACGGTTTAATGAAGTCACCAAGTGACACTCCATCATGGTGATCATTGCGGGGAGCACGAGTGGTGTTCTGTTCAATCCTCTCCAACAGCTTGTTAGTCTCCCTCTTATTCCTTTCAGCTTCTAGCATCACCTCTACTAAAGATGGTGCTCGTGGCAGCTCTTCTTGCCTTGGCTGGCTACTCTCGCCTTGCTCATGAGCATGCACGGGGTTGTTCCTGGTTGACACCATCCTGAGGAAAACAATCCATAGCTTAGACATAGAGAACAACAACTCTAGGACATGAATTAGAAAATGCACTGATCAACATGGCATGTAGGATAAACACCAATCAACATGGTAAAACAACTACCATATGAACATTAGGTTTCATACACACCATGACTTAGTTCAGTACAAACCCAAGCTGAAAACAACTACGGAGAGATGACACAACTCATCGGAGGCATTACAAGCATCCTATACATTATCTATCTACGCCTCCAGAACTCAACTCTCGACCTTAATCATATCCCACAAGATACGCAGGACTGTGGCGATACAACTACTACCATACTAGGTCTAACATTCACGCACTCAAACATCACCGTAGAATGCCTCGTACAGGTTACCCCCGTGACCTGGGAGCTGAACTTGAGGATCTGGAAACACTCTAGCCTGGGATCCCTGGAAACCATAAGGACACGAGTGTGGCCTTGGTCCCCTTGTCGGCAGCAACAGCGGTCCTCGAAGAGGGGTGATGCCTCCAACATCAGGCTAGTCTACGTGTGCTGGCAAATGAGTCCGTGATGGAGTCAGCATCTCCATATCTCCATAACCTGTCTGCACGACAGGTGCCAACTGTGTCAAGGCTGTCCAAAGACGGGCACGGGTAGCATAGAGCTCCATGCGAAGGGCACGTGCATCACGATCCCTGTTCTCCAACATCTGAGCGGTCACCTACAGTCTAGGGTCTTCATGGGAATGATCAGAGTAGGCTGCACTGAGATATCCATCCTCTCCTCCCATGGAAGCAGGAACATAGCAGAACTCCGTGTTCTAAAGCAGACCATGGTGAAACCTCATAATAGTCAGCATAGTGTAAGCGGCTTCCTGAACTGCCATATCTATGGTAACTCCCAATCCATGAGTCCAGTGAAGCAGCTCTGCAGCTCCAGGATATGAAGGGTATATCCTAACAGTACATAGATACTGACTCTGGTTGAAATCTCGGTACTGCTCCTCCACTGTATACTCTGGGTACCAACGATATCCAGCCTCCATCATAACTCTAACCAACATGGCCGTGTGACCCGGCACATCAATGCACCTGGTCAGACGGACCACCTGACGGAAAGGACAAGAGGGCATCTGAAACAGAGAATGATGCAAAGACATTAGAGATCCTAGCAGAAATTGGACAGCATAACGACTGTAATTGCTCAAGAATTTTTTTGAGACAATTGAAAAGAGATTGGAAAGGCATGACCACTCGACTATCTAGACTCAATTCTCTTCTCCATCTGTTTGTCACACCAACAACACTAAAATAACTACACTTATTCACAAGCAAGCTAGCTATTGACCCATGGCTAGTAACTCGTCATCCTAAGCAATAGATGAGAATCCTAGTTCCTATCCCCGTAGAAAAGATGAGAATGACCCATCATAGAATAACTTGGGAAAAGGAGTAAAAATAGCCTTACGTTCCCTTCCACAATCAATTCCCCTACTTCTCTATAGTGTTTCTAGACTCAACTTCCGCCGGTTTGGCTTGGTAGTCCTACAGTCAGTCAAGCTCTGATACCAACGCTGTCGGGACCCCGATCCTAAGTTATATGATTCCATACTGTAACAAGCCACATCACTTTGCGGCCTCACGCACAGTACTCCACGGCTGCCACCTTACCTTGGCCGGGACCGTTTGCGTCTTTTGGCTCACGTATGTGAACATGTCACTGGCAATCACACAACAAAGAACCCGGGCCGACATGACTAGTCATAGAACCCAAGTGGCACATCCGTACGGAAACATGCATACATAACCCATCAATGCAGGTGTCGGTGTCAAGCGTGTGTAGACGAGTCATAGCAAGCTACAAGGACCCCATTACGTCGCGAGACACGAATGTCATCACCGCACGTAGACGAGTCGTAGCAGGCTACGTGGACTCCATTACACTGCGAGACATTTCCCCGAAGGAACAGACACAGCAGCAAAGAAGGATACATGCCGGTCAATCAATGTGTCCGGAGCAGTAGCAAGCTACCATGGCTCGGTGGAAGCACAAAGAGGCAGTTTTCTATAAAGAGTACTACTACAGGCACACGACTAGGTGTCGGATCCCATACATACCGTTGCACGTCACACGTACGCACGACATGCCCGATATGCATAGATACAACCATGGCATCACAACATAACCATATAATAGCATGACTTTTATTTAAGAGGCTCAGACGAGCCTTGCATAATATGTTCATACAGACAGGGGTCACATGACCCGGCACTCAGGTCATACAAACATAGTCATACAAGCCAGCGGAAACTTAAGCTGTCTGAGTACAGACGGCAAAATATAAAAAGAGGCACACGGCCTGACTATCTACAGCCCACCACACGGGCAAGATCGTAGCTGGGACACCAGCTATTCGACATCGTCAACGTCTAGATAGAACCCACCTGATGGTTCCTGGTTTTCCTCTACAACATTAATTAAGCAAGGATGAGTACAATCGTACTCAGCAAGTCTTTAAAATAGACCTAGTCTATTTATGCTCATGTATCAACAAGGGGGTGGTGGAGTTTATGCAGAAAGCCAGCTTTGACTCATGGCTAACCTACACTACTCAGTTTTAAACTCTTTGTTACAATTTTATTTATCGCACACGAGTCCACTAACTCCATCACAATACACCACCATGGACTCACCTTCCCCTTCCGGAAGAGTGCCATCCACGGTACTCACACTTGTCTTGAGATTTTTAGAGGTATCCATTTGGTTATCTATGAACAGCATAAGTTCTCCAAGTAGTCCATATCCGAGGACGGGCTATTCGAATAGTTTCATAAACCTGCAGGGGTGTACTTCTTCACACATGCTCTCGCCACTTATCGCTGTGTGCCATAAACCATGCACCTCGGCAACCTTCAAGCGGATGCCCAGCGAGGGAGTCGGACACGACCGTCAATCACATAAGACCTCTAGTCCAGGCTACCGCCTATTTGAGACTGAACCTGTACGGAAGTCCGGCCGAAGTTTCCGCAACGGCCCCAAACGATGTGCGCAGGGTTCCCAAGCCCACCATTCGGGTGACCCTTGGTACACCGTGCCATTGCCTATCGCGTCGTAACCAAGCCCGAGGGTCAGCGCTACGCACGGCCTCCAGCATGCTATAAACACCAGAAACTACGTGCAATACCTGGACCAAAGACTAAGCGACTGATAAGTTGAGCGGGGTCATATTTCAGGGCCCAGCATGTGGTAGTATCTCGTCTTGGATCACAAACACGGAACCCAGTTCCTAAGAACGGTCCCAATGAGACAACCCACTATGTACTCCTACATAGCCTCTCATCGCTACCTTTACCAAATCGTGTTCATTATATGCTTATCACATCGGACAACACTGTTTCACTATGTTCATCACCCAGATGAAACAGACCTGACACAACTCTAAGCATAGCAGGGGCTCAGGGCGGAGCTGTTGGTTGGGTCAGAGGGGGCTCAAGGGTGGCTAGAACGACGGCACGACGGCGAGGAGCTGTGCGGCCATGGCGGGTCCGAGAGGAGAAGAGGGAAGAGCAGGGAAGAGGAGGGTGGGAGCGGCGGGGAAGCGTCTCGGAGCTTATCCCCGTCGTCGCACTGGCGAGGGAGGGGCCAGGCAGGTAGCTGCGTGGCGCCACCGGCGTGAGCGCACGGCAGCCACACGCCGCGCCTACTGGACGCCAGGAGGAAGAAGACCCTCCTGGGCCAGATGGGCCAGCAGGTAAGCTCCCTCTCTCTTTTTCTTTTTTTTCCTTTCTTCTGTTTTCTATTTTTCTGACCTATGTTTATTTTATTTCCAGGTTCAAATAACTTTCAAATTATCCCCAAATGTTTTCTAAAAAGTAGTCTGGATATTTCAAACTTGTGACTGAACTTTCAAATTATTTTGAAAAGAAAAATGTTAATAATGAATTATTTATCATTTTCAGGGGCTTTAATCATTGGTTTTAAATTATTTCTGAAGTTTAAATAACATGAATGACCCCTGATACATGTTTGCCCATAATTATCATACATGGGGAACATTTTTAATGGGCATTTTTGATTTGTTGAAAATCCATCAAGTTGAATTACCTTATTTCATTAGGTGCTTGGGGTTTCTTTCCTTCTCCCCATTTCAACTTAATGCAATGATGATGAATGATGATGCAAGCACAAGACCAACCTAAGACACTTGCTAGGGTTGTGACACGATGGTGGACACACGATGTACCCAGGTTCGGGGCCCTCCGTGGGAGGTAACACCCCTAGTCCTGCTCGGTCTAGTTGTGACAATTGTCAGATTAGAATGGCGCTCCTTCAACTGTATGGATCGTGGAGGAAGAAGGAGCTAGCCCGCTCTTCCGCCTCTCTACGCGTGTGTGTGGAGTGGACGTGAAGAGAACTGGGAGATCAGCCGACCTCTTGCATGGGGGTGGCCCGGGGGTTTTTATAGGCCAACCCCCAGATTACACTACAAATAGAAGGTCATGGGGGGCCCCAGCCGGCAGCCTCTCTAGCCAGCTGTGGGGGCCGACGGCTGTGGGGTCCTGTCGCCGGTAGGCCCCACCGGTTGAAGGGTCCCGTTAGGAGCCTACGAGGCCCGCATGGCGGGTCCCGACGCCGGTCACGTCATGGCACGGGCCGCCCCTTGTGGTGTCGTCTTGCGGCGACCGACCGAGGTCAGTGGTGCGGCCGACGCCCTGTAGTCATGCCGGGGCAGGTAATGGAGTGGTTGGGGTGTGCCGGCACTGTTGGAAGCCCGGTCACCGTCCGCTAGGGTCAGAGGCCCTGACACCTTCACTATGGCCACTCCGGCGTTGACCCCCGATGGGATGGGGACCACTGCCGCCACGCATGCCCTGACGACGGTATCCAATGCGCAACCGGCTGGGGGGGGGCCCAGGCGGTAACGCCCCCCAGCTGGCCGGCACGTCGTAACCGGTGGGGCATAGCCGGCAGGCTCTCGCCGGAGGGCCGCTACCGGCAGGGCGTAGCCGGACCGTAGGGGGAGGCAGCCCGCCCTTTGATTGCGTTAGAAGGCCGGAGCAAGGGGGCACTTGAGGCTACCCCGAGGTCATCCCCCCGTCAGTCATTCAACAAGTTGTGGTGACTCATATTATTCTCACATAGTCCCGAGTCGCCGTAGGCAGACGACCCGGCACTTGGGGGCTACACTATTCAGATATAGTTTATGTCAAGTATGCAAGTCCCTTGTCCCTACAAGCATGCACCATGACACTTGGGGGCTAATGCAAGCCGGTTTTCAAATCATTACATTGTCAGCAAGACCACATTATCTCAAGGAGATGAGCCGGTCTTTCTATATTTTTTCCTAGCTCAATAATTCTTACTAACCCGGCCCTTGGGGGCTACACCGCTCAGATCAAAATTTCTAAAAGTCCCAAGTCGCCACAGGCATGCGACCCGGCACTTGGGGGCTACAGTATTGAGTTGTTCCAACAGATTAAGAGATTCAAATTGAAGACCCGGCGCATCACGTTCTGATGAGCCGGCCCTTGGGGGCTATACCTGCCGAAGCTTTATAAAGGTATAAGGCAGTTATAAGTCCCAGGTTGCTGTAGGCAGGACAACCCGACACTTGGGGGCTACACAGTCCAAAATATCATTGCAAAGCACCAAGTTATCATGGATAATCTCGGAGCTTGGGGGCTACAGGTAATATGGACATATCGAAAACTTTGGGGAGAATTTTCAAGATGTTAATTATGGAGTTCAGTTGTTAGACCCGACGTCACCAAACATTCATAACCCGGTGTTATCAAAAGATCATAACCCGACAGATTTCATAAGCCGCCTTGCTTCATAACAATGGAGGTCCAGATTTACATCAGATGGATTTTCATCCCAATATTTTTATCAAGTGACGAGGGTTATATCCCCGGGTAGGCCAAGGCAACGGGGTCCTCCCCTCTCCACTTCGAAGAAAAACCAATCGGCCGGCTCGACGAGGCCGGCTGGGGACATGCCACATGAGCCTTTTCCGGCTGGCATTTCGCCCTGCTAGTCTAGCGGTCGGGCATGCTCCCGCCCGGCTGGCCCAGCAGCCGGCTGCCCACGAGCCGGGCTGTCCATTGCCTTGGGGACGGACACGCCCTGTCCCGTCTCCCTGTCCACAGGTACGACAGCGCAACATGACTCGCGGGGCGAGTGACCCTGTGGCCACAGTGGTCGCTGACGCGCCGTCCCACATGGCTACAGTCCATCCGTCCGGCCCGCTGACCTCAGTGAGCATGACCGGACAGGGAACAGTTCCAGCATGCCTCTGCCACTCGAGTGCCTGCCCCAGCGTGGCTACAGTGCTGCCGGCCGTACCGACGACCTCGGCCGGCTGGCGCTAAACAACGCCTCCCCGGCGGCCCGTGCTGTGGCAGGTGGGGGAGGTCCAATCGCGGCGCCCATCGGCGGGTCCCAGCAACGATGGAACCGCTCGGAAGGCGGGCCTCGCCCACGACGAGATGATACAAGCCGCAGGACCCCCTGGCCAGGCGGAGAGGCTGCCAGCTAGGTCCCTCAACCCTCATACCTAAATCATATTGTAAGAGCCATGGGTTGGCTTATAAAACCCCCCGAGCCCCCCATGCAACGGGGACAGAACCCCCGATCAAGAACACACACATAGGGAGCTCTCATACCCTTCCCAATAGTGGAGAGAGACGAGCCGGCTGCTCCTTTCGTCCTCCTCCGAACATAGCTCTAGGAGCACCTCCGTATACTTATCCACCCATCCAACGAATCCAAGCAGGACTAGGGGCATTACCTCCCACGGAGGGCCTCGAACCTGGGTACATCGCGTGTCTCCACCTTCTTGTACCCAATCTCGCACCCAGAGCCCATCGGTGTCCTATGGCCCCAACACCACTGATAAGCCATCCTATGGCATCTGTCGTGAGAAAACGACGACAGTTGGCGCCCACCATGGGGCCATCCGCGGCGCCATTCGGGTTCATGCTCCAGGCGGGACCTCTCGCCATTCCCCGGCGCCGCCGCTCGTCCCGGCGAAACCGTGGGGGGCTCATGGGGTCTGCTCCGGCACACCCTGCGGGCGACTCCGATGGCGTAGTGGCCGACATCGACGCGCTCACCGAGCGCTCGGCAGGCTCAGCCTTGCCAAGGCTCCGGCCGCGGGTGAGTACCCCGCGAGAGTACTTGTCTGCGCCGGCCCGCCCACAGCTGTGGGTGTACTCGCAGCAATCCGCCCCAGCGGGTCCCACGACCATGAGGGGGTGATGGCCATCAGCTCCTCCACCGCCTCCGGACGGGCGTGGGTAACGACCATCGCCGCTGCCGCCCGCGTCGGCACGTCCGACCCGGTCGGTGCGGGCCTCCGGGGCTTGAGCACCCCGATCGCCCCGATGGCAAACCCCGATGCCGCCACGGCCGACGTCGAGGCGGCTCGTCGCATCCTATTCGAGGATGCCACCGCCCTCGCCGCCACGCGCCGCCGCATGGAAGCGGCACAGCGGGAATACGCCTCCGCTTACGGCCTTACCATGGCTGGCGCCGAGCCCAGCCGGCGTAGGGTTGTGCGTGACCGCAGCCGTGTGGTCGCCGAAATCCTCGGCAACAAAATGCCCGTCTACGATACCCCCACAGCTAACCTGCGAGCCCTAAAGGTGGCCTACGAGGAACTGGACACCTTGGAGGGCGAAGAGCATGCCGCCCACGAGCACCACATCAAGGAGCTTATCGATGTTGCTGACGCACAACAACATCAACTCGCACCAGGCGGCACCGCCTCTGAAGGCCCCCGGCCCGAGCACAAGGGCACGGGAACTACCGGCTGCCAGGCAGCGCAATACTCCTGTTCCCATCGTATCTCCGGTCATCGGGTCGAGATGCACGACCCCCGGCCCTCTCAGCCGTCGAGGAGTGAGCAGCCGGCTGTTAGCAGCCGGTGCAACAATGAGCCGCCTCGTAGCGGCCGCTACCACGAAGCACCGACATCTGGCAGCCGGCGTAGCCAGGGGCACACACCACCCCCGCAACGCAGATCGTGGCAATCAACGCCGCCCACCATCCGCCCCGAGCTCTCAGCCCGGCTCGGGCCATGCGTCCCCGTAGCAAGGACGATGCTCGCAACAGCATCGACCAACTCGCGCGATCGGCCTGGCTTGCTTCGGCCCACGGATATGCACCGAGCCATTCCCGAAGGGCTTCACGCTCCCTAGGGACAACCCGAAGTATAACGGGGCCACCAAGCCAGAAGACTAGCTGATCGACTACACCACCGCAGTGGGCATCGCCAGGGGAAACAAACGCGTGGCCGTCTGTTGCACCCCCCTCATGCTCATCGGCTCGGCCCGCACCTGGCTCAACAGCCTGGCGGCCGGCAGCAACAACACATGGACGGACTTTGAGGAGGCCTTCGTCCGCAACTTCACCGGCACCTACAAGCGGCCTGTCCGGCCCCGTGAACTTGCTATGTGCGTTCAGGGGCCGGACGAATCCCTCCGCGACTACCTCACCCGGTGGACCGAGCTCCACAACTCATGCGAGGAAGTGCATGAGGTGCAAGCCGTGCAATACTTCATCGAGGGTTGCCGGGACGACACCCCTCTCAAGCACAAGCTTCTGTGCTCCGAGCCGGCCACGCTGGCCGAACTCATGACCAAGGCGGACAAATACACCACGGACGACTCGGCCATCCGGGTCAAGATGACCCCGCCGGCCAAGGCGACAACGACGTCGGCCATGGCCCGGCCGGCTACCGACAACCGACAGCCACAGAGCAACAAGCGCAAGAACGACCGGCCGGATCCCCACTACGGGAGCCGGCAGGTCAACACTGTCAAGGATCAGGAGCTGGCTGCCCAGCCTTCCGACCAGCGCCAGCGCACCGGCAAGGTTGCCTAGCAGCCGAAGCTCTCCTTCGAGCAAATGCTCGATCTTCCATGCAAGAATCACTCGGGGGCCAAACACTCCACGCACATGCTCCGGCAGTGCAGCTTCTCATAGCGATTGGCCTAGGGGGACGGCCTTCCGGCTCCTCCCGCGCCGCCAGCCTGTGTGCCGGCCCCGGTCCAAGCTGCCACCCCGGCGCTGGCAACAGCCCCAAACGACGGTCGCCTAGTCGACCAGTACCCCAACCAAGACGGTTGCTATGTCGTCTTCACCAGTGAAGAGACGGGCAACTCCCCAGTTTATGCACTGGTCGGAGAAGCCGGTCACATGGAGCCAGGCCGACCATCCTGCGGTGATGCCGAATCCCGGCAGCTACACCTTGGTCCTCGACCCCACCATCGCCACCAAGGATCAAGCCTACCGCTTTACATGGGTGCTGATAGATGGTGGCAGCAGCATCAATATCCTCTACCTCGACACGGTGCACAAGCTGGGGCTAAAGATAGAGGACCTATAGGCGAGCCGGATGGTTTTCCACAGCATCGTGCCTGGAAAGTCTTGCTCCCCTGTAGGCAAGATCATGCTCGACGTCCTCTTCGGCGGACCCGGCTACTTCTGCCGCGAGCCAGTACTGTTCGAGGTCGTGGACCTCGCAAGCCCCTACCACGCGCTGTTGGGTCAGCCGGCTCTAGTCAGCTTCATGATAGTCCTGCACTACGTCTACCTCAAGCTCAAGATGTCGGGCCCCAAGGGAATCATTACCGTCAAGAGCGACTACAAGATGTCACTCGAATGCGCTCGAGATAGTAGCCGGCTAGACGAGGCCCTGGAAATCGCCAAGGAGAAGCAGCAGCTCGACCGGCTCGTGGCCCTCGCCGCTAGCCAGCCGGCCGTGCCGGCTCCTCCCTCGCAATCCATCGGCGTGGCCTCCTTCTAGCCGTCCAAGGACACCAAGCAAATCCCGCTCGACCTGGCCAACCCAGCTTAGTGCGTCATGATCGGCTCCTGCCTCAACAACAAATAGGAAGGCAAGCTCGTCGACTTCCTCCGTGAGAATCGGGACATCTTCGCGTGGTCCCCCAAGGACATGTCGGGTGTTCCGAGGAAGTTCGCCGAGCACAAACTACACATCCGGCCGGACGTCAAGCCGGTCAAGCAACCCCTACGCCGCTTCTCCGAGGAGAAGCGGCGCACTAAAGGAGAAGAGATCGCCCAACTGCTCGCGGCCGGGTTCATCATGGAAGTGTTCCACCAAGACTAGCTGGCCAGCCCAGTACTAAGCTGAAGAAGAACAAGACCTGGCGCATGTGTATCGACTACACCAGCCTGAACAAGGCATGTCCCAAGGACCCATTCGCCCTGCCGTAGATCGATCAAGTTATCGACTCCACGACCGGCTGCGACTTGCTGTCCTTCTTGGACGCCTATTTTGGTTACCACCAAATCAAGCTAGACCCGGAAGACCGGCTCAAGACCTCCTTCAACACGCCCTTTGGGGCGTACTACTACATCACCATGTCCTTCGGCCTGAAGAATGCAGACGCCACCTTCCAACGGTGCATGCAAAAGTGCCTCCTGCCTCAGATAGACAGGAATGTCCATGTCTACGTCGACGACATCGTCTTAAAAAACCAAGAAGCACTTCAGCCTCCTCGACGACCTCCGGGAGACCTTCGCGAACTTGCGCGAATACAAGGTCAAGCTCAACCTGGAGAAATGTGTCTTCGGCGTTCCCGCCGGTCAACACTTGGGTTTCTTCGTGTCCGCCCGCAGCATCGAAGCTAACCCCAAGAAGATCCGCGTGATTGAGCGCATGCCAAAGCCGACCCGGCTCCGTGACGTCTAGTAGTTCACCGGCTTCCTTGCCTCGCTCAGCTGGTTCATCAGCCGGCTGGGGGAGAAGGCTCTGCCCCTCTACGGGCTCCTTCGCAAGACAGCTCTCATCGAGCCGGGTCAAACCAAGAAGCCGGGCACCTTCGACTGGCCTGACGAGGCGGACGAGGCCTTCCGCGGCCTCATGAAGGCTCTCACCCACGCGCCAATCTTGGTTGCGCCGGCTGAGAAGGAACCACTGCTCGCGTACATCGCCGCGACGACCCGGGTTATCAGCGTGGTGCTGGTGGTTAAACGACCAGAGGAGGGCAAGGCCCTGCCGGTCCAGTGGCCCGTCTACTACCTTAGCGAGGTCCTCTCCGCATCGAAGCAGAAATACCCCCACTACCGGAAGATGTGTTACGACATATACTTTGCTGCCAAGAAGGCCAAACAATACTTCTAAGAGCACACCTTCACCGTGGTGAGCACGACCCCGCTCGGCGAGATCATGAGCGGCCGGGACTCCACGGACCGGATTGCCAAGTGGATGATCACCCTTGCCGATCACGAGATCCGGTACGAGCCAAGAACCGCCGTCAAGTTGCAAGCATTGGCGGATTTCCTAGTTGACTGGGCGGAGACGGAGTTCGTCCCGCCTCCCCCGGACTCCATGCATTGGCGAATGCACTTCGACGGATCGAAGATGAGGACCAACCTGGGTGTCGGCATAGTCCTCTCATCCCCGAAAGGTGATCAACTCAAGTACGCCCTCCAAATCCACTTCACCGTCTCCAACAGCGTGGCGGAGTACGAGGCCATCGTCCATGGCCTCCGGCTCGCCAAGGAGATCGGCATCAGGCGCATCCTCTGCTTCGGCGACTCCGACCTCATGGTGCAACAAGTTTCTGGCGAATGGGACGCCAGGGATGCCAACATGGCCAGCTACCGTTTCCTCGTGCAACAACTCACCGGCTCCTTCGAGGGATGCGAGTTCCACCATATCCCCCGAGCGGATAACGAGGCGGCAGACGCGTTGGCAAAAATCAGCTCCACCCGGCAGGCCATCCCAGCCGGCGTCTCTCTCGAGCAGCTGCGCAAGCCGTCGGTCAAGCCCTCCCCAGAGTCGGAGTCAATCTTCGTGCCGACAAGCGCTGCCGGCCCATCAATGGCACTGGCTGCCTCCCCAGCAACTCCGTCGCTGGCTCTCGAACCGCCGGCTGCCCAGCCGTCCCCGGTCGAGCCGGCGGCACCCGGAGCGGACGGACCCGATGACGTGGTCTTCATGTTGGTCATCGACCAGCCGGCTCCAGGGGCCGGTGAGCCAGGGCCGGGGGCTGACCAACCAGCCTCGAGGGATCCCGAGCAGGTCCCGCGGGGCAGGCGAGCCGGTCCCGGGGGCTGATCAACCAGCCCCGGGAGTTCTCCAGCCAGCTGCCGTCGCAGCCCCCTCATGGGCCTAGCCCATCTTGGCGTTCCTTTTACAAGGCGAGCTGCCTCCGGACGAGGCTCTGGCTAGGCAGATCCTCCGCCAGGCCTCGGCCTACAACATGATCAACAATGAGCTCGTCCACCACAACACCACCAGCGTCTTCCAGCGGTGTTCCGAGCCGGAAAAGGCCAAGAGATCCTCCTCGACATCCACCAGGGCGAGTGCGGGCACCATGCCGCCTCCCGGACCCTGGTGGCCAAGGCTTTCTGCCACCGCTTCTATTGGCCCACGGCTCTCGAGGCGGCCAAGAAATTGGTCGATGCGTGTGAGGGCTGCCAACGCTTCAGCACGCAAAGCCACTTGCCGGCAACAGCCCTCCAAACCATCCCCCTCTGATGGCCCTTTGCCGTTTGGGGGTTGGACATGGTGGGCCCCTTCGAAACCACTCGAGGCGGCATGACGCACTTGCTGGTGGCCGTGGACAAATTCACCAAGTGGATCGAAGCACGACCCATCAAGAAGCTGGATGCCCCCACAGCCGTCCGGTTCATCGATGAAATTATAGTACGCTATGGCGTCCCCCACAGCATCATCACTGACAATGGCACCAACGTTGCCAAAGGCGCGCTCGCACGTTTCTTGCTCCAAGCAAGGGACCCGGCTCGACCTGGCCTCCGTCACTCATCTGCAATCAAATGGCCAGGTCGAGAGGGCAAACGGCCTCATCCTATCCGGCATCAAACCCCGGCTTGTGACTCCGCTGGTCAGGTCGGACAGCTGCTGGATCGACGAGCTATCGGCCATCCTTTGGAGCCTCAGGACCACCCCTAACCGTTCAACCGGCTACACCCTGTTCTTTCTCGTGTATGGGTCTGAGGCGATCATCCCCACCGACATCGAATTCGACTCGGCTCGAGTCGCCCTATACACGGAGAAGGACGCCAAGGAAGCAAGAGAAGACGGCGTAGACCTGCTCGAGGAGGCTCGCGAGCTAGCCTTGAGCCAGACGGCAATCTACCAACAGAAGCTCCGGCGTTATCATAGCAAGAGGATCCGGCCGCTCTCATTCCATGAGGGGGACCTAGTCCTCAAACGGATCCAATGAACCGCCGGTTAGCACAAGCTGTCCTCCCCATGGGAGGGCCCGTTCATCGTCATCAAGGCGCTACACAACAATGCATACTATCTAATAGACGCCCAAAAGCCACAAAAGCGCAAGAGAGACGCCTCTGGCAAAGAAACGGAGCGTCCATGGAACGCGGCACTCCTGCGCCCGTTTTACTGCTAAGGAAAAACCAACGTATGTATGTATCCCCGTCCTTTTGGGCTTATGAATGCAATGGGCGTCCCAAGCCGTCTCTTGGGGTGCACCCCGTTTCGTTTATCTCAAAGCTTTCCACACTCACCGGCTCCCCGGTCTGGCACCCAGGCCCGAGGGCTAGCCGGCTGGACCCAGAAGTGTCTCTTCACAGAAAAGACTAAGTAAATGTCAGCCGGCCAAGCCTCCGCACCCTTACCAGCTACAGACCGGCCCCCGGCTGTCCGGCTGATGGGGCCTCGGGGCAGCAAGGTTTGGCTCGCACCAAAGGTCGAAACGGGAAGGGATCTTTTCTAGGCCCATCCGGAACCTTACTGCGACTCTAGCCGCTTCACTTACCCCAAAAAAACTCTCTGCGATTCCTAAGTTTTGAAACGGCTCCCTCGAGGCAGACGCCCCGACCCAGCCACAGAGCGGCTCCCGACTATCGGGATGGCGGGGCTAAGGCCAAATAGGAAATGGAGTAGAAGTGCAAAGGGTCGTGGCGGGTGAAAAAGGGGTAAGGTGGAGGCGGCAAGATTAATAAGGCATAAAACACGGAGTATTCATAACGTAAAGCAAAACGGCCCACGGCCGACGTTCAATTCATTAAATACACACCCCTAGTGGGTGGATCGAATCCAAGTTCAAAGTGCAGGAAAGAAGAAAAAGAAAGAGCAAAACAGGAAGATGCCCGGGGGCTCAAGCCACCGGCGCGTCGCCAGCCGGCACGTCGAGAGGCGGCTCGGTCCTCGTCCCGGAGGTGCTCGCGGCCTTCGAGTCGGCCGCCTTGCCCTTCGCAGCGGCCTCCTCGGTCTCTGCCGTCTCGCCGCTCGTGTCAGTGCTCTCGTCGGCAACTTTGGCGTCGTCCGGGCCCTAGGGGATGCCGAAGGAGTCCTCGGGCAGAGGCTCGCCGTCTTTTCCAAGGGGCAGCAAGAACTCGTCCGTGTCAACATACGACGCGAGCTCGTTCGCCCGCAAGAAAAGGGCCGGCTCGCGAGCCTCCCGCTCCGCGGACGGCACGTCCTGCATCGTCCCTAACCGGACGAGGTCCACCCCCAGTACCATGAAGTGACGCTCCGGCTAGGGCAGCCGAGGCTTTCCAGGCCTCGAGGCGGGAGACGGCGTGCTCAAGCCACAGCGCCACACGATCCGTCGGAGCTCCTCCACGGCCTGGCCATAGCATGGCGATGACCTCCTTGCCGGAGGTCTTGAGCCGCTCCATGCTCCGCTCGATATGGGTCATCCGCATCTCGACGGCGAGCCCGATCTCGTCCACATCCCATGGGGCATGCTCATCAATGGATCGGCCGTACCCCTAGAGGTGCTCCCGGTGCTCCTCAACGGCCCGCGCGACACGGCGGTGGGTCTCCGGGAACCGCACTAAGGGGAAGAAGGAAAACTAGACGAAGCACAAAGAGGCGGCAAGCAGAAGGCAACCAATCGAAAAAGAAAGAAAAAAGCGCTTACCTTCGATCACATCATCCACACTGATGGCGAAGTTGAGCGCCGCCGCCCGCTCGGCTGCCCGAGTCGCTTACGAGGCGGCAAGAGAGCCCTTGGCCTCCTCGAGCGACTTCTCGAGGCAGGTCACCTCGCCTTGGAGGGCGGCAGTCCTCAAGGCGGCGTCTGCCGCCTCCTTGATGGCCGCCTCCCGGGCCGCCACCTCCTTCGCCGCCTCGGCCTTGAGCCGGTCGTGGACCGCCTCGCCATCAACCAGCAGCGCGGCCAACCGATCCGTCTCCTACGTGGCCGCCTGGACATCCCGCGCCAGCCGGTTCCGCTCGGCGGCGAGCCCAAGCTTTTCCTCCCGAAGGGCGGCCAGCTCGCCTGCGTAACAATGATAGCATCAGTAAAACAGGCGTAAAGCCACCGACTCCCGGGGGCTACACGCCTCCACCCGCAAAATGCAACTCACCTTGCACACGGGCCAGCTCCTCCTCCAGACAGTAGAAGCCGTACTTGCCACGGTCGTGGATGGCGACTGTCTCCGCGAAGAGCTTCTGCCGCAGGGAGGCTCCCTCCTGTTGCAAAAGAGGGAGAACGTCAAAAACGCGCTCGAAGGAGATCCAACCCGACTGCCCATCAGCCGGCCCGCATCTCGGGGGCTACACCCAATGGGTGCGCTTGCGCGCCCCCACTAAAACTACTAAAGATGGAGGGAGAAGCTTACCTTAGCACGCCGAAGGGCGGTGTCCGCTGCCTCCGCGAACCGGGCCAGCTCCTGCCGACACCGGTCCAGGACACTCCCCAGATCCCCAAAGGAGGGGACCGGGCCGCCTGCCGGAGGCGCCGGTAGGGCCGGCACGTTCGCCAACGCCTCCCAGTCCCGGCTAACCTCCTGCATCGACCGCAGGACTCGCCGAGCACGGCCGCTGCTACTGCCCGGGCTCGCCGCGGCTCCGGCCACTAGGGGCGGGTTGATAACGGCGAGGGACCGGGAGTCGCTTCCTGCCGCCCCCCCCCGCTCGGCGCCGTCGCTGCATCACCTGCCGGCCGCTCCGACGCGTCGGTCGTGCCGGAGGGCCGCTCCACCTCCATAATGACCGCCTTCGGCATCGCCTCCGGAGCCGGCGGGATCACCTCCTGCTGGGCCGGTTCGGGAGCTGGCGGGGTCACCTTCGGCACTTCATGCCGAGCCGCCTCGGGGGCCGGCTCCGTCACCGTCTCCCATGCGGGCGGGGGCGGCGGCAGATCCATGGCCACGTTTCGCGGCTCGCCGGAGGGGGGGTCTTGACATGCGGGTGGACTCCGCCGCAGAGTCTGAGGCCCACGGCGGCTCGGTCGCCCCCTGCGCCGCCGGCCGCTTGAAGTTCCAGAGCATGCGGCCCCTCCCCACGTGCCGGACCAGGAGGCTCGTAGCTCCGCGAGCCTCCTCTTCTCCTCCCTCAGGGTGGCCGCATGCTCGCGGGGCAACCGGCTGGCAGCGTCCGCCTGCTCATCGGGCGCCCCCTCCTCTTGGAGCTCGATGGGGTCATTGCGGCATCCAAGCCTCGGTCATCGACTGGCTCGTAAGACGAAAATAGAAAAAAAACAAGGGAAGAAGCATAGAGGACTTACACAATGACGAGGGGCAGGGCCCGCTTGGCGCGAGGCGGCGGCTTCTGCGCAGCCACCTTGACCCGCTTCGGGTCGGGCGGTGGAGCCGCCGACCCCTCCTGGGCCGTCCTTTTCCCCCGCCGGCCGGCTCGGCGGCCGGGCCTCGAAGCGGGCGCTCCTCACTCCTCCGGTCTAGGTGCACTGCAGGAGGAGGTCCATCGAGGATCAGCATCTCATCATCATCGTCGTCGTCGTCGTCCGTCCAATTACGGATGGAGGGACCAAGAGGGAACTCACCCGCTCCGTCGGGTCCCCCGGCTGCTCCGGACCCAATGGCTCCTCTGGGAGCGCCGCCTCGCGGCCCCGCCGACTCGTCAGCCTCCCCAGAGGAGTCCACACCCTCTTCCGCGGAACCCCCCGTCAAGAAGTCCCGGGAGTCGGAGTCCGCCCGCTCCGCCTTGAAGATTTGTGGATGTGGGCCGTCTGGGGTGTTCTATCGCACCAGCCGTTGCGGTCAGCACCCCATCATAAGTTCTCCCGCCGGCTGCCGGCTGGGGATATCAAGCAAAGGACAAACCTCTACAAGAAGACTTACCAGGGGGCCCGGTTGATGCAGTCATACGGCTCCATGCCGAACGACCACGAGGCGGGCTTCAGCTTGAATGTCGTGAGGACGTTCAGCCGCTTCGCTACCTGAGCCGGCGTCAGCTCTACGGTGGACTGCGGGTAGGGGTCGTGCCGGCCTGACATGTCGCAGATCTGGTGCGGCCTCATCTGAAGAGGTGACACCCGATGCAATATGAAGGCCGCCGCCAGGTCTTGGGCAACTAGCCTCTCAGATCTCTTCAGCTCCCCGAGCCGGCCCAACTCCTCCAGAGCGACGCTGCACGGGGCCGACACCAGCTAGTGCTGCTGGGTCGACTAGCGGTCCTCGAACGGCGGCAGCCTGATGTAGTCCGTCGCCAGGTCGACATTCCGCACGTAGAAGAATGTGCGGTGCCACCCCTTGACGGAGTCAATCAAAGAAAGGGGGAAGCGGGCAACGCCGCGGCAGCACACTATGGTGCCCCCGCACGTGTTGTTGATCAACGGCTTGAGATAGAAAAGCATGTTGAAGAGGCCAAGAAAAGAAAGAACTCTCAAATACCCCTCACACAACGCCACGAAGGCAAAGAGATACAAGATGGCATTGCGACCAAGATTGTGGGGTTGAAGGTCGAGGGTTTCAAGGGAGAGGCGGAAGAAGTTGCTCACCGGGAGCACGAAGCCCCGGGAGAAGTGAAAGAGGAACACTACTCGTTCCCCTGGCTACGGCGCCGGCAGCAGCTCGCCGCCCGGCGCACGGGCAGCCACCCACTCGGGCGGCGGCAGCATCCGCGCCTTGCGCACCTCCTCGATATCGTCATCGGTGACGAAGGATCCTCCCCAGCTGCCGCCGCGTTCGTCAGCCATCTCAGTGGTGGGGTGGCATGCGGGCGCGTGCGTAGGCTCGAGCACGGCAGCACGAGGGGAGGTGAGGTCAAGAAGCGAGGAGCAATGGCGAGAAGGGCTGCAAGGGGGCAAGTGGGGCGCGGGTACCTCCGCCCCTGCCCTTCCCTCCCCTTTTATAGGGGAGGACACGACCGGGGACGTGGGATCATCTGTGCCCACGTTCCCCGGAAATCCCGCGCGAGTGGGTCGCTTCGGGCCGTAACGGCCGTATCAGGGCGCAGAGGATCCGGCCCCGGCCCCGAGGCTTGCCGGGCTACGCCTGGGCCCTTCCGGACTAGGCCTGGGCGATGTCCCGTCTCCCCAAGGCCTGGGCGGCATGCGGAGCCTAGCGCATCATTACGCGCCGCGTGGCAAGTCACGTGCCGGCGCGTGCCTCGGAGCGACGCACCAGAACCCGAGGTGTCGGGTCCTACAGCTGGCTCGGCTGCCCCTTCGCCTTCGAGCCGGAGGCGGGCTAGGCTAGGGGGAAGCCGCCGGCACCCCACCGTCTTCGGGGGCTACTGATGGGGTTTATATCCCCAGGTAGGCCAAGGCAACAGGGTCCTCCCCTCTCCGCTTCGAAGAAAAACCAATCGGCTGGCTCAACGAGGCCGGCTGGGGACACGCCACACGAGCCGTTTTCGGCTGGCATTTCGACCGGCTGGTCTAGCGGCCGGGCGTCCTCCCGCCTGGCTAGCCCAGCAGCCGGCTGCCTACGAGCTGGGCTGTCCATTGACTTGGGGACGGACACGCCCTGTCCCGTCTCCCTGTCCGCACGTACGGCAGCGCAACATGACTGGCGGGGCGAGCGACCCTGTGGCCACAGTGGTCGCTGATGCGCCGTCCCGCATGGCTACAATCCATCCGTCCGGCCCGCTGACCTCAGTGAGCGTGACCGGACGGGGAACAGTTCCAGCACGCCTCCGCCACTCGAGTGCCTGCCCCGACGTGGCTACAGTGCCGCCAGCCGTACCGACGACCTCGGCTGGCTGGCGCTAAATGACGCCTCCCCGGGCGGCCCGTGCCGGGGCAGGTGGGGGAGGTCCAATTGTGACGCCCGTCGGTGGGTCCCAGCAGGGATGGAACCGCTCGGCCGGCAGGCCCCGCCCACGATGAGACGATACAAGCCACGGGACCCCCTGGCCAGGCGAAGAGGCTGCCAGCCGGGTCCCTCCACCCTCGTACCTAAATCATATTGTAAGAGCTGGGGGGTTGGCCTATAAAACCCCCCGAGCCCCCCATGCAACGGGGACGGAACCCCCGATCCAGAACACACACATAGGGAGCTCTCATACCCTTCCTAGTAGCGGAGAGAGACGAGCCGGCTACTCCTTTCTTCCTCCTCCGAACACAGCTCTAGGAGCTCCTCTGTATACTTATCCACCCATCCAACGAATCCAAGAAGGACTAGGGGCATTACTTCCCACGGAGGGCCCCAAACCTAGGTACATCGCGTGTCTCCACCTTCTTGTACCCAATCTCGCACCCTATGGCCCCAACACCACCGATAAGCCACCCTATGGCATCTGTCGTGAGAAAACGATGACATCAAGTTAGCTGGATTCTAGTTATTTGACCTGGCGTCACCAATGATAATGACCCGACATCATCAATGATTATGACCCGGCAGAAATGACCCGCCGAGAGTATTGAAGCCGATTCAATGGCATATGGGTGTTCTATTCTCAGTATTTTTCAAGGGACATTGACAAGGAAGATGATTATCAAAGACGACTATTTCATATACAAAAAAGACCCAGATTTCCGAGGAGCCATTTCATAAGCTGGCCTAAGGATCAAGCTAGCTAATTAACATATTTGTTATTCTTATTTCAGGAGCTTAGCACGAATAAGTTCAAAACTAATCTGGGGGCTAATGTCGGGGATATACCCCGCGGTATGACCCGGCCTGGCGACTCTAAGGAAACCCGGAAAAGACATGACATTTTATTTATGACCCGGCAGGCGGATCATAGGACGACCAGGCCCAAGAACCGGCATGTAAGCCGGCATCAGGCGGCTCACAAAAGAAGGCTCAAAGAGAGAAAGACTCCCTGCCGAAGGTTACAAGACCCAGAATAGGATTCTAGAGAGACTAGTCCTAATCCTACTCTTAGTAGGACTCTATTTGTAAACCTACCCTCTCCACTTATATAAGGAGGGGGTAGAGCGCCCCTAGAGGGAGAAGGGACACAAGTCCACAAGTTTAGATGACACAAGTCCACAAGTTTAGGCGACACAAGTTCACAAGCTTAGACAGATTAGAGGCTCTCGAGATTAGAGGTAGCAAACAACACCCTTGTAACCGAGAGATCTCCTTCATCATCAATACCAGACAAGCAGGACGTAGGCTTTTACCTCCATCGGAGGGGCCGAACCTAGGTAAACTCCGTGTCTCTCAATTCCGATCAACCCCTTCAAGCCGCCACGTAGTTGCATCTTCGCCCGAACCTAGGTCTGTTCACCCGGACATCTGCTGTGACAAATCCACGACAGGTTACACATGGCTATCTCACTCGGCGTCAAACGCCTGATGGTTTAGGGTGACTCAGATTTGGTGGTCCTTCAAGTGATGAAGGAGTGGGAAGTTCGAAACCCCGCCATGACTGGATACTGCAGTGCTGTTAGGAAGCTTGAGAAGAAGTTTGAAGGTCTAGAACTTCATCATGTTCCCTGAGTGAAGAATCAAGCAGCTGATGAGCTAGCAAAGATTGGATCCACTCGATGACCTGTCCCCAGCAATGTGTTTTTAGAACATCTCCATACTCCTTCGATGCAGGAAGATCCTTTCACAGAAGAGCCCCCGCAAGCTATGAGCTCCACCGATCCGACTGAAGTTGATGTCCCTGCAGTAATTGATTTAGTTATGGAGATTCTGGTCATCATTCCCGATTGGATGGTGCCCTATATTGCATATATCCTTAGACAAGAACTTCCTGAAGATGAGACAGAAGCACGACAGATTGTACGCAGGTCAAAAGCTTTTACTATAATAGGGGATCAGCTGTTCAGAGAAAGCGCGACTGGCGTAACGCAGCGTTGCATTTCCCCCGAAGAAGGTCGAGTGATTCTGGATGAAATCCACTCGGGAACTTGTGTCTATCATGCATCCTCATGGACGATCGTTGCTAAATCATACCAAGCTGGTTTCTTCTGGCCGCGGGCCAATGAGATGGCCAAAGATATTGCCGATCATTGTGAGGGGTGCCAGTTTTATGCAAACTTATCCCACAAGCCGACATCTGCCCTGAAGACAATCCCCCTTTCCTGGTCATTTGCTGTCTGGGGCCTAGACATGGTTGGTCCCTTTCGGACTGGAAAAGGTGGATTCACTCATTTGATGGTCGCAGCCGACAAATTTACAAAGTGAATAGAGGCCAAGCCAATAAAGAAGTTGAACTCCCACACGATGGTCACATTCATGAGGGAAATAATTTTTTGATACGGCGTTCCTCACAACATCATCACAAATTTGACTCGGAAGAATTCAGAAACTTCTGCACCTCTCAAGGCACTCGGGTGGATTATGCGTCTGTTGCACATCCTCAAACCAATGGACAAGTTGAGTGAGCTAATGGCCTCATCCAGCAACATCTGAAGCCTCGTCTCATGCGTGATTTAGATCATGCCGTCGAAGCCTGGGTGATTCAGCTGCCGTCTGTTTTGTGGGGCCTAAGAGCAACGCCTAATCGGTCGACTGGATGAACTCCTTTTTTCCCGGTCTATGGAGCTGAAGCTGCCCGCCGAGTGATTTGCTTCACAACTCTCCCCGAGTGGAACTTTATTCTGAAGCTGAAGCTGAACAAGCTAGATAGGATGTCATTGACCTCCTAGAGGAAGAGCGAGAGATGGCCCTGATGTGGACCGCAACTTATCAGCAAGATCTACGGCGCTTCCATAAGAAGAATGTCAAGAGTTGGTCGTTTCATGAGGGAGACTTGGTGCTCTGAGTGGATCAACAGCAACCTCACAAGCTTGCTTCGGCATGGGAAGGTCCCTTCATCGTCACAAAGGTGTTAAACAACAGAGCTTATCACTTGTACAACCTCAAGAAGCAGATGGACAAACCGCGAGCCAGGAACGAAGATCTGCTTCGACATTTCTATACTTAGGAACGAGTGGTTTTGATGTAATAAAGATATTTCAGAACATGTCATATATGCAAGTGTGTCCTCTGTAGCCTTTTTGCCAACTCCGTTAAAGTAATTTCTCGTTTGGGGTCACTCCAAGTGATGAGAAATCCTCACACCCGAGGGCTTAGCTATGAACATGCTTTCTCCTAAGTTAAAAACCTTGCCGAGTGGATAGCACTCCATTCACTCGGCGATTTAGTTGCGAACCAGTCTTCGCCTAAGTTCAAAACTACTCCGAGTGTTGAGCAATCCTCACACTCAGGGGCTTAGCCGCGAACATGCTTTCGCCTAAGTTAAAAACTTTGCCGAGTGGATAGCAGTCCATTCACTCAACGACTTAGCCACGAACCAGTCTTCGCCTAGGTTCTAAAATACTCCTAGTGTTGAGCAATCCTTACACCCGGGGGCTTAGCTGCGAACATGCTTTTGCCTAAGTTAAAAACCCTGCCGAGTGGATAATAGTCTATTCACTCGACGACCTAGACGCGAATCAGCCTTCGCCTAGGTTCTAAAAATACTCCGAGTGTTGAGCAATCCTCACACTCGGGGGCTTGGCTGCGAACATGCTTTCTCCAAAGTTAAAAACCCTGCTGAGGGGATAGTACTCCATCCGCTTAACGTCCTAGCTGCGAATCAGTCTTCGCCTAGGTTCGAAGATACTCTGAGTGTTGAGCAATCCTCACACCCGGAGGCTTAGCTGAACCAGTTTTCGCCTAAGTCAAAAAACAAATTCAGTCGAACAAACGATTGAAACCCAAATGCAGATAAATTCAAAAGTTCTATCATGAGTAAATGTTTCGCGAGAAAACAAACATGCTCAGGCTTAAGGCCTGAATGAAGTTTTAAAGCTGATACAATTCCACTCGGCATACCGAGGCAAATAAAGTTTTTCTCAAAGACCAAGTTATTGAAGCACCCGACGGGCTAGCGGGCTCGACGAACGTGTCCAAGTCGATTCCATCTGCGATCCTTGTGGTTGCATCGATGAAGGTCTCCATGAAATCTTCAAACTGAAGTTTCTTGGTATTCACCATTCGAAGCTCCTTCAGTTTTTCTTCCCTTGCCTCCTTGCAATGGATCCTTACAAGGGAGAGCGCCACGCAGCTCCGCAGCGGGCATCCGATTTCTTCCAGGCCTGCACTCGACTGGGAAGGTCGTTAAGATGTGCCATCATGGATGTAAGGTCAAGCTAAAGAGTGTCTTTAGGCCACAGTTCCTTGTCGATTTTCTCCATCGCAGTTTTCAATCGGAGGACATATGCCTGGACTCCTTGGAGCCTGACGTTGAGTCGGAACATGTTCATGCCCACTACATCTCCAACACATGACATGGTGGGATCCAAATTGGGCTCGATCTTGTTAGTTTCTTTTTCAAAATCTTAGCTGAATTTTGTTGGGCAGAAGGAATGGGGGGAGAATTCATGAGATATAGTCGTCAAAGATTTTATGAAGTTCAGTCGACAGGGATACTCATCGTCGATCATGATGTACATATTCCTCGTGAACTCCCCCAATTGCTTCTCCAAGCCGTTGCTGCTCTTGGTTAGCTGCTCAGTTTTCTTGATAAGCTCCACCCGCTCCTGCTTCAGCTTAGAGTTTTCCACCTCCATTTTCTTGGCGGCAGCCAGCTTCTGATCAGTAGCTTCAGTCTTCTCCTTTGCCACCCGTTGAGCATCAGCAAGCGCTTTGTCCTTGTCCTCCAACGCCTTCTTCATGGTATCTACAGAAATAGCATTGTTGAGTCGCACTTGGAGTCGACAATTTTCATCGAGTACGTCTGTTCGAGTGAAAACACATGGTTCAAAGCATGGACAGTGAGGTTAAGAATGCGCCGGGTCGACAGCAGTTACCTCAAAAAGTCTCAAGTTCGGTCCGCACCCGCTCCAAATTGTTGTTGGAGACCTCTAAGTCCATGCGCAACCAGTTCCTTTCATCTTCAAGGACCTTGTACTACGCTCTCAGTTCACAAGCTCTCTAAAATCAACAAAGAAAGAAATTCAGTCAACAAGAAATACCTACACTCCCGAGTACAGAAAGTCAAAAATAGTCGGTTGGGTGGTGCGCCCCGCCCCGCTACCCTAAAGTAGCGTCATATCATGGTTGATGAAATGATGTCCATGAAACCTGCATTCAGGGGAAGAGGAATTCAAGCAAAAGTCCACCCGACATGTCGAGTGGCACATGTACTCCGTGTTCCATCAACAACCGGAGTTCAAAATGGTTCCTATCAAACCCCCGCCAGTGCAAGCACTCGACAGCGGTCTCGGGGACTACACCTAGTGGGTGCACTCAGAGTGCCCCCACTGGAATTGCTAACGCTCGATCCGTCGAGTGACCCGACGACCCCACACTGCTCCTTTGTAGCGTCATATCATGGTTGATGGAATGATATCCATGAAACCTACAAGGTAGCCTCGGTGTGGGAACAATTAAGAAAAATGAAGTACGCTCGACATGTCGAGTGTGAATCGTACTCCGCGTATAGCAGAAGTCCTGAGTTCAAGTTTTTAAGACTACTGCTCATCGTCTACGATAAAAGTAGCCTCGGGGACTACACCCAGTGGGTGTACTCAGCGTGCCCCCACTGGTTCCTAAAACATCCGACAAGGTCTGCCTTGTCGGAGCATTCGACAGTCTCTATCAGATCCCCGCCAGTGCAAGCACTCGACGGCGGTCTCGGGGACTACACCTAGTGGGTACACTCAGCATGCCCCCACTAGATCTACTAACTCTCGATCCATCGAGTGGCAGAGAAAAAAAATAACAACGTGCGCAAGCATATGAATACCGTCTCTTTAAAGACCCCTGCCAGTGCAAGCACTTGACAACGGTCTCGGGGACTACACCCAGTGGGTGCACTCAGAGTGCCCCCACTGGACATGCTAACGCTCAATCTGTCGAGTGATCCCCGCCCCCTACCCTGAGGTAGCGTCATATCATGGTCGATGAATGATATCCATGAAACCTACAAGGTAGCTTTAGTGCGGGATGGCTAGGACAAAACTTTGCTCAACATGTCGAGCAACAAACATATTCCGCATACGTCGAGCTCTAAGACCCTTGCCAGTGCCATCACTCGACTGCGGTCTTGGGGACTACACCCAGTGGGTGCACTCAGCATGCCCCCACTGGACCAAAACCTACTCGATTAAGACCCAATCTATTCGAGTGGAGAATTTTCAAAGATTCTACAAGCGGAAAGCAAACACCCAGTGGGTGTATAATCAAAGAAGACATGAATTCAATCAGAAATGTACTTACAATTGAACTTACTCGGATATATGTGCGAAGCGCCGTGCTGGCATCATAAGCCAGCTTGTTGGCCTTGTACGCCTCCTTGGTGCACAACATCATCTGCTCTGCCTGGATCGTGGCCTCCTTCGCAGCCCCGGTCTGATCTTCCGGGATGCGGTGCAGAGGAAAAGCAGTCACCGATGGGATCGGTGTAGTGGCTGAAGCAGTCGAGGTAGTCTGAGCTAGTTTGGTTGGATTCGATGTCATAATAGTTAAAACAGCTGGTGGAGCACTCATCAGAGGCACCACTGGATCGACTCTGACATGTGTCGAGTCGCTTATCCCGTGGGAGGATCCATCAGTCGACCGCTGAGGCGTCTGTGCCGACGGAGTTCTTCGGGTGCGTATGCGCAGGGTGCTTAAGGTTTCACCTTCACCTCTCGCACCTCAAGGCTGTTCCTTATCATCTTCCAGTTGAATGATTTCTGTGAGTATCAATCGATAATGTTAGCTCTTGCAATCGGCAAATCTTATTCGAGAAGCAGAACTAGGTAAGCACTTACGTGGAGATGACAGGCACAACCACCTTCATGCGGGGAAGAGCTTTGCGAGGTTTTGATGCATTGGGCTTGAGTTGCTTTGCCGATCGTTCACTTGACTCGACGGTTGAGTGTTGACTCCACTTCGGCTTCCTTTCACTCGGAACTGGGGCCTTGTCCGCAGCAGTTGCCGGGTCTTGACGGGACTTGGAGCGGCGTTCGATGTGTGGAGGGGAATCGACTTCCTCCTCATTCTCACCCGAGTCTTCATATTCGTCTTCATGGTCATAAGAGCCCTCGACATCCATGCTACTGCCCTCGCTCTCCCCACCGTCTTCAGGCTGGTTCCAGTTGGGCACGGGCGAGTTAATGTGCGTCCACTCCTACATGGTCAAACAATGAAGTCATTCGACAAATTAATCAACCACTCAACCGTATGGTGTATCAATCGACAAGGTGTAATTTACCAGATTCTTCGGTGGATTTTCGGTTGAGTAAGGTTGGATCCTCTTGGCTCCCAGGGGATTGTCGCAAGCTCCGGTGATATTGCGAAGCCACTGCTCGATAGTTGCTTGCGAAACCTCTTCTGGATGCGTCCGGGTCGAGTCTCCGGGGCCTGCATAATGCCACATAGTGTGGTCTCTGGCCTGGAGCGACTAGATCCGTCGACTAAGGAAAGTCTCCAGGAGGTCCATGCCAGTCACTCCGCCATGAACAAGTTTCACTTCGGCGTCCACCAAGATTCCCACTTGGATTTTTTCTCCTTCTGACACTTTTAGGGACTTGGGGACGGCAGGGCGATCAGATGTGAAAGGGGGAAAGGCTAGTCGACATATTGGGAGAAGCTACACCTTTGTAGTAAAACCATGTCGACTGCCAGCCTCTAACAGATTCGGGAAAGGTCATGCAAGGGAAATAACTACGAGATCTCTTTTGAATTCCTAGACCCCCACACAGCTGCATTACATTAGTATTTCCATCCTCAGGGAGGGCTTTCTTTACAGTATGTGATCTAAGAGTGAAAATGTGCTTGAACAAACCCCAATGGGGAGAGCAGCCCAGGAAGCACTCGCACAAGGTGATGAAAACAAACAAGTACGAGATGGAATTCGGCAGAAAGTGGTGGAGCTGAGCTCCGAAGAAGTTCAAAAACCCTCTAAAGAACGGATGGGGAGGCATGGAAAAACCTCTTTCGACATGGGAGAGGAGAAGAACCCGCTCCCCTTTGCGCGGCTCTGGCTCGCGCTCTCCCTCCGACAACCTCCAGGCGCCTTCCGCCACGAGCCCGTTGATGACAAGATTCTCGATGTGCGCACAGGTGACCACCGAGGGGAGAAAATCACCCTGGATCCACCCCGGCGGTGCGGTGAACTGGGTGGTCGAGGGCTTCTTGGCCTTGCCCTTCGCCGCTCCCTTCTTGGCACGCTCCAACTTCTCCATGGTTCCCTTCGTCATTGCAGCGTCAAAGCTCGTCGGAGCCGAGCGGAGCAGAGCGCTGGAGGCAAGGGAGGCGGAGGAAGAGAGGAAATGTGGGGAAAAGTACTATGCAATCTGTGGCGCCTCAGGACTTATATCGCGCCGAGTGTCTCACTGACGGGTGGTCCCGCAAGATCCCCGCATATCCCAACCACAGACGACGCCCTGTAGATGGCGAAAAGAGCGACGTGAGAATTGAGGCGTAATGCCCCTGCTCACTCTGGTCGTGGCGTCATCATCGCGGATGCGCGCGCTTCCCAAATTTTCATATCCCGTGAGATCTGGGCCTGACAGACCGACCCCTCGCCTCCAAAGATTCCTTCAGTTCACTCGGAACAAGATTGACGTTGAACATTCACTCGAGAACTTTCAATGCTGAATCGATCCGGACAAATGACGAAGAGTTCAGTCGCCGCAAGTTTTGTTGAAGCCCCGAATATCATTCGAAAGATTTGGGGTGTTGTTCTGAATTGGCATCGATATCCACTTTCACCACTCGAACCCTGATCCATTCGGGGGCTAATGACGATGATATGTACCTAGGGTAGGGTCCTAGACCTGACCTACGTACCCTACCTATGCGCACCGCATCAGAAGACTTGAAGATCACAAGAAATATTCTGAATGGATTCTGCATGGCGCTCAAGTCACTCGACAAATAATCCACTCGTTGGGTTCTTTTTCCAATCGACAGTCGCCTGTCACTCGGAAGACCTCACTTCTAGTCAACGCAAGAAGACCAGAAGCCACCCCCAGGAGGCTAATAGGTAGGCATTACGCCAGTCGTCATTAGTAGCATTTATGATGTACGTTACCACTAACGCTAGTCTTTACAACCATGATCGAACCCTTGGATGCCTAGCAATTATGAGAGGCAACGAACTCTATATAAACCGCCCCTCCCCTCTGGCACAAGGGTTTGCAACCATTGTAATCACTATCCTCCACACGACAAAGCTCCAGAGCATTGAGAGGTAGGGCTGTTACCTCCACGAGAGGGGTCTGAACTCATACATCCATGTGTACATCCTTGCCATAGCTAGGACTCTGCCCTCTCCCTTCGTACCCCTACATTCTACTGTCAGGCTTGTTCCCACGATAGTTGGCATGCTAAATGTTTATTGAGTCTGCCTTATATGATTCCTAGATCATGGCTAAGTTCCCAAGTGTGGATGTTGTCCTCACTCAGAGTAGTTTCTAACTTAGGCAAATCTGGTTCATAGCTAAGCCCCCAAGTGTGGACCATGTCCTCACTCAGAGTAGTTTTTGACTTAGGCGATACGGAATCGCAGCTAAGCCCCCGAGTGTGGAGGATGTCTGCACTTGGAGTAGTTTTTGACTTAGGCGATACAGTATCGCAGCTAAGCCCCCGAGAGTGGAGGATGTCCGCACTCGGAGTAGTTTTTGACTTAGGCGATACGGAATCGCAGCTAAGCCCCCAAGTGTGGAGGGTGTCCGTAGTCGGAGTATTTTTTTGACTTAGGCGATACAGAATCGCAGCTAAGCCTCCAAGTGTGGAGGGTGTTTGCACTCGGAGTAGTTTTTGACTAAGGCGATACGGAATCACAGCTAAGCCCCCGAGTGTGGAGGGTGTCTGCACTCGGAGTAGTTTTTGACTTAGGCGATACGGAATCATAGCTAAGCCTCCAAGTGTGGAGGGTGTCCGCACTCAGAGGATTTTTTGACTTAGGCGATACGGAATTGCAGTTAAGCCCCCAAGTGTGGAGGACGTCCGCACTCGGAGTAGTTTTTGACTTAGGCAAAACGAAATTGCAGCTAAGCCCCCGAGTGTGGAGGGTGTCCACACTCGGAGTAGTTTTTGACTTAGGCGATACAAAATCGCAGTTAAGCCCCCCGAGTGTGGAGGGTGTCCGCACTTGGAGTAGTTTTGTACTTGGGCGATACGGAATCGCAGCTAAGCCCCCGAGTGTGGAGGGTGTTCGCACTCGGAGTAGTTTTTGACTTAGGCGATACGGAATCGCAGCTAAGCCTCCGAGTGTGGAGGGTGTCCGCACTCGGAGGAGTTTTTGACTTAGACGATACGGAATCGCAGCTAAGTCCTCGAGTGTGGAGGATGTCCGCACTCGGGGTAGTTTTTGACTTAGGCAATACGGAATCAAAGCTAAGCCCCCGAGTGTGGAGGGTGTTCGCACTCGGAGTAGTTTTTGACTTAGGCAATACGGAATGGTAGCTAAGCCCCCGAGTGTGGAGGATGTCTGCACTCGGAGTAGTTTTTGACGTAGGCGATACAGAATCGCAGCTAAGCTGAGCGATGGCGCGTGGGGCGGCCGAGTGATGAAGACGTGCCACACGGAGTGGCGATGCGCAGGGCATCCGAGTGATATAGATGTGTCCGGCTGAGTGGCGACGCGTGGGGTGGCGAGGTGTTGTATGTCAAGGAGGTGTCTAACCCAGTGACGGTACGCGAGGCGGCCGCGTTCAGTACGTCATCTAGGGGGCGTCCAAACACATGACGACACGTCGGGTGACTGAGTCAAGCATGTCGTCGAGGAGGTGTCTGAACAAGTGGAAACACACGAAGGACCATTGTGGCGACTGAGCCCGAGTAGCAATGAAGATGGCGCACAGATGCGTCGAGTGATCTCGTAACCTGTGTATGAAATTTGTAGCACAAGCCAACATAAAACTTTATCAAAGTAATTTGATCTTTGCTAAAATAATTTGTGTAAATAACACCCATAGACACCCACTGGGTGTTCCAGGTGCTTGTTGGTTCGGGACCAACAAGGGTCTAACAAAATGCACGATCCGATTGTACTTCTGCAAGTGAAGGATCCAACTAAACTGGTTTGAGTACTGGACCCAAACTAAGCGGAAGTGAAGTGTTCCCGCATAAAAATAAATAACCGAGCACAGAGGTATACTCGGTGGTATGGCCTCCGAGCGAACATCATGTGCGACTTCCTCAACACTCGGTGATGCGGAAACAACTATTTAATTGAATGCAGTGTATGAAGAATGACCTAGCTGTCTGGTGGCGTAGGAGCGGCCGGGCGAAGTAGACACGTCCGACTGAGTGGCGATGCATGGAGCTGTCGAGTGACAAAGACGTGTCTCATTGAGTGGCGATGCACGGAGATGCCGAGTGATGATGACGCGTCTTGCCGAGTGGCGATGCGCGGAGCTGCCAAGTGACCAAGACGTGTCTCGCCGAGTGGCGATGCACGGAGCTGCCGAGTGATGATGATGCGTCCAGTAGTCATGGTACGCAGGGCGGCCGAGTGACGATGGAGCGGCTGGCTGAGTGGCGATGCACGGAGCTGCCGAGTGACGAAGCAGCGTCCAGCTGAGTGACAGCGCGTGGAGCAATCGAGTGACGAAGGAGCGTCTAGCTGAGTGGCAGCGCGCGGAGCGGCCGAGTGATGTAGGTCTGTCTCACCGACTGGCAACGTGCAGGGCGGCCGGGTGATGAAGATGTGCCACACGGAGTGGTGATGTGCGGGGCATCCGAGTGAAGTAGATGTGTCTGGATGGGTGGTGACACGCGGGGCGGGCAAGCAAAAACTCATCCAGCACAGTGGCGATGCACGGGGCATACGAGCGGGGTAGATACATCTCACTGAGTGGCGACGCATGGGGCGGTCAAGTAACGGCACGTGGGGCAGCCAGGTCGAGAATGTTGTCGCGGAGGCATCCGACACATTAGAGAGGGGTAGGATAATGGATCATGATCTATCGAGATGCAAATGGGTGACACGGTGGTTTTAGTGAGTTCGGGCCTCTCACGATGGAGATAACAACCCTACGTCTCGTGCTCCGGAGAGGCTTTTCTAATTTGTCATGAACACGGAGTTACATAGTGTATTTTTGAGAGAGAGGGAAGGGAGAAGAAGTTAGCCTGAGCTATGTGGTGGGGGTGGCTTATATAGAGTGAACGACCCCCTCACCTCCTATGTTACAAGATGGGGCATTGCTTCCATGAAGTCAGCCCACTACAGAACCTCCACAATGAGAATGATGCTTCGACTGCCTTGTTGGTCTTTGCATATCCGAGTGAGACATATTGCCGAGTGATTGACTGTCGCCGAGTGGATAGAACGTACTCGGTCGAGTGAATAGTATGTATATATTAATCCGGACCCACCTGGTGTGTGGACCCCATGGTCTTATGATATTTCGACCCTTCATGGGCCTACCTATTTTGTGTATCCCCGATAGTATCCCCTGAGACTTTGACCGATTGCTGGCGGTCGGTTGGAGTCTGCAGAGTTTATTTAAACCTGAATGTTGTTGTCGAACCTGACCGAGCATAATGATTCTTTTATTTCTCTTCCAGTGGGGGCAAGCTAAGTGCACCCACTGGGTGTAGTGCCCGACCCTCTGTCGGACTCGATGAGTTGGGCAGAGGGTTTATGTCTTCCAGTGCGGAACTGAACTAAACAGGTGAACTCTGATGCGCTTGGCGTAGGAAATTGTTGCAATCTGGAGCTGCATCAGTCAGACTGATCCTTGTGTGATGGGCACAGTAAATAGATATAACTTGGAACTGGGCCAGTCGGGTAAATCTTCGTGTGGTTGGTGACGATGATATGTACCTAGGGTAGGGTCCTAGACCTGACCTACGTACCCTACCTAAGGGCACCGCATCAAAAGACTTAAAGATCATAGGAAAGATTCTGATTGGATTCTCCATGGCGCTCAAGTCACTCGACAAACAATCCACTCGTTGGCTTCTTCCTCCACTCGACAGTCGTCTGTCACTCGGAAGACCTCACGTCCAGTCGACGCCAAAAGACCAGAAGCCAACCCCGGGAGGCTAACAGGCAGGTGTTAGGCCTGCCGTAATTAGTAGCATTTATGATGTATGTTACCAGTAACGCTAGTCTTTATACCCATGATCGAACCCTTGGATGCCTAGCAATTATGAGGGGCAGCGAAATCTATATAAGCCGCCCCTCCCCACTGGCACAAGGGTTCGCAACCATTGTAATCACTATCCTCCACACGACAAAGCTCCAGAGCACTAAGGCATAGGGTTGTTACCTCCACGAGAGGGGCTTGAACTCATACATCCGTGTGTACATCCTTGTCATAGCTAGGACTCTGCCCTCTCCCTTCGTACCCCTACCTTCTACTGTCAGACTTGTTCCCACGACAGTTGGCGCCCAGCATGGTGCAGGTGTCTAAGCGACTTCCGGTGAGGTTGCGTTTTTCACCCTTCGTCATGTCTTCCGGCGGTGTATTTTCTCTGGGCCATGAGATCCGTTTCGGAGCGCTCACCTTCATCACCGATGATTCGGCATTGCTTCAGGAAGCGCCTCTCGACGTCGAGGCGCTACCAATCCGCGGGGTTGCACATTTCCGCACGAGTTCCTGTGGCATGTTGCTGTGGCAACCGTCAACTCCGCATTCATCGACTTTGCCCGCTGTTCATCATTGCAAGCGATCCGGTCGCTTACGACTCTAGCGCTGGGTCAAGCACACAGCGGCTCGCCAGGTTTCTTCTCCGTAGATTGCGGCGATCGAGCCCGACGAGTTCCTTCACGGCGTATTCGAGTCGGAATCCGACCAGTCTGATGTTCCTTCCGAGTGCCAGAGCTGCGATCCCCCAGTGGAGGTCTTGATGGCTGGCTCTCATCAAAGCCCGCCACCGGGGTTTGGCCACGGCAGGCGGGAAGTTGGCGGACCGTCGAGTGTGCAGCCGCGTCACGATGGTGAAGTCCTTCATAGTCCCATCGTCGGCACGACCGCTGAGTCCCAAGCCTTGGAGGACACGCGCATATGGCTTGAAGAGCTTTAGAGAGAACTCGACAAACGCGCTCGCCAACGTCTGTTGGAAATATGCCCTAGAGGCAATAATAAAATGGTTATTATTGTATTTCCTTGTTCATGATAATTGTCTATTGTTCATGCTATAATTGTGTTAACCGGAAACCATAATACATGTGTGAATACATAGACCACAACATGTCCCTAGTGAGCCTCTAGTTGACTAGCTCGTTGATCAATAGATGGTCACGGTTTCATGGCCATGGACATTGGATGTCGTTGATAACGGGATCACATCATTAGGAGAATGATGTGATGGACAAGACCCAATCCTAAGCATAGCACAAAGATCGTGTAGTTCGTTTGCTAAAGCTTTTCAATGTCAAGTGTCATTTCCTTAGACCATGAGATTGTGTAACTCCCGGATACCGTAGGACTACTTTGGGTGTGCCAAACGTCACAACGTAACTGGGTGGCTATAAAGGTACGCTACGGGTATCTCCGAAAGTATCTGTTGGGTTGGCACGAATCGAGACTGGGATTTGTCACTCCGTGTGACGGAGAGGTATCTCTGGGCCCACTCGGTAAGACATCATCATAATGAGCTCAATGTGACTAAGGAGTTAGCCACGGGATGATGTATTACGGAACGAGTAAAGAGACTTGCCAGTAACGAGATTGAACAAGGTATGGGGATACCGACGATCGAATCTCGGGCAAGTATCATACCGATAGACAAAGGGAATTGTATACGGGATTGATTGAATCCTTGACATCGTGGTTCATCCGATGAGATCATCGTGGAGTACGTGGGAGCCAACATGGGTATCCAGATCCCGCTGTTGGTTATTGACCGGAGAGGTGTCTCGGTCATGTCTACGTGTCTCCCGAACCCGTAGGGTCTACGCACTTAAGGTTCGATGACGCTAAGGTTATAGGGAAAAGGTATACGTGATTACCGAAGGTTGTTCGGAGTCCCGGATGAGATCCCGGACGTCACGAGGAGCTCCGGAATGGTCCGGAGGTAAAGATTGATATATAGGAAGTCCAGTTTTGGTCACCGGAAAGTTTTCGGGCTCATCGGTAGTGTACCGGGAGTGCCGGGAGGGTGCCGGATGACCCCCCGGGAGGGGTGTGACGACCAAAGGACCACATGGGCTGTTAGATAAAGTGTGCCAGCCCTTATTGGGCTGGTCAAGACTTTTGCTAAAGGCCCATGCGGCTGGAGATAAGGAGATAAGGCAAAAAGGATTTAAAAGGAGGAGATCCACCTCCCTTGTGGGAGGTGGACTCTCCCTTTAATTCGGCCGGCCATCTCCTCTTTGGAGTAGAGGCCAAGCCAGCCCTCCACGTCCCTCCTCCTATATATACTTGAGGTTTTGGATGTTTTGAGACAAGATTTGATCTCTCTCTCTCACGGCGAAGCCCTACCTCTCTTCTTCCTCCTCCGCAGCGCTTAGGCGAAGCCCTGTCGGAATACCTTGCTACTCCACCACCACCACGCCGTCGTGCCGCTGTTGGAGCCCTTCCCCAACCTCTCCTTCCTCCTTGCTGGATCAAGGTGTTGGAGACGTCACCGGGCTGCACGTGTGTTGAACGCGGAGGTGCCGTCCGTTCGGCACTTGATCGGATCTACCGCGATCTGAATCGCTGCGAGTACGACTCCATCAACCGCGTTCTTGTAACGCTTCCGCTTAGCGATCTTCAAAGGTATGAAGATCCACTCTCCCCTTGCTCGTTGCTGGTTTCTCCATAGATGGATCTTGGTGAACGCGTAGGAAAAATTTTGATTTACTACTACGTCTCCCAAAAGTGGCATCATGAGCTAGGTCTATGCGTAGAATCTATGCACGAGTAGAACACAAAGCAGTTGTGGGCGTCGAGTTTGTTAATTTGCTTGCCGCTACTAGTCTTATCTTGATTCGGCGGTATTGTGGGATGAAGCGGCCCGGACCAACTTTACACGTACGCTTACGTGAGACCGGTTCCACCGCCTGACATGCACTAGATGCATAAGGTGGCTAGCGGGTGTCTGTCTCTCCTACCTTAGTCGGATCGGATTCGATGAAAAGGGTCCTTATGAAGGGTAAATAGCAATTGGCAAATCACGTTGTGGTGTTGACGTAGGTAAGAAACGTTCTTGCTAGTAACCTATAGCAGCCACGTAAAAACTTGCAACTACAAATTAGAGGACGTCTAACTTGTTTTTGCAGCATGTGCCTTGTGATGTGATATGGCCAAAAGGATGTGATGTGATGCATTGTGATGTATGAGATTGATCATGTTCTTGTAATAGGGTTCACGACTTGCATGTCGATGACTATGACAACCGGCAGGAGCCATAGGAGTTGTCTTATATTATTGTATGACCTGCGTGTCAATCATAAACGCCATGTAATTACTTTACTTTATTGCTAAACGTTAGCTGTAGTAGTAGAAGTAATAGTTGGCGAGACAACTTCATGAAGACACAATGATGGAGATCATGATGATGGAGATCATGGTGTCGTGCCGGTGACAGTGATGATCATGGTGCCCCGAAGATGGAGATCGAAGGAGCAAGATGATATTGGCCATATCATGTCACTATATTGATTGCATGTGATGTTTATCATGTTTACATCTTATTTGCATAGAACGACGGTAGTAAATAAGATGATCTCTCAATAAAATTTCAAGAAAGGTGTTCACCCTAACTGTGCACCGTTGCTAAGGATCGTCGTTCCGAAGCACCACGTGATGATCGGGTGTGATAGGTTCTAACGTTCGCATACAACGGGTGTAAGCCAGATTTACACATGCGAAACACTTAGGTTGACTTGACGAGCCTAGCATGTACAGACATGGCCTCGGAACACGGAAGACCGAAAGGTCGAACATGAGTCGTATAGAAGATACGATCAACATAGAGATGTTCACCATGGATGACTAGTCCGTCTCACGTGATGATCGGACACGGGCTAGTTGACATGGATCATGTATCACTTGGAAGACTAGAGAGATGTCTATATAAGTGGGAGTTCATTAATAATTTGATTAAGTGAACTTAATTATCATGAACTTAGTCTAAAAATGTCCTTGCAAATTATGTCGTAGATAGCTCGCGCTGTAGCTCCACAGTTTTATTGATACAATCCTAGAGAAAAGTAAGTTGAAAGTTGATGGTAGCAATAATGCGGACAGGGTCCGTGATCTGAGGATTGTCCTCATTGCTGCACAGAAAGCTTATGTTTTTGATGTACCGCTAACTGCACCACTCCCTCAAGTGTTGTCTGTAGATGTTGTGAACATATGACAGGCACTTTTTGGTGACTACGTGATAGTTCAATGCGTCATGCATTACGGCTCAGAATTGAGGCTCCAAAACGTTTTGAACGTCACGGAACATATGAGATGTTCTAGGAGCTGAGATTGTGATCTCAGGCTCGTGCCTATGTTGAGAGGTATGAGACCTCCAACAAGATTCTTTGTCTGCAAGATAAAGGAGAATAGCTCAATCGGTGAGCGTGTGCTCAGATTGTCTGGGTGCTACAATCACTTGAATCAAGTGGGAGTTAATCTTCCAGATGAGATAGTGATTAAAGCAGTTCTCCAAGTCACTGCCACCAAGCTACTAGAGCTTCGTGATGAACTATAACATGCCAGGGATGGATAAGATGATCCCTGAGTTGTTCGTGATGTTTGACACCACGAAGGTAGAAATCAATAAGGAGCATCAAGTGTTGATGGTTAAGTGAAAACCACTAGTTTCAAAAGGGGCAAGGGCAAGAAGGGAAAAACTTCAGGAATGGCAAGCCAGTTGTTGCTCTAGTGAAGAAACCCAAGGTTGAGCCCGAACCCGAGACTAAGTGCTTCTGTTATGAGGAGAATGTTCGCTGAAGCGGAAAAACCCTAGATGATTGGTAGATAAGAAGGCTGGTAATGTCAATGGAAGTATATTTGATATACGTGTTAGTGATGTGTACCTTGCTGGTACTCGTAGTAGCACCTGGGTATTGGATACCGGTTCGGTTGCTAAGTGTTAGCAACTCGAAATAAAAGCTACGGAGTAAATGGAGACTAGCTAGGTGAAAGGTGACGATGTGTGTTGGAAGTATTTCCAAGATTGATGTGATCACCATCGCACGCTCTCTCTACCTTCAGGATTTGTGATAAACCTAAATAAATGTTATTTGGTGTTTGCGTTGAGCATGAACGTGATTAGATCATGATTAGTGCGATACGGTTATTCATATAAGTTAGAGAATAATGGTTATTCTGTTTACATGGATAATGCCTTCAATGGTCATGCACCCACTCGGAATGGTTTATTGAATCATGATCGTAGTAGTACACATATTCATAACATTGGTACCAAAAGATATAAAGTTAATAATGATAGTACCACATACTTGTGGCACTGCCGCTAAATGTCATATTGGTATAAATCGCATGAAGAAACTCCATGATGATGGATTTTTGACTCACTCGATTTCGAATCGGTTGAGACATGCGAGCCATGCCTCTTGGGCAAGATGACTGAGACCCCGTCATCCAATATGATGGAGCGGGCAAGTGGCTTATTGGAAATAATACATGTTGATGTATGTGGTCCAATGAGTGTTGAAACACACAGTGGATATCGTTGTTTTTCTTTACCTTCACTGATGATTTGAGTAAATATGGGGATATTTACTTAATGAAACACGAATCTGAAATGTTTGAAAGGTTCAAGGAGTTTCAGAGTGAAGTTAAAGATCATCGTGACAAGAAGATAAATGTCTATGATATGATCATGGAGGTGAATATCTAAGTTACGAGTTTGGTATGCAATTTTAGACAATGTGGAAATTGTTTCACAGCTCACGCCTCCTGGAACACCATAGTGTGATGGTGTGTTCGAACGTCGTAGTCGTGCTCTATTGGATATAGTGAGTACTATGATGTCTCTTATCGTTTTACCACTATCGTTATGGGGTTATGCATTAAAGACAAATCCATTCACTTTAACAGGGCACCATCTAAGTCTGTTGAGATGACACCGTGAGAATTATGGTTTGATAGAAGCCTAAGCTGTCATTTCTTAATGTTTGGGGCTGCGACGCTTATGTGAAAATGGGTTTTTCACCTAGCGAGCTCGAACCCAAAGTAGACAAATGCATCTTCATAGAATACCCTAATGAGACATTGGGTATACCTTCTATCTCAGATCCAAGCGCAAAATGTATTTGTAGCTAAGAACGGGTCCTTTCTTGAGAAAGAGTTTCTCTCGAAAGAATTGAGTGGGAGGAAGATAGAACTTGATAAGGTTGTTGAACCTTTGTTTCATCCAGAGAATAGCGCAACACAGAAAGATGTTTCTGTAGAGCCTACTCAGTTGAAAAGGAAGTTAATGATGATGATCATGAAGCTTCGGATCAAGTCACTATCGAACCTCGTAGGTCGACAAGGACGCGTACTGCTCCTGAGTAGTACGACAACCCTGTCTTGGAAATCATGTTGTTGGACAACGATGAACCTACGAACTATGGAGAAGCGATGGTGGGCCCGGATTCCAACAAATGGCTAGGAGCCATGAAATCCGAGAAAGGATCCATGTATGAAAACCAAGTATGGACTTTGGTAGACTTGCCTGTTGAATGGCGGGTCATTGAGTACAAATGGACCTTTGAGATAAACATAGACGCTAATGGTGAAATGTCACCGTTTATAAAGCTCGACTTGTCGCAAAGAAGTTTCCGCCAAGTTCAAGGAGTTGACTGCAATGAGATTGTCTCATCTGTAGCGATGCTAAAAGTCTATTAAAATTTTGTTAGCAGTTGCTGCATTTTTCGATTATGAAATCTGGCAGATGGATGACAAAACAAGGTTTCCGTAATGGTTTCTGTGAGGAAGAGTTGTATGTGATACAACCAGAAGGTTTTGTCAATCCTAAGGATGCTAATAATATGCAAACTCCAGCGATCCTTCTATGGACTGGAGCAAGCATCTCGGAGTTGGAATATATGCTTTGATGAGGTGATCAAAGTGTTTAAGTTTATACAATGTTTATGAGAAACTTGTATTTGCAAGAAAGTGAGTGGGAGCACTATGGAATTTCTTATAAGAATATGTAGTTGACATATTATTGATCGGAAATGATGTAGAATTTCTGGAAGAGCATGAAGGGTTGTTTGAAAAGTTTTTTTTTCAAAGGAAGACCCAGATAAAGCTACTATTTTATTAAGCATCAAGATCTATAGGGATAGATCTATTCGCTTGATAAGTTTTTTCGACGAAGACATACCTTGACAAGTTTTTGAAGGAGTTCAAAATAGATGGGTCAAAGAAGGAGTTCTTGACTGTATTGTAAGGTGTGAAATTGAGTAAGACTCAATACCCGACCACGGCAGAAGATAAAGAAGAGATGAGTGTCATCTCCTATGCTTTAGCCATAGGCTCTATATAGTATGCCATGCTGTGTACCGCACCTGTGTGTGCCTTGCCATGAGTCTGTCAAGGGGTACAAGAGTAATCCAAGAGTGGATCACTAGACAGCGGTCAAAGTTAGCCTTAGTAACTTGAGAACTAAGGAAATATTTCTCGATTATGGAGGTGATAAAGAGTTCATCGTAAAGTGTTACGATGATGCAAGCTTTAAAACCAATCCGGATGACTCTTAGTAGAAATCCAGCTACGTATAGTGGAGCAGCCATTTGGAATAGCTCCAAGTGGAGCGTGGGAGCAGTATCTACAAATATGAAATGGAAAGTTTGCAAAGGTACACACGGATCTGAATGTCGCAGACCCGCTGACTAAAAACCTCTTTCACGAGCAGAACATGAACAAACCCCAGAACTTATTGGGTGTTAATCACATGATGATATGATCACATGGTGATGTAAGTGTTAATCACATGGTGATGTGAACTAGATTATTGACTCTAGTGCAAGTGGGAGACTGTTGGAAATATGCCCTAGAGGCAATAATAAAATGGTTATTATTGTATTTCCTTGTTCATGATAATTGTCTATTGTTCATGCTATAATTGTGTTAACCGGAAACCATAATACATGTGTGAATATATAGACCAATAGACCACAACATGTCCCTAGTGAGCCTCTAGTTGACTAGCTCGTTGATCAATAGATGGTCACGGTTTCATGGCCATGGACATTGGATGTCGTTGATAACGGGATCACATCATTAGGAGAATGATGTGATGGACAAGACCCAATCCTAAGCATAGCACAAAGATCGTGTAGTTCGTTTGCTAAAGCTTTTCAATGTCAAGTGTCATTTCCTTAGACCATGAGATTGTGTAACTCCCGGATACCGTAGGAGTACTTTGGGTGTGCCAAACGTCACAACGTAACTGGGTGGCTATAAAGGTACGCTACGGGTATCTCCGAAAGTATCTGTTGGGTTGGCACGAATCGAGACTGGGATTTGTCACTCCGTGTGACGGAGAGGTATCTCTGGGCCCACTCGGTAAGACATCATCATAATGAGCTCAATGTGACTAAGGAGTTAGCCACGGGATGATGTATTACGGAACGAGTAAAGAGACTTGCCAGTAACGAGATTGAACAAGGTATGGGGATACCGACGATCGAATCTCGGGCAAGTATCATACCGATAGACAAAGGGAATTGTATACGGGATTGATTGAATCCTTGACATCGTGGTTCATCCGATGAGATCATCGTGGAGTACGTGGGAGCCAACATGGGTATCCAGATCCCGCTGTTGGTTATTGACCGGAGAGGTGTCTCGGTCATGTCTACGTGTCTCCCGAACCCGTAGGGTCTACACACTTAAGGTTCGATGACGCTAGGGTTATAGGGAAAAGGTATACGTGATTACCGAAGGTTGTTCGGAGTCCCGGATGAGATCCCGGACGTCACGAGGAGCTCCGGAATGGTCCGGAGGTAAAGATTGATATATAGGAAGTCCAGTTTTGGTCACCGGAAAGTTTTCGGGCTCATCGGTAGTGTACCGGGAGTGCCGGGAGGGTGCCGGATGACCCCCCGGGAGGGGTGTGACGACCAAAGGACCACATGGGCTGTTAGATAAAGTGTGCCAGCCCTTATTGGGCTGGGCAAGACTTTTGCTAAAGGCCCATGCGGCTGGAGATAAGGAGATAAGGCAAAAAGGATTTAAAAGGAGGAGATCCACCTCCCTTGTGGGAGGTGGACTCTCCCTTTAATTCGGCCGGCCATCTCCTCTTTGGAGTAGAGGCCAAGCCAGCCCTCCACGTCCCTCCTCCTATATATACTTGAGGTTTTGGATGTTTTGAGACAAGATTTGATCTCTCTCTCTCACGGCGAAGCCCTACCTCTCTTCTTCCTCCTCCGCAGCGCTTAGGCGAAGCCCTGTCGGAATACCTTGCTACTCCACCACCACCACGCCGTCGTGCTGCTGTTGGAGCCCTTCCCCAACCTCTCCTTCCTCCTTGCTGGATCAAGGTGTTGGAGACGTCACCGGGCTGCACGTGTGTTGAACGCGGAGGTGCCGTCCGTTCGGCACTTGATCGGATCTACCGCGATCTGAATCGCTGCGAGTACGACTCCATCAACCGCGTTCTTGTAACGCTTCCGCTTAGCGATCTTCAAAGGTATGAAGATCCACTCTCCCCTTGCTCGTTGCTGGTTTCTCCATAGATGGATCTTGGTGAACGCGTAGGAAATTTTTTGATTTACTACTACGTCTCCCAACAACGTCCACCAGTTTCCAGTCGACATCAGCGACAGCTATTTCCGACTGGATCTCACAACAATGTTGAGCTATACCGTACCCCTGTGTTAAATGTTGTAGCTGCTGCTAGGATAGAGGATTCCATTCAGCCGTCGCGGTCCGAGGCTGGTTGAGGGTTGATGCAGATTAGAGCATTACTAGATGTAGCACAGCGTCAGAAGTCCGTTGTCTCATAGTCGCGCAACAGGATACATAGTAACTCACCCAATGCAGAGACTGTTCAGTCGGCACATAGCCCTGGGTCGCCCTTGCGCCGAAGGGGCAGAGGCTTTCGTGAAGATCAGCTCAGAGATCAGTTTCACCATGACGACCAGCGTCGAATGCCCACTCCCCCGCAGGGTGGTCCGCACGTGCCCCGGAACCAAGACGAAAGGCGCTCGTTCGGTGACGAGCGGAATGCAGGGTTTGATAGTTGTGATCTCCTCACTCAGAGGTGGATTGACAGAGGCAGAGCCCATAGAGATGGTTTGGACATATATTTTCCGAGAGGCAGCGCAACTGTTATTTCTAGCCCTGAGTGCTTCAGCAGGGCCATATGTTCTGCAGAGATTCCCCCAACTTTAGGTTGGCGGCTGGGATCGGGAAGTTTTCTGGCTAATCAAAGCCGGAGACTTGGTTGGATGATTACCGAGTGGCAGTCCAGATTGGTGGTGGCAATGACAATGTCGCAATGAAACATTTGTCCTTGATGTTGGATGGTTCGGCTCATGCATGGCTGAATCGCTTGGCTCCATCCAGTATATATTGCTAGGAAGACCTCGCGCGAGTGTTCGTCAGAACTTTCGAGGGCACTTGCACGCGTCCTGCTGGGCTGGTTGACTTGCAGCATTTTGTTCAAAAGCCTAATGCGACCTTGAGGGATTACATTCAACGCTGGTCCACTCTGCATCATACAATGGAAAATATTGCTGAACATCAGGTTGTTTGTGCTTTCAAGGCTGGTGTGAAATACAGAGAGCTTTACTTGAAGTTTGGTTGAACATGCGATATATCGCTCAGCAAGATGATGGAAATCGCCACTCGGTACGCCAACAACGAAGAGGAAGACCACCTCTGCAGCGGCAAAGGAAAGGCAGTCAACAACGAAGCTGGCGGCAATTCCAGTCAGAAGCAGAAGCGACAGGCCGAAGGCCCTGCTCAGGCAGAGGCGGCCGCTCTGGCGGCCCAAGGAAAAAACAAGGGGAAGGCCAAAAGTCAGTTTGCCCCTAAGAAAGGAAAGAATTAGTCGAGAACTGAGGTCCTGGATCTGCCGTGTGCAATTCACATGAGAAAAGATGACAAGGGCAACTTGATATTGCCCAAGCATACCACTCGACAGTGTCGACTGCTCATTCAGCACTTCAAAGAGACTCCATCGAGTGAGAAAACTCCTGAGAAGGATGATGAAGACAAGGAAATGTTCCCATATGTCACCGCTACACTAATGATTTTTGCTGATGTCGAAAGCAAGAGTTGACTGTAGGTCATCAATAGAGAAGTCAACATGGTTGTCACTCCCACTCCCACCTACCTCAAGTGGTCGCAGTATGCTATCACGTTTGACCAAACAGATCATCCAGCTCACGTGGCCACTCCCGGTCGACAGGCTTTGGTGGTAGATCTGGTTGTGCGGGGCACCCGGCTCCGAAAGGTCCTTATGGACTGTGGCAGCGGCCTGAACATCCTCTATGCAAATACCCTTAAAGGAATGGGCATTCCCATGTCTTGACTGAGTGAGAGCAACATGCAATTTCACGGAGTCATCCCTAGGAAGAAGGCCAAGTCACTCGGCCAGATTGCATTAGATGTGACATTCGGAACAGATAGAAATTTTCGAAAGGAAAAGTTGATGTTTGAAGTCGTGGATTTCCAGAGCGCTTATCACGCCATACTGGGTCGGCCCGCGTATGCTCGTTTCTTGGCCCGTCCATGTTAGGTGTATCTCAAGTTGAAGATGCCAGGTCCTAAAGGTGTGATCATGGTCACTGGCAATCGACAGCGGGCTGAAGAGTGCCTCCAGCAAGGCTCCAAGATCGCTGATCACCAGTTGGCCATGGTCGAGCTGGAAGAATACAAGAAGAGCGCTGACCCTGCTAATTTGTTGCGTGCTAAGAAGCCTACCTTTGATTCAACATTTCAGTCAGTAGGGGAAGTGAAGAAATTGCACATTCACCCGACAGATCCAACTGCTGCTCCGACCAACATATCATCAACACTCGACAGCAAATAGGAAGCCGAGCTCATCCAGTTCCTCCGTGAGAACTGGGATATCTTTGCATGGAAGCCTGCTGATATGCCAGGGGTTCCCAGGGAGCTGGCTGAGCACCGACTGAGAGTTGATCCGGAGGCCAAACCCGTCAAGGAGCATTTGCGTCGATCGGCGGTAGAAAAATGTAAAGCAATCAAAACATCTCTGAGTATTTTTTTTGTTGCCAAATTCAGGGCTGCTTATGCTTCCAATGTGCCTGCACTCTTGAGAAAAGACCAACGGAACATAGTAGATCCAGGGCAAACTACATTCTCCTAAACTAACTAGACCACCAGGAAGACCAATGAAGAACATGTACAGAAGAGGTGAAGAGGGTCATGTGAAAAGACAACATAAGTGCAAAAAATATGGAACCTCGAGGCACATTACTAGGCTATGTACCCAAGGTTGTCAGAATCGTGATTCTGTTATACAATTCTACAACTTTACGATCCAAACTAACCCCTATGATTCTACGATTTTAGTTCATAGAATCTATGTTTCTACGATCCTTATAGTGAAGATTCTATGATTTGTGATCCTACCATCGGATCTCTGATCCAATTCAAAATCGCGATTCTGAAAACCTTGTATGTACCAATCTAGTGGATGCTTCATTTGGAGAAGGGGAACACTGGGCAGTAACAAATGCAGAGGAGAATGCAACATTAGAGGAGAATGCAGCTAATGCAGACGAGAATGAAGCAGCAAAGCAGATTGCAGCTAATGCAGAGGAGAATAAAGCATGTGAATTAGCACTGCTGACAGCTTGGTACGTGTGCAACGATGACCCACAAGTATAGGGGATCTACCGTAGTCCTCTCTATAAGTAAGAGTGTCGAACCCAACGAGGAGCAGAAGGAAATGACAAGAGGTTTCCAATAAGGTATTCTCTGCAAGCACTGAAATTATCGGTAACAGATAGTTTTGTCATAAGATAATTCGTAACAAGTAAAAAGTAACAAGTGTAGCAAAGGTGAAGCAAGGTAGCCCAATCCTTTTTGTATCAAAGGAGCCTGGACAAGCTCTTATATAAAGCAAAGCGCTCCCGAGGACACATGGGAATTTTTGTCAAGCTAGTTTTCATCATTTCGTTACTTTGATAAATTGATAAATGGGTAGACTGGTGCTTGGGTGATGCCCTTACTTGGACAAACCTCCCACTTATGATTAACCCCTATCGCAAGCATCCGCAGCTATGAAAGAAGAATTAAGATAAATCTAACCATAGCATGAAATGTGTGGATCCAAATCAGCCTCTTACGAAGCAACGGATAAACTAGGGTTTAAGCTTCTATCACTCTAGCAACCCATCATCTACTTATTACATCCCAATGCCTCCCCCTAGGCCCAAATAATGGTGGAGTGTTATGTAGTCAACATTCACATAACACCACTAGAGGAGAGACAACATACATCTCATCAAAATATCGAATGAATACCAAATTCACATGATTACTTATAACAAGACTTATCCCATGTCCTCAGGAACAAACGTAACTACTCACAAAACATGTTCATGTTCATAATTAGAGGAGTATTAATTATCAATTCTAGCGGCTTCATCACAAAATTGAATAACATGCCCATCAATATTATCAACCAAGAGATCCTTAACCATAGCAATACTAGGCTCAACTTTAATTTGTTCAGGGGGTGTAGGTGTTCTAGCACAGCTTTTACGAACCACGGTTGAAGCTTTAGCATGTTCCTTTATTCTAACAGGGAAAGGTGGTCTTTCGATATAAGCAGCAGGAATAACAGGATCAACATTATAGGTAATAGTTATCTTCAACTTTAATAGGTTCGACTACTTTCACTTAAATGGGAGGATGATATTTAAACAACTTCTCCTTAGGTAGATCAACATGAGCAGCAAAAGATTCACAAAAATAAGCTACTATCTCAGAGTGAAGTCCATATTTAGTGTTAAATTCACAAAAAGCATCGATGTCTATGAAGGATTTAACACAATCAAACTTAAGGTTCACACCCGACTCCTTACCTTCTCGAGTTCCCAATCTTCAGAGTTGCATTTAATTCTTTCCAATAAATCCCATTTGAAGTCAATATCTTTCTTCATATAGGAACCAACACAAGAAGTATCAAGCATGGATTGATCATTACGAGAAAGTCGGGCATAAAAATTCTAAGTAATAATTTCTCTCGAGAGCTCATGATTGGGGCATGAATATAACATTGACTTAAGCCTCCCCCAAGCTTGAGTGATTCTTTCTCCTTCACGAGGCCACAAATTATAAATATAATTCCGATCACGATGAACTAGATGCATAGGATAGAACTTCTGATGAAATTCCATTTTCAATCGGTTGTAGCTCCATGATCCAATATCATCACATAGACTATAACATGTTAATGCCTTCTCCTTCAAAGATAAAGGAAATGACTTCTTCTTGACATGATCCTCGGGCAGACCCACAAGCTTAAATAATCCACAAACTTCATCCACATAGATTAGATGCAAATCAGGATGTAGTGTTCCATCTCCTGCATAAGGATTAGCCAGCAGTTTCTCTATCATACCCGAAGGAATTTCATAATAAAAAAATTTAGTAGGTTCAGTAGGTTGAGGGACAACTCTTTGTGTTTCCGGTCGAGGTGAAGATACCCTGAACAAGCCCCTCAAAGGATTACTTTCCATAGTAGCAAGTGACTGTAAATTTCAGGACACTACATAAATTTTTCTTACCAGATTCCACTTACCAAAGGCGCTTCACTCCTCGGCAACGGTGCCATAAAAGAGACTTGATGACCCACAAGTATAGGGGATCTATCATAGTCCTTTCGACAAGTAAGAGTGTCAAACCCAACGAGGAGCATAAGGAAATAACAAGAGGTTTCCAATAAGGTATTCTCTGCAAGCACTGAAATTATCGGTAACAGATAGTTTTGTGATAAGATAATTCGTAACGAGTAAAAATTAACAAGTGTAGCAAAGGTGAAGAAAGGTAGCCCGATCCTTTTTGTAGCAAAGGAAAGACCTAGACAAACTCTTATATAAAGCAAAGCGCTCCCGAGGACACATGGGAATTTCTATCAAGCTAGTTTTCATCATGCTCATTTCATTCCCGTTCGTTACTTTGATAATTTGATATATGAGTGGACCGGTGCTTGGGAGATGACCTTACTTGGACAAACCTCCCACTTATGATTAACCCCTATTGCAATCATCCGCAACTACGAAAGAAGAATTAAGATAAATCTAACCATAGCATGAAACATGTGGATCCAAATCAACCCCTTACGAAGCAACACATAAACTAGGGTTTAAGCTTTTGTCACTCTAGCAACCCATCATCTACTTATTGCTTCCCAATGCCTTCCCCTAGTCCCAAATAATGGTGAAATGTTATGTAGTCGACGTTCACATAACACCACTAGAGAAGAGACAACATACATCTCATCAAAATATCAAACGAATACCAAATTCACATGATTACTTATAACAAGACTTATCCCATGTCCTCGGGAACAAACGTAACTACTCACAAACATGTTCATGTTCATAATTAGAGGAGTATTAATTATCATAAAGGATTCAAACAGATGATCTTCCACCAAGTAAACCAACTAGCATCAACTACAAGGAGTAATCAACACTACTAGGAACCCACATGTACCAATCTGAGGTTTGAGACAAAGATCAGATACAAGAGATGAACTAGGGTTGGAAAGGAGATGGTGCTGGTGAAGATGTTGATGGAGATTGACCCCCTCTCAACGAGAGGATTGTTGGTGATGACGATGGCTTCAATTTCCCCCTTCAAAAGGGAAGTTTCCCCGGCAGAACAACCCTTCTGGAGCTCTAGATTGGTTTTGTCCAAGTTCCGCCTCGAGACGGCGGCGCTTCATCTCGAAAGCTTCCTTATGATTTTGTCCAGGTCAAAACCCTCCATATAGCAGAAGAAGGGCGTCGGGGGCCTGCAAGGTGGATCACAAGCCTGCTAGGCACGACCAGGGGGTGGTCGCGCCTGGTAGGCTCGCCACCTCCTGGTGGCCCCCCTCTGGCATCTGTTTCGCCCAATATATTTTATATATTCCAAAATAATTCTCCATAAATTTTCAGGACTTTTGGAGTTGTGCAGAATAGGTATCTCAGATTTACTCCTTTTCCAGTCCAGAATTCCAGCTGCCGACATTCTCCCTCTTCATGTAAACCTTGTAAAATAAGAGAGAAAAGGCATAAGTATTGTACTATAATGTGTAATAACAGCCCATAATGGAAAAAAATATCAATATAAAAGCATGATGCAAAATGGACGTATCAACTCCCCCAAGCTTAGACCTCGCTTGCCCTCAAGCGAAAGCCGAGATCGATAAATATGTCCACATTTTAGAGATAGAGGTGTCGATAAAATACAATACGGAGATGAGGGATCATGTATATCTTTAGAACAACAATACTTATTGTATAAGATTTCTTATGCTAGAATAGCAATTCATTCACACGATAAAGTATGAACCAAGAACCCTATTGACAACCAACAACCTATGATCTTAGTCATTGAAGCAGTTGGCAATTTATCATAACATCAGAAAGAGTCAATATAAGAGCTTGTAAAGCAAACCCACATACTCAATCATCTTTTAGTATTTCACAATTTCTAACACTCACGCGGCACCCATGAGCTCAAAGTTTCAATCGGACATAGAGAAAGCTAGGGGCTTATAGTTTCGCCTCCCAACTATTCATCTCAAGGGTGATGTCAACAATAATAACTCAAGATCACCCACATCAGGGTGGATATATGCATCTAGATCATTCCCCAACACATAATGCTTGCCAAGAGAGAGGAAAAATATAGGAAGTGGTGAGGTTCACCATGGCTCTTGTGTGAAGGTAAGTATTTAAAAAGTAGAAGTAACAGATAGGCCCTTCGCAGAGGGAAGCATAGGTTGTCATGCGCTTTTTATTTTGGGATGCACAAACCCTTAGTGTAGATGAACACCGGGTTGTATTTCCCTTTGTGATAACATCCTTTATTATGCAGTCTGACGCTTTTATTTCTTTACTATCACAAGTTCGTACAACACTTATTTCCCTTACAATGACCACACATATTTAGGAGAAATTTTTATTGCTTTTTGCACCGATGACAACTTACTTGAAGGATCTTATTCAATCCATAGGTAGGTATGGTGGACTCTCATGGCAAAACTGGGTTGAGGTGTTTGGATGCACAAGTAGTATCCCTACTTGGTGTGGAAGTTTTGGCTAATATGAGGTGGAAGCAAGCACTACATGTTGGAGGATCTAAAACCATGTAACTTCTATCCGGAGGCAAGCAAACATAACCCATGATGCTGTCTTCCTTGTCCAACATCAACTTCTTGGCATGTAATATTTTAATGAGTGGTCACAATCATAAAATATGTCCAAGATAATCTATTTATATGTGAATCTATCTTTCTTTATCACTTCCTTTTCAATTGCACCAATGACCAATTACTATGTTTGTTAACTCCCAACAAATTTCAATCGACATACTTTTTATATGTGAAGTCATCACTCCCCACAAGATCATTATGTATACTCTTTGCTTTTATTCTATTCTTATTTATTTATTACTCTCACGAGTATAGTAATCTAGCAAAGCCCTCACATCAAAACTACTTTTTATTATATAACTCTTGGACTTGCTTACATAAGGGGGCTAAAAGCAAAAACTAAAAGGGTAGATCATACTAAATTTTTATTCTACTAGATCAAAACAAAATAAAAAATGATCAAAATAAGAAAAACAAGAGAAAGGAAAAAGGAAAAAGGTGTGATGGTGATACTGTTGGGGAACGTCACATGGGAAACAAAAATTTTCCTACGCACACGCAAACCTATCCATGGTGATGAGCATCTACGAGAGGGAGAGTGGATCTACATACCCTTGTAGATCGCTAAGAGGGAAGCGTTAAGAAACGCGGTTGGTGTAGTCGAACTTCTTCGCGATCCAAATCGCCGAGCGTCCCGTGATCTAATCACGAACCGTCCCGCGATCTCATCACGATCCGTCCCGTGATCCGATCACGAACGTCCCGTGGCCTTGATCACGATCCTTCCGATCTAGTACCGAACGGACGGCACCTCCGCGTTCAGCACACGTGCAGCTTGATGACGATCTCCACCATATTAATCCAGCAAGAGAAGGTGGAGAGGAGAGAGAGTTCACCGGTAGTGTGACGGCACTCCGGTGATGGTGGTGGAGCAATTCCGGCAGGGCTTCGCCTAAGCACTGCGGAACTATGATCTAGAGGAGAAACTATGCACCGGTGGAACGGGTAGCACGTGGCCGGAAATTCTGTCCAAAAACCATCCAATCCACTAGTATATATAGGAGGAGAGGAGAGGAGAGGCAGCCAAGGCCTTTGGGTCGTCCTAAATAGGAGGTGGGAAGCAATCCTACTTCACCTCCAATCCTAGTTGGAGTAGGATTGCCTCCTATTGGCTGATTTTCCACTTTTTGCTTTAGGACTTTCTCTCCTGCGCCATGGGCCTTTGTGGCTGTTTTCCCAGCCCACTAAGGGCTGGTTAATACTCTCCCACAGCCCATGGACCTCTTGGGGTCGAACTACCCCTCCCGGAGGTCTCCCGGTACACTACCGGCACTCCCGGTACACTACCAATGAGCCCGAAACTTTTCCGGAAACCAAACTGGGACTTCCTATATATGAATCTTTACCTCCGGACCATTCCGGAGCTCCTCGTGACCTCCGGGATCTCATCCGGGACTCTGAACAAACTTCGGTCACCACCATACATAACTCTACACTACCGAAACGTCACCGAACCTTAAGTGTGCAGACCCTGCGGGTTCGAGAACTATGTAGACATGACCGAGACACCTCTACGGTCAATAACCAATGGCGGGACCTAGACGTCCACATTGGTTCCTACATATTCTACGAAGATCTTTATCGGTTGAACCTCTATGTCAAGGATTCAGTTAATCCCGTATAACGTTCCCTTTGTTCTTCGGTATGTTACTTGCCCAAGATTCGATCGTCGGTATCTCCATACATAGTTCAACCTCGTTACCGGCAAGTCTCTTTACTCGTTCCGTAATACAAGATCCCGCAACTAACAATTAGTCACATTGCTTGCAAGGTTTATTGTGATGTTGCATTACCGAGTGGGCCCCAAGATACCTCTCCGTTACACGGAGTAACAAATCCCAGTCTCGATCCATGCCAACTCAACACACACCATCGGAGATACCTGTAGAGCACCTTTATAGTCACCCTGTTACGTTGTGACGTTTGATACACACAAGGCACTCCTCCGATATCCGTGAGTTGCATGATCTCATGGTCATAGGAACATATACATTGACATGCAGAAAACAGTAGCAATAAACTGACACGATCATATGCTACATTTGTAGTTTCGGTCTTGTCCATCACATCATTCTCCCAATGATGTGATCCCGTTATCAAATGACATATCATGTCCATGGCTAGGAAACCTTAACCATCCTTTGATCAACGAGCTAGTTCACTAGAGGCATACTAGGGACATTGTGTTGTCTATTTACCCACACATGCAATGTGTTTCCATTCAATACAATTATAGCATGGATAATAAATGATTATCATGAACAAGGAAATATAATAATAAACACTTTATTTATTGCCTCTAGGGCATATTTCCAACAGTCTCCCACTTGCACTAGAGTCAATAATCTAGTTCACATCACTATGTGATTTACATGGTAATGAATCGAACACCCATACAGTTCTGGTGTTGATCATGTTTAGCCCTTGGAAGAGGTTTAGTCAACGGGTCTACAACATTCAGATCCATGTGCACTTTGCAAATATTTATGTCCTTCTCCTAGATGTAGAACCGGATGGAGTTGAAGCGTCGCTTTATGTGTCTGGTCCTCTTGTGAAACCTTGGTTCCTTGGCTAGAGCAATGGCACTAGTGTTGTCACAGAACAGGTTTATTGGATTCAGTGCACTTGGACTACAAGATCTGTCATGAACTGCTTCATCCACACACCTTCCTTCGCTGCCTCCGAGGCTGCGATGTATTCTGCTTCGCACGTAGAATCAGCTACCACGCTTTGCTTGGAATTGCACCAGCTTACCGCTCCCCCGTTAAGAATAAATACATATCCGGTTTGCGATTTAGAATCGTCCGGATCAGTGTCAAAGCTTGCATCGACGTAACCCTTTACGACGAGCTCTTCATCACCTCCATAAACGAGAAACATGTCCTTAGTCCTGTTAAGGTACTTAAGGATATTCTTGACCGCTTGCTAGTGCTCCATTCCAGGATCACTTTGAAACCTTCCGGCCATACTTATGGCAAGGCTGACATCGGGTCTTGTGCACAGCATTGCATACATTATAGAGCCTATGGCTGAAGCATAGGGGATGACGCTCATCTTTTCTTTATCTTCTGCAGTCACTGGGCATTGAGTCTTACTCAACTTCACACCTTGTAACACAGGCAAGAACCCCTTCTTGGACTGCTCCATTTTGAACTTCTTCAAAACTTTATCAAGGTATGTGCTCTGTGAAAGTGCTATTAAGCGTCTCGACCTATCTCTATAGATCTTAATGCCTAATATGAAAGCAGCTTCTCCTAGGTCCTTCATTGAAAAAATCTTATTCAAATATTCCTTCACGCTTTCCAGCATTTCTATATCGTTTCCAATCAGCAATATATCATCCACATATAACACTAGAAACGCTACAGAGCTCCCACTCACTTTCTTGTAAATACAAGCTTCTCCATAAACTTGTATAAACCCAAATGCTTTGATCACCTCATCAAAACGCTTATTCCAACTCCGAGATGCTTGCACCAGTCCATAAATGGATCGCTGGAGTTTGCAAACTTTGTCAGCATTCTCTGGATTGACAAAACCTTCCGGTTGCATCATATACAACTCTTCCTCAAGGAAACCGTTGAGGAACGCCGTTTTGACATCCATCTGCCAAATTTCATAGTCGAAATAAGCAGCTATTGCCAACATGATTCTGACAGACTTAAGCATCGCTACGGGTGAGAAAGTCTCATCGTAGTTAACTCCTTGAACTTGTGAAAAACCCTTTGCCACAAGTCGAGCTTTATAGACGGTGACATTACCGTCTGCGTTCGTCTTCTTCTTAAAAATCCATTTGTTCTGAATGGCCTTTCGCCCTTCAGGTAGTACTTCCAAAGTCCATACTTTGTTTTCATACATGGATCCCATCTCCGATTTCATGGCCTCTAACCATTTCTCGGAATCCGGGCCCATCACCGCTCCTTCATAGCTCGTAGGTTCATTGTTGTCCAACAACATGACCTCTAAGACAGGATTGCCGTACCACTCAAGAGTAGCACGCGTTCTTGTCGACCTACGAGGTTCATTAGTAACTTGATCCGAAGCTTCATGATCATCATCATTAACTTCTTCTTCAACCGTTGTAGGCTCCACAGAAACATCTTTCTGTGCTGCGCTACTTTCTGGTAGAAGCAAAGGTTCAACAACCTCATCAAGCTCTATTTTCCTCCCACTCAATTCTTTCGAGAGAAACTCTTTCTCAAGAAATGTTTCGTTCTTAGCGACAAACACTTTGCCCTCGGATCTGAGATAGAAGGTATACCCGACTGTCTCTTTCGGGTATCCTATGAAGACGCATTTCTCCGCTTTGGGTTCCAGCTTTTCAGGCTGAAGCTTTTTGACATAAGCATCACATCCCCAAACTTTAAGAAACGACAGCTTTGGCTTTTTGCCAAACCACAGTTCATATGGCGTCGTCTCAACGGATTTTGATGGTGCCCTATTTAAAGTGAATGCAGTTGTATCTAATGCATAACCCCAAAACGATAGTGGCAAATCAGCAAGAGACATCATAAAACGCACCATATCTAATAAGGTCCGATTACGACGTTCAGACACACCATTATGCTGTGGTGTTCTGGGCGGTGTCAACTGTGAAACAATTCCACATTGTCTTAAGTGACTGCCAAACTCATAACTCAGATATTCACCTCCTCGATCATATCGCAGAAATTTAATCTTCTTGTTACGATGATTCTCAACTTCACTCTGAAATTGCTTGAACTTTTCAAATGTTTCAGACTTGTGTTTCATCAAGTAAATATATCCATATCTACTCAAGTCATCAGTGAAGGTGAGAAAGTAACGATAACCACCGCGCGCTTCGACATTCATTGGATGACACACATCTGTATGTATGATTTCCAACAAGTCACTTGCCCGTTCCATTGTTCTAGAGAACGGCGTTTTAGTCATCTTGCCCATGAGGCATGGTTCACATGTGTCAAGTGATTCAAAATCAAGTGACTCCAAAAGTCCATCAGCATGGAGCTTCCTCATGCGCTTTACACCAATATGACCTAAACGGTAGTGCCACAAGAAAGTGGTACTATCATTATCAACTCTACATCTTTTGGCATCAATGTTATGAACATGTGTCTCATCACTATCAAGATTCAATATGAATAAACCCCTAACATTGGGTGCATGACCATAAAAGATATTACTCATATAAATAGAACAACCTTTATTCTCTGATTTAAATGAGTAACCGTCTCGCAATAAACAAGATCCATTTATAATGTTCATGCTTAACGCAGGCACTAAATAACAATTATTCAGGTTCATCACTAATCCCGATGGTAATCGAAGAGAGAGCATGCCGACGGCGATCACATCAACCTTGGAACCATTTCCCACGCGCATCGTCACTTCGTCCTTTGCCAGTCTTCGTTTATTCCGTAGTTCCTGCTTTGAGTTGCAAATGTGAGCAACCGAACCGGTATCAAATACCCAGGCACTACTACGAGAACTAGTAAGGTACACATCAATAACATGTATATCATATATACCTTGTTTGTCGTTGGCCGCCTTCTTGCTAGCCAGGTACTTGGGGCAGTTCCGCTTCCAGTGTCCAGTTCCTTTGCAATGAAAGCACTCAGTTTCTGGCTTAGGTCCATGCTTAGGCTTCTTTGTAGGAGTAGCAACTGCTTTGCCATCCTTCTTGGTTTTACCCTTCTTGCCTTTGCCTTTGCCGTTTTTCTTGAAACTAGTGGTTTTATTGACCATCAACACTTGATGTTCTTTCTGGATTTCAGACTCAACGACTTTCAGCATCGCAAACAGCTCGGCGACTGACTTGTTCATCCCGTGCATGTTATAGTTCATCACAAAGCTCTTGTAACTAGGTGGCAGCGATTGAAGAACTCTATCAGTGATCGCCTCCGGTGGAAGGGTAATTACCAACTCCGCTAGACGGTTTGAGTACCCCAAACATTCTGAGTATGTGCTCACTAATAGACCCGTTCTCCTCCATCTTGCAAGCATAGAATTTATCGGAGGTCTCATACCTCTCGATCCGGGCATTCTTCTGAAAGATAAACTTCAACTCCTGGAACATCTCATATGCTCCATGATGTTCAAAACGTCTTTGAAGTCCCGGTTCTAAGCCATACAATATTGCACACTGAACTATTGAGTAGTCTCCAGCACGAGCCTCCCAAGCGTTCTTAACATCTTCGGAGGTCATGTCTTCTGGCTGGTCACCAAGCAGTGCATCAAGGACATATGACTTCTGGGAAGCCATGAGGATAATCCTCAGATTACGGGCCCAGTCAACAAAGTTACTTCCATCATCTTTCAATTTAGCTTTCTCTAGGAACGCATTAAAATTCAGGGGTGCTACTGCGCGAGCCATTGGTCTACAACATAAATATGCAAAGGTTACTTAGACTATTGTTCAAGATAATGAGTTTATTTAATCAAATTACTAAAGCTCCCACTCAAATTGACATCCCTCAGGTCATCTGAGTGTCACATGATCCAAATTCACCAACTCAAGTCCGATCATCACGTGAGTTAAGGTGGCTTCAATGGTGAACATCATTATGTTGATCATATCTACTATATGACTCATGTTCGACCTTTCGGTCTCTTGTGTTCCGAGGCCATGTCTGTACATGCTAGGCTCGTCAAGTTTAACCCGAGTGTTCTACGCGTGCAAATCTGGCTTGCACCCATTGTATGTGAACGTAGAATCTATCACACCCGATCATCACGTGGTGTCTCGACACGACGAACTTTCGCAACGGTGCACACTCGGGGAGAACACAATTTATCTTGAAATTTAAGTGAGGGATCACCTTATAATGCTACCGTCGTACTAAGAAAAACAAGGTGCATAAAAGGATTAACATCTCATGCAATTCATAAGTGACATGATATGGCCATGAACTTGTGTTTAAGATCTCCATCTTCAAAACATCGGCATGATCTCCATCGTCACCGGCACGACACCATGATCTCCATCATCTTGATCTCCATCAACGTGTCGCCATCGGGGTTGTCACGCCCTGCAAGCTTCTACTACTATTGCTACCGTAGCGATAAAGTAAAGCATTACATAGCGCTTAATGATTGACACGCAGGTCATACAATAATTAAAGACAACCCTATGGCTCTTGCCGGTTGCCGTACTCATCGACATGCAAGTCATGAAATTCTATACATCACATGATCATCTCATACATCACATATATCTCATCATGTAATTGGCCATATCATATCACAACATACCCTGCAAAAACAAGTTAGACGTCCTCTAGTTGTTGTTGCAAGTTTTACGTGGCTGCTACGGGTATCTAGCAAGAACGATTCTCACCTACGCAAAGCCACAACGGTGATACGTAGTTTGCTTTTCAACCTTCTCAAGGACCGCCTTTGTCTGATCCGATCCAACTAAAGTAAGAGAAACTATCACCCGCAAGCCATCTAAGAAACAAGTTGCGTCGAGGGAACCGGTCTCTCGTAAGCGTACGAGTAATGTTGGTCCGGGCCGCTTCATCTCACAATCCCGCTGAAACAAAATCCGACCAAGGGAGGAAGCAATCTAAGCATCAACGCCCACAAACCTTTTGTGTTCTACTCGAGATCTCATCGAACCATCAACCTAGCTCACGATGCCACTTTTGGGGAACGTCGCATGGGAAACAAAAAATTTCATACGCACACGCAAACCTATCCATGATGATGAGCATCTACGAGAGGGAGAGTGGATCTACATACCCTTGTAGATCGCTAAGCGGGAAGAGTTAAGAAACGCGGTTGGTGTAGTCGAACTTCTTCACGATCCAAATCGCCGAGCGTCCTGCGATCTAATCACGAACCATCCCACGATCTCGTCACGATCCGTCCCGCGATCTGATCACGAACGTCCCGTGGCCTTGATCACGATCCTTCCGATCTAGTACCGAACGGACGACACCTCCACGTTCAGCACACGTGCAGCTTGATGACGATCTCCACCATCTTGATCCAGCAAGAGAAGGTGGAGAGGAGAGAGAGTTCACCGGCAGCGTGACGGCACTCCGGTGATGGTGGTGGAGCAATTCCGGTAGGGCTTCGCCTAAGCACTGCGGAACTACGATCTAGAGGAGAAACTATGCACCGGTGGAACGGGTAGCACGTGGCCAGAAATTCTGTCCAAAAACCACCCAATCCACTAGTATATGTAGGAGGAGAGGAGAGGAGAGGTAGCCAAGGCCTTTGGGTCGGCCGAAATAGGAGGTGGGAAGCAATCCTACTTCACCTCCAATCCTAGTTGGAGAAGGATTGCCTCCTATTCGCTGATTTTCCACCTTTTGCTTTAGGACTTTCTCTCCTGCGCCATGGGCCTTTGTGGCTGTTTTCCCAGCCCACTAAGGGATGGTTAATACTCTCCCACAGCCCATGGACCTCTTGGGGTCGAACTACCCCTCCCGGAGGTCTCCCGGTACACTACCGGCACTCCCGGTACACTACCGACACTCCCGGTACACTACCAATGAGCCCGAAACTTTTCCGGAAACCAAACTGGGACTTCCTATATATGAATATTTACCTCCAGACCATTCCGAAGCTCCTCGTGACGTCCGGGATCTCATCTGGGACTCTGAACAAACTTCGGTCACCACCATACATAACTCTACATTACCAAAACGTCACCGAACCTTAAGTGTGCAGACCCTGCGGGTTCGAGAACTATGTAGACATGACCGAGACACCTCTACGGTCAATAACCAATGGCGGGACCTGGACGTCCACATTGGTTCCTACATATTCTACGAAGATCTTTATCGATTGAACCTCTATGTCAAGGATTCAGTTAATCCCGTATAACGTTCCCTTTGTTCTTCGGTATGTTACTTGCCCGAGATTCGATCGTCGGTATCTCCATACCTAGTTCAACCTCGTTACCGGCAAGTCTCTTTACTCGTTCCGTAATACAAGATCCCGCAACTAACAATTAGTCACATTGCTTGCAAGGCTTATTGTGATGTTGCATTACCGAGTGGGCCCCGAGATACCTCTCCGTTACACGGAGTAACAAATCCCAGTCTCGATCCATGCCAACTCAACAGACACCATCAGAGATACCTGTAGAGCACCTTTATAGTCACCCAGTTATGTTTTGACGTTTGATACACACAAGGCACTCCTCCTATATCCGTGAGTTGCATGATCTCATGGTCATAGGAACATATACATTGACATGCAGAAAACAGTAGCAATAAACTGACACGATCATATGCTACGTTTGTAGTTTCGGTCTTGTCCATCACATCATTCTCCCAATGATGTGATCCCGTTATCAAATGACATCTCATGTCCATGGCTAGGAAACCTTAACCATCCTTTGATCAACGAGCTAGTTCACTAGAGGCATGCTAGCGACATTGTGTTGTCTATTTACCCACACATGCAATGTGTTTCCATTCAATACAATTATAGCATGGATAATAAACGATTATCATGAACAAGGAAATATAATAATAAACACTTTATTTATTGCCTCTAGGGCATATTTCCAACAGATACGATACCGGGGCAGCTCCCCCAATCTTGGCACAAGCCAAGGGTAGTGCCCATACCCATATGCTCAGATGTCCTTCTTTGGAGGTTATGGTGCAATATTCTTGGCGATGATACCCCTCAAAATGTGATTCTCCTCCTCAAGCTTGTTATTTTGCCTCCTCAGATCCATTATTTCCTCACGAATTTTTCTGGTGACGGTTAGACATCCCTTCACCCATGGATGTTTCATTGCTATGGGTGAAAAGACAATGCTTTTTTTCAGGTTTTCATAATTAAGAAATTTAGCGTCGGGAGGAATAACCGAATTCGGGATTGCTGAGCTCTCAAGTTCCTCCAACATGACTTCCTGGTCTTCCTCCATGGCATCCACCCTTTTCAAGTTGGACTCCATATCCTCCTCCATGGTTCACCCAAAGTGATTAGCTTCAATGTGTGCTCGAGGTTCCTGTGTTGGGTGAGAAACAAGACTATCCCCGGTCGACTCTTGCAAAGACATCCTGCTCTAAATCTGCTTGCAGAAATAGCTCAAAACGAAAACAAGAGGTATTGTCATGATACGAAAGTGCAAACCTTCAGGAGATTATATAATGATTTTTTGCCGACCCGAAGGAGTGCACCACAAGAAAACGGAGTCCGGAGGCTGCACGGGGTGGTGGCAAGCCCCCTAGGCGTGACCAGGGGGTGGCCGCGCCTAGCAGGCTTGTCACCTCCCCATGTGTCCTTCGGACTACTTTTGATTTTCCTAAATTTTTGAAACATTCCAAAACTGAGTAAAATTGCTATTGGGAAAGTTTTGTAGTCGGTTTACTTACCGTACGACATACCTATTCCTTTTCGGAGGTTGAAACGTTCCGGTAGGTCTGCCTAATATGCTCTTCCGGAGTTATGGTGTTGATAACATTGGTTTCAACATTTATGGGAGTACCTGAGATATAATGTTTGATTCTTTGCCCGTTTACCACCTTTGGATTTGTGCCTTCGACGTTGTTGATCTTGATGGCACCAGAACAATATACTTCCTCGACAATGTAAGGCCCTTCCCATTTAGAGAGAAGTTTTCCTGTAAAAAATCTTAACCGAGAATTGTATAGCAGGACATGATCACCTATATTGAATTCACGATTTTGTATCGTTTTATCATGCCATCTCTTAACTTTTTCTTTAAACAACTTGGCATTCTCATAGACTCTGGTTCTCCATTCATCAAGTGAGCTAATATCAAATAACCTCTTCTCACCAGCAAGTTTGAAATCATGGTTGAGCTCTTTCATAGCCCAATAAGCTTTTTGCTCTAGCTCTAGAGGTAAGTGACATGCTTTACCATAAACCATTTTATACGGAGACATACCCATTTGATTCTTGTAGGCAGTTCTATAAGCCCATAATGCATAGTCAAGTTTCTTAGACCAATTCTTCCTGGATCTATTAACCGTCGTTTGCAAGATCAATTTAATTTCTCTATTGCTTAATTCTACTTGATCACTAGACTAAGGATGATAAGGAGATGCAATTATATGATTAACATCATACTTAGCAAGCAATTTATGGAAAGCATCATGAATAAAATGTGAACCACCATCAGTCATTAAATATCTAGGGACCCCAAATCTAGGGAAAATAACTTATTTAAGCATCTTAATAGAGGTGTTATGATCATTACTACTAGTTGGAATAGCTTCTACCCACTTAGTAACATAATGAACATCAACTAATATATGAGTATACCCATTGGACGTTGGAAAAGGTCACATATAATCAAAACCCCAAACATCAAATGATTCAATAACAAGAGAGTAATTCATAAGCACTTCCTGACGTCTACTAATATTTCCAATTCTTTGACAATTCTCACATGACAAGACAAACGTACGAGCATCCTTGAAGAGAGTAGGCCAATAAAAACCAGATTGTAATACCTTATGTGCAGTTCTATCTCCAGCGTAGTGTCCTCCGTAAGGTCCAGCAGGGAGTTGCCATGTACAAACACAGAAGGATCAACACCCCCGACAAGACCTTGCCGGGATGGCTATCAGACCCTTAGGCAAGACAAAAGCCCCGGCAAGCCCTGGCATAGACAACACCATGTCCCTAGTATGCCTCTAATAGACTAGCTCGTTGATCAAAGATGGCTATGGTTTCCTAGTCATGGACATGAGATGTCATTTGATAATGGGATCACATCATTAGGAGAATGATGTGATGGACAAGAACCAAACTATAAACGTAGCATATGATCGTGTCAGTTTTTTGCTACAGTTTTTTGCATGTCAAGTATCTGTTCCTATGACCATGAGATCATGCAACTCACTAACACCGGAGGAGTACCTTGTGTATATCAAACGTCACAACATAACTGGGTGACTAGGTGCTCTACAGGTATCTTTGAGGGTGTCTGTTGGGTTGGCATGGATCAAGACTGGGATTTGTTACTCCGTGTGACGGAGAGGAATCTCAGGGCCCACTCGGTAATACAACTTCACAATAAGCCTTGCAAGCAATGTGACTAAGTGTTATCCATGGGATCTTGTATTATCGAATGAGCAAAGAGACTTGCCGGTAATGAGATTGAACTAGGAATAGAGATACCTACGATCGAATCTCGGGCAAGTAACATACCGAAGAACAAAGGGAACAACATACGGGATTAACTGAATCCTTGATGTAGTGGTTTGACCGATAAAGATCTTCGTAGAATATGTAGGAACCAATATGGGCATCCAGGTCCCGCTATTGGTTATTGACCGTAGAGGTGTCTCGGTCATGTCTACATAGTTCTTGAACCCGCAGGGTCTGCACACTAAAGGTTTGATGACGTTTCGGTAGTATAGAGTTATGTATGGTGGTGACCGAAGGTTGTTCGGAGTCTCGGATGAGATCCCGGACATCATGAGGAGCTCCGGAATGGTCCGGAGGTAAAGATTGATATATGGGATAATAGTGTTTGGTCTCCAGAAGGGTTATGGAATTCATCAGAAATAGTTTCATATGTTTCCCGAAATGTTCGGGGTACAAGGACACTTTATTTGGGCCAAGGGGTAAAGCCCATGAGGCTTTAGGAAGGTGCAAAAGGTGTTTTGCGGAGGCCAGGTCCTGGAGTCCGAGGAGGACTCTTGCCTTGCAGGCAAACCGACCTTGAGGAGGATTTTTCTCCAAGTTTCGACCCCAGGGCTCAGCATATAAATAAAGGGACAGGGCTAGCACTTGGAGCACATCAAGAAACCCGAAGCCACGTGCTGCCTCTCCTCTAGTTCATAGTTTCTCCTCTAGATCGGTTTTAGCGGTGCTTGGGCAAAGCCCTGTTGGAATTGCTCCACCACCATTGCTTTAACGCCGTCGCGCTGCCGGAGAACTCGTCTACCTCTCCGCTCCCTCTTGTTGGATCAAGAAGGCGGAGATCATCATCGAGCTGTATGTGTGCTAAACGTGGAGGCGCCATCCGTTCGGTGCTAGATCGAAAGAACCATGATCAAGATCGCGAGACGATTCATGATTGGATCACGGGAGGGATCATGATGGGATCGCGGGACGGATCTTGATTGGATCGCGGGACGGATCGTGATGGGATCGCGGGACGGATCGTGATGGGATCGCGAGACAGATCATGATGGGATCGCGGGACACTCGGCGATTTGGATCACGAAGACGTTCGACTACATCAACCGTGTTTCTTAACGCTTCCTTCTTAGCGATCTACAAGGGTATGTAGATCCACTCCCCCTCTCGTAGATGCTCATCACCATGGATAGATCTTGCGTGTGCGTAGGAAATTTTTGTTTCCCATGCAACGTTCCCCAACGGTGGCATCATGAGCTAGGTCTATGTGTATATGAGATCTCGAGTAGAACACAAAGAGTTTGTGGGCGTTGATGCTTAGATTGCTTCCTCCCTTGGTCGTGTTTTGGTTCAGCGGTATTGTGGGATGAAGCGGCCCAGACCAACCTTACTCGTACGCTTACGAGAGACCGGTTCCATCGACTGACGTGTAACCTCATTGCACAAAGATGGCTGGCGGGTGTCTGTTTCTCCTACTTTAGTTGGATCGGATTCGACAAAGGCGGTCCTTCAGAAGGTTGAAAATTAATTTATGTATCATCGTTGTGGTTTTTCATAGGTGAGAATTGTTCTTGCTGGATACCCATAGCAGCCACGTAAAACTTGTAACAACAATTAGAGGACGTCTAACTTGTTTTTGCAGGGTATGTTGTGATGTGATATGGCCAATTACATGATGAGATATATGTGATGTATGAGATGACCATGTGTTGTATAGAATATCACGACTTGCATGTCGATGAGTACGGCAACCGACAGGAGCCATAGGGTTGTCTTTAATTATTGTATGACCTGCGTGTCAATCATTAAGCGCTATGTAATGCTTTACTTTATCGCTAAACGGTAGCAATAGTAGTAGAAGCATGTAGGGCATGACAACCCCACGGTGGGCACCAACTGTCGTGGATTTATCACGGTAGATGTCTGGGTGAACGGACTTGGATTCGAGGCCATCGCTAATATGATGGACTCAAAGGGGTTGGCTGGAACGAAGGACACAAGTTTACCCAGGTTTGGCCCCTCAAGGCGAGGTAATAGCCTACGTCCTGCTTGTGTTTGTATTGCTTGTTGTATCGATTACAAGGGAGCTAAAGCTTGACCTAGTTCTCGATAACCTGATCTCTAAGTCTCCTCGGGTCTACCTTTATATAGGAGGTAAAGACTCCGGGTCATACAAGTTGTAACCGACTCTCATTGTCTATCCGAGTCTTCCTCTATCTTCCCTGCCAAGTTACCTCCAGGCGGCTTACGCACCCGGGTCTTCTCTGTCCGAGCCACCTGGCGGCCCACGCCATGAGCCTCCTATCTTCCTGGGCCGTAAGTCTCATGGCTCATTTTTGGGCCGGCTCACGAGCCATCAGGTATAACCCGGAACCCTTTAGGCGGGTCATACCGTGGGATTATATCCCTAACATTAGGCCCCAGTTTGATTTGAGCTTGCTCACTTCATCCTTTTCTTCTGCTCCTCGGCGAGTCGCCCAGTGATGACCCGCCATGACGTCATGTGGGCCCTGCAAAAAAGATCCGCTGACGTACCAACAAATCTCTTATTAAATGGTCAGCCCGAAAATCGAGGCGTCCGTCTCGGTCGAATGATTTCTGTCATCGAGATTTTCACGCATTTCCTTTCCCCTGCTCGCGCTTCCATCTTCTTTATCTCCGACGCTTCCGCTCCTGCTCTGGCGCCGTCCTCGTCTCGCCGTCGACCGGCCGCTGCATCAACCTGTTGCGGACCAGAGTACATCTTGCGCTCGTCACGCCGTCGCCAGTAAGTCTTCTTCCCGTAGATCCATAACCGTCTCCGGTAGGGTTTCTATAGAACTTCGCCACCGCCGTCGTTTTAGAGCTCGAACTCCATTGTTGTCGGTCGCGCTTTAGCGTACGAACTCCGGACCGTCGCTCGTCTTTACGGCGTCGCCGTGTAAGAGGCGATAAACAAGAACACATAGATTGATCCTTGCTCTGCTTGCCATTTTGGATTTCGTCCGCTTCGCCTGTTCGTCCTTAGGTCTGCAAATAAAAGGCATTTACCCTGTTTTTGTAGATCCGTCATTTTAGCTACACTTTACGAAATCTGTTTCCTGGGACTTCACCAATTTTCACTCCTCCTCCTTTCTTTATTGACCCGCGAGGCCTCTCCGGCTCTCGTCAGCCGGACCATGGCATATTATTTGTAGACCCTTAAAATTGTAAGCCGTCGCAGATATTTGTTTGCTCTTGACTCGCCGTACTTTTAATTTGCACAGTCTTTAAGCCGCCAGCATGTCTTGTGCCTCCAACTCATGCAACTGGGTCGGGTCTTGCATCACGGAGGAATTCTTACTGGATTTTGTTCACACGGGTACCCTTCCTTCCAAGGAGGTCCTTAATTGGCAGGCCCCAGGTGATGAAACGCGCCCCACTCCTCAAGAAGGCGAAGTAGTGGTTTTCTCTGACCATATCGAGCGAGGATTCGTGCCTCCTGGCTTGAAGTTCTTTCGTGACGTCCTTCACTTCTACAAGCTTCACCCCCAGGACTTGGCCCCCAACTCCGTCTCAAATATATGCAATTTTCAAGTGCTCTGTGAAGTCTATCTGCAAGCCAAGCCGTCTATGGGGTTATTTTGAGAATTCTTCTGTGCCAACCAGCAAACTGAGATGAAACTCGGTCCGAGTCTAGAGCTTGGCGGGATCTCCATCCAACGGCATAGGGATATTAATTTTCTGGCCATGCAGATGCCGAGTCATCCAAAGGACTGGAACAAAATTAGGTTCTACTACAAGGATACCTCTCCTGAGAATGAGCGTCCACTGTCGGGTTATCATCCCTCCTGGCTCAAGAAAACTTCAGAGCTTCCTGGCCGGCTATCAGGCTCGGAACATGCAAGGTACGAGCCGGCTCACGCCAAGATCAAGGCCCTCATGGCCAATGGTTTAACCGGACTGGATTTGTTCCGTTGCTGGATTTCCTGGCGGATTATGCCCTGAAGTCATAGAAGCCGGCTCATGTGTGAATACGAAGGCAAGTATGATAGTTCATTATGCTTCAGCCAATCAACACTGACAGAGGATGACATCACCACTGTCATCAGGAGCCTTGTCCATGAAGCATCCGGATCATGCAGCGCCATTGGCCTTGCGCCTTTTAACGCCAAAAATCCGGCTCCAGATGTAAGGCGACTCTTCACCCCTTTTTCTCCTTGCCACTCATACCTTTCTGACTCATTACCGTTTAACAGGTTTATCTTTCCAGGCCAACTCTGATTTTTGGAAGAAAGAATATGTTCCTCCCTTGAAGAAGCTCAAGAAGAAAGCTCCGGCTAAGAAGTCCAAGCAGACCGCCCCACAAGAACGATGGTTTGACCCACCACAATCGTCCAACTCAGAGGTAAACCTTGGCTGTTTTCTGCCATTTTATTATCTTATTTTACTTACACTTGTTTTACTCACAGGATGATGTTGAAACAAGCCGTGCCAACGCCCCTGAGGTAATCTATACTTCTTCCGGCTCAGAATATTTTGTCCCCCAGAAGCCGCGGCGGGTTACTGGGAAAGTTCCTCTTTCTCATCCTCTTGCTTATCTGGCTCCCGACTTTCTTTTGAAAAAGCAACAACAGGCCGAGTGTCGACAGACCCGGAGCGTTGGTTCTACTGATTTTATGTCCGGCTTGCCAAACTCGCCAGCTCAAAAGAAACGCCCCGTAGAGGTATGTATCTCCGTTTAATTAATTTTACCTTGTGACCTCGACGCCGTCTCATCTTTCTTGAATTGTCTTTCAAAAGTCATCCTCTTCCGGCGACTCTTCGGCTACCGCTCTGCTGCCTCCCAAGATCAACCGGCTGTAAGTATTTCCCGCTATGACATCCGGCTCTTTATGCGGCAGTAGTATCCTTTGGATTCTGATCCTCTCATTTTACAGTGCTCAAGCCAAGCATCGGAAAACCAACAAGTCCTCCCCTGGCCCCGCCGCCCAAGAGCCGGAGCATTCAAAGCCGGATGACTCGCGGCCGGTTGAAGATATCCCAACATCTTCTGCAGAGCCGACCACTGATAACATTGTCCCAGATAGTCCACCAAAGAATCCTTCTAAGCCGTCGAGCCCTGCCCAGGCGGCTAAGGACACGATTGGCCCAAAAGTTGGAATCACTGGCGCTGATTTGCATTCTCCCCCGGCTCACGTGCTGACCAAGCATGGTGAAACAACTGAAGCTTCTAGGAAGCTAGAATTTGAGCCTTCTGCCTTGGAGAAGATGATAGCTGAGGAGCTTCATGCTAGCTACATGGCCCGCCTATCCACCAGCCGGGACCTGGAGCTCCAACTGGTTAACCTCATGAAGAGGAAGTATGAGGTATTCTTTTCCTCCTTATATCCCTACGTAGCCCCCAAGTGCCGGCTTAATCTCTTGACATATTGAGCCGGGACTTTGCATAGTTATCTTTTAGATAAAATTATTCTGTAGAAGATAATCAGAAGAGCCGATAGTAGCCCCCAAGGTCCAGCTCAAACTTGTTCAAAGTTGAGTCGGGACTTCTTAGAAGACAATTTAAAAGAGCTAATAGTAGCCCCCAAGGGTCGGCTCAAACTTGTTCAAAGTTGAACCGGGACTCTTCATAGTGAATTTCTGAAAAACAGACATTAGCCCCCAAGTGTCATTCATATTGCTTGCAATCTGTTTGAGACTTGTCCGTTTTACTCTCTGCTTTGAAATGTTTGCAGGAATCCTTGACTGAAGTCGGGTCACAGTTGGCCGGCTTAAAGACCAACCTGGCTGATCAACAGGCTGCCCGGAGCACCACCGATGAGAAATGCCGACTCTTGACCGCTTTCAGAGAGTCTGCCATGTCTGAGAAGGCCACGCTGACCAAACGGGCGGACGATGCTGATCAGCGGTTGATGACTGTCTCTGACGAGCTGCAATCCTTGAAACACCATATCACAAAGATGATAGCCGCCCTCTTCGGTGAGCTCTTGACAACTTTTCCTTAATTGCTGTTATAACATCTGAACTGGCGACTTATCATGAAAACCTCCGGCTTATACAGGTCCTAGAAGCCGTCAACTGGCGTCTGACAGCTTACTGCCTCTGAAGGCTATCTACACCCTGGATGAGTAGCTCTACTGCGGCACGATGTTCACCATCAAGTCTGTTCAGTACAAGGACAAGATCCCTTCAACTCTCAAAGGGGTCTTGGAACTTTTCTCCACCATGCTGAAGCAGATCGCTGAATTGAATAAAATCAGCCGCCCGCCAGGGAGCAATCGCAGGCATAAGCCGGGCTCTGGCCTTCGCTTCGGTCTCCGAAGCTTTGTCCGGCTGATATGATGGAAGGCTTCCCCTCCAAGAAGGATGACGATTCTGAGTTCACAGAAGCCGACTACATCTGGTGCGTCAAGGACTCCAGGTTTCTGGCTTTTGTCTTAGCAGAAGAAGCTGTCCTGGACAATTACCAGGCGGCTTATGATGCTGACCAGAAGAGAGTTCGTGGCCCACTCTACAAATGGAAGGACTTGATGCCCACCAGTAAGGACCTCTACGCTTCTGATCTTGGCCCATCTCCCTTCTTTGAAGAAGGGACTTTTGCAGCTCTAGCTGACTACAACTGGAACTTGGACAACCTTCAGATCCAGGCACCCGAAGAACTGGAGCAGGATGAGCCGCCGGCCAGTTGACTAACTCCACTTTCTAATAGGCGGCTCTCCTTAACTCGTCGTAGGGGACTTGAAAGACTTGATCAACACTTTTGGGCTCTACAAAGAGCGTTTGTAATATATTTCCTGTGACATTTGCTCTGCTGATCTTTTTAAGTGAGAAAAAATCCGGCTTCCAAAGAGCCATCTTGTCGGGACCCCGATTCTAAGTCATATGATTCCATACTGTAACAAGCCACATCACTTTGCGGCCTCATGCACGGTACTCCATGGCTGCCACCTTACCTTGGCCGGGACCGTTTGCATCTTTTGGCTCACGTATGTGAACATGTCGCTGGCAATCACACAACAAAGAACCTGGGCCGACATGACTAGTCATAGAACCCAAGTGGCACATCCGTATGGAAACAGGCATACATAACCCAGCAATGCAGGTGTCGGTCTCAAGCGTGTGTAGACGAGTCATAGCAAGCTACAAGGACTCCATTACGTCGCGAGACACGAATGTCATCACTGCACGTAGACGAGTCGTAGCAGGCTACGGGGACTCCATTACACTGCGAGACATTTCCCCGAAGGAACAGACACAGCAGCAAAGAAGGATACATGCCGGTCAATCAATGTGTCCGGAGTAGTAGCAAGCTACCATGGCTCGGTGGAAGCACAAAGAGGCAGTTTCCCGTAAAGAGTACTACTACAGGCACACGACTAGGTGTCGGATCCCATACATACCGTTGCACGTCACACGTACGCACGATATGCCCAATATGCATAGATACAACTATGGCATCACAACATAACCATACAACAACATGACTTTTATTTAAGAGACTCAGACGAGCCTTGCATAATATGTTCTTACAGATAGGGGTCACATGACCCGGCACTCAAGTCATACAAACATAGTCATACAAGCCAGTGGAAACTTAAGCTGTCTGAGTACAGACGGCAAAATATAAAAAGAGGCACACGGCCTGACTATCTATAGCCCACCACACGGGCAAGATCGTAGCTGGGACACCAGCTATTCGGCATCGTCAACGTCTAGATAGAACCCACCTGATGGGTCCTGGTTCTCTTCTGCAACATTAATTAAGCAAGGGTGAGTACAATCGTACTCAGCAAGTCTTTTAAAACAGACCTAGTCTATTTATGCTCATGTATCAACAAGGGGGTGGTGGAGTTTATGTAGAATGCCAGATTTGACTCATGGCTAACCTACACTACTCAATTTTAACTCCTTGTTATAATTTTAGTTATCGCACATGAGTCCACTACCTCCATTACAATACACTACCATGGATTCACCTTCCCCTTCCGGAAGTGTGCCATCCACGGTACTCACACTTGTCTTGAGATTTTTAGAAGTATCCATTTGATTATCTATGAACAACATAAGTTCCTCAAGTAGTCCATATCCGAGGACGCGGCTATTCGAATAGTTTCATACCCTGCAGGGGTGTACTTCTTCACACACGCTCTCGCCACTTATCGATGTGTGCCATAAATGATGCACATCGACAACCTTCAAGAGGATGCCCGGCGAGGAAGTCGTCCACGACCGTCAATCACATAAGACCTCTAGTCCAGGCTACCGCCTATTTGAGACTGACCCGCATGGAAGTCCGGCCGAAGTTTCCGCTACGGTCCGAAACGATGTGCGCAGGGTTCCCAAGCCCACCATTCGGGTGACCCTTGGTACACCGTGCCACTGCCTACATCGTCGTAACCCACCCCGAGGGTCAGCGCTACGCACGGCCTCCAGCATGCTATAAACACCAGAAACTACTTGCAATACCTGGACCAAAGACTAAGCGACTGATAAGTCGAGAGGGGTTGAGTTACCGGAACCCAATGTGTGGTAGTATCTCGTCTTGGATCACAAACACGGAACCCGGTTCCTAAGAACGGTTCCAATGAGACAACCCACTATGTACTCCTACATAGCCTCTCATCGCCACCTTTACCAAATCGTATTCATTATATGCTCAGTACATCGGACAACGCTGTTTCACTCAGTTCATCACCCAGATGAATCCAGCCCGACACAACTCGAAGCATAGCAAGCATAGCAGGCAAGGTAAGCTAAGCACATCATGGCACAAGCATCTACCAGGTATGCTAGGTTGCAAGGTTCAGCTAATTACTGTGACAAGATCAGGTCATGCATAAGATTAGGATCATCTACCGTGAATGAGTGACACGTGATCGTTTGTCCTAATGCAATAAACAAGAGCAGGAGCGAGAGAATGGGATGTTATCGAAATGATCAATGGGGTTGCTTGCCTTGCTGGGTTGCGGAGGAGTTCTCTCCTTCGTCGGGGTATGGAGTGGTATCTTCCGGATTAGGGCCTACCGCAACGCAAATAAAAGCATTCAATACAAGCAGATGCAACAATATGATGCATGATCATGGCATAGTAGTATGCATAAGTGAGCTAATGTAACTAGTGATCATATCAATTTGAAATGAGTTTGAATATAGGTTCAAAGTTGCTCTCATTTCAAATTCCATATATTGACCTAATGTTAAAATCTCCATGTTTACCTATTTAGGTTGCTCTAACATGCATGAGAATAGCACCCTTGGATTCATTGGATTTTTCTGATAAATTTTCATATATAAATTATTTTCATCTGACTTACAGATTAATTTATATGATTTTTCAAAGCTTTAAATATTTTCTGGAATTATGTGTAAATAAGAAATTGAATTATGACATCAGCATGATGTCATGATGACATGAGCTGGTCAGCTGACCCGGCCCAGAGTCAAACCTGACATGTGGGGTCCACATGTCAATGACTGGCTAACTCAACTAACTGATTAAAACTAATTCTGTTTTAATTTACTAATTGGGCCCACCTGTCAGTGACACATTAACTTAATTAATGATTAAACTAATTATAGATTAACCTAAACTAATCAGGGCCGGGGCCCCACCTGTCATTGACTCACGGAGTCAAGCCAGGCCCCACCTGAGGTCAAACTCGCCGAAGTTGGCCGGCGGCTCAACGCCGGTGACCATCAGGGGCGGCATCATCCGTCGCGTTTCTCCTACAGGGGGTCATTTGGCATGCTGAAACCACCGGTGTGTAGCCCGTGCACGACCGCATCCATCCGAGGCCACGGGAGGTCACGGGGGCGCCGGAGCTCGCCGGAAACGAGCTCGTGGTAGCGGCCGGAGCTCGGGCTCGGACGCGAACACGACACAGGGCACGACACAGCTCGTACCTAGCACCAAAGGCATCTACGTGACTCCGCAAACACAACGGTGGCCTTGGAAGGACCAACCGGTCACCGGAAAGTAGCCGGCGACGAGCTCAAGCGGCGGCGCAATTCGGGCCTCGATGGAATCCGGGGCTAGGGCGCGAGATAGTAGGGGGGAAGAGGGGGGAAACACTCAGGGGCTCACAACGAACGCAGAGGCATCGACGGCTGGCTCGGGGAAGACCTGGAACGGCGACAATCTCCAATTCTTCTCCGGCGACCCATGGAGGAAGAAGGGGATGCAACGGCGATTGGGACCTTCTGGCGATGGGCAGCTAGGTCTGGGAGGAGGAGGGGGTCCACACGGTTCTTTTGGCTGGCTCAGATGGCACGGGGGTTGGCTAGAACGACGGCGACGAGCTCAGGAAGCTCTCGGCCATGGCGGAAGCAGAGAGGAAGGAGGAGAGAGCGAGGAGCGGAGGGAGAGAGCAGCGGGGAGGCGTCTCGATGCTTATCCCCGGCGTCGCGCTGGCGAGGGAGGGGCCAGGCAGGCAGGTAGCGTGGCACCACCGGCGTGAGCGCACGGCGGCCACACGCCGCGCCTATTGGACGCCAGGAGGAAGAAGACCCCCTTGGGCCAGATGGGCCACCAGGTAAGCTCCCTCTCTCTCTTTCTCTTTTTCCTTTCTTCTGGTTTTCTATATTTCTGACCTTTGTTTATTTTATTTCTAGATTCAAATGACTTTCAAATTATCCCCAAACAATTTCGAAAATAGAGTTTGGATATTTCAAACCTATTCAGAAAGTTTCAGGGATTTTGAAATCAGAATTAATGATAATGATTTTATTTGTCATTTTCAGAGAGACTTAAATCATTAATTTAAATTATTTAAAATGTTCAAATAATTAAGATGGTCCCTGGTATATCCATGTCCTCAATTATCAAACATAGGGAACAGTTTTGATGGGCATTTTGGATTTGTTGAAATTTCATTTATCTGGAATTTCTTTATTTCATGAAATGCTTGGGGTTTCTTTTCTTTCTCCCCATTTCATATTAATGCAATGATGATGATGATGATGCAAACACATTGCTAGCCTAAGACACTTGCTAGGGTTGTGACACATCTTCCTTGTATGCATTCCTGACTTGTCGTCGTTTGTCTGCTCTTCTTGGGTCGTGAGTCGGCCGAAAGGACTTAATAATTTCCGCCCGCGGCTAATCATGTTAACCGGAGTTTTGTAGCATAAAGCTAGTTAACAAGCATTATAAGTTGTACCCAAAGGTAATAATACAGCGTAAACGTCTGCGGATAAGCGTTAGAAGTTGTACCCGAAGGTAAGAAGCCGCCTTCGCCACGGCTAATTTTTCTTAGCCGGATTTTTGTGCCGTAAGGCCGGCTAATAGGCATTATAAGCTATACCCAAAGGTAAGAAGCCGCCGTTCGCCGTGGCTAATTTTCTTAGCTAGTTTTACGTGGCTTGAAGCCAGCTAATAGGCATTATAATCTATACCCGAAGGTAAGAAGCCGCCGTTCGCGGGTTATTAAGTGTTAGCTACCCGTCGGTAAAAAAAACCTCACAACCGCGGCTAAACTTGTTAGCCGGAAATTTGGCATAAAGTCGGCCGATAGGGTGTTAGAAGCGATACCCGTCGGTAAGAAGCCCCCTTCAGTAGTACGGCGTAAAACACCGGCGGATAGGCGTTGGAAGCTGTACCCAAAGGTAAGAAACCGCCCTCGCCAGAACTCATTTTCCTGAGCCGGTTTTTTGTGGCATAACGCATAGTGCCACGACTCATTTTCCTGAGCTGGGCTTTTGTGGCATAACGCCTAGCGCCGCGACTCATTATCCTGAGCCGGGCTTTTGTGGCATAGCGCCTGGCGCCACGACTCATTTTCCTGAGCCAGGATTTTGTGGCATAGCGCCTGGCTCCGCGACTCATTTTCCTGAGCCGGGCTTTTGTGGCATAGCGCCTCGATAATAAGCATTATAAGCTATACCCGAAGGAAGAGAGCCGTCGTTCGCCAATCTCAGTTGATACATCAACCGGAACATTGCTTAACCTTCTCTCACATGAGGATGTGTAAAACAACAGGGACTTCACCTTTGCAGTGATACTTCTTTAATTATTTATATAACTATGACATGTATAATGATAGTGTACAATGAAGGGTCTCTACACCCTTAAGTGAAATAAGGCCGGAGACGCGCGATGTTCCACGGCCGGCGGGTCTCCTGACCCGCCGTATCTGAGTCATCTCGGATATCGATGAGGTAATATGACCCGTTGTTGAGATTTCTGATGACTACAAAAGGTCCTTCCCATTGAGGAGAGGGCTTATGCATATTTGTCTGGTCCTGAATCAGCCGGAGCACTAAGTCGCCTTCCTGGAACGTCCGGGTTTTGACCCTGCGGGTGTGATAGCGACGCAGGTCTTGTTGATAAATCACCGACCGGGCCGCTGCTAGCTCTCGCGCCTCTTCCAGAGAATCCAATGCGTCTTGACGTGCCGTATTATTGTCCGCCTCAACATAAGCCGCCACCCTTGGCGAGTCATGCCGGATGTCACTGGGCAAAACTGCCTCGGCCCGTACACCATAAAGAAAGGCGTGAAACCCGTGGATCTGTTAGGGGTGGTCCTGATGCTCCATAAGACGGAGGGTAATTCTTCTACACAACACCCGGGCGTTCGCTGCAAAGGAACCATAAGCCGCGGTTTAATCCCTCTTAGAATTTCCTGATTGGCATGCTCCGCCTGACCGTTGGATTGTGGATGCGCCACTGCTGAAACATCAAGACGGATATGCTCTTCGTCATAGAATTTTTTTCATAGCCCCCTTGGATAGATTTGTACCATTATCAGTGATGATGCTGTGTGGGTAACCAAAATGGTAGATCAACTTTTTAATAAACGCCGTAGCCGCGTCACATTTGCTGACCGGCTCTGCCTCTACCCACTTGGTAAACTTGTCCACCGCCACCAGGAGGTGTGTTTTCTTATCCTTGGATCTCTTGAAAGGTCCCACCTTGTCAAGCCCCTAGACCGCAAACGGCCAAGTAATTGGTATCACCCTGAGCCGGAATATGAGCATGCCGGCCAAACTTCTGACAGCCGTCGCACTTACGGACTAGGTCCTCTGCATCTTTATGAGCCGTCAACCAGAAAAACCTGTGCCAGAAATCCTTGGCCACCAAAGACTTTGAGCCGGCGTGGTGTCCACAATCGCCAACATGGATTTCATTCAAGATCTACCGACCCTCCTCTGGTGAAACACAACGTTGGAAAACTCCCGTCACGCTGCATTTATGCAACTCACCATTAACTATTGTCATGGACTTAGAACGCCGGGTGATCTTTCTGGCTAGGTCTTCATCCTCAGGTAACTCGCCCCGGGTCAAATAGGCCAAATAGGGAATAGTCCAATCTGGGATATCATGCAGAGCCGCCACCAATTCTACCTCCGGGTCAGGAACAGCCAAATCTTCTTCTGAAGGTATCTTGACAGTCGAATGGTGTAAGACGTCTAGAAAGACATTGGGTGGCATCGGCTTTCGTTGAGAACCTAAACGTGATAAGGCATTAGTCGCCTCATTCCTGCGATGATCAATGTGATCTACCTGATATCCTTTGAAGTGACCCACAATAATATCAACCGCCTGACGATAAGCCACCATCCGCGGATCTTTGGAATCCCAAGTGCCAGAAACTTGCTGAGCCACCAGATCTGAGTCGCCCAAACACCTAACTCGGGTCAAATTCATCTCCTTGGCTAACCTAAGACCATGAAGCAAAGCTTCATACTCACCGCATTGTTAGTGTAGGGGAATATCAGCCGGAGCACATAACAAAACTTATCACCCTTGGGGGATGTCAGAACAACTCCTGCCCCTGATCCCTCTAACTGCTTGGATCCATCAAAGTGTATAGTCCCGTATGTGTCATTCGGCTTTTCCTCAGAAGCTTGACACTCCGTCCAATCATTTATGAAATCCACAAGGTCTTGGGACTTGATAGACGTGCGAGGCACATATTTTAAATTGAAAGGTCCCAGCTCCAATGCCCACTTAGCAATCCTTCCCGTGGCTTCTCTGTTCTGGATAATATCCCCTAGCAGAGCAGAACTGACCACAGTTATCTGGTGCCCTAAGAAGTAGTGTTTGAACTTGCGGTTGGCCATGAAGACCCCATATACCAGCTTCTGCCAATGCGGATACCTTTGCTTAGACTCTGTCAGGACCTCACTGATATAATAAACCGGTCTTTGCACTGGATACTCCTTCCCGGCCTCCTTGCACTCGACCACAATTGCAGCACTCACTTCCCGGTTATTAGCCGCCACATAAAGGAGTAATGGTTATTTCTCAGCCGGAGCGGCCAGCACTCGCGGCTCAGTGAGCTGTTTTTTAAGCGCCTCAAGTGCTTCACCCGCCGCTTTGCTCCAGCCAAATTTGTCTGTCTTCTTCATCATTTGATATAAAGGAATAGCCTTCTCTCCAAGATGGCTTATGAACCGGCTGAACGTAGCAATCCGCCCTACCAAGCACTGAACATCATTAATGCAAGCTGGCTCTCCCAGAGAGGTAATAGCCTTGATTTTATCCGGGTTAGCCTCGATACCACGCTCAGAGACCAGGAAACCCAAAACCTTGCCCGCCGGAACACCAAAGACACACTTGGTCGGGTTAAGCATCATCTTGTAGACCCGGAGATTATCAAAAGTTTCCTTTAAATCCTCCAAGAGAGTCTCCTTCTTTCTAGATTTGACCATGATGTCATCTACATAAGCATGAACATTATGGCCAATCTGACTGTGAAGGTAGTTCTGCATGCATCGCTGATAAGTCGCCTGGGCACGCTTGAGCCCGAAAGGCATAGAGACATAACAGAATGCCCCAAATGGTGTAATAAAAGTTGTCTTCTCCTGGTATTTAACCGCCATCTTGATTTGATGATAACCTGAGTAAGCATCCAGGAAGCACAAACTTTCACACCCCGTCGTAGCATCAATGATCTGATCAATACGAGGGAGGGCAAATGGATCAGCCAAACAAGCTTTGTTAAGGTCCGTGTAGTCCACACACATACGCCATGTGCCATTCTTTTTGAGCACCAGCACCGGGTTAGCCAACCATTCCGGATGAAAAACTTCAACAATTAAACCCGCTGCCAAAAGCCGGGAAACTTCTTCCCCAATAGCCTTGCGCCTCTCCTCATTGAACCGCCGTAAAAACTGTTTAATCGGCTTAAACTTTGGATCCACATTAAGGTTGTGCTCAGCGAACTCTCTCGGTACACCCGGCATGTCAGAAGGTTTCCATGCAAAGATGTCCCGATTCTCACAGATGAATTCGATGAGCGCGCTTTCCTATTTGGGATCCATGTGAGCTCCAATGATGAACTGCTTAGATGAGTCGCCCGGAATGAAATCTACTGTGTTGGTATCATCCGCTGAAAACTTGAGGGGCGACTCAACCTCCGTGGTGGGCTTTTTCAGCGGGGTCATATCCTCCAGATCAACATTCTCCTTATAGAACTTAAGTTCCTCCTGGGCGCAACTGGACTCTGCGTAAGCCGCATCTCCTTCTTCACATTCAATAGCTGTATTTCGGTAACCATGAACGGTAATGGTACCGTTTAAGCTGGGCATCTTGAGCTGCAAGTAAACATAGCAGGGCCTAGCCATGAACTTAGCATAAGCCGGTCGTCCAAATAACACATGATAAGGACTCTTGATCTTGACCACCTCGAACCACAAGGATTCCACCCTGTAATTGTACTCATCGCCAAAAGCCACTTCCAACGAAATCCTACCCACTGGATATGCCGACTTACCTGACACCACACCATGAAAGACTGTGGATGAAGGTTTTAAATCCTTGTCAAGCAACTTCACCTGCCAGAAAGTGTCATAATAAAGGATGTTTATGCTGCTGCTGCCATCCATAAGCACCTTGTTCACCATATATCCACCTACCTGGGGGGCCACAACCAAAGACAGCGGCCCCGAGTCATCGACACGTGGCGGGTGATCTTCTCGATTCCATGTTATGTCATATTCAGACCACTTTAAGTACCGCGGAAGAGCCAGTGCAACCGTATTAACTGCCCGCTTACGCAACTTCTGGTCCCGTTTATTGAGACTGGTCGTGAAAACGTGGTACTACCCGGAGCTAAGCTGCTTCAGATTACTCTAATAACCAGACTGATTACGTTGTTGTTGTTGTTGTTGATTATTATTACCAGAATGCGGCTGGTGTCCCCCCTGATTATCCTGACCCGGATGACTGGATCCTGAGCCGCCAGAACCAAACCCAGCTCCTGACCCGCCATGTCCTGAGCTGCCTGGCGGGCCACCATCTCGATTGTTACGTTGTGTGAAATACCGCTTGTACTTCTGCATGAAATTGTAATTCTCCCATGTGTGGTTTGCCGGCTTATCAGGCAGACTATGATTTGGATAAGGTCGCTTAAGTAACTCCTCCATGTTCGAGGAAGAGTTATCCTTGCCAAAGGGCATTCTGAACCTCCTATTGCCTTTGGGGTAATTCTTCTGAGTGTTTGTATTAGCCACCAGCTCTGACCCGGCCTTTGGATTCTTACGCTCGCTCTGGCTACCATTGGTTGCTGCACCCTCGCCTTGATTGCTCTTCTTACCTTGGCCAACCTTCTCATCATCAGAACCCCGATCCTTCATGCTGTCAGAGTCGGCATATTTAGTGAGAGCCGTCATGAGCTCTCCCATGTCCTAACACATACGTTTGAGCCGGCCAAGCTTCTCCTTTAAAGAAACAAAGTGGCAGTTCTTCTCCAAAATTAGCATCACTTGGGCCGCCGTGATCTGCTCTGACGAGTGGATGATTATCGAGACCTGCCGTACCCAATGATGGGCCGACTCGTTCTCCTGTTGGACAAAGTGATCAAGACCCACAATGGTCATAGGCTGCTTGCACGTCCCTTGAAAGTTTTTAATGAACCGGGCCCTGAGCTCCTCCCATGAATTGATGGTATTAGGTGGTAACCCCTTTAGCCACGTGCGAGCCGGGCCTTCAAGCATCATGATGAAATACTTGGCACAAACTGCCTCACTGACATCCAGCATCTCCATGGCTAGTTCATAACTTTCCACCCAGGCCTCTGGGGGTAAATCAGCGGTATAATTTGGGACCTTGCGGGGCCCATTGAAGTCTTTTGGCAACCGTTCGCCCCGCAAAGCCGGTGACAAACATGGCAGCCCTACCGTCCTGGAGTTTACTCCTGCCCCTACCGAAATGGAAGGCACGGGCTCCTGGTAAGCCGGCCTAGCTGGCGCCTCTTGCGGGCTTCCCGCATGGTTTACAAATGCTGGCGTGTCTCTACCCGGCTGGTGACCCGTCGGAATCTCTTTGTGCCGGTTGCTGCTGGAACCTGCTGGTGACTCGTAGCGCCTGCTAAAGCTGTGGCTAGGGAGGGGGTTGAATGAATACGGCCCGGCTGTGAGTATATTTCTCCTGCTGGGCCACGACCGTCTGCAGGTATCCGATGGCGTTCCGCACATCCTCTTCAAAGGGTGCTTCATCTGGGATAGGAATTGTCTCAAGCCGGGTGGCCGCTGCCACCATATTCTCGGCCGGGTTAGAATAATGAACCGCCCGTGTTGGAAAGCCCCCAAGTGAAGCTTGGTTACACCGGGTCGGATGAGTCGTTGGCCGCTCCATCGGGTGGCTTTCGGGCGCGTCTATTACTCGCCCCGCGCCAGGAGTATTGAAGAGGTTCCTTGGTTCATAGCACTCTGGTAGACGGGATTGATGCCTCCTCCGATGTACCACTGCTGCTGATATTTGCTCCAGCCCTAGACGGAATGCATCTGCCTTGATACGTTCTGCCTCTTCTTCCATCTGGATCTTTAGCTCAGCCATCCTTTGTCGTTCCTTTGTCATCCGGCCCTTGATCATTGCGATCTCTAAATTCTGAGCTGCTTGATTATCTCGTGTGACCTCAGTGGCCATTAAAGCCGTGAGCTCATCCATTAGCTCCACAAGAACTTGAGCCGGCGGTGGCGGGTTATCACCCGAGGTGGCGGCTCCCGCGGCTGTACTACTCGTGCCTAGGGCTGATCCCGCCATGAACATGGCAGCATGAACCGGAAGCCCAAGATCATCCGACTCAAAGTGATCTGACTCAGGGCAGACGTCGCCATAGCCCCCAAGGCCACCATTGCGGAGCTGGTACACCAACTCCGTTTCTCCACTTGAAGATTCGTCCTTTGAATAAACAAGAGTTTCCTGTGATCCAAAAGCTTGCAGATCCGTACCTTGAGTGAAGCCTACGAAGACATGCTTCTGACCTGGATTGGCATAGGCAGGATGCATGTTACGCTTAGGTTGCAGACGTCCGGCCCGGGTGTAGATCCATCAACCTTTCCGATGAAGACGTGGATCCCGCCGAATGGAACCCGGAATCCATACTCCGCAGACTCAGCATCAAGCCCCCAGCCGGCATCGTCGATGTAGAGCCGGCCACGGCAACTCTTGCTGATCCTTCCAACCACGTATCCTTCGAGCCCCGGAAGAGAGCCCTTTGAGAACTCAACACCACCAAGCGATCAGCCCCACGGTGGGCACCAACTGTCGTGGATTTATCATGGCAGATGTCCGGGTGAATGGACTTGGATTCGAGGCCATCGCTAACTTGATGAACTCAAAGGGGTTGGCTGGGACGAAGGACACAAGTTTACCCAGGTTCGGCCCCTCAAGGCGAGGTAATAGCCTACGTCTTGCTTGTGTTTGTATTGCTTGTTATATCGATTACAAGGGATCTAAAGCTTGACCTAGTTCTCGATAACCTGATCTCTAAGTCGCCCTGGGTCTACCTTTATATAGGAGGTAAAGACTCCGGGTCATACAAGTTGTAACCGACTCTCATTGTCTATCCGAGTCTTCCTCTATCTTCCCTTCCAAGTTACCTCCAGGCGGCTTACGCACCCGGGTCTTCTCTGTCCGGGCCACCTGGCGGCCCACACCATGAGCCGCCTATCTTCCTGGGCCGTAAGTCTCATGGCTCATTTTTGGGCCGGCTCGCGAGCCGTCAGGTATAACCCGGAACCCTTTAGGCGGGTCATACCGCGGGATTATATCCCTAACAAGCATGGTGGGCGCGACAACCCCGATGGCGACACGTTGATGGAGATCAAGATGATGGAGATCATGGTTTCATGCCGGTGACAATGGAGATCATGCCGGTGCTTTCAACATGGAGATCAGAAGCACAAGTTCATGGCCATATCATGTCACTTATGATTTGCATGTGATGTTAATCCATTTATGCACCTTGTTTTGCTTAGGAAGACGGTAGCATTATAAGGTGATCCCTCACTTAATTTCAAGATAAATTGTGTTCTCCCCGAGTGTGCACCGTTGCAAAAGTTCATCGTGTCGAGACACCATGTGATGATCGGGTGTGATGGACTCTACGTTCACATACAACGGGTGCAAGCCAGTGTTGCACATGCGGAACACTCGGGTTAAACTTGACGAGCCTATCATTTAAAGACATGGCCTCGGAACACAAGAGACCGAAAGGTCGAACATGAGTCATATAGTAGATATGATCAACATGATGATGTTCACCATTGAAACCACCCCAACTCAGGTGATGATCGGACTTGAGTTGGTGAATTTGGATATTGTATCACTCGAATGACCGGAGGGATGGCAATTTGAGTGGGAGTTCTTAAGTAATATGATTAATTGAACTCATTAACTTGAACATAGTCAGTAGTGTCTTTGAAAATTATGTTGTAGCTCATGTTGTAGCTCCCTTGAATTTTTATATGTTCCTAGAGAAATAGAGTTGAAAGATGATGGTAGCAATATTGTGGACTAGGTCCGTGATCTGAGGATTGTCCTCATTGCTGCATCGAAGGCTTATATCCTTAATGCACCACTCGGTGCGCCACCCCCTCTAGCATCATCTGTAGATGTTGTGAACATCTGATAGGCATGTTCCGATGACTACTTGATAGTTCAGTGCGTCATGCCTTACGGCTTAGAATTGAGGCTCAATACGTTTTGAACATCATGGAACATATGAGATGTTCTAAGATCTGAAATTGGGATCTCAGGCTCGTGCCCGTGCTGTGAGATATGAGATCTCCAACAAGATTCTTTGCCTGCAAGATGAAGGAGAATAGTTTAATCGTTGAGCATGTGCTTAGATTGTTTGGGTGCTACAATCGCTTGGATCGAGTGGGAGTTGATCTTCCAAATAAGATAGTGATTGATATAGTTCTCGGAGTCACTATCACTAAGCTACTAGAACTTCATGATAAACTATAATTATGCCAGGGATGGAAATGATGATCCCTGAGCTGTTCGCGATGTTTTACATCGTGAAGGTAGAAATCAAGAAGGAGCATCAAGTGTTGATGGTTAGTAAAACCACTAGTTTCAAGAAGGGAACGGGCAAGGAGGGAAACTTCATGGATGGCAAGTCAGTTGCTGCTCCAGTGAAGCAACCCAAAGTTGAAGCCAAACCCGAGACTAGGTGCTTCTATTATGAGGAGAGCGGTCGCTGAAGTAGTACAACACTAGATACTTGGTAGATAAGAAGGCTGGCAACGTCGACAGAAATATATTTGATATACGTGTTATTGATGTGTACCTTGCTAGTACTCCTAGTAGCACCTGGGTATTGGATACCGGTTCCGTTGCTAAATGTTAGTAACTCGAAATAAAAGCTACGGAATAAACAGAGACTAGCTAAGTGTGAGGTGACGATGTGTGTTGGAAATGTTTCCAAGGTTGATGTGATCAACATCGCACGCTCTCTCTACCTTCGGGATTAGCGACGAACCTAAATAAATGTTATTTTGTGTTTGCGTTGAGAATGAACGTGATTTGATCGTGTTTATTGCAAAACGGTTATTTATTTAAGTTAGAGAATAATGGTTATTCTATTTACATGAATAATGCCTTCAATGGTCATGCACCCAGTGAGAATGGTTTGTTGAATCTTCATCGTAGTAATACACATGTTCATAACATTGATGCCAAAAGATACAAAGTTAATAATGATAGTACCACATACTTGTGGCACTGCCGCTAAATGTCATATTGGTATAAATCGCATGAAGAAACCCCATGTTGATGGATCTTTGGACTCATTCGATTTCGAATCGGTTGAGACATGCGAACCATCCCACTTGGGCAAGATGACTAGGACCCCGTTTTCCGGTTTGATGGAGCAGGCAAGTGATTTATTGGAAATGATACATGTTGATGTATGCAATCCAATGAGTCTTGTAGCGTGCGATGGATATCGTTATTTTATTACCTTCACTGATGATTTGAGTAGATATAGTGTATATTTACTTAATGAAACACAAGTCTAAATCATTTGAAAAGTTCAAGCAGAATCAGAGTGAAGTTTGAGATCATCGTGATGAGAAGATAAAATGTCTACGATATGATCATGGAGGTGAATATCTAAGTTACGAGTTTGGTATACAACTTAAGACAATGTGAAAAGTTGTTTCACAACTCATGCCACCTGGAACACCATAGTGTGATGGTGTGTCTGAGCGTCGTAGTCATTCTCTATTGGATATGGTGCATGCAATGATGTCTCTTATCGTTTTGATACTATAGTTTTGGTGTTATGCATTAGAGACAACAACATTCACTTTAAATAGGCACCATATAAATCCGTTGAGATGACACCATGTGAATTATGGTTTGATAGAAATCTAAGCTGTCATTTCTTAATGTTTGGGGCTGCGACGCTTATGTGAAAAAGGTGTTCACCTAATGAGCTCGAACCCAAAGCGGACAAATGCATCTTCATAGAATACCCTAAGAACTGATGGGTATACCTTCTATCTCAGGTCCAAGTACAAAGTGTTTGTTGCTAAAACGGGTCCTTTCTCGAGAAAGGTTTTTTCTTGAAAGAATTGAGTGGGCGGAAGATAGAACTTGATGAGGTTGTTGAACCTTTGTTTCAACTAGAGAGTAGCACAACACAGAAAGATATTTCTGTGGAGTCTACGGTAGTTGAAGAGGAAGTTAATGCTGATGATCATGAAACTTTGGATCAAGTTACTATTGAACCTCGTAGGTTAACAAGGACGCATACTGCTCCTGAGTGGTATGACAACCCTGTCTTAGAGGTCATGTTTTTGGACAACGATGAACCTATGAGCTATGGAGAAGCGATGATGGGCCCGGATTCCGACAAATGGTTAGAGGCCATGAAATCCAAGAAAGGATCCATGTATGAAAACCAAGTGTAGACTTTGGTAGACTTGCTCGTTGGACGGTAGGTCATCGAGTACAAATGGACCTTTGAGATCAAGATAGACGCTGATGGTAAATGTCACCATTTGTAAAGCTCGACTTGTTCTAAAGAAGTTTACGCCAAGTTCAAGGAGTTGACTACGATGAGACCTTCTCACTCGTAGCGATCCTAAAAGTCTGTTGGAATTATGTTAGGAGTTACTGCGTTTTTCAATTATGAAATCTGGCAGATGGATGTCAAAACATCGTTTCCTTCCTTGAGGAAAGGTTGTATGAGATAAAACCAGAAGGTTTTGTCAGTCTTAAGGATGCTCAAAGTTGTGCAAGCTCCAGTGATGCTTCTATGCACTGGAGCAAGCATCCCGGAGTTGGAATCTATGCTTTGACGAGGTGATCAAAGTTTTTGAGTCTATACAAAGTTTATGAGAAACTTGTATTTACAATAAAGTGAGTGTGAGCACTATAGAGTTTCTAATAAGCATATGTGGATGACATATTATTGATCGGAAATGATGTAGAATTTCTGGAAAGCATAAACAGTTGTTTGAAAAGAGTTTTTCAAAGGAAGACCTGGATAAAGCTGCCTAATTGTTGAGCATCAAGATTTATAGAGATAGCTCAAGATGCTGGATGAGACATTCAATGAGTACATACCTTGACAAGATTTGAAAGAGTTCAAAATGGATCAGCTGGAGAAAGAGTTCTTGCCTGATTTGTAAGGTGTGAAGTTGAGTAAGACTCAAAGATCGACCACGGAAGAATAAAGAGTAAGGATGAAGGTCGTCCCCTATGCTTTATCCATAAGCTCTATATAGTAAACCATGCTATGTACCGCGCCTGTGTGTGCCTTGCCATGAGTCTATCGAGGGGTACAAAAGTGATCCAGGAGTGGATCACTAGACAGCGGTCAAGATTATCCTTAGTAACTAAAGGACTAAGGAAATCTTGCTTGATTATGAAGGTAATAAAGAGTTCGTCGTAAAGAATTACATCGATGCAAGCTTTAACACCAATCCGCATGACTCTTAGTAGCAATCCGAATACGTATAGTGGAGCAGCCATTTGGAATAGCTCCAAGTGGAGTGTGGTAGCAGTGTCTACAGTATGACATAGAGATTTGCAAAGTACACACGGATCAGAATGTCATAGACCTGTTGACTAAAAGACCTCTCTCATATGCAACGCATGATTGAGCCCCAGAACTCATTTGGGTGTTAGATTCATAACAATGTGAATCACATGGTGATGTGAACTAGATTATTGACTCTAGTGCAAGTGGGAGACTGTTGGAAATATGCCCTAGAGGAAATAATTAATTGGTTATTATCATATTTCCTTGTTCATGATAATCGTTTATTATCCATGCTATAATTGTATCGACCGGAAACTCAGATACATGTGTGGATACATAGACAACACCATGTCCCTAGTATGCCTCTAATAGACTAGCTCGTTGATCAAAGATGGCTATGGTTTCCTAGTCAATGACATGAGATGTCATTTGATAACAGGATCAAATCATTAGGAGAATGATGTGATAGACAAGACCCAAACTAGAAACGTAGCATATGATCGTGTCAGTTTATTGCTACAGTTTTTTGCATGTCAAGTATCTGTTCCTATGACGATGAGATCATGCAACTCACTAACACCGGAGGAGTACCTTGTGTGTATCAAACATCGCAACGTAACTGGGTGACTATAAAGGTGCTCTACAGGTATCTCCAAGGGTGTTTGTTGGGTTGGCATGGATCAAGACTAGGATTTGTTACTCCGTGTGACAGAGAGGTATCTTAGGGCCCACTTGGTAATACAACATCACAATAAGCCTTGCAAGCAATGTGACTAAGTGTTAGCCACGGGATCTTGTATTACGGAACGAGTAAAGAGACTTTCCGTGAACGAGATTGAACTAGGTATAGAGATACCGATGATCGAATCTCGGGCAAGTAACATACCAAAGAGCAAAGGGAACAACATATGGGATTAACTAAATCCTTGACATAGTTTTTCGACCGATAAAGATCTTCGTAGAATATGTAGGAACCAATATGGGCATCTAGGTCCCGCTATTGGTTATTGACCGTAGAGGTGTCTCGGTCATGTCTACATAGTTCTTGAACCCGCAGGGTCTGGACACTTAAGGTTCGATGACGTTTCGGTAGTATAGAGTTATGTATGGTGGTCATCGAAGGTTGTTCTGAGTCCCGGATGAGATCCCGGACATCACGAGGAGCTCCGAAATGGTCCATAGGTAAATATTGATATATGGGATAATAGTGTTTGGTCTCCGGAAAGGTTCCGGAATTCACCGGAAATAGTTTCGGATGTTTCCTAAAATGTTCGGGGTACAAGGACACTTTATTTGGGCTAAGGGGTAAAGCCCATGACCCTTTAGGAAGGTGCAAAAGGAGGTTTGCGGAGGCCAGGGGCCAAATGCTAGGGACCGTGGCGTCTGGTCCTGGAGTCCGAGGAGGACTCTTGCCTTGTGGGCAAACCGACCTTGAGGAGGATTTTCTCCAAGTTTCGACCCCAGGGCTCAGCATATAAATAAAGGGGCAGGGCTAGCACTTGGAACACATCAAGAAACCCTAATCCAAGTGTTGCCTCTCCTCTAGTTTATAGTTTCTCCTCTAGATCGGTTTTAGCGGTGCTTTGGCGAAGCCCTGCTGGAATTGCTCCACCACCATCAACGCAACACCGTCGCGCTGCCGGAGAACTCGTATACCTCTTCGCTCCCTCTTGCTAGATCAAGAAGGTGGAGATCATCATCGAGTTGTACGTGTGCTGAACGTGGAGGAGCCGTCCGTTCGGTGCGAGATCAGAAGGACTATGATCAAGATCGCGAGACGATTCGTGATTGGATCGCGAGACGGATCGTGATGGGATCACGGGACAGATCGTGATTGGATCGCGGGACGGATCCTGATGGGATCGCAGGACGCTCGGCGATTTGGATCCCGGAGACGTTCGACTACATCAACCGCGTTTCTTAACGCTTCCCTATTAGCGATCTACAAGGATATGTACATCCACTCTCCCTATCGTTGATGCTCATCACCATGGATAGATCTTGTGTGTGCGTAGGAAATTTTTGTTTCCCATGCAACATTCCCCAACAGTCCTGTCCCGTCCCGTGGTTAGTCAGAGATGCCTGACGGTGCATTAAATGCACATGTCCTACTCCGTCAGTGTTAGGTATGATAACATTGTAGCTCTGTACACCCCGTGTACACACTATACGCCACTGTTGGGATCCCCTTCAGAGTATAAAAGGAGGCCCAGGGCGATAGAGTAGAGGACTTTTGGACTTTTAGCCTTTTGGCTTTTCGACTTGGGACCTTCTAGCTCACACGCGTGGTAGCTGCTCATAGCTCTCCTATAGCTAGAACCCTAAGAACACCCACAATACAATGAAGCAAGAGTAGGGTTTTACGCATCTTTGCAGCCCGAACCAGGGTAAAATCCCCGCATGTTGTTCATCAGACCTGCTCTTTGTGCGAGCCTTCTCCCTCGCCGAACCGAAAGGGTCCCTCCGATCCCATAGGTGCTCATTCCCCACGACATCTTTGGCACTCCAGGTAGGGGGGATAGGTTATGCGAACCTATTCTTGTGATCAACGCGCCAGTTCCTTCATACTCATCATCACCATGGCCCCCAAGAAGAAGGCCTGACGGCAGTTGGCACTTCCGCATCCGCTGTCGCTATATCTGCATAGACAGGCGACGGCGTAGACGCGGGTGGAGGAGGAGGCGGAGGTTCAGAACTCCTGCGATGCTCCGGTGATCAAGGCCAAGCATGCAGCGACGCCCGCCCTGGAGATGCCCATGGCGGCGGTGGGAACCCCCATGCCGCTGGGTCTCAAGACGGAGCTATACCGCCTTCGGGTGGTATGGTGAACTCCAGGGACGGAAGGGTATCTTCCAGGACGCCCACGTCGGCTCCTACGCCACGACCTTCCCAGGACGCGCACGAAGAGCCACGCCATCGCGCCCAGGGTTCTCAATGTCCCCACGGAAAAGCTCTTGCGCATCACTCCCAAGGTGCACGGGACCAGCATGCTCGCTGGCATGCTAGTGGGAGTGGCGTGCCATCGCGGGACCATGGCGGAGCTCCTTCTAACACGGTTAGAAGTCAAAGCACCTCGTGTTCCTTGCACCGTTCGCTGCCGACCACGTCGGAAGAAGCGAGAGCGCGGGCACAGCTACTCCTAAACTCCCCTCCTACTATGGAGAAGCTCGACGAGTGGAGAGCCACCATTCAGAGCCTTCTCAGCCTCGTAGATAAGTTTTGGACCACCGAGCCATCTCAAGCCAGTGGTGAGAAGGCCGGAGGCGGTGCCACCATGGTGCACTCTCCTCCACCGCAACAATGCCGGTCACCGACTCGATGGACCAACGCTTATGATGGTTACTCGATGGAGTTGTATGACCCATGGACACACTGCGACCAGTGCCAAGTTCTTTGGGAATGGGGCAAGGAACACGCTCGAACTGCAATCGAGCGGCGGCGGGAAGTGCGCCTTCAATCTGATAGGCGCGCGGGGCCCACTATAGACAAGTCTGCGCCAGGATATCCTGTCAGCCTACCTTACGAGGTGGGTTGTCCAGTGATTACCCATGATCCGCGGCAAGTCCAGTGGTCCAACTCCCACACGTTCAAGCCAGAGGTCCCAGAGATGTATGACGGCAAGACTCACCCGTCAGAGTTCCTAAGCATCTACACCATTGTGGTGCAAGCTGCCAGGGGTCGTGACGACAAGATACTCGCCAACTACTTCCCTTTGGTGCTCAAGCCCAACGTCAGGTCATGGTTGATGCACCTGCCGGAGAATTCCATCTCCTCCTGGGCATACTTATGCCATGAATTTGTTGGTGACTTTACCGGAGGCCACCAAGCTCCTGGTCACGAAAGCGATTTGCACATCATCCCTCAAAAGGAGGGCCAAACTTTGCGCAAGTACGTCCAAAGGTTCAGTCGCATGCACCACAACATACCAGACGTTCATCCTGCCGCTGTTATCGGCGGAAGAAGATCGGCAAGACCTCTAGTGCACATTCCGGCAAGCGCACCTCCTCGAGGTGCTGCGCTCCCGTTGACGATGTGCCAGAGAGATCCACCGGCAAGAGCAAGAAGTCCAAAGTAGCTCCGCCAAAGACAAAGAAGGTGCCCGCCAAGGAGGATGGTACGGGAGGACCTTTCACCATAAGTTCCACCCTTGATGACAAATAGGAAAGCGCGCTCGTCGCCTTCCTGCGGGCGAATGTCGATGTGTTTGCATGGCAACCATCTGATATCCCCAGTGTTCCCAGGAAGGTGATTGATCACCACCTTGCCGTCGGCCCACACGCGCGGCCCGTCAAGCAGAAGGTTCGGAAGCAAGCTTTCGAGTGGCAACAGTTCGTTGCCTAAGAGATCAAGAAATTAGAAGCGGCTGGCTTGATCAGAGGAGTACTCCGTCCAACATGGTTGGCCAATCCAGTTGTAATGCGCAAGGCGAATTGAGGTTGTGCATTGACTTCACAGACATCAACAAAGCCTGCCCCAAGGATCCTTCTCCCTTGCCGCACATCGACAAGATTGTGGACTCCACCACCGGCTGCGACTTGTTGTCTTTCCTTGACGCCTATTCTGGCTATCATAAGATTTTCATGGCCAAGGAAGACGAGGAGAAGACCGCATTTATCACCCCATGTGGTATGTATTGCTTTTTGCGAATGCCCTTCAGGTTGAAAAGTGCTGGTTCTACATTTGCAAGAGCAGTCCAGATTTGTTTTGAGCCCCAGCTACATAGAAATATGCAGGCTTATATGGATGAGATCATGGTCAAAACTAGGACAAGGCTACGCTCATATCAGACATAGAAGAAACATTTGCAAACCTGCGCAAGATCAACATGAAGCTCAACCCTGAGAAGTGTGTGTTCGGCGTCCTATCCAGCAAGCTTCTCGGGTTGTTTCTATCTCAATGAGGAATTGAAGCAAATCCCGACAAGATCAAAGCAATTGAGAAAATTGAAGCACCAAGACGTGTCAAAGATGTGCATCGTCTTGCCGACTGTGTTGCCGCTCTGAGTAGGTTCATCTCAAAATCTGCTAAGCACGCCCTGCCCTTATTCAAAATTTTGAACAAGGCGGGTCCGATGAAATGGACTCCAGAAGCGGAGGCAGCACTGCAGGATTTGAAGAAGTACCTCTCCTCTCCGCCAGTCCACAAGAGTCGTTGCTGCTATATCTAGCGGCCACAAATCTGGTGGTGAGTGCTGCACTAGTCGCTGAAAGAGAAGCTGATAAAGAAACAGCGGCAACGGTAGGGCCGCTAGGCGACAAGCCAGGACATTCCCCAACAGGGTCAGGTGCCGGCAAGGAAGGATCTGCATAGATAAAGGAGAAAACTTAGAAGAAGAAGGTGGTGTAGCGCCAGTCTATTATGTCAGCCCCCTTTTGCAGGGGGCTAGGTCAAGATATTCTGGCGTGCAAAAGTTGCTCTTCGGCCTCCTTATGGCCTTGAGGAAGCTGCACCACTACTTCCAAGCACATGAGATCACCGCTGTCACTCACTTCCCGCTGCAACGGATCTTGCAGAACCCAGAGGCTACCGGCAGGATTGTAGAGTGGGCATTGGAATTGTCAAGTTTTGGTCTCAAGTTTGAAATCACTTCGACCATTCAGAGTAGAGCCTTGGTGGAGTTCATTGCAGAATGGACCCCAACGCCGGATGAAGAAGTTCCAGAGTCAACTCTCCTCGGCAAGGAAACTGATCAAGAGTGGGTCATGTATTTTTATGGGGCTATCTTGCTGCAAGGTGCTGCTGCCGGAGTGGTGCTTGTCGTACCCACTGGAGAGCACCTCAAATATGTGATTCAGATGCATTTTCCCCGGGAGAGATTGACAAACAATACCGCTGAGTACGAAGGGCTGCTTGCCGGTCTCAGGATCGCGGCAGACCTTGGGATCAAGAAACTTATTGTCACTTGTGATTCTCAGCTTGTTGTCAGGCAAGTGAACAAAGATTACCAGAGTCCATTGATGGAAGCTTATTTAGATGAAGTGAGTAAGTTGGAAAAACGTTTTGACAACCTATAAATGGAGCACGTTCCACGTGCAGAGAACAACGTTGCTGATGGCCTGTCAAAGTGTGTTGCCCTTAAGTTGCCTGTGGAACCAGGAACTTTCGTGCTCCGACTGACTCAACCCTCTGTGACACCATCAACTGGACAAGAGAAAACAAGGAAGTTGAGTTCTAACAAGTATTTCCTGGCAGAGCTCCCAGAAGCCGCCGACGAGGAGGTTGCCGGGGACACCGTCAGGCTTGCCGATGAACGTCGTGCTTCGGCGGAGCCTCCAGCTCTTGTCGTGGAAGCACACGCTCCCGCCAGGCTTGCCGGTGTGCAGCAGGCTCCCGCGGGGCCTCAGGCCCTTGCCGTTGAGACAAATGCTTCCTTGGCAGAGGATATGCCTTTTGTCCTTGTTGTCAAGCCCCAGGCTCCAGCCTGGGCACAACACATCGTCCTTTTCCTTCAGACAAGAGAACCCCCTGAGGAACAAGAGGAAGCTGAGAAAGTAGCCCGCCGGTCTAATATGTACTAGTTCATAGACAATGTCCTATACAGAAAGAGACCGAATGGCGTGAAACTCAAGTGCATTTCTCGGGAGGATGGACTGGAGCTGTTGGCAGAGATACACGGGGGCATATATGGATCCCACATAGGATCAACAGCACTTGCCGGAAAGGCATTCCAGCACGGTTTCTTTTGGCCCACTGCCCTCTAGGATGCAACTGCATTAGTAACCAAGTGTGAAGCATGCCAGTTTCGTTCGAAGAAATTACATCAAGCAACTCAAGCCCTTCAAACAATCCCTCTCTCCTATCCGTTTTCGGTCTGGGGGCTCGACATCTTGGGCCCCTTCCCCCGTGCTATCGAGGGCTTTGAGTACTTGTACGTTGCAATCGACAAGTTCACAAAGTTGCTGAAAGTGGAAGCAGTGAGAAAGGTGATAGCACAGTCAGCCGTTAAATTCTTCAAAGGACTAGTCTGTCGCTTTGGTGTTCCCAACAGGATCATCACTGACAATGGCACATAGTTCACGAGCCGCACCTTCATGTAGTATGTCCAAGACCTTGGAAGCATAATCTGTTTTCCTTGGGCAATTTTGATTCTTGTCTGGAAAACCTGCACACACGGGAACCTAGCCGTGATTGGCTGCGCCCTTACTCTATTTCGGGTTCGCTCAACGGTTTAGGTGGCTGGGCCCGCACTCTTGCTTTGTTTCGAGTCCGCTCAACGATTCAAGGGCCTGCGCTCGCGCCCTTATTCTGTTTCGAGCACGATCAACATCTTAAGTGGATGCGCCAAGAACGCCGAGGTATCTTGTCGGCAGTGGCACCACCAGCGGGCTGCTAAGGACCTATTCCTCAAAGCGCTTGCGGTAGGGCATCCAGATGGGCAGGCTAGAATCTAGCCCCTCCTGGACTAGCATTGCACGGAGGAGAGGGCCAGCATGGGCAAAAAGGGGGATGGACCCCAGAAGCCGAAGTTTGCGGGCCTGCCAGAAGACCCAGCTGGAAGATGAGGCAGCACTCGGGAGAAAGGCCCCTGGAAAGGTCATCCTGCCGGGAGGGGGAGAGGCGTGAGGCTGGCGGTGATGGTGCGGCCGGCGGTTAGTCCGAGCTCCAGTCGTCGGGCTCTGACTTGACCGCTCGAAGACCGGACTCGTCATCGTCTTCGCCACTGTCCTCCTCATCACTCTCGCTCGAGGAGGAGCTTTCGACGCTGCTCGAGCTCTCTTTGCAACAGCTAAGACGGACGCCTCAGCGCCCATAAATCTTGACGGAGAGCAGATTGGCCTTTGTCATTTTAAAACGAAGGACGTGCCCTTCCTGCAGGTTGTGGGTGCAGGCGAAGGTCTTCTAGCCATGCATGAGGAACATGATGCGACTCGCTAGGTACTCGACGTCCACCCGCGTCGCGCCATTACAACAACCATGCGCCCGTAACCATAGGAAGGGCGGCTCGTTGGCCTCCATCGCCCTGGCAAAAGGGCAAGGGAGGCACAGATGGCTCCGGACGGGACCGGCCAGTTCGAGGATGAACTCCAGCGTCGTCCCCTCGGCGTGGGTCTCCTCAAGGAAGGGGCCCGACTTTAGAGGAGGAGGTGGGGCAGCGCTCCGCCTCCCTCGACCTCGGCTTCCATGATGGCCACGACCCCACGCGCCTCTTCCACCACGCGTGCTCGGGCCATCCTCCGCCTCTGTGGCTGAAGTGGTGGCATGATCCCGACGAGAGCTCCTCCTTGGAGCGGAGGACGGTGGCCGCCCTTGCCCCCTGTTCATGGCTAAGGGTGAGCGCTACTTGAAGGTTGGGAAGATGACGTGCTCCTTCCGCATCCACACCATCTTGTTCTCTGGGATGGCTTCCACATCCTTGCCCTTGTTAGCCTTGGGTGGCATGGTGGTTAAGGGGGGCGGGGCTTGAGGACGGAGAAGGACGCGAGGATGAATGGAAGGAGCTCTGTTTCGGGCTCAAGGAGGAAGACAATGGCAGTTCTCACATTGGGAAAGACAAGAGGTAAATGAGCAGCGCCTCTGCAAATTCCTCTCTATGGGGAATTCGCGGGGCAGTCTCTTTACTAAAATAATATAGAAACTGTTTCACAGGTGTGCTACTATAACGGCTGTGCCGTGCACGTATCCCATGTCCCGCATTCAATGGGCATCATGGGGAAGTGGAGCAAGCGCAAAGATCATGACTGCAAGGCCTTGGCACGCATGCTCGTGCACTGTTTGGGCCTAGTCCAACTACGCCTCGCACCGTGTGTGGCCCCGGCCTGGGGGCTCTTGTCGGTGCACTAGAGTTTTGGGCTCCCAAGTGCCCCTTACTCGTGCATGGGCAATTGTATCCACCTTGGCAATGAGGTCTGGCAGGGAGTTGCCAGGTAGAAACACCGAAGGCTCAAGACCCCCGGCAAGACCTTGCCGGGATGGCTATTAGACCCTCAGGCAAGACAAAAGCCCTGGCAAGGCGAAGCCCCGGCAAGGCGCCGCCAGCGCACATGCCAGGTGTCACCTCGTCTAGGCACGTGTCGCGGCGTCGGTGATGGAGGGGCTAAGCGGTGCCGATGGGATGGGCTCCTGTCTCATCTCGTGGACAGTCAGAGATGCCTGACGGTGCATTAAATATGCCTGTCCTACTCCGCCAGTGTTAGGTATGATAGCACTGTAGCTCTGTACACCCCATGTACGCACTGTACACGACTGTTGGGATCCCCTTTAGAGTATAAAAGGAGGCCCAGGGCGATAGATTAGAGGACTTTTGGACTTTTAGCCTTTTGGTTTTTCGACTTGGAACCTTCTAGCTCACACGCATGGTAGCAACTCATAGCGCTCCTATAGCTAGAACCCTAAGAACACCCACAATACAACGAAGCAGGAGTTGGGTTTTACGCATATTTGCGGCCCGAACCTGGGTAAAATCCCCACGTGTTGTTCATCAGACCTGCTGTTTGTGCGAGCCTTCTCTCCTGTTGAACCGAAAGGGGTCCCTCCGATCTCATAGGTGCTCGTTCCCCACGACACAATCTGATATATTTGCGTAGTTGTGGGAAATATGGCATGGTGATGAGCTCCTAAGCTAGGGTAAACATACCATTTTTATTAGAAAACCATTATATAAACAGTTTAAAATTAAAAAAATGGAAAATAAGTTCAGATCCTTCTTATCCACACTAACATGAAGCTTTGGTGTTTTTTTCTAAACCTAAACCCACTATCACTCTCTTCTCGAACTCTATACAACCTCGTACGTGATAGCTCATGTGTGTGAAAGAGTTTTCATGGAAATGTCCATAAACCAAGTTTATTATTTTTTGTCATAACCATGTCACATACAACGACACTGTGCACAGGTCTTCCATTTTTTGATTTTTTTGAATTATTTCTGCTCATTTGAACATCGAAATGGTAGCTCACCTCGAAAAATATTTTTTCATAAAAATGTCCCTAAACCAAGTTTATATTTTTTTATAGTAACTATGTCTTATAAAACAACAAATCAGGAAGGTTTCCTATTTTTTTGATTTAGTTTGAATTAGTTAAGGTCATTCAAAAGTTGGTGAAACCTAAGATAACCCCGCTAACTAGCTCAAAACCCCACACCATCTCTCCAAACCCTAGCGCCGAACTGCAGCCGTCCGATCATAGCCTAGCGCCAAGCGACAACCCTCATATATGGTTTTCTAGAAGGAATTATGAGGGTGGGCTGCATGCAAACTCCGCGCCGTTGGATCACATGGACGACTTCATATCGTTGGATCGTTGGGCGATCCATGAGAGGTTGGTTCTGCTCGCCCACCATTGCCTCCCTTTTCTTCTGCTTCTTGTTCCGCAACAACAAGAGGAACCACTCGTATGCTTCATCTTCTCCAGCAATGAGATATGTCGAGCTCCACTTCTACCTCCCACCCCTCGTGGCCCCGGTATGGTTCACTGCCCATGGAGCGATGTCCTGACTGCCCACGCATCGCGCCACTGAAACGACTGACTTCCAAGGAGGACAATAATGGCAACTTTGGGCACGAGTTCATGAAATGCAAAAGCAAGCCAGAGAGGCAGGTTAGATCTCATGATTTTCTCTGATTTCTATTTCTCTTTGCTTTTAATTCTTTTTTGTTGTATCTAGGATTTAGGATTCATGATTTTGTTTCAGATCGTGAAGAAAGGTACACATTTTGAATGGCTCATTAACTACGTTATGAGGCTTCAAGGGGAGGGCTTGATTCAATTCAATGGGGCCACAACCCGAGAGCTTAATCCGGCTTCAGCCATGCGGAATTTGGTCTCTGGAGTACTGCTCCAATAGTTGGGGATGTAGATCGGAAGGGGGAATTAATGAATATGAACAAGAACTTGAGGCAGGTGATTCAATTGAACAACCACGCGAATCTGATAGCTTTAGGATTTTATTTATGTATAGTTTCTTTAGGATTTGCTTACTTGCTAGTCATCACTCGTTAGAGATGTTCTTTGGTGTAAGCTTAATTTGTGGATCATGTGCTCTATGTGTTGCTTAAACTATGTCTCTATCTCCATGTTTGAATCTCTGTAGGTGTTAGTTTTTGGCACTTTCAGTTTCTTAGGTTTTGTCGGACAACATTGAGCACATGAGAAAACAACGTAGTTCTTGGGACCAAAATGAAACCAAGCTCTAGTTGGGCCGTCGCATGGTCTTGACTGTCGAAGGCCCACAAAGATAAAATAGGCCAAGAAAATAGTGCACGCATTGGTTCTGTTTTTTTGCTTTATTGATTTGATTGCACCTACAAAGATTGAGTGCACATTGATTACAAAAATAGTTTGCACCATTTGAAATTACACAAGAATTGATATTGCCACCAAAAATTCAATAATTAGCTTTTTGTTTCATGCAATATGGCAATCGACAAGTAAAAAATGGGCTAGCCCTTAAAAATTAGTTTCATCGTGAAAAATGGCCACAAACTATTCAAAAATTGGCTTCTTTTTGTTCATAAAATATTTATGGTCACCAACAATTCAAAAAAAATTAGCTTCTTTTCCTTCTTCATTTGAATATCAACATGGCTCATTTTTTTAGCTTTATTCCGCTTTTTGACAACTCAACTACTCCATTAGCCGTGCATGCCAAAATTTGGAACCTATAAAATATAAGGACCAAAATATGAATATTACACAACATGAATATAACAAGCCGAATGGGCTACCCTCCATGCATTATTACAAGGCTAACCCCAAAATCAGTTTTTCCGCAAATAATAGGCCGAATTGGCCTCACATCGTGGTGGCCATTTACTCTGTAGCATGCCACACCTGGCCTTTTTCATCCTTATTTAATGTCGCGCATGCATGCAAATATCCCTTACCAATAGTGATGTACATGCATACGATGGTCTTGGAGGGTATTTGGTGCAATTGGGTTGGCTGCCTAATTTGCATCAAGTTTGGAGATATTGCCTTGTAACGAGAGATTCAAAACATAGGCCCTATAAAAGGACCCTTGTATAAATGGATGGAGGGAGTGTCTTTTTTTAGACGAAGTAACAAATAAAAGTAGAAAGCATAACATAGATATATAAATAAGGGTACAACCAATGACATAACAAATAAAAGTACAAAGCATAACATAGTTCTTACATAAAACACGATATAGTATGACAAAGATAAAAAGTTCACGGTACAACCAACGTCATAACATAGAAATATATAAAAAGCCCTAACACCCTAGGGCAAGACAAGCTTCATGAGACCGGGCATAGCCTTCACCGCCATGTTCACATGTAGAAGAGGATCTTCACTGCTCCTCCTCCATGCCGTTCTCACCAAGGTAGTAGGGGAGTCTGTGCATGTTGATGCGGGTGGGGAAGATGCTATCGACGTCCTTGAAGATGATGTAGGTGGTGAATGCGATGAACTTGCACCCACACCAAAACACCTTGCCGAGAAGGTAGTACACATCAAATATGTTGGTGAAGTTGGCGATCAGCCCTGCCGATAGAGACCTGGAGTTTGGGCGTAGTTCCTCTAGTTGGAACATCACCGGTGACCCCGTCGGGAGGTGGGCGAAGCATGCATGAAGGAACCACTTAGCCAACTCCCTAGAACCCCTCCAGCGTGATATCGCCCACACGTGGAGCATGGTCTCCACGACGACATCGGCGGGTACCTTCTCTTCAGCACGGACGATGACAGCTGGAAGGTGGGGCCATAGTACTGCATCCTCACCTCTCTTCGAGAGTGCTCTGGATTTGGGTGAAGAAGCAAAGGGGGAGACACAAATGGATGTGTGGAGAATACGTGGAGGGGTGGATTGTTTAAATAAGGGCACCAGTCGTGTTGCTACGTTCAAATGAGGCACGTCGATCGGTATGCCCTAGACTTTAATTGCCAACCGTTTTTAATCGCCACGTTGAATCGATACGAGTGAATCAAAAAGGATAAACTGACGTGAAGCTTTGAATCGAGTAGACAAGTACGAGAAGAGACGAACCAGCGGCAGCGACCGTCACTGCGTCCGTGGTGGCTCGCATGCAGGAAGGCTGCGTGAGTGGCGCAACATGGCGGTGCGCATCGGTGCATGCAAGTAGGCTAGCTGGATCACATAGCATGCATATCAGACTTCTATATCGTGGCGGTGCAGATCAACGCATGCATGCAGGCGTTTCATGCAACGACCTAACAATCCAACGAAACCTCGACCTAACAGTCCCACCAGCGCCACCGTCCAACACGGCCCCACTTGTTAGGCCTAATGGGTGAGACAATCCAGTGCGGCCCCACTTGTGAGCAGTTAACGGTCAATCCATTGACCCAACAACTTCTTCCGATGTGGCCATTTCTGAGGGTTTTGGACAAGGGAGTGGTTAAAAGTGTGCAAAAGTTAAGAGTGTGGAGATGAATAAGTACAACTAAGGAACCAAGGGCACAGGAATAGAAAAAACATAAACTTAATCCCAAAGCAGACAAATGCAAATTTGTAGGTTATCCAATAGATACAATTGGGTATTCCTTGTACCAAAAGTTCAAATATAAAATGTTTATCACATAAGAATGGACCTTTTTCAAGAAGGGTTTTCTCGCTTAAGAAGTAAGCAGGAGGATTGTGCAAGCTAGAAAAGATTATTGAATCTTCGGCCAAAATTAGCAACAAGCTGGAAATTGTTTCAGGAAGTAGGTTGCATAATAAAACTGGAAGTTTCTACACTAGTTGTAGGAATGCTAGTTAAGGCGTGTAACTAAAATGCATAGACCGGGAAAGGTAAATGAACGTCTTGAATAAATTGACAGTGAAATATTCATGTTATAAGAAGATGAACCTATGCACTACAAGGAAGCAATGGCAGCACCCAACTCAAAGTAATGGCTCAAAGCCATAAACTCGCAAATGGAGTTCATATAGGACAATTAAAATTGGAAATTGGTTGATCATATAAAAGTTATGTAACAGATGGATGTCAAAACGAGTTTCCTACATGAATGGGATATATGGACGATACAACAACAAAGTTTTGTCAATTCCGAAAATTACCATAGAGGCGTGTAAAATTCAAAAGAGTTTGAAGCAAGCATCAAAGAGCTGGATTCAAACTTTTAATAAAATAGTTAGAGAGTTCAACTTTGTTAAAATAATGAAGAAACTTGTATATATATACAAATGTTAGTGGGATATATATAACATTTCTAATCTCATATGTAAGTGACATATATTGATTGGAAATAATATAAAGTTCTTGATCACAAAATAATATTTTTAAAGAATAGGTTTTCACCAAAAGTTTAAAGGCAAAGCAAATTATTGGTCATTAAGATCTATATAAGATAGATTAAGATGCCTAATTGTACTCTGCCAAAATAAATACATTGACAAGGTTTTAAAGAGTTTAAAATGGAGAAAGTATTTTCTCCAAACATCACATGGCATGATGCTTAGAAGAAATCATTGTCTAAAGAAAATTGATAAGCATAATTAGATGAGCGGCATTCAATATATATCGATAACTGAATCCATCATGAAAGCTATGTAGTGTAATTTTTTCTGCCGCTGCAAGTCTCTGTTCTGTCGTGTGCCCATCTAGAGCCCTGATCCGTGCCCTGCCAAAGGGGGGATCAATCACGGAGGGCCTGTACATCAACCTTGTTGCTCCCATGGTGATGTGTGAGTAGTTCACTACAGACCTACGAGTCCGTAGTTAGTACCTAGATGGCTATCTCTCTCTCTCTATGTTCTTCATTGCTAAGATCACCATGATTCCCGCGATGATTTATCTTACGTAATCAATATTTGTGGTGTGTTTGTTGGGATCCGATGAATTGTGGGTTGATGTTCAGATTATTCATGAAAAGATATTGAATACTTGTTGGTATTTTAGTTGCATGATTGTTATAGCTTCGTAATGCTCTTCAATATATCAGTTTGGTTTGGCCAACTAGATTGATTTATCTTCAAGTGGGAGTGGTGCGTTGTAGTGGGTTCAATCTTGTGGTGCTCAATCCCAAAGACAGAAACAAACATGACACGTATTGTATTGCTGCCACTAAGGGTAAAATGGTGGTTTTAATCATATTGATTGGATTTACTTTGTCTACATCATGTCATCGCCCTCCAATCATTACTCTATTTTTACTTCATACTCTAGATGCATGCTGGATAGCGGTCGATGGGTGGAGTAATAGTAGTAAATGCAGACAGGAGACCGTCTACTTGTTTATGGACGTGATGCCTATATACATGATAATTGTCATGAATAAATATTGCATAACTATGTGCTTTTCTATAGTTGCTCAACAGTAATTTGTTTACCCACCGTATGCCTTCTTCGATAGGGAAGCCTCTAGCGAACACTATGCCCCCCGGGTCTCCTCACAAATATATTAACAAATACTCTAAATACCTTGTTGTCATTATTTACTTTCTTTTTATTTACACTTATATTTATCAAATTATATATCTATCACTACTTATCGCTTGCAAGTAACGAGTTCAAGGGTATTGCCAACCCTCTTGCCCGCATTGGGTGCAAAAGTTTCTCTTTTGAGCATAGACGCTAAAGACGGGAATTTGCGTGGTTCTCCTATTGGTTCGATAACCTTGGTTCTCATCGAGGGAAATACTTACATTTGGTTTCCTGCATCATCCCTTGCTCTTCGGGGAAATTCCTAATGCAGTTTACAAGTATTAATAAGTTCATTAGGTAAATACTGATATAACTAAGTACCTCAAAGGTGACAAAGGACTTGAGAATAGAGGAGACAAAAAAGTTTTGTATAAATATTTATAAGGAACATTAGCTTCATGACTGGTGTAAATTATTATCAAGCTATGATAAAATAATTGTTTCGAAATTTTTTCAAGGATGAACAAAATTGTAGATTCTATAATGTTTGAAGAATATGTTGACAACATTAGATGTTTCAATGTTGTGTGAATCAACAAATATCTTTATGTAATCAAGAAGTTTCTTTATATAGCTGATGTGATCCAAAGTGCGATGAAACTATTGACACTCTATTATGAATAATAGTGGCATTGCTCAAAGCAAAAGGAAGTAAGGATCCTACATGATCAGACATAACTAACTAGTGATGAGTATGTCAAAACCCGTGACGAAGGCTCTAAAACTAGTGATGAGGTCGTCTAGTATGGGTAGGGCCACGGGCGTGACCCATGGGCACACCTATAGACCCTCATTAACATTGAAGCTCAAGAAGTGAAAGCGCACTCGAAGATGTCTCCAAAAGCGCTCGGACAAGTCTCCAGAAGCACTCGGACGTTCTCGCATGGTCACTTGGATGGCTCTATCGTACATTCGATGGCAGGAGATCGACAGCCTTAAAGGCACAACATCGAGGGAACCCGAAGAGATGTCCGTTTCTACAGTCATCATACGTTATCAGCAATGGCACAATTAGAACGGCAATTTCAGTAACGCTGCCTTAATTGTCATTATTACAGTGCTAAATCGGTGGTGGCGCACTCTATATAAGAAACCCCCAGGTGTCGTAACCAGGTTTGAACTCGTATAATCCTCTATTCCACCATAAGCAAAGCAAACCAGCCGCTGGGCTCGAGACGTAGGGTCTTTACCACTCCCGAGTGGGGCCTGAACTCGTAAACGTCTGAGTAACACATTTGAGCCATAGCTAGACTTCGCCCCTCAATTCGTATCCCTGGTAGTACTGTCAGGCTTATTCCCACGACAGTTGGCGCCCACCGTGGGGCTTCTAGCGAATTCCAACACAGGTGGAATTTACATTTTCTTCGTCACCATGATGACTCCCGACGGCGAGATCTTCTTCGGATCCGTCAGCTTCATCGTCGATGACTCGGCATGGCTGCAGGAAGCCCCACTGGATATCGGTGCAGTGCCCGCTTGAGGGGCCAATGCATTTCACTGCGATGATGTATGGAGTCCTACTCCAGCAGCCGTCGACTCTATATCGGCCTACTTCGCTGACTCGCGTTGCGTCCTCTCATCGGTGCTTTGGGAGCTTGTGGCTGCAATGTTGGATCAAACACGCTGTGACAACTTAGATCGCAACTGAGAAGACTCCTGTGTGCGGCTCAGATGAGTCCGTACACTGCCTTTTTCCGTCGTCAAACGATGATTACTTCGATGCGGCCGACTGCGAGGGTAGCGGGGATAGTGCCGAAGTCCTGATGGACGGCCCATCCCGGGAGGATCCTCCACCGAGTACTCCATGGGCCACACTCGCGGACGAGACGGTGACCGCAAAAAGACTACCTCTGACGGCTATGTCCCCTGACCTCTCACTCGGGACCAAAGGGAGGAGATCCGGCGCAGGAACGACGAAGTACTCCTCACACCTATTGCAGGGATTTCCCCAAAGGAGATGGCTCTAGACGCCTTGCACGAGGCCACTCTGGCGGAGCACGAGCGATTGGAGCGACTCAAACAGTCACTTGACGAGCGCGCTGCGAGGGAGATTCCCGGCTCTAGTCGGAGCTGACGTCAGCTATTCACCAAGGAGCAGCCATACACCATCCCGTTGATGCGCATGCCTTTGTTGAACTTGGCTGCGTCCACCCGGATTGCTGACTCGCTCCAGTCGTCTGACTCGGCAGCAGGCGAGGGCATTCGACAGATCTAGGCCCTTCTGAAGACAACTTTGGAGCAAAACTCCAAAGTATGGCAGTCAAATCAGCGCATTCAAAGCAAGTCTACTCGAACAGAAATGGTCCAGTCAGCTAATAGCCCACTCGGACCAAGTAAAGACCGACGGACACCTACTCATCCGAGAGGCCTGTACGGAGGACGTTGGCACGACGAACGTGATGCTAGGCATACGCCCCCTCCGAGGTGAGGGTCATACGGTACGCGCCATTACAATGGCGGCCACGCTCACGTCAGAGATCAAGAGAGGAGCCCCATTGGACAGAGAGGCTATGGGGACAATGGCCATAAACCCCCTTAGTTTAGTGCTCGGTCCGTCATCACCCATCATGTGGTGGACCTCGCAAGGGATCATAGAGATTGAGAGAGTCGCTGGGGCACCTCCGGACTCGGTTGTTTCACCAGAAACATTCCGGAAGGCGAGATTCCCACCAACTACCTTCTAGCAACGGGAATTGGCAAGTTTAATGGCGAGTCTAAGCCAGAGATGTGGCTCAAAGACTACCGAGTGGCCATGCAGATTGGTGGGGGCAAAGATTTTGTCGCCATGAAGCACCTACCTCTCATGCTGGAGGGATCGGCCCGCGCCTGGCTGAACCAGTTGGCCCCGAGTTGCATTTCTTGCTGGGAAGATTTAGCCCGAGTGTTCACCAAGAACTTTGAGGGCACCTACAAGCGCCCGAGTGGGCTGACAGAGCTCCAACATTATGTTCAGAAGAGTAATGATACTCTTTGAGATTACCTCCAACGTTGGACCATGTTACATAACACGATGGAGAACGTGACTGAGCATCAGGACGTGTGCGCCTTTAAGGCTGGCACTTGGTATAGAGAGCTGATTCTCAAGTTTGGCCGAGCTGGAGACCTGTCTCTTAGTCAGGCTATGGAGATAGTAAACAAGTATGCCAATGGCAAGGAAGAATACCTCCTCCATAGCAGCAAAGGACGTACTGGCGACGCCCCTCAATCAGGGGGCAACGCGGGAAAAGCAGCAACATCAGAAGCGAAAGGCTGATGCTCCCGTGAAGGCAGAGGTTACGACTGTCTCCAGATAGGGCCAAGGCAAATCGAAGCCTAAAAAGAAGAAAGAGTGGATTTCTAGGAAGAATTCCGACTCCAAGCCTGACCTACTTGATCAGGCTTGCCAAGTTCATACAAAGACAAATGTTGTGCTTCCTATGCACATCGCTCGGGAATGTCGCCTGCTCAAGCAGGCTATGGGCAAGGAGTCTGCAGAGGACAAGGATTATGCGGATGATGAGGAGGAACAAACCCCAGGGTTACCACCAGTCGAGAAAGTCCCACATATGATTTTTGCGGACGTTGAAAGCAAGAGAAAGTTGAAGGTTGTCAATCAGGAGGTCAACATGACAGTTCCGAATGCTTCCAAGCACCCAAGCTAGATAAAGACAGCGATATGTTCGACCATTCTGACCATCCGCCTCACATAGCCACCCTTGGGAGGCAGGCGTTGGTCGTCAATCCGGTTGTGAATGGTGCCCGACTGTGCAAGGTTCTTATGGACGAAGGCAGTAGGATCAACATCATTTGTGCCGACATGCTCAAGGCCATGGGCATCCGATGTCCCAATTGAGCAAGAGCAACATGCATTTCCATGGGATAGTCCCTAGAAAGAAAGCGGAATCACTCGGCTAGATCTCCCTGGACGTAGTATTTGGGAAAACCGAGAAGAACTTTTGGAAGGAACGGTTGACCTTTGAGGTTCTGGATTTCCGCAACACCTACCACGCAAACATGGGCAGGCTTGCTTATGCGCGTTTCATGGCCAGACCATGTTACATGTATCTTAAGTTGAAGATGCCAGGGCCGAATGGCGTGATCACTATGACTGGCGACCGAGCCATGGCAGAGAAATGCCTCCAGCAAGTTACCAAGATTGCCAACGAACAAGTGTTAGTAGCAGAACACAAAGGGTACAAGAAGGAATTGGATGCTGTCGACTTGCTTAGGTCAAAATGGTCCGCTTCCGATTCGGCTTTTCAATCGGCCGGCGAGACCAAGCAAGTCCACGTTCACCCGATCGACCCGACTGCTGCGCCGACGAACATATCCACCTCACTCGGGGAGAAATAGGAAGTCGAGCTCATCCTGTTCCTCTGTGAGAACTCAGACATCTTCGCATGGAAGCCGTATGACATGCCTGATGTTCCAAGGGAGCTGGCTGAGTGATCGTCTCCAACGTATCTATAATTTATGAAGTATTCATGCAATGTTTACAATAATTCTATATGATTTTGGTATGATTTTATTAGAACTAACCCGGACTGACGCAGTTTTTAGCAGAACTACCATGGTGTCGTTTTTGTGCAGAAATAAAAGTTCTCGGAATGGGCTGAAAATTTAGTATGATTTTTTGGACCAAAATAGACCCCTGAAGCATTAGAGTTGGGACAGAAGAGCCACGAGGAGGTCACAAGCCTGCAAGACACAGCCACCCCCTGGCCATGCCTAGCAGGCTTGTCACCGCCTCATGGCCCCCCTTGACGTGAGATCGACGCCAAAAATTCCTATAAATATAGAAACCTCTGAAAAGAAACCTAGATCAGGAATTTCGCTGCCGCAAACCTCCAGAGCCACGAAAAACCAATCATGAGCCCATTCCGGCACCCTGCCAGAGGGGGAAACCATCACCGGAGGCCATCTTCATCATCCCGACGCTCTCCATGACGAGGAGGGAGTAGTTCACCCTCGGGGCTGAGGGTATGTACCAGTAGCTATGTGTTTGATCTCTCTCTCTCTCTCGTGTTCTTGAGATGGCACGATCTTGATGTACCTCGAGCTTTATTGATAGAGATGAATCATATGGAGTTTTCCCCTCTCTATCTTGTTGTGATGAATTGAGTTTTCCCTTTGAAGTTTTCTTATCGGATTGAGTCTTTAAGGAGTTGAGAACACTTGATGTATGTCTTGCGATGGGATATCCGTGGTGAAAATGGGATGTTCTATCGATCCACTTGATGTATGTTTTGATGATCAACTTACGGTTCCGTGACCTTGGGAATCTATGCATAGGGGTTTGCACATGTTTTTGTCTTGACTTTTCGGTAGAAACTTTCGGTCACTCTTTGAAGTTCTTTGTGTTGGATCAAACATGATGAATCTGAAATTATGTGATGCATACCGTATAATCAAGCCCATGGGTATTTGTGGCGACACTGGGGTATGTAGGTGAGCACTCCGGCGAGGTGGAGCATGGTGTTTGTGGGCGTGGGCAGGGGCGCTCGGGGGTGGAACGGAGAGCGGAGAATGTAGGGGCTTTTATAGGCCAGGTGCGGGGTCAGGAGAGCGAGAGAGGAGAGAGATCAGCGGAGGAGGGATCTCCGGCGAGGTGGTCTGGCGCGTGGAGGAAGGTGAGCACACTGATGACGCTGTCGGACGGTGGGTCCTACGTGACAATGAGAGAGAGGTCGAGGTTAGCGCGTCGGTGGCCGATCCGAAAGGGTCTCGGGAGTAAAGGCTGGTGGGCCGGCCGATTTCTAATTAAACACTTTAAATCCGTTTCCTTTTCTATTTTTCCAGAGCGTTAAAAACACTTTAATGCGTTCAACTCATTTCCAAACATAGGTAATATATATATCGAAATGATCAGGGGAATAAATTCTATTTAATGAACATTTTTTCTCTGTCAAAATGAATACTTCAAAAAAATTATTTTTCAGAAAATGCATAATTGATTTTAAATTCTTTTGAGATAAACTTTCAAATAGACCCCTGGTTTTATTGTTCAAATAATTCACCAAGATGCCCCTCGTGTGGAGTGTCATGTTACTCCTCTTTTTTTTTGAATAATTCCAGAGAGTTTCAAATAGTAGAAACAAGTATATGGAGAAAATGAAAGTGGCCTTTTAGAAATCCAAAAGAAGAACTTCAACAATTCACTTCATTCAAACAATGTGATGATGATGCATAGATATATTTCATAACATTCCAAAATGAAATTTTGGGATGTTATAGTACCTCAGTGATTGATCTATCTTTATTACACTAACTCTTCTCACACAGTTCCGTTAAGTTTTGTGTGATTGAAGTTTTCAAGTTTTGGGCGAGACACCGATATGAAGAGAATAAGGAGTGACAAGAACCTAATATTGGGGATTCCCAAGGCACCCCCAATGTAATATTCAATGAATATTCAAGCGTCTAAGCTTGGGGATGCCCCAGAAGGCATCCCCTCTTTCGTCTTCAACACTCGGTATATCTTACTTGGAGCTATATTTTTATTTGTCACATAATATGAGTTTTCCTTGGAGTGTCATTATATTTTGTTGTTCTCTGTTAGGTGTTATTTATAATCTTGTTTATCAATAAAAATTTCCAAGAATTGCCTTAGGATGCTTGCATTGCATAATTTGATATGTGTTGGGTAAAAACAAAAACTTCTTCTGTAGTGTTTGAATTTTCATATTTTACTGGAACATGGAAAGTTTCTGAAATTATTACACATATTGTAATATAAATTTTATAGCATGTCCTAAAGTTTCATAATTTATTTACATAAGTACGTTGTTTTCATAAATTCCTACAGACTGTTCTGTTTGGACAGATTGCTGTCATAGTTTTGTTATCTACTTATCCTATAGTTTCCATAGCCTATATTGGTAGATATAAATTTTGGAAATGATAGTATACATTACCTAATGTTTGAAAATTATTGTGCAACTTGTCTTGGCAGTACATAAAGAGTTGACTTATTATTATGTGTACTAACCTATCTCACGAGTTCTTTTCGAGTTTGTGTGGATGAAGTTTTTGAGAATAGGTGAAACCATGATATGGGAGGAATGAACGAGATACAAAAGCTCAAGCTTGGGGATGCCTAAGTCACCCCAAGTAAATATTTCAAGAAGTATCAATAATCTAAGCTTGGGGATGCTACACATCCCACCTCTCTTCATCAACAATTATTGGTTAGCCTATGTTGAGCCTAAATTTTTATTTGTCCACATGATATGTGCTATTCTTGGAGTGCTATTTTTCTTTTGATTGATGTTTAAATAAAATACTTAGATCTGAAAAATCTTTATTGAGAGAGAGAGAGAGAGAAAGTCCTCACATATCTTCACTTATATGTTTTGGAGTAGTTTTGTCATTTACTCTCGTGCTTTACTTATATCCTATGAGTAAATGGTTGAATAAATTGAACATCATAAATCTGAAATTATATATGTTTTATATGCTTATCCCATGGGGAGTAATGGCTTCACATATAAGAAGTATAGGTGGTAAAATTTATTCAAAGTCACTTGAACCATTCATGAAAGAATATTGAAGGAAGAGAGATTTCACATATAAATATACTAGGACATCTTATATGATTGTGATAACCCATTAATTATTTTCAAACTTGAGCAAATTATTTGAAGTTGGACAAGGAATACAACATAATGAGTTACGGTTGCGTATATTGGCATAGAAGTTATATTGTTATGGATCCTCCAACATGTGGTGCTTGCTTCCACCTCATACTAGCCAAAACTTCCGCACCAAGTAGAAATACAACTTCTGCATCCAATCACCCTTAAACCCAAAGTTCTTCCATATGAGTCCACCATACCAACCTATATGCGGTATTTACCTACCGTTCCAAGTAAATTTGCATGTGCCAAACTCTAAACCTTCAAATAATATTCTATTTTGTATGCCCGAATCGCTCATATAATGACTAGGGGTTGTCAGTATCTTTCATGCTAGGTGGGTTATTCTCACGATATATGTTGATTCACTATCATTCACGAGAAAGTGGCCGGTAATAGGGATTCCTAGTCCCGAAATAAAAAAATGCAAATAATTAAACAAAACTCCCCCAAGAATGTTGTTGGTATGGACGGTACCCGTGTATTCAGCTCGCCATGGAGTGTGATTGATTGGTGGAGGGGGAGTAAAAACTTTACCATTCTATTTGGGAACCGCCTATAATGTATCTAGCATGGAAGATACCGAGATCTCTCGGTAGTTATAGTGACAATGAAAGCATACCACACAAAATTATTATTCATCTCTGTTTTAAAATCTCGAGCTCTGGCACCTCTGCAAATCAATGCTTCCCTCTGCGAAGGGCCTATATTTTACTTTTTAGTACTTACCTTTATGCAAGAGTCATGGTGATCTTCACCACTTCCTATATTTCGCCTTTTTCTCTTGGCAAGTGTCATGTGTTGGGGAAAGACTCAAGCATATATGGCCATTCAAATATTTGTGATCATGAATTATTATTGCTGACAGTTACCTATATGATATGATAGTTGAGTATGTGGAATTTGCTAAGTCAAAGCTCTTACATAGACCCTTCCTGAAAATAAGATGAATTGCAATTGTTTGGTGACTGAAAGCATAGTTTGTTAGTCTATACTTTAACATGTGGATAGCTTGTTATTTCATCATGAGAAGGTTTATGAGATTAGCTACTGTTTATGATATATAATGATGCTAGAAAAGTGTTTGGAATTATCATTGATCAAATTTATGCACTATGCTAGCATTCACACTTCATAAATTATTTCTTTTATCATTTACCTACTCGAAGACGAGCAGGAATTAAGCTTGGTGATGCTGATACGTCTCCAACATATATATAATTTAAGAAGTATTCGTACCATGTTTACAATTATTCTATACGATTTTAGTTTGATTTTATTAGAACTAACCCAGAGTCACGCTGTTTTTAGCAGAAGTACCATGGTGTCGTTTTTTGTGCAGAAATAAAAGTTCTCGAAATGGGATGAAAATTCAGTATGATTTTTTCTGGACCAAAAGAGACCCCAGAAGCATTGGAGTTGGGCCAAAAGAGCCACGAGGAGGTCACAAGGCTGCCAGGCATGGCCACCCCCCTCACCGCGCCTAGCAGGCTTGTCACCGCCTCGTGGTCCCCTTGACGTGAGATCGACACCAAAAATTCCTATAAATATAGAAACCTCAGAAAAGAAACCTAGATCGAGAGTCCTGCCGCCGCAAACCTCCAGAGCCACGAAAAACCATTTGGGAGCCCATTCCGGCACCGTGTCGGAGGGGGAAACCATCACCGGAAGCCATCTTCATCATCCTGACGCTCTCCATGACGAGGAGGGAGTAGTTCACCCTCAGGGTTGAGGGTATGTACTAGTAGCTATGTGTTTCATCTCTCTCTCTCTCTCATGTTCTTGAGATGGCACGATCTTGATGTACCGCGAGCTTTATTGATATAGATGAATCATATGGAGTTTCCCCATCTCTATCTTGTTGTGATGAATTGAGTTTTCCCTTTGAAGTTTTCTTATCGGATTGAGTCTTTAAGGATTTGAGAACACTTGTTGTATGTCTTGCGATGGGATGTTCTATTGATCCACTTGATGTATGTTTTGGTGATCAACTTGTGGGTTCCGTGACCTTGGGAATCTATGCATAGGTGTTGGCACACTTTTTTGTCTTGACTTTCCGGTAGAAACCTTGGGGCACTCTTTGAAGTTCTTTGTGTTGGATTGAACATGATGAATCTGAAATTATGTGATGCATATCGTATAATCAAGCCCATGGATACTTGTGGTGACATGGGAGTACCTAGGTGACATTAGGGTTTTGGTTGATGTGTATCTTAAGGTGTTGTTTTAGTACGAACTCTAGGTCTGTTGGTGACACTTATAGGGATAGATCATAAGATTGATCGGAAAGGATAACTTTGAGGTGGTTTCGTACCCTACAATAATTTCTTTGTTAGTTATCCGCTATTTGTGACTTTGGAGTGAACTCTTTGTCGCACGAAGGTATTTACATATGATTCAACTATGCCAATATTGTTGAGAGAAATTGCACTAGTGAAAGTATGTACCCTAGGCCTTGTTTCCAAGCATTTATACAACGTTTTGCTCACTGATTACTATTTGTTACCTTGCTGTTTTTATATTTTCAGATTACAAAAACCTATATCTACCACCCATATTGCACTTGTATCACCATCTCTTCGCCGAACTAGTGCACCTATACAATTTGCCATTGTATTGGGTGGTTGGGGACACAAGAGATTTCTTGTATTTGATTGCAGGGTTGTTTCAAAGAGACCATCTTCATCCTACACCTCCCATGGACTGATAAACCTTAGGCCATCCACTTGAGGGAAAATTGCCACTGTCCTACAAAACTCTGCACTTGGAGGCCCAACACGAGTCTTTTCTGGCGGCCCAAGAAGAAGGTTGTGTAGTAGACATCAAGCTCTTTTCTGGCGCCGTTGCTGGGGAGGTGAGTGCTTGAAGGTATATCTTTATATCTTGCGATCAAATCTTTTAGTTTCTTTGTTTTAACTAGTTTTGTTTTATTAAAGGAAACTAAAAAAATGGAATTGAGGCTGCCTCATATGCTTCATCTTTTTAATGTCTTTCGTGAAAATGATGGAAAGGAAAATTTTGCTCAATTATTAGAAGAAGAAGTTATTAAAATGTCTGGCACTAAATCTTTGAGTGATGAGCATGATTGCAATATTGTTAGTATGAATTCTTTGAATATCCATAGTACTAATGATGATTGCACTAGTCATGATAAAAAAAGACTTCTTATAAGTATGCCAATTTTTGTGAAGTGCACGGAGTTTGTCAAGACATGCCTAAAAGGGAAGATAGATTTTGTAAGAGGTACAAGTATTTAGAAACTAAATGGTTGCAAGAGAGGCTATATGTTTGTGCTGAAAGACTTAATATTTCTCGTCATCCTTGTGAACTTTGCAATGAAAGTGATCATTTTAATTTCCAATGTGTATTATTTCATGATCAAATTGTGTCCAGAAACTGTGATAACCTCATTACCCTTGAGCATCATAATGAAATTAGACTATTTTTGGGGTATGAAGAATTGAAACATAAAACTAAGGATGTTCGAGCTTGGGTCATGAAAATGATTGATTTTGACCTAAATGAAATCTATATGTATTGTGTGGTAAATTGCATTGAGAATCCTTATATTGCCAATTACTTAAATACAAGAAAACAAATAGAAGATGAAGAGAATACTAATGAAGGGGAAGAGGTTTCCTAATATCCTCCTATTTTTTCTTATGATGAATCAGGTAACGAGAATGAGCTTCTTATTCAACCGGCCTCTTCAAAAAGAAGCTTGGAGGAATTAAATGAACCCACACATAATGTGGTGATTATTGATAGGCCTCATGAGAATGAATAAAAAATAGTTGTGGAAGATGATGCACCTGAGGATGATTTTGTTATGCCTATTTCTTGTTGTGATAATTATGATTGGGAAGATAATGATACTTCTTATAATATTGAAAATATTTATGGCACCAACTTGGAGGAGGATGATAATAATTTCTATACTCTTCGTGATATTCATACTATTAATGATGAGAGTGATTATGTTTATGATATGCAAAGCCACAAGCTTGGGGATGCTATGTTTGATGAAGATGATCTTTTTATTCCCCCTACTTTGAATGATCAAATTTGTTATAATGATTACATGCCTCCTACTTATGATGATTATTGTGATGATACTTATGAAATAAAAAGAGTGTTGATTACTACTATGATACTTTTCATAATTATGAATATCCTTTTACTGAATATTACTCTTTTAGTGTGGAACCAATTTGTAGTATTCAACTCTTTTATGATACTCCCACTATTAGTCATGAGAAGAAATTTTGGTAATGATGGTATACAGTATTTATAATTTGGGAATAATTATGAATCTTGTGTTGACAGTACCTATAGCAACCCGACCTGAAAGGTCGAATCTCTGGTGTTTTCATACCATCCCAAGATCATGCTGGTACACACACGGTACATCAATGTATATATCAAAGGGAAATCACACAGCTTTATAAATCGAAATCACATGTCGAGTCCTTTATTACAATAAGAATTACAATAAAGTGGCTGAAGGCCAACTCATGAGAATAACTAATCTTGCGGAAGCTTCAAAGGTAGTTGAGTCCATCTGACTCCAATGGAATCTCACCGAGCGTAGAGCGTATCCTCACTCCTGGTTGGAAAAGTACACTGCAACATGATACGTTGCAGCCGTGTAGGTCAGCATATTCAATATGCCGGCAATGTCACAAAAGAGGGGGTGTAAAGTAAAATCATCTATTCTATATGCATATTCGGCAAGTGGGGCAGTAAGTTTTGCATAAAGCCAATTTTTCCTACAACAAGAGAGGGCAAAAGTTATTACTACAATGTTGGTTAATTAATGAGATGGTTCCACCAACCAATTCTCATACCCAAGTGGTCATTAATACCCACATCAACATAATTAATTGTGTTGAGAATTCCAGATAGTTTCAGTTCCTTTGGCTCAAACTGTCCATGACTGTGGACACGGCTAATTGATTATGTTTGGGTACTCTGCAGAGTTTTGCACACGTTCCCCACAAGATTTGATCGCCTCCGTTGGATTTCTCGCACTTCAGGGTGTTTGAGAAATGGATGACCAAAACATGGTCTTCTAAAGGGTTTCCCTAAGACTCTGTCGGTGCCCATCCTTTCCTACCGTTCTTCTGCATCTCGTAGCATCGCCTGTCCAGGGTCACCACGATATCCAACCAAGCCAGAGCCCATAATGGCTTGTGGCTGTGCAGGTAAGACTTGGGTCTTGAAGCATCCATCCATCTCTTTGTGCCTGGGTGGACCTTTTCGAGTGAATACTAGCACTTCTCCAGCAACACCTAGGCTAACCACAGGTTTCTCCAGGGCGCCGTTCAACCATCATCCATCCAGAGGTATGTCAAAAACTCGAAGTCTTGAAGTCTTGATCATCTTGTAGGTCTTGAAATTATTATCTCACAACTCTCATGAATCTCACAACCAACCCTGTCTACTAATAGCATCGCAAAATTAAATCAACGTTTCCCGGGGCCAATGTGTCAAAGGGTTGAGGGGTGCCTACCACATGATACTACATCAAGTAACCAAGTTTTAAAATTACCTACTTTGCATGCAATTGGGGAGATGGTAGAACTAATCCAATAAAAACATGGGTAAACATCATCAAAGAGACTTGCCTTGCTGACGATCCTCGTACTCAAGTGACTCTAGATAACAAGCTTCGCACTCCGGATGATCTAATGAATCAAACAAAGCACACAATAAGCATACAACTAATAATACAACTCACACAATCAACAAGATTAAACTAAAACAATTCAATAGTAACAATCAAGAGAAAGAATTCAAAACCAATATTTGACTCACAAATTTTTAGTGTCAAAACTAGTACTAATGTAAAATAAAACCAACAACTATTTTAATAACAAAACCATAGTTAACAGAAAAGAAATAATAAAATTTATATTAGTAAACATAATTAAATCCACCAAAACTTTTGTCAAAGGAAATGCTACTAAAATATAATTTTTATAAAACACCACTTAATGAAGATAACTAGAGTTTCCTAGAACATTAGAGTATGACACAAAAATATTATTATTATTATATATATTAAAAAAACAGAACATTACTTAACAGAAACGAATTACTAAGATTCTTTATTAGAAAATAGAAATAAATCTCCTAAATGTTTGTGAAAAGTAAAACTAAATTGCTTTATAAAACTATACCTAATGGAAAAGAATAAAGATTTCCTATAACAATAAGGTATAACACAAACAATTATTTTTTTATTAATAGCAAGTTATTTCACCTAATGTTGCAGCAACAGAACCAAATGAAACAAAAAACAAAAGTTAAACTAACTCAGATTCAAACTAAACTAAACTCAAGCTAACTAAACTCTATTAAGAACTAAACATATTCTGTTTTTGTTAAAAACCCTAACCAAATTGATCCAAAAAGTTCCCAAACTATGTAGGATGATAGGTCTAACTAATACAAACGAGTGGCAAAAAGATTCGTCCAAAAATATATTTTTAAACTCTAGTTATACAGATTTTAGTAATTTAAGAAAATTTGGTTAGATTCAAATTTTAAAGTTCAAATTTGAAATCTAAGACTACAGGATGAAACTGCATGAAGTTTGTGACCTAATGCAAAAAAGAATCAATTAAAAACACTAATTAGTTTAAAAGCTACAACTAAAACAAAAACAGAAAACATTCTGTTTTCTAAAACAAAATAGAAAACAACAAAATTCCTAGCGAACGGACAGGGCTACGTGTCGCCTTCCCATTGGTTGCTAGCGCGTGCGTGTGGGTCTTTGCGGGAAGATGGCCGATGCGAAGTGGGTACCGGTTCGCTGTTCTAAAACGTTCTAATATAGATTGTTCACTTTAGATCCGATGGCTACGGAGACGACGCGAGGCTTACAGAGGGGAGGTCGGGGTTTCCGGCGAGGTCGACGATGGCCGGACGTCGGAGGTGGTCGTGCGGTGGTCGTGCGGTGGTCGGGGGTGGCGTACGAAGAGCTCAGGCGACAGCGGCGAAGATCCGGCGTCGAATGGTGGCGTCAGACGAGGCTAGGGACGACAGAGGCGACGACCTCGTGCTCGGAGAGCTTCGGTCGTCGACCGAACTCCGGCGAGTTGGAGCGTGGTGTTTGTGGGCGTGGGCAGGGGCGCTCGGGGGTGGAATGGAGAGCAAGGAATGCAGGGGCTTTTATAGGCCATGTGCGGGGTCGGGAGAGGGAGAGAGGAGAGAGATCAGCGGAGGAGGGATCTCCGGCGAGGTGGTCTGGCGTGAGGAGGAAAGCGAGCACACTGATGACGCTGTCGGATGGTGGGTCCCGCGTGAAAGTGAGAGAGAGGGCGAGGTTAGCTTGTCGGTGGCGATCCGAAAGGGTCTCGGGAGTAAAGGCTGGTGGGCCGGCCGATTTCTAATTAAACGCTTTAAATCCGTTTCCTTTTCTATTTTTCCAGAGCGTTAAAAACTCTATAGTGCATTCAAATCATTTCCAAACATAGGAAATATATATATATATATCAAAATTATCAAGGGAATAAATTCTATTTAATGAACATTTTTCCTCTATCAAAATGAATACTTCAAAAAATTATTTTTCAGAAAATGCATAATTGATTTTAAATTCTTTTGAGATAAACTTTCAAATAGACCCCTGGTTTTCTTGTTCAAATAATTCACCAAGATGCCCCTAGTGTGGAGTGTCATGTTACCCCTCACTTTTTTTTGAATAATTCCAGAGAGTTTCAAATAGTAGAAACAAGTATATGGAGAAAATGAAAGTGGCCTTTTAGAAATCCAAAAGAAGAACTTCAACAATTCACTTCATTCAAACAATGTGATGATGATGCATAGCTATATTTCATAACATTCCAAAATGAAATTTTGGGATGTTACAAACCTACCCACCTTAAGATGAATCTCGCCCTCGAGATTCGGGTTGGCTAGAAAATAGGTGCAGGTGGTCTCTACGAAGAACTTCTTCGCGTTCCCAGGTGGATTCTTCCTCGGTGTGGTGACTCCACAGAACCTTACAAAACTTGATGGTCTTCCTACGGGTAACTCTGTTGGTAGTCTCGAGGATTCTGACAGGCTTCTCCTCGTAGGTCAGGTCACTGTCAAGTTGTATGGCCTCTAGGGGCACTGTGTCTCTCAAAGGAATATCAGCCATCTCAGCATGGCATTTCTTCAGCTGGGAAACATCGAAAACATCATGAACTCCGGACAATCCTTCCGGGAATTCCAGCTTGTATGCAACTTCGCCTCTACATTCAAGAATTTTGTAGGGGCCTATGAATCTAGGTGCTAACTTTTCTTTAACACCAAACCTCTTGATTCCTCGAAGTGGGGACACACGAAGGTATGCTCGGTCTCCCACTTCATAAGTCACTTCCTTGCGTTTGCTGTCAGCATAGCTCTTCTGGCGGGATTGAGCTATCTTGAGTCTGTCTCGAATCAGTTTGACCTTTTCTTCAGAATCTCGGATAAGATCGGGACCAAAAAGTTTTCGGTCTCCAACACCATCCCACATCAATGGTGTTCTGCACCTCCTTCCGTATAAAGCTTCAAAAGGGGCCATCTTCAGACTAGTCTGATAACTGTTGTTGTATAGGAACTCTACGTAAGGTAAGTTGACATCCCAACTAGACCCATAGTCAAGCGCACAAGCTCTCAACATGTCCTCCAAGATCTGGTTGACTCTCTCGGTCTGTCCATCGGTCCGCGGATGAAAAGTTGTACTGAATTCTAGTCTTGTACCCAAAGTTTCATGTAACTGATGCCAAAACTTTGAGGTAAATTGTGTTCCTCTATCTGAAATGATACTCCTTAGAACTCCATGCAGACATACGATCCTGGTCATATATATCTTGGCTAACTTAGCACTGGTATAGGTGGTCTTCACTGGAATGAAATGAGCCACCTTGGTCAAGCGATCGACCACTACCCAGATGGAATCATAACCTGAACGGGTCCTGGGTAATCCTGTGATGAAGTCCATACCAAGCTTATCCCATTTCCACTCGGGTATCGGCAAAGGTTGGAGTAACCCTGCTGGTTTCTGATGTTCCGCCTTTACTCGCTGACAAACATCACATACCGCAACATGTTTGGCAATATCCTTCTTCATACCTGTCCACCAGTAACTTTCCTTCAAATCCAGGTACATCTTGGTGTTGCCTGGGTGTATCTAGTAGGGTGAATCGTGGGCTTCTTGAAGTATCAACTTCCTGAGCTCTGGGTCATTGGGCACATAGATTCGGTTCTCGAACCATAGAGTACCTTTTTCATCTTCACGAAAGTCTTTAGCTTTTCCATCCTTCATCCTCTGCTTTCTCTCAGCTATCTCCTTGTCCGATTTCTGGGCTATACGAATTCTTTCGGTCAAGGTTGACTGCATCTCTAGTGTGGTAACATATCCTTTTGGAACTATCTCTAGCCGGAGCTCTCTGAGATCATCGGTTAACTCCTGGGGTAATCCTCCTTCTATGAGTGTGTTCACATAACTCTTCCGACTCAAAGCATCTGCTACAACGTTTGCCTTTCCTGGATGGTAATGCAGTCTCATGTCATAGTCCTTGATTAACTCTGGCCATCTCCTTTGTCTGAGGTTCAACTCCTTCTGTGTGAAGATATACTTCAGGCTTTTATGATCAGTGTAAACATCACAACTATATCCGATAAGGAAATGTCTCCAGGTCTTGAGTGCGTGCACTACGGCTGCTAGTTCCAAATCATGGATGGCATAGTTCAACTCATGAGGTCGTAGCTGTCTGGATGCATAGGCTACAACTTTTCCCTCCTGCATGAGTACTCCTCCAAGTCCTTGACGTGATGCGTCACAATAAACCTAGAAGTCCTTTCGAATATTTGGCAGAATCAACACTGGGGCTATGACCAAACGTTTCTTGAACTCCTGGAAACTAGCTTCACATTCCTCAGTCCAAATATACTTAGACTCTTTCTTCAACAACTCTGTCATGGGCTTGGCAATCTTTGAGAAATTCTCAATGAACCTCCGGTAATATCCGGCAAGTCCGAGAAAACTGCGGATCTCCTTAACTGAGGTGGGTGACTTCCACTCAGTGACTGCTTCAACCTTAGTGGGGTCTACTGCTATTCCTTCTCCGGAAATAACATGTCCAAGGAATCCGACTTCCGTCAGCCAGAATTCACATTTACTGAACTTGGCATATAACTGATGCTTTGTAAGCTTCTCCAAAACTAGACGCAAGTGTTCCTTGTGTTCTTCCTCGCTCTTGGAGAATATCAAAATGTCATCAATGAACACCACGACAAACTTGTCCAGATAATCCATAAACATTTTGTTCATCATATTCATGAAGTAGGCAGGAGCATTAGTCAAACCAAAAGACATGACTATATACTCATATAAGCCATACCTTGTGGTGAAGGCTGTTTTGGGTATATCCTGTTCATGAATTTTCAATTGGTGATACCCTGATCGAAGATCGATCTTGGAGAATACTTTGACTCCTACTAGCTGATCAAACAAGTCATTCATCATCGGCAGAGGGTACTTGTTCTTGGTAGTCACCTCGTTCAATGTACGATAATCGACCACCATCCTCAAGGTTTTATCTTTCTTCTCCACCAAAAGAACTTGGGCGAATATATCCCTTATCCAATAACTCCTTAATCTGCTTCTTGATTTCTACTAAATCATTTGCGGGCATCCGATAGGGTCTCTTGGAAATTGGGGCTGTTCCAGGTAGTAACTCTATTGGAAATGCAATCTCTCTATCTGGTGGCATGCTTGGTAATTCCTCCGGGGATACATCTGGAAAGTCTTGTACCACCAGAACTTCCTCCTGAATCACTCCTGTGAGGGACTTTAACCGAGCACTCATCCGTGTGCGTCGGGATACATACTTAATCCTCTTGTTCTCCGGGGTGGTGAGTAAAATAGACTTGTTGGGACAATCAAGGTTTCCTTCATACTTGGTCATCCAATCCATGCCTAGGATTACATCCAATCCCTGGGATTCTAAGACGATGAGGTATGTGGGAAAAACATGATTTCCTATATGGAGTTTCAATCCGTGGCATCCTATCCCTGCCATCATCATACCTCCTGGGGAATTGACCTTAATGGGCTGACTAAGGGTTCCGGTGGGTAAACCATACTTTTACACAACTACCCTTGATATGAATGAATGAGTTGCACCAGAATAAAAAAGTACCATAACTAGACGTGAATGCAATAAAAACTTACCAACCACAGTCTCGGGCTGATCATAGATTTCTTCCACATCAATGTGGTTCACCTGAGCATGGGGAAGAGGATTGCGTTTCTTAGATGCGGGGTTGCCGTTGTTGTTGCCGTTTCCATTTCCTTGCTTGTTCTCAGGACATTCAGTGGCATAGTGCCCTGTCTTCTGGCACTTGAAATAGGTGATATGGTTCAGATCCTTCTGAGCTGGAGCGGGACGGAGCTGGTTGTCATTCCCACTTCCATTGTCGTTCTTGAAGTTGCCATTGTTGGGACGATTATTCCCATTTCCTCCATGGTTGTGGCCTCCATGGTTGTGCACGTGATGAGTGTGTCCTCCATACTTACCGGTCCCTGATCCGGTATTCCCTGAATACGGGGAGTAGTGGGGCTTCTGTTGAGCTCCAGAGTTAGACTTCCCCTGTCCATACTTCCTCTTGCGGTTTTCAATTTGCTGCTGCTTCCCCTCCAAGATGAGGGCCTTGTCTACCAGCTCCTGGTAGTTGTTGAAAGTAGCCACCATCAGCTGCACGCTCAACTCATCGTTGACTCCTTCCAGGAACTTCTCTTGTTTGGCTGCATGTTCGGCTACATCTCCTGGTCCATAACGAGCCAACATGCTGAATTCATCCACATACTGGGCCACGGAGCGGTTCCCCTGGCGTAAGTTGCGAAACTCACGCTTCCTCAGACTCATGGCTCCAGCTGAGACATGAGCGGTGCGGAAAGCTAGCTTGAACTGCTCCCAAGTCACACCAGCAATGGGGTATGTGGTGGTGTAGTTCTCCCACCATGAAGCTGCTGGTCCCTCCAGTTGATGGGCGGCAAAGCGCACCTTTTTAGCCTCAGTACATCCAGCGGTGGTGAGTTCCCTCTCCATCTTGCGGAGCCAATCATCTGCCACAATGGGCTCAGTGCTACTGGAGAAAGTGGGTGGATTCAGCCTCAGAAAACGGGTGAGGTTGTCGCCCTGAGGTGGAGGGTGGTTGTTGTGGTTGTTGGTCTGGTTCTGGATCACCAGCTGCATCAGGGCATTCTGCTGCTCGAGGAGTTGTGTGAGTTCCGGCGGGAAGGTGAAATCGGGCTCACGTCGCGAAGGCATTCTTGCTGTTTTCAGAGGGGTGAGAGTTAGAATAGAACAAGGGCCTAAAAGAAAGTTTCACTACCAAATGCAATGCAACAAACATATCACACCAAACACTCATTCATTTATTCAACTCAATGTTCAAACATCGAGATACAAGTCTCAAATCAAACTAAGCATCGACCTACGCTTTAACGACGAAAATAAAGATACATGGGGGCATAACTAAAGTTCTCCTGAAAATTCCATGGTAATGTGGCCTCCTCCGGTGGCGCTCTCCTCATAGTCATCATCGTTGCTGATCAAGGGAGCCATGTCTCCTTCTGGGTGAAGATTTTCCCCCATGTCTAGCTGTTCCTCTAGAGTTGCAATGCGAGTGTTCAGCTTCTCGACCCCCTCTAAGAAATCCTTCACTTCATGCTCATGCTCGTACTTGGCTTCGCATAGGTCAGCCTCGAGGTCAAGCTCGCGGTTCATCAGCCGCTTGATCGTCTTCGTGTCTGCATGTACCCGAAGCTCCAAAGTCCTGATGTGCGTCTCCAAAGTCTGGATATAGGAAAGGGTGGAGTCTTCAGTGGGAGTGTTTATGATATTTCCATTGGCATCCCTGCGGCAAACCATGCCGAGTCCTGGCGAAATGGGACCACCCCTGTATTCCTCCTGAATACGCCCGAGGGCACGGTGAATCGCCATATCCCTCCCAAGAATCCAGCTGGGTGCCACAAATTTGAAGTCAATGGGTTCTTTATGATTTCCAAAGGTCTTTCCGGGGATGTGCACCTTGATCCTGTAGCGACCGTCTTGTGGAAAAGACATGATAGGAGTCTTGGTGATGCTTGGCAAAGCGATCCTTACATCCCTGACGATCTTCACCAGCTCTTTGACAAAGGGCATCGTCGCGTCAGGCTGGCAAAACTCCGTGAACAAAACTGGGGTGAAGGTGGCCATCTAGAAAGGTTGAAATAAATCGGAGGGAAGTCAGAAATGAACAGATGAGAGTATAAGAATTTTAAAGACAAAAAAAATCCTAAGGCTTTTCCAATCCTAGACGTTACGTCCTACGATCAGCGTGTGCTCTAATACCATTTCTGTAGCGACCCGACCTGAAAGGTCGAATCTCCGGTGTTTCCGTAGCATCCCAACATCATGCTGGTACACACACGGTACATCAATGTATATATCAAAGGGAAATCACACATCTTTATAAATCTAAATCTCATGTCGAGTCCTTTATTACAATAAGAATTACAATAAAGTGGCTGAAGGCCAACTCATGACAATAACTAATCTTGCGGAAGCTTCAAAGGTAGTTGAGTCCATCTGACTCCAAGGGCATCTCACCGAGCGTAGAGCGTATCCTCACTCCTGGTCAGAAAAGTACTCTGCAACATGATACGTTGCAGCCGTGTAGGCAGTATATTGAATATGTCGGCAATGTCACAAAAGAGGGGGTGTAAAGTAAAATCATCTATTCTATATCCATATTTGGCAAGTGGGCCCTAAGTTTTGCATAAAGCCAATTTTTCCTACAACAAGAGAGGGCAAAAGTTATTACTACAATGTTGGTTGATTAATGAGATGGTTCCTCCAACCGATTCTCATACCCAAGTTGTCATTAATACCCAAATCAACATAATTAATTGTGTTGAGAATTCCAGATAGTTTCAGTTCCTTTGGCTCAAACTGTCCATGACCATGGACACGGCTAATCGATTAGGTTTGGGTACTCTACAGAGTTTTGCACACGTTCCCCACAAGATTTGATCGCCTCCATTGGATTTCTCGCACTTCAGGGTGTTTGAGAAACGGATGACCAAAACATGGTCTTCTAAAGGGTTTCCCTGAGAGTCTGTCGGTGCCCATCCTTTCCTACTGTTCTTCTACATCTCGTAGCACCGCCTGTCTAGGGTCACCACGATATCCAACCAAGCCAGAGCCCATAATGGCTTGCGGCTGTGCAGGTAAGCCTTGGGTCTTGAAGCATCCATCCATCTCTTTGTGCCTGGGTGGACCTTTCCGCGTGAATACTGGCACTTCTCCAACAACACCTAGGCTAACCACTAGTTTCTCCTGGGCGCTGTTCAACCATCATCCACCCAGAGGTATGTTGAAAACTCGGAGTCTTGAAGTCTTGATCATCTTGTAGGTCTTGAAATTATTATCTCACAACTCTCATGAATCTCACAACCAACCCTATCTACTAATAGCATAGCAAAATTAAATCAACGTTTCTCGGGGCCAATGTGTCAAAGGGTTGAGGGGTGCCTACCACATGATACTACATCAAGTAACCAAGTTTTCAAATTACCTACTTTGCATGCAATTGGGGAGATGGTAGAACTAAGGCAATAAAAACATGGGTAAACATGATGAAAGTGACTTGCCTTGCTGACGATCCTCATACTCAAGTGACTCTAGATAACAAGCTTCGCACTCCGGATGATCTAACGAATTAAACAAAGCACACAATAAGCATACAACTAATAATACAACTCACACAATCAGCAAGATTAAACTAAAAGAATTCAATAGTAACAATCAAGAGAAATAATTCAAAACCAATATTTGACTCACAAATTTTTAGTGTCAAAAGTACTACTAATATAAAATAAAACCAACAACTATTTCAATAACAAAACCATAGTTAACAGAAAATAAATAATAAAATTTATATTAGTAAACATAATTAAATCCACTAAAACTTTTGTGAAAAGAAATGCTACTAAAATATAATTTTTATAAAACACCACTTAATGAAGATAACTAGAGTTTCCTATAACATTAGAGTATGACACAAAAATATTATTATTATATATATATTTAAAAAAACAGAACATTACTTAACATAAAAGAATTACTAAGATTCTTTATTCGAAAATAGATTAAATATCCTAAATGTTTGTGAAAAGTAAAACTAAATTGCTTTATAAAACTATACCTGATGGAAAAGAATAAAGATTTCCTATAACAATAAGGTATAAAACTAAACAATTTTTTATTATTATTAATATCAAGTTATTTCACCTAATTTTGAAACAACAGAACCAAATGAAACTAAAAACAAAAGTCAAACTAACTCAGATTCAAGCTAAACTAAAATCAAACTAACTAAACTCTATTAAGAACTAAATAGATTCTGTTTTTGTTAAAAACCCTAACCAAATTCATCCTAAAAATTCCCAAACTATGTAGGATGATAGGTCTAACTAATACAAACCAGTGGCAAAAAGATTCGTACAAAAATATATTTTTAAACTCTAGTCATACAGATTTTAGTAATTTAAGCAAATTTGGTTAGATTCAAATTTTAAAGTTCAAATTTGAAATCTAAGACTACCGGATGAAACTACATGAAATTTGTGATCTAATGCAAAAAGAATCAATTAAAAGCACTAATTAGTTTAAAAGCTACAACTAAAACAAAAACAGAAAACATTCTCTTTTCTAAAACAAAACAGAAAAGAACAAAATTCCTAGCGAACGGACTGGGCTACGTGGCGGCTTCCTATTGGTTGCTAGCGCGTGCATGTGGGTGTTTGCGGGTGGATGACCAATGCAAAGTGGGTACTGGTTCGCTATTTTAAAACGTTCTAATCTAGATCGTTGGCTTTAGATCCGACGGCTACGGAGGGGGCGCGGGGCTTACAGAGGGGAGGTCGGGGTTTCCGGCGAGGTCGACGGCGGCCGGACGTAGGAGGTGGTCGTGCGGTGGTTGTACGGTGGTCGGGGGTGGTGTCTGAAGAGCTCAGGCAACGGCGGCGAAGATCCGGCTTCGAATGGTGGCGTCAGACGAGGCTGGGTACGACGGAGGCGACGGCCTCGTGCTCGAAGAGCTTCGGTCGTCGACCGAACTCCGGCGAGGTGGAGCATGGTGTTTGTGGGCGTGGGCAGGGGCGCTCGGGGGTGGAACGGAGAGCGGAGAATGTAGGGGCTTTTATAGGCCAGGTGCGGGGTCAGGAGAGCGAGAGAGGAGAGAGATCAGCGGAGGAGGGATCTCCGGCGAGGTGGTCTGGCGCGTGGAGGAAGGTGAGCACACTGATGACGCTGTCGGATGGTGAGTCCTGCGCGACAATGAGAGAGAGGTCGAGGTTAGCGCATCGGTGGCCGATCCGAAAGGGTCTCGGGAGTAAAGGCTGGTGGGCCGGCCGATTTCTAATTAAACACTTTAAATCCGTTTGCTTTTCTATTTTTCTAGAGCGTTAAAAACTCTTTAATGCGTTCAACTCATTTCCAAACATAGGTAATATATATATAGAAATGGTCAGGGGAATAAATTCTATTTAATGAACATTTTTTCTCTGTCAAAATAAATACTTCAAAAAAATTATTTTTCAGAAAATGCATAATTGATTTTAAATTCTTTTGAGATAAACTTTCAAATAGACCCCTGGTTTTATTGTTCAAATAATTCACCAAGATGCCCCTCGTGTGGAGTGTCATGTTACTCCTCTCTTTTTTTGAATAATTCCAGAGAGTTTCAAATAGTAGAAACAAGTATATGGAGAAAATGAAAGTGGCCTTTTAGAAATCCAAAAGAAGAACTTCAACAATTCACTTCATTCAAACAATGTGATGATGATGCATAGATATATTTCATAAAATTCCAAAATGAAATTTTGGGATGTTACAGTACCTCAGTGATTGATCTATCTTTATTACACTAACTCTTCTCACACAGTTCCGTTAAGTTTTGTGTGATTGAAGTTTTCAAGTTTTGGGCGAGACACCAATATGAAGAGAATAAGGAGTGACAAGAACCTAATATTGGGGATTCCCAAGGCACACCCAATGTAATATTCAATGAATATTCAAGCGTCTAAGCTTGGGGATGCCCCAAAAGGCATCCCCTCTTTCGTCTTCAACACTATCGGTATATGTTACTTGGAGCTATATTTTTATTTGTCACATAATATGAGTTTTCCTTGGAGTGTCATTATATTTTGTTGTTCTATGTTAGGTGTTATTTATAATCTTGTTTATCAATAAAAAGTTCCAAGAATTGCCTTAGGATGCTTGCATTGCATAATTTGATATGTGTTGGGTAAAAACAAAAACTTCTTCTGTAGTGTTTGAATTTTCATATTTTACTAGAACATGGAAAGTTTCTGAAATTATTACACATATTGTAATATAAATTTTATAGCATGTCCTAAAGTTTCATAATTTATTTACATAAGTACGTTGTTTTCATAAATTCCTACAGACTGTTCTGTTTGGACAGATTGCTGTCATAGTTTTGTTATCTACTTATCCTATAGTTTCCATAGCCTATATTGGTAGATATAAATTTTGGAAATGATAGTATACATTACCTAATGTTTGAAAATTATTGTGCAACTTGTCTTGGCAGTACATAAAGAGTTGACTTATTATTATGTGTACTAACCTATCTCACGAGTTCTTTTCGAGTTTGTGTGGATGAAGTTTTTGAGAATAGGTGAAACCATGATATGGGAGGAATGAAGGAGATACAAAAGCTCAAGCTTGGGGATGCCTAAGTCACCCCAAGTAAATATTTCAAGAAGTATCAATAATCTAAGCTTGGGGATGCTACACATCCCACCTCTCTTCATCAACAATTATTGGTTAGCCTATGTTGAGCCTAAATTTTTATTTGTCCACATGATATGTGCTATTCTTGGAGTGCTATTTTTCTTTTGATTGATGTTTAAATAAAATACTTAGATCTGAAAAATCTTTATTGAGAGAGAGAGAGAGAGAAAGTCCTCACATATCTTCACTTATATGTTTTGGAGTAGTTTTGTCATTTACTCTCGTGCTTTACTTATATCCTATGAGTAAATGGTTGAATAAATTGAACATCATAAATCTGAAATTATATATGTTTTATATGCTTATCCCATGGGGAGTAATGGCTTCACATATAAGAAGTATAGGTGGTAAAATTTATTCAAAGTCACTTGAACCATTCATGAAAGAATATTGAAGGAAGAGAGATTTCACATATAAATATACTAGGACATCTTATATGATTGTGATAACCCATTAATTATTTTCAAACTTGAGCAAATTATTTGAAGCTGGACAAGGAATACAACATAATGAGTTATGGTTGCGTATATTGGCATAGAATTTATATTGTTATGGATCCTCCAACATGTGGTGCTTGCTTCCACCTCATACTAGCCAAAACTTCCGCACCAAGTAGAAATACTACTTGTGCATCCAATCACCCTTAAACCCAAAGTTCTTCCATATGAGTCCACCATACCAACCTATATGCGGTATTTACCTACCGTTCCAAGTAAATTTGCATGTGCCAAACTCTAAACCTTCAAATAATATTCTATTTTGTATGCCCGAATCGCTCATATAATGACTAGGGGTTGTCAGTATCTTCCATGCTAGGTGGGTTATTCTCACGATATATGTTGATTCACTATCATTCACGAGAAAGTGGCTGGTAATAGGGATTCCTAGTCCCGAAATAAAAAAATGCAAATAATTAAACAAAACTCCCCCAAGAATGTTGTTGGTATGGACGGTACCCGTGTATTCAGCTCGCCATGGAGTGTGATTGATTGGTGGAGGGGAAGTAAAAACTTTACCATTCTATTTGGGAACCGCCTATAATGTATCTAGCATGGAAGATACCGAGATCTCTCGGTTGTTATAGTGACAATGAAAGCATACCACACAAAATTATTATTCATCTCTGTTTTAAAATCTCGAGCTCTGGCACCTCTGCAAATCAATGCTTCCCTCTGCGAAGGGCCTATATTTTACTTTCTAGTACTTACCTTTATGCAAGAGTCATGGTGATCTTCACCACTTCCTATAATTCGCCTTTTTCTCTTGGCAAGTGTCATGTGTTGGGGAAAGACTCAACCATATATGGCCATTCAAATATTTGTGATCATGAATTATTATTGCTGACAGTTACCTATATGATATGATAGTTGAGTATGTGGAATTTGCTAAGTCAAAGCTCTTACATAGACCCTTCCTGAAAATAGGATGAATTGCAATTGTTTGGTGACTGAAAGCATAGTTTGTTAGTCTATACTTTAACATGTGGATAGCTTGTTATTTCATCATGAGAAGGTTTATGAGATTAGCTACTGTTTATGATATATAATGATGCTAGAAAAAGTGTTTGGAATTATCATTGATCAAATTTATGCACTATGCTAGCATTCACACTTCATAAATTATTTCTTTTATCATTTACCTACTCGAAGACGAGCAGGAATTAAGCTTGGTGATGCAGATACGTCTCCAACATATATATAATTTAAGAAGTATTCATACCATGTTTACAATTATTCTATACGATTTTAGTATGATTTTATTAGAACTAACCCGGAGTCACGCTGTTTTTAGCAGAAGTACCATGGTGTCGTTTTTTGTGCAGAAATAAAAGTTCTCGAAATGGGATGAAAATTTAGTATGATTTTTTCTGGACCAAAAGAGACCCCAGAAGCATTGGAGTTGGGCCAAAAGAGCCACGAGGAGGTCACAAGGCTGCCAGGCATGGCCACCCCCCTCACCGCGCCTAGCAGGCTTGTCACCGCCTCGTGGTCCCCTTGACGTGAGATCGACACCAAAAATTCTTATAAATATAGAAACCTCAGAAAAGAAACCTAGATCGAGAGTCCTGCCACCGCAAACCTCCAGAGCCACGAAAAACCATTTGGGAGCCCATTCCGGCACCGTGTCGGAGGGGGAAACCATCACCGGAAGCCATCTTCATCATCCTGACGCTCTCCATGACGAGGAGGGAGTAGTTCACCCTCAGGGTTGAGGGTATGTACTAGTAGCTATGTGTTTCATCTCTTTCTCTCTCTCATGTTCTTGAGATGGCACGATCTTGATGTACCGCGAGCCTTATTGATATAGATGAATCATATGGAGTTTCCCCATCTCTATCTTGTTGTGATGAATTGAGTTTTCCCTTTGAAGTTTTCTTATCGGATTGAGTCTTTAAGGATTTGAGAACACTTGTTGTATGTCTTGCGATGGGATATCCGTGGTGAAAATGGGATGTTCTATTGATCCACTTGATGTATGTTTTGGTGATCAACTTGTGGGTTCCGTGACCTTGGGAATCTATGCATAGGTGTTGGCACACGTTTTTGTCTTGACTTTCCGGTAGAAACCTTGGGGCACTCTTTGAAGTTCTTTGTGTTGGATTGAACATGATGAATCTGAAATTATGTGATGCATATCGTATAATCAAGCCCATGGATACTTGTGGTGACATTGGAGTACCTAGGTGACATTAGGGTTTTGGTTGATGTGTATCTTAAGGTGTTATTTTAGTACAAACTCTAGGGCTGTTCGTGAAACTTATAGGGATAGCTCATCAGATTGATCGAAAAGGATAACTTTGAGGTGGTTTCGTATCCTACAATAATTTCTCCATTAGTTCTCCGCTATTTGTGACTTTGGAGTGAACTCTTTGTTGCACGAGAGGTATTTACATATGATTCAACTATGCAAATATTGTTGAGAGAAATTGCACTAGTGAAAGTATGGACCCTAGGCCTTGTTTCCAAGCATTTATACAACGTTTCGCTCGCCATCTACTATTTGTTACCTTTCTATTTTTAGATTTTTAGATTACAAAAACCTATATATACCATCCATATTGCACTTGTCTCACCATCTCTTTGCCGAACTAGTGCACCTATACAATTTGCCATTGTATTGGGTGTGTTGGGGACACAAGAGATTTCTTGTAGTTGATTGCAGGGTTGTTTGAGAGATACCTTCTTCATCGTACACCTCCCACGGATTGATAAACCTTAGGCCATCCACTTGAGGGAAAATTGTCATTGTCCTACAAAACTCTGCGCTTGGAGGCCCAACATGAGTCTACAAGAAGAAGGTTGTGTAGTAGACATCACTAAGCACCGACCCCAAAGTCAAACCGGTCAAAGAATACTTGCATCGATCCTTCATGGAGAAGCGCAAGCCGATTGGCGAAGTGATAGCCCGGCTCCTAGATGTTGAGTTCATTCGCGAAATATACCACTCCGAGTGGCTCACAAATGTCGTCTTGGCGCCCAAGAAGGATAAATCACTCTGAATGTGTATTGACTTCAAGCACCTCAATCAGGCATGTCCGAATGATCATTTCCCTTTACCTCGGATAGACCAAATAGTGGACTCTACTGCCGGATGCGAACACCTGTCGTTCCTGGATGCGCACTCTGGGTACCACCAGATCTGAATGTATGGTCCTGATGAAATAAAGACAGCCTTCGTCACCCCATTCGGGTGTTTCTATTATATCATGATGCCTTTCGGTTTGAAGAATGCCGGAGCTACGTTCCAGCGAATGATCCAAAAATGCCTCCAGAAACAGATCAGTCGGAATGTTGAGGCCTACATGGACGATATTGTGGTCAAGTCCAGGAAAGGTTACGACCTCCTGGTAGACCTTGCCAAAAGCTTCACCAATTTATGGTGCTTTGGAATAAAACTAAATCTAGCCAAGTGCACATTCGGAGTAACCACAGGAAAGTTACTCGATTTCCTTGTTTCCAAATGAGGGATCGACGCTAACCAAGACAAGACCAGAGCCATAGTCCGAATAAAGCAGCCAGAGCACCTACATGAGTAAAAAGGTTGACAGGTTGCCTTGTAGCTCTAAGCCGATTCATCTGAAGACTCGGTGAAAAAGCCCTCCCGTTTTACCGAATGATGATGAAATCAGACAGATTCAAGTGGACTCCTGAGGCACAAGCAGCATTTGACGAACTCAAGGGCCTGCTTTCCACCAAGCAGGTGTTACCTGCTCTGGGCAGTCGGGAACCACTTCTCCTGTATATTGCGGCTACTAACCAAGTGGTGAGCACCATACTGGAAGTTGAGCATGAAGAGCCAGGCAAAACATTCAAAGTCCAAAGACCCATCTATTACATCTCAGAAGTTTTGACTCCTTTGAAGCATAGGTACCCACATTACCAGAAGTTGGTTTAAAGTATTTACTTGACTGCAAAGAAGGTGGTTCATTATTTTCGACACCACTCGGTAATGGTCGTCAGGAATGCTCCCTTGTCGGAGATCTTACACAACTAAGATGCATCTGGCAGAGTGGAAAAATGGGCAATTGAGCTCCTTCCACTGGATATCAAGTTTGCAGCCAAGAAGCGATCAAGTCCCAGGCATTGGTCGATTTTATGGCCGAGTGGATTGAGCAAGAGCAGCCGACCCCGAGTGTTTCCGAACATTGGACCATGTACTTTGATGGATGCAAGATGCTCAATGGTTCAGGGGCTGGCGTTGTCCTCATTTCTCCCAAAGGAGACCGATTGACCTATGTCCTTCAAATCCATTTTGATTCATAAAACAATGAGGCCGAGTACGAAGCTCTCTTATATGGACTCCGAATGGCCATTTCACTCAGCGTCCGTCGCCTAATGGTTTACAGAGATTCGGACCTCGTTGTCAATCAAGTGATGAAAGAATGGGACATTCGAAGCCCAACCATGAAAGGTTACTGCAACGCAGTTAGAAAGCTGGAGAAAAGTCTTGAAGGTTTGGAGCTACATCATATTTCCCATGCTAAGAATCAAGCAGCAGATGACCTAGCAAACATTGGTTCCACTCGGTGGGCAGTTCCCAAGGATATATTCCTCAAACATCTGCGTGTCCCTACAATTGCATAAGACCCCTTTCACAGAGGAGTCCTCGCAAGCAGTCGGTCATTCAAATCTAACTGAGGTTGAAGTACCGGCTGTGGTTGATCTAGTCCAAGAAATGCTAGTAATCATTCCTGAGTGGACTCATCCCTACTTAGCATATCTGCTCCGGCAAGAACTCCCTGAAGATGAAGAAGAAGCTCGCCAGATCGTCCGCTGGTCTAAATCATTTGAAGTCGTGGGAGATCGGTTGTACAAGAAAAGCACCACGTGAGTCACTCAGAAATGCATCTCCCCCCGAAGATAGACTCTAGATTCTGCATGACATTCAGTCAGGGACTTGTGGCCATCACACGTCCTATCGGAGACTAGTCATCAAGGCCTTTCGAGAAGGTTTTTACAGGCCTCGAGCAAATGGAACTACCAAGGAGCTGGTGGACAAGTGTGTCGGATGTTAGTTCTATAAGAACAAGTCTCACTAGCCCGCCTCCGCACTAAAGACGATTCCGCTCACTTGGTTGTTCGTCCTGTGGGGCCTTGACATAGTTACACCCCTGAGGACATGTTCGAGTGGATTCACCCACCTGCTCGTAGCCATCGATAAATTCACTAAGTGGATTGACGCTAAGCCCATCAAGAGTTTGGATGTAGGCACTGCCGTCAGCTTCATTCGACCGATTATCTATAGATTCGGCATGCCACACGACATCATCATGGATAATGGGAAGAACTTTGAAGCGTATGAATTCCGTGATTTTTGCTACTCACAAGGCACTCGGGTTAATTACGCCTCCGTGGCTAACCCATAGTCAAATGGACAAGCACAGCGAGCAAACGGAATGATACTCCAAGGATTGAAACCCCGACTGATGAGAGATCTGAAGCATGCTGCTAGTGTTGGAAATATGCCCTAGAGGCAATAATAAATTAGTTATTATCATATTTCCTTGTTCATGATAATCGTTTATTATCCATGCTATAATTGTATTGATCGGAGACTTAGATGCATGTGTGGATACATAGACAAAACCATGTCCCTAGTATGCCTCTAATAGACTAGCTCGTTGATCAAAAGATGGTTAAGGTTTCCTAGCCATGGACATGAGATGTCATTTGATAACGGGGTCACATCATTAGGAGAATGATGTGATGGACAAGACCCAAACTACAAACGTAGCATATGATCGTGTCAGTTTATTGCTACTGTTTTCCGCATGTCAAGTATGTGTTCCTATGACCATGAGATCATGCAACTCATAGATATCGGAGGAGTGCCTTGTGTGTATCAAACGTCGCAACATAACTGGGTGACTATAAAGGTGCTCTACAGGTATCTCCGATGGTGTCTGTTGAGTTGGCATGGATCGAGACTGGGATTTGTTACTCCGTGTGACGGAGAGGTATCTCGGGGCCCACTCGGTAATGCAACATCACAATAAGCCTTGCAAGCAATGTGACTAATTGTTAGTTGCGGGATCTTGTATTACGGAACGAGTAAAGAGACCTGCCGGTAACGAGGTTGAACTAGGTATGGAGATACCGACGATCGAATCTCGGGCAAGTAACATACCGAAGAACAAAGGGAACGTTATACGGGATTAACTGAATCCTTGACATAGAGGTTCGACCGATAAAGATCTTCATAGAATATGTAGGAACCGATGTGGACGTCCAGGTCCCTCCATTGGTTATTGACCGTAGAGGTGTCTCGGTCATGTCTACATAGTTCTCGAACCCGCACGGTCTGCACACTTAAGGTTCGGTGACGTTTCGGTAGTGTAGAGTTATGTATGGTGGTGACCGAAGTTTGTTCGGAGTCCCGGATGATATCCCGGACGTCACGAGGAGCTCCGTAATGGTCCGGAGGTAAAGATTCATATATAGGAAGTCCCAGTTTGGTTTCTGGAAAAGTTTCGGGCTCATCGGTAGTGTACCGGGAGTGCCGGTAGTGTACCGGGAGTGCCGGTAGTGTACCGGGAGGCCTCCGGGAGGGATATTTCGACCCCAAGAGGTCCATGGGCTGTGGGAGAATAATAACCAGCCCTTAGTGGGCTGCGAAAACAGCCACAAAGGCCCATGGCGCAGGAGAGAAAGTCCTAAAGCAAAAAGTGGAAAATCAGCCAATAGGAGGCAATCCTACTCCAACTAGGATTGGAGGTGAAGTAGGATTGCTTCCCACCTCCTATTTCGCCTGACCCAAAGGCCTTGGCTGACTCTCCTCTCCTATCCTCCTATATATACTAGTGGATTGGGTGGTTTTGGACAGAATTTCCGGCCACGTGCTACCCGTTTCACCGGTGCACAGTTTCTCCTCTAGATTGGTTTTCTGCAGCGCTTAGGCGAAGCCCTGCCAGAATTGCTCCACCACCATCACCGGAGCGCCATCACGCTGCCGGTGAACTCTCTCTCCTCTCCACCTACTCTTGCTGGATCAAGATGGTGGAGATCGTCATCAAGCTGCACGTGTGCTGAACGCGGAGGTGCCGTCCGTTCGGCGCTAGATCGGAAGGACCGTGATCGAGATCGCGAGACGGATCGTGATGAGTTCACGGGACGGATCATGATTGGATCACGGGACGGATCGTGATGAGATCGCGGGACGCTCGGCGATTTGGATCGCGAATATGTTCGACTACACCAACCGCGTTTCTTAACGCTTCCCGCTTAGCGATCTACAAGGGTATGTAGATCCACTCTCCCTGTCGTAGATGCTCATCACCATGGATAGGTTTGCGTGTGCGTAGGAAATTTTTTGTTTCCCATGCGACGTTACCCAACAGCTAGAACCTGGGTCAAAGAGCTACCATCAGTCTTATGGGGCATTCGGACGACCCCAAACCGCTCTACACAGCGCACCCCTTTCCTCATGGGCTATGGGTCAGAAGTCGTGCTACCGTGTGATCTTCAATACAATTGCCCCTGAGTGGAACAATATGATGAAGCCGAGGCCGAAGTAGCACGTCAAAACAGTCTCGACCTCCTGAAAGAAGAAAGGGAGTTAGCCCTCATAAGGTCCACGCTCTACCAGCAGGATCTGAGGCGCTATCACGACAAACAGGTCATGGGGCGAGCATTTCAGGTAGGGGATCTCATCCTCCGACTGGATCAACAGAGACCCCACAAGTTGGCGCCTCATGGCAAGGACCGTATGTCATCTCCAAAGTTCTGCACAATGGAGCGTATCGACTGTACAACATCAAGGATGACATACAAGAACCTCGGACTTGGAATGTGGATCTGCTTTGCAAGTTCTACACATAGAACGCGACGAATGTAATTTAAGACTTTTGCAATAAATTCGAGTGATCTCGATGAATAAAGCTTTGTTTCATTATATCTTGTTGAAATTTGACTATCACCCCCAGTGGGTGTAAAACGCAAAACACTTAGCCATGACCTCATGTCGCCTAAGTTAACAAACTACTCCAAGTGAGGGCCTCACCCGCGCTCGGGGGCTTAGCTGTGACTCCACATTGCCTAAGTTAATAAACCACTCCGTGTGTAGGTCTTACCAACACTCAAGGGCTTAGCCATGATTCCGCATCGCCTAAGTTAAAAAACTTCTCGAGTGGGACATTCTCCACACTCGATTGTCAAGATGAACAGGACCATCATTGTTAATCTAGATGACAAACTACTCCGAGTGAGGGCCTCACCCGCACTCGGGGACTTAGCTCGCCTAAGTTAACAAACTACTCCGAGTGTAGGTCTTACCAAGACTCGGGGGCTTAGCTATGATTCCGCATCGCCTAAGTTAAAAAACTTCTCGAGTGGGAAATTCTCCACACTCGATTGTTAAGATGAACATGACCATCATTGTTCATCTAGATGACAAACTATTCCAAGTGAGGGCCTTGCCCGCACTCAGGGACTTATCTGCGACTCCGTGTCACCGAAGTTAACAATCCATTCCGAGTGTAGGTCTTACCAACACTCAAGGGCTTAGTCGCGATTCCGCGGCGCCTAAGTTAAAAAGAACTCCTTGAGTGGGACATTCTCTACACTCGATTGTCAAGATGAACAGGATAATCATTGTTCATCTAGATGACAAACTACTCCGAGTGAGGGCCTTGCCCGCACTCGGGGGCTTAGCTCTGACTCTGCGTCGCCCAACTTAACAAACCACTCTGAGTGTAGGTCTTACTAAGACTCAGGGGCTTAGCCACGATTCCGCATCGCCTAAGTTAGAAAACTCTTCGAGTGGGACATTCTCCACACCCGATTGTTAAGATGAACATGACCATAATTGTTCATCTATGATGAATTGCTCCAAGCGAAGGTCTTGCCAACACTCAGGGACTTAGTTATGACCCCGCGTCACCTAAGTTAAAGTTCACTCCAGGTATGATGCACTCAAAACATCAAGTAATGATAAAGCAGATAAGAACTACATCGTTCGAAGCGAAAGTACGGAAGATAAGAGCCTCAGGCCCATTTAAAAGTCTTACAGATACTACTCGGCATTCCAAGGCAAATGTTTAAAGGAGGTTTTGTTAGCTCGACGATCACTCGGGGTTAGGCACTGCTTCAAGGAACGTGTCCAGGTCAAGACTTTCTATGATTCGGGTGGCATCCTCCATGAACATATCCATCAAGTCTTCAATTCTGGCATGCTTCCGATTGGTGACCTCCAAGGACTTCAGTTTCTTCTTGTCCACTCCCTTGTAGTGGACCCGAACCAGTGAGAGAGCAATATCAGCCCCAGCTCAGGCTGCTGATTTCTTCCACATCTAAAGTCGGTGTGGTACGTATCTCACTTGGTTCAGTGTGGACTCCAGATCCTTGGCGGGTTCTTCGTCAGAGAAGAGATCCTTTTCAACGTCTATGATGCCAAGGCAGTGCCTCCTAAAATATGAAACTTCTCTGTTGACGCGTTCTTCCAGTCAGAGATAGGCCATGGCCGCACTATCCTTGAGCAACTCTCCAAACGGATCCAGCTCCTTCTCAAACTTCTCAGTCTCCTCAATAATGTCAAAGTAGAATTTTGAATTCGTCCGAATGGAAAGAAGAATCAAAGTCAAGCAAACTTCATTCGGTCATTTAAAAGTACACATGGATCATTCGGTAAAGCCTACCTTTAAGTTTTTTGCTCACTGTGTCACCGAACTCGTCGACGAACTACCCCAGCTCAGCCGTCTTGGCAGTAATGTGTTCGAATTTGGTCTTCCACTCGACGAGATCCGCCTTGGTCTTCTTCATAGCGGCTTCAAGGGTCTTCTTCTCTTCTTCCAATTTCCCGACTATCTTCAGCTTCTCCTCAACCTCCCTGGCCTTCTGACTGGCCTCCTTCTAAGCCTCTGCTAGCTTTGTGTCCTTCTTCTTAAGGGTCGTCTTCATTGTTACTAAAGAAACAAAATTCTTCAGACTCTCGACAAGATTACAATTTTCTCCATGAAGTTCTGATGAAGTGGATTCAGTCGGACAGGAAGAAAGAACAGTGAAAACAACAGTCGTGCGGGAAGAACTATACCTTCCAGTGCATTCTTCTCTTTCTCTGCATCTAAATCAAGCTGCAAGGACAAAACTTCTTCCTTAAGGGCGTTGTAGTGGCTTCTGAGCTCACAAATAGACTACAGGCAATAAATGGAAAGTAAAATCTCAATCACACAAGACATACGGTTTGTCAATCGGATATGATGATCAGATCATTCAGTCATACTTCAAAACTCTAAGACTCCCACCGACCGCTACAGTCGACGGTAGCCTCGGGGACTACACCCAGTGGGTGCGCTCAGCGCGCCCTCACAAGAAAATTCAAGTTCAAGATATGTCTACGCTATTGGACTATAGCCGACTGCTTCAGCCGACGGCAACATCTAGGACTACACCCAGTGGGTGCGCTCAGCGCGCCCCACTGGAAAGTTAACACCCAGTGGGTGTGCCCAGAAGCAAACCCACTCGGGATTGAAACTACTAATAGATGAACCAACATACCAAATGAGGAAGGTACTTACGAGAGTACTTACTCGGACGTTCTTTTGCAACACTGCGCTCGCATCATATGTCGTCTTCAGCTTGTCGCACATTAGCTCCAACCGGATCGATGCTTCCTTGCTCGCTCCCGTTTGGTCCTTCGAGACATGGTGCAGTGAGAAGATGCTGGTTTGACGAGTAACTAGCATAAGGGACAATGTGACGGTCCCGAGTGCGACTCCAGTGCCCGAGCTGGTCCCCTGTGATGTCGCCAAGGCACCGATATGACACCCTCCACGTTCGTAGAGGGATTTCATGGATCAACTTTATCAACCACATTGACATCGATCACATCAGTCGGGGCTACAAGCATTCAAAAATCATTCGGATATGAGCTCGAAGCAAAGTTACAAGCATATATCAGGAAGTCTCGAAATTTTACCCTTCAAGGACACCACATCTACTTTGGCTCGTGATAACCCACAATTATAGGGGATCACAACAGTTTTTGAGGGTAGAGTATTCAACCCAAATTTATTGATTCGACACAAGGGGAGCCAAAGAATATTCTCGAGTATTCGCAGCTGAGTTGTCAATTCAACCACACCTGAAAGACTTAATATCTACAGCAAAGTATTCAGTAGCAAAGTATTATGGAAGTAACGGTAACAATGGCAAAAGTGACAGTAGCAGTTTTGTAGTGATTATAAATGTATCAACGGAATAGTAACTTAGCAGAGATCAATATGTGGAAAGCTCGTAGGCAATGGATCAGTTATGGATAATTATGTCGGATGGCATTCATCATGCCACAGTTATAACATAGGGTGACACCAAACTAGCTCAAATTCATCAATCTAATGTAGGCATGTAGTCCATATTTTGTCCTACCCTCCCATGACAGCGTGGTCCTAATGGAAACTAAGGGATATTAAGGCCTCCTTTTAATAGAGAACCAGACCAAAGCATTAGCACTTAGTGAATCCATGAACTACTCAAACTACGATAATCACCGGAAAGAATCCCAGTTATCGTCACCCTGGGAGATGCGGATCATAACTTGTAGTAGGTGTCTACAACTTGCAAGATAGGATCAAGAACACATATATATTCATGAAAACATAATAGGTTCAGATCTGAAATCATGGCACTCGGGCCCTAGTGACAAGCATTAAGCATAGCAAAGACATAGCAACATCAAGCTCTGTATCATGAAATGCGATGAACTCTTCCCTCTGATTTTTTCTCCATGAATAGGAATATATACAGTTGGAATTTAGGTCGGCAGAGCCCCAGGGGGCCCACAAGCCTGCTAGGCGCGACCAGGGGGGTGGTCATGCCCTGTGGGCTTTTGACCTGTGGGTGGGGCCCCTCCGGTTGATTCTTTTGCCAATATTTTTTATTAATTCCAAAAATAATCTCCGTAAATTTTCAAGTCAATCCAAGAACTTCTATTTCTGCACAAATATAACACCAAGGCAATTCTGCTGAAAACAGCGTCTTTCCGGGTTAGTTACTTTCAAATCATGAAAATTAGAGTCCAAAACAAGGGCAAAATAGTTTGGAAAAGTGGATACGATGGAGACGTATCGGCTTGCTCCTTCTCCAGGGTTGGAGGCTCTCTCAAAGTAGTTGAAGTATCGGCACTACAAAAGGAAACATTCAAATTCTTCAAGCTCACTCGAATGGACTCAAACAATAACATTCGAATGAAATTTCTTACGTTGGAGCAACTAGGATGGTCATCTTGATCTTCGGAATGAGAACCGCCTTCCGAGGCTTGGCGGTGATAACCTTGGCTTGCTTTGTGGTCTTCTCGGGCGACGAGACCAGCTCCACACGGCCACGTTTCATACTCCGTGTCGAGGGAGCATCAGCAGTCGGCTTGGCTACACTCTCCTTCGGACTACTGCCAGCAACCCCCGGGTCATGGCATGATTAGAGCGGGACTCCACCTTGCTGTTGGAAATATGCCCTAGAGGCAATAAATAAAGTGTTTATTATTGTATTTACTTGTTCATGATAATCGTTTATTATCCGTGCTATAATTGTATTAATTGGAAACATGGATACATGTGCGGATACATAGACAAACACAATGTCCTTAGTATGCCTCTAGTGAACTAGCTCGTTGATCGAAAGATGGTTAAGGTTTCCTAGCCATGGACATGAGATGTCATTTGATAACGGGATCACATCATTAGGAGAATGATGTGATGGACAAGACCCAAACTACAAACATAGCTTATGATCGTGTCAGTTTATTGCTACTGTTTTCTACATGTCAAGTATATGTTTATATGACCATGAGATCATGCAACTCATAGATATCGGAGGAGTACCTTGTGTGTATCGAACGTTGCAATGTAATTGGTTGACTATAAAGGTGCTCTATAGGTGTCTCCGAGGGTGTCTGTTGAGTTGGCATGGATCAAGACTGGGATTTGTTACTCCGTGTGACGGAGAGGTATCTCAGGGCCCACTCGGTAATACAACATCACAATAAGCCTTGCAAGCAATGTGACTAAGTGTTAGTTGCGAGATCTTATATTACGGAACGAGTAAAGAGACTTGCCAAGAATGAGGTTGAACTAGGTATGGAGATACCAATGATCGAATCTCGGGCAAGTAACATACCGAAGAACAAAGGGAACATCATACGGGATTAGCTGAATCCTTGACATAGAGGTTCGACCGATAAAGTTATTCGTAGAATATGTAGGAACCAATGTGTACATCCAGGTCCCGCCATTGGTTATTGACCATAGAAGTGTCTCGGTCATGTCTACATAGTTCTCGAACCCGCAGGGTCTGCACACTTAAGGTTTGGTGACGTTTCGGTCGTATAGAGTTATGTATGGTGGTGACCAAAGTTCTTTCGGAGTCCCAGATGAGATCCCAGACGTCACGAGGATCTCCGGAATGGTACGGAGGTAAAGATTCATATATAGGAAGTCCTGTTTTGGTCGCCGGAAAAGTTTCGGGCTCATCGGTAGTGTACCGGGAGTGCAGGTAGTGTACCGGGAGACCTCCGGGAGGGGTATTTCGACCCAAGAGGCTACATGGGCTGTGGGAGAGTGGAAACCATCCCTTATTGGGCTTGTGGAACAACCACAAGAGGCCCATGCGGCTGGAAGAAAAAATCCTAAGAGAAAAGGTGGGGAAAAAAAGGCAAAATAGGTGAATCCTAGTCCTACTAGGATTGGAGGTGGACTCCACCTCCCCCACCTCCTTTCGGCCGAAGCCCTTGGCTTGGGAAGCCAAGGCTGCCTCCTCTCCTCTCTTCCTCCTATATATACTGGTGGTATAGAGGGTTTTTGCACTAGAATTTCAGCCACGTGCTACCCGTTCCTCCAGTGCATAGTTTCTCCTCTAGATTGCATGTCTACAGTGCTTAGGCCAAGCCCAGCCAGAATTGCTCCACCACCATCGCCGGAGCGCCGTCAAGCTGCCGGAGAACACTTCTTCCTCTCCACTCCTTCTTGCTGGATCAATACGGTGGAGATCGTCAACAAGCTGTATTTGAATTGCGAAGACGTTCGACTACACCAACCGCGTTTCTTAACGCTTCCCGCTTAGCGATCTACAAGGGTATGTAGATTCACTCTCCCTCTCATAGATGCTCATCACCATGGATAGATCTGCATGTGCGTAGGAAATTTTTTGTTTTCCATGCAACATTCCCCAACAGTGGTATCAGAGCTACGTCTATGTGTTGATGAGATCTCGAGTAGAACACAAAAGGTTTGTGGGCGTTGATGCTTAGATTGCTTCCTCCCTTGGTCGGATTTTGGTTCAGCGGTATTGTGAGATGAAGTGGCCCAGACCAACATTACTCGTACGCTTACGAGAGACCGGTTCCCTTGATGCAACTTGTTGCTTAGATGGCTTGCGGGTGGTAGTTTCTCTCACTTTAGTTGGATCAGATTCGACAAAGGCTGTCCTTGAGAAGGTTGAAAAGCAAATTATGTATCACCCTTGTGGTTTATGCGTAGGTGAGAATTGTTCTTGCTAGAAACCCGTAGCAGCCACATAAAACATGCAACAACAATTAGGGGATGTCTAACTTGTTTTTGCAGGGTATGTTGTGCTGTGATATGGCCAATTACATGATGTGATATATGTGATGTATGAGATGATCATGTGATGTATAGAATTTCACGACTTGCATGTCATGAGTACGGCAACCGGCAGGAGCCATAGGGTTGTCTTTAATTATTGTATGACCTGCGTGTCAATCATTAAGCACTATGTAATGCTTTACTTTATCGCTAAACGGTAGCAATAGTAGTAGAAGCATGTTGGGCGCGACAACCCCAATGGCGACACACTGATGGAGATCAAGATGATGGAGATCATTGTGTCTTGCCGGTGACGATGGAGATCATGCCAGTGCTTTCAAGATGGAGATCTAAAGCACAAGTTCATGGCCATATCATGTCAATTATGAATTGCATGTGATGTTAATCCTTTTATGCACCTTGTTTTTCTTAGTACGACGGTAGCATTATAAGGTGATCCCTCACTTAAATTTCAAGATAAATTGTGTTCTCCCCGAGTGTGCACCGTTGCGAAAGTTCGTCGTTTTGAGACACCACGTGATGATCGGGTGTGATAGACTCTACGTTCACATACAACGGGTGCAAGCCAGTGTTGCACGTGCACAACACTCAGGTTAAACTTGACGAGCCCAGCATGTACAGACATGGCCTCGGAACACAAGAGACCGAAAGGTCGAACATGAGTCATATAGTAGATATGATCAACATAATGATGTTCACCATTGAAGCCACCTCAACTCACGTGATGATCGGACTTGAGTTGGTGGATTTGGATCATGTGACACTCAGATGACCTGAGGGATGTCAATTTGAGTGGGAGCTTTAGTAATTTGATTAACTAAACTCATTATCTTGAACAATAGTCTAAGTAAACTTTGCATATTTATGTTGTAGATCAATGGCTCGCGCAGTAGCACCCCTGAATTTTAATGCGTTCCTAGAGGAAGCTAAGTTGAAAGATGATGGAAGTAACTTTGTTGATTGGGCCCGTAATCTGAGGATTATCCTCACGGCTTCCCAGAAATCATGTCCTTGATGCACCGCTTGGTGACCAACCAGAAGACATGACCTCCGAAGACGTTAAGAACGCTTGGGAGGCACATACTGGAGATTACTCAATAGTTCAGTGTGCAATATTGTATGGCTTAGAACCGGGACTTCAAAGACGTTTTGAACGTCATGGACCATATGAGATGTTCCAGGAGTTGAAGTTTATCTTTCAAAAGAACGCCCGGATCGAGAGGTATGAAACCTCCAATAAGTTCTATGCTTGCAAGATGGAAGAGAACGGGTGTATCAGTGAACATATACTCAGAATGTCTAGGTATTCAACTCATCTAGCGGAGCTGGGAATTTCCCTTCTGCCAGAAGCGATCACTCACAGAGTTCTTCAATCACTACCACCTAGTTACAAGAGCTTTGTGATGAACTATAACATGCACGGGATGAACAAGTCATTCGCTGAGCTGTTTGCGATGCTAAAAGTCGTTGAGTCTAAAATCGAGAAAGAACATCAAGTGTTGATGGTCAATAAAACCACTAGTTTCAAAAAAAATGGCAAAGTCAAGGGCAAGGGCAAGAAGGGTAAAACCAAGAAGGATGGCAAAGCAGTTGCTACTCCTGCAAAGAAGCCCAAGCATGGACCCAAGCCAGAAACTGAGTGCTTTCATTGCAAGGGAATTGGTCACTGGAAGCGGAACTGCCCCAAGTACCTGGCCGACAAGAAGGCGGCCAACGACAAACAAGGTATATATGATATACATGTTATTGATGTGTACCTTACTAGCTCTCGTAGTAGTGCCTGGGTATTTCATACCGGTTCGGTTGCTCACATTTGCAACTCAAAGCAGGAACTATAGAATAAACGAAGGCTGGCAAAGGACAAATTGACGATGTGTGTGGGAAATGGTTCCAAGGTTGATGTGATCGCCGTTGGCACGCTCTCTCTTCGATTACTATCGGGATTAGTGATGAACCTGAATAATTGTTATTTAGTGCCTGCGTTAAGCATGAACATTATATCTGGATCTTGTTTATTGTGAGACGGTTACTCATTTAAATCAGAGAATAAAGGTTGTTCTATTTATATGATTAATATCTTTTATGGTCATGCACCCACTGTTAGGGGTTTATTCAAATTGAATCTTGATAGTGATGACACACATGTTCATAACATTGATGCCAAAAGATGTAGAGTTGATAATGATAATACCACTTTCTTGTGGCACTGCCGTTTAGGTCATATTGGTGTAAAACGTATGAGGAAGCTCCATACTGATGGAATTTTGTAGTCACTTGATTTTGAATCACTTGACACATGTGAACCATGCCTCATGGGCAAGATGACTAAAACGCCGTTCTCTGGAACAATGGAACGGGCAAGTGACTTATTGGAAATCATACATATTGATGTGTGCAGTCCAATGAATGTTACAGTGCGGGGTGGATATCGTCATTTTCTCACCTTCACTGATGACTTAAGTAGATATGGGTATATTTACTTAATGAAACACAAGTCTGAAACATTTGAAAAGTTCAAGCAATTTCAGAGTGAAGTTGAGAATCATCGTAACAAGAAGATTAAGTTCCTACGATCTGATCGAGGAGGTGAATATCTGAGTTATGAGTTTGGCAGTCACTTAAGACAGTGTGGAATTGTTTCACAGTTGACACCGCCCGGAACACCACAGCGTAATGGTGTGTCCGAACGTCGTAATCGAATCTTATTAGATATGGTGCGTTCTATGATGTCTCTTGCTGAATTGTCACTATCGTTTTGGGGTTATGCATTAGAGACAGTTGCATTCACTTTAAATAGGGCACCATCAAAATCCGTTGAGGTGACACCATATGAACTGTGGTTTGGCAAGAAGTCAAAGTTGTCGTTTCTTAAAGTTTGGGGATGTGATGCTTATGTCAAAAAGCTTCAGCCTGAAAAGCTGGAACCCAAAGCGGAGAAATGCGTCTTCATAGGATATCCAAAAGAGATAGTCGGGTATACCTTCTATCTTAGATCTGAAGGCAAAGTGTTTGTCGCTAAGAACGGAACATTTGTTGAGAAAGATTTTCTCTCGAAAGAATTGAGTGGGAGGAAAATAGAGCTTAATGAGGTTATTGAACCTTTACTTCAACTACAAAGTAGTGCAGCGTAGAAAGATGTTTCTGTGGAACCTACGACGGTAGAAGAGGAAGTTTATGATGATGATCATGAAGCTTTGGATCAAACTGCTATTGAACCTCGTAGGTCGACAAGGCCGCGTACTACCCTTGAGTGGTACGGCAACGCTGTCTTGGAGGTCATGTTGTTGGACAACAATGAACCTACGAGCTATGGAGGAGCATTGATGGGCCAGATTCCGAGAAATGGTTAGAGGCCATGAAATCCGAGATGGGATCCATGTATGAAAACAAAGTATGGACTTTGGAAGTATTACCTGAAGGGCAAAAGGCCATTCAGAACAAATGGATCTTTAAGAAGAAGACAGACGCGGACGGTAATGTCACCGTCTATAAAGCCCGACTTGTGGCAAAGGGTTTTTGACAAGTTCAAGGAGTTGACTACAATGAGACTTTCTCACCCGTAGCGATGCTTAAGTCTGTCAGAATCATGTTAGCAATAGCTGCTTATTTCGACTATGAAATTTGGCAGATGGATGTCAAAATAGCGTTCCTCAACGGTTTCCTTGAGGAAGAGTTGTATATGATGCAACCCGAAGGTTTTGTCGATCCAGAGAATGCTGATAAAGTTTGCAAACTCCAGCGATCCATTTATGAACTGGTGCAAGCATCTCGGAGTTGGTATAAGCGCTTTGATGAGGTGATCAAAGCGTTTGAGTTTATACAAGTTTACAGAGAAGCTTGTATTTACAAGAAAGTGAGTGGGAGCTCTATAACGTTTCTAGTATTATATGTGGATGACATATTGTTGATTGGAAACAATATAGAAATGCTGGAAAGCGTGAAGGAATATTTGAACAAGAGTTTTTCAATGAAGGACCTAGGAGAAGCTGCTTTCATATTAGGCATTAAGATCTATAGATATAGATCGAGACGCTTAATAGCACTTTCACAGAGCACATACCTTGATAAAGTTTTGAAGAAGTTCAAAATTGAACAGTCCAAGAAGGGGTTCTTGCCTGTGTTACAAGGTGTGAAGTTGAGTAAGCCTCAATGCCCAGTAACTGCAGAAGATAGAGAAAAGATGAGTGTCATCCCCTATGCTTCAGCCATAGGCTCTATCATGTATGCAATGTTGTGCACAAGACCCGATGTCAGCCTTGCCATAAATATGGCCGAAAGGATTCAAAGTGATCCTGGAATGGAGCACTCGCAAGCGGTCAAGAATATCCTTAAGTACCTAAAAAGGACTAAGGAAATGTTTCTTGTTTATGGAGGTGATGAAGAGCTCGGCGTAAAGGGTTACGTCGATGCAAGCTTTGACACTGATCCGGAAGACTGTAAGTCACAAATCGGATACGTATTTATTCTTAACGGGGGAGCGGTAAGCTAGTGCAGTTCCAAGCAAAGCGTGGTAGCTGATTCTACGTGCGAAGAGGAATACATCGCAGCCTCGGAGGTGGCGAAGGAAGGTGTCTGGATGAAGCAGTTCATGACACATCTTGGAGTAGTGCCCAGTGCACTGAATCCAATGAACCTGTTCTGTGACAACACTGGTGCCATTGCTCTGGCCAAGGAACCAAGGTTTCACAAGAGGACCAGACACATAAAGCGACGCTTCAGCTCCATTCGCGATTACATTATGGAGAAAGACATAAATATTTGTAAAGTGCACACGGATCTGAATGTTGCAGACCCGTTGACTAAACCTCTTCCAAGGGCTAAACATGATCAACACCAGAACTGCATGGGTGTTTGATTCATTACAATGTAAATCACATAGTGATGTGAACTAGATTTTTGACTCTAGTGCAACTGGGAGACTGTTGGAAATATGCCCTAGAGGCAATAAATAAAGTGTTTATTATTGTATTTCCTTGTTCATGGTAATCGTTCATTATCCATGCTATAATTGTATTAATTGGAAACATGGATACATGTGTGGATACATAGACAAACACAATGTCCCTAGTATGCCTCTAGTGAACTAGCTCATTTATCGAAAGATGGTTAAGGTTTCCTAGCCATGGACATGAGATGTCATTTGATAACGGGATCACATCATTAGGAGAATGATGTGATGGACAAGACCCAAACTACAAACGTAGCTTATGATCGTGTCAGTTTATTGCTACTGTTTTCTACATGTCAAGTATATGTTCCTATGAGCATGAGATCATGCAACTCATAGATATCGAAGGAGTACCTTGTGTGTATCAAACGTCGCAACGTAACTGGGTGTCTATAAAGGTGCTCTACAGGTGTCTCCGAGGGTGTCTGTTGAGTTGGCATGGATCAAGTCTGGGATTTGTTACTCCGTGTGATGGAGAGGTATCTCAGGGCCCACTCGGTAATGCAACATCACAATAAGCCTTGAAAGCAATGTGACTAAGTGTTAGTTGCGAGATCTTGTATTACGGAACGAGTAAAGAGACTTGCCAGTAATGAGGTTGAACTAGGTATGGAGATACCGACGATCAAATCTCGGGCAAGTAACATACCGAAGAACAAAGGGAACATCATACGGGATTAACTGAATCCTTGACATAGAGGTTCGACCGATAAAGATCTCCATAGAATATGTAGGAACCAATGTGTACATCTAGGTCCCTCCATTGGTTATTGACCGTAGAAGTGTCTCGATCATGTCTACATAGTTCTCGAACCCGTAGGGTCTGCACACTTAAGGTTTGGTGACGTTTCGGTAGTATAGAGTTATGTATGGTGGTGACCGAAGTTTGTTCGGAGTCTCGAATGAGATCCCAGATGTCACGAGGAGCTCCGGAATGGTCCGGAGGTAAAGATTCATATATAGGAAGTCCTGTTTTGGTCGTCGGAAAAGTTTCGGGCTCATCGGTAGTGTACCGGGAGTGCCAGTAGTGTACCGGGAGACCTCCGGGAGGGGTATTTCGACCCAAGAGGCTACATGGGCTGTGGGAGAGTGGAAACCATCCCTTAGTGGGCTTGTGGAACAACCACAAGAGGCCCATGCGGCTGGAAGAAAAAAGCCCAAGAGAAAAGGTGGGGAAAAAGGCAAAATAGGTGAATCCTAGTCCTACTAGGATTGGAGGTGGACTCCACCTACTCCACCTCCTTTTGGCCGAAGCCCTTGGCTTGGGAAGCCAAGTCTGCCTCCTCTCCTCTCTTCCTCCTATATATACTGGTGGTATAGAGGGTTTTGGCACTAGAATTTCAGCCACGTGCTACCCGTTCCTCCAGTGCATAGTTTCTCCTCTAGATTGGATTTCTGCAGTGCTTAGGCGAAGCCCTGCCAGAATTGCTCCACCACCATCACCAGAGCACCGTCGGGCCACCGGAGAACTATTCTTCCTCTCCACTCCTTGTTGGATCAAGACGGTGGAGATCGTCATCAAGCTGTACATGTGCTAAACGCGGAGGTGTCGTCCGTTTGGTGATAGATCGGAAGGATCGTGATCAAGTTTGTGGGACGGATCGTGATCAAGTTCGTGGGACGGATCGTGATCGGATCGCGGGACGGATCGTGATCGGATCGCGGGACGGATCGTGATCGGATCGCGGGACGAATCGTGATTGGATCGCGGGACGCACGGCGATTTGAATCACGAAGACGTTCGACTACACCAACCGCGTTTCTTAACGCTTCTCGCTTACCGATCTACAAGGGTATGTAGATTCACTCTACCTCTCGTAGATGCTCATCACCATGGATAGATCTGCGTGTGTGTAGGAAATTTTTTGTTTTCCATGCAATGTTCCCCAACCCTCACAGCTCTCGCTTGAGTCCTCCTCGTCGTCTTCATCTTTGTCGTTGCCATCTTCTTCTTCTTGACCCACTCCGGTGGAATCTTTTGCGACATTAGTATGGCTCGCCACGTCAATCGGATTCCGGTTCACAATTGGAATCTCGCTAATCAAGACCACGAAGGCTTGCCGAGTGGACAATGAACAAGTCAGGATAATACAAAAACAAGCATAGCAATGTCATTCAGATTTCGAGTCTCTGGAGGTTACCTCATTTGGCTTATTTTCTCGCGAGAACGGAGGCACCATCCTACTCCCCCTAGGGTTGTCGCGCACCGCAGTGATCTCCTTGATCTTGGCCCCGACTGACTCCTCGTCAAGCTCCTCGGGGTGTGTCCGAGTGACATCATCTACTCAGGTGTACTCCCAAATAGGGTGGACCCTTGCGTGTAATGGCTGAACTCTCCTCTAAAACAAGACTTCGAGTAGGTCCAGGCCGTTGACACCCTTCTGCACCAGGGACACCAAGGTGATCACCAGGATGTGTACATCCACCTTTTCTTCCTTGGTCACAATCAGCTTGGGAAGCGGCCGAATGCGCTTTGATGTGTACAAAGGAAGCCCCAGCTGGTAGTCCCAACTAGAACATCTTGGCAGTAAAACCAGTTCTCCTGCCATCCTTTTACCGAATTGGGAAAAGTAATTTTTGGAAAACAACCCTTGCCTCTCAACTGGATGCCTAACCCCCCACAGAGCTGTGTCACGTTGGTCTTGTCCTTCGACCGAGTGGGCTTCTTCACCGTCATCACTCGACAGGTGAACAAATGCTTAAACAAGCCCCAGTGAAGGTGCCAGCCCATGAAGTTTTCGCACAAAGACACGAAGGCAGCTAAATACACCATAGCATTGGGCAGAATGTGGTGGAGTTGGGCACCGGTGGAAAAATGGATGAGGCAGAAGGAAAAAACATCGTTCGAGGTGGGTCACTGGGAGCACGCGCTCGTTCTGTGGAGAAGGTTCCTCCTCGCCCGCCTCCGGCATCCTCCAACTCCCTTTGGCCCGGAGCCCCTGGTCCTCCATGTCAGGCAACCAGGTCTTTGTGACCCATGACACCATCCAGTCACCCTGGATCCACCCCGCCGAGGAGCCAACACTGGAAGAGGAACCGCGTGAACCCCTCTTCGCCTGCTCAGCTTTTACGGTTGCCGCGCGGTTCATCTCCGGTGAGGTCAGGATCACGGTGAAGTGCTTCATGGAGTGGGATGGCTGGCGTCGGAGAAGTCGAGGGGAGGAAGGGAAAGAGAGAGATATCCCCCCCCCCCCGCACAGTGTCCCTGCCTTTTATAGCAAGAATCCGACATAATCTCTAGCCATTAATCCTTGGACGGAGCGATATCTGAGAATCCCACATCCAGGCTATTGTGGACACGTGGCGCAATTTATGGGACAGTTATCGGGACGTCACGCCCACTACCCCACTAATTCCGCGAATCAACCATTTTGTCGCACGTCTGCACGCGCCCTCTGCAGGTTTGAATGCGTAGAAGCCCGATCATGCTTTATAAAAAGAGAAGAGATCTTGATACACCGGATCGCCAGACGATTCGTTTGCAAATCGGACGACTGCTCTGCTGTAATGAAGCACTCGGGCACAACAAATAGAGCATTTGGAATAAACCTTTAGAGAAACATCATAGATGCAAACTCGAACATTCAACCAATGAATGTTAATCCTAAATCCTACGAGACATGGACCCGAGTGGGAAATGGCGCAGGTCATTTCCTAAGACACCTCCGAGGTGTCATCGGCACTCCCAAGTGTCGATCACTCGACCTTTCAAACCTCACGGATTCGAGGGCTACTGATGAGGTCGTCTACTATGGGTAGGGTCACGGGCCTGACCCGTGGGCACACCTATAGACCCTCATTGACACTGAAGCTCAAGAAGTGAAAGCGCACTCGGACATGTCTCCAGAAGCACTCAGACATGTCTCCAGAAGCACTCAGATGTTCCCGCATGGTCACTCGGATGGCTCTATCGTAAATTCGGTGGCTAGAGATCAACAGCCTTGAAGGCACAACGTCGAGGGAACCCGAAGAGACGTCCGTTTCTACAGTCATCATACGTTACTAGTAACAACACAATTAGAACGGCAGTTTCAGTAATGCTGCCTTAATTATCATTAGTACAACACTCAACTGGTGGTGGCGCACTCTATATAAGCCACCCTCGGGCACCGTAACCAGGTTCGAGCTCCTGTAATTCTCTATTCCACCATAAGCAAAGCAAACCAGCCTTTGGGCTCGAGACGTAGGGTCTTTACCACTCCCGAGTGGGGCCTGAACTCGTAAACATCCGAGTGACACACCTGAGCCGTAGCTAGACTTCGCCCCTCCATTCGTACCCTTGGTAGTACTATCAGGCTTATTCCCAACACAACTAGCAAAGCATGAGCAACACCATATAAGCCATAGGTGTTAATAGGATATGAATCTAGATTATTGACTCTAGTGCAAGTGGAAGACTATTGGAAATATGCACTAACGACAATAATATTGTATTATTATATTTTCATATTCGTAATTAAGAGTTTATATTCTATGCTATAACTGCTATGATTCTGGAATATGTGATTCAGTAGGAAACTCATATGCACATGTGAAATGATAAACGGTAAAATAAAGATTCCTAGTATTGCCTCTAAGACTGGCTCAAGTGTGGTTGATGAACATGTTTTTCGTACCTTAGCATATCGTTAAGGTAACGATAGTCCTAAAACAACATTGAGAGTACGACGTTAAAAGAGCAATCATATTGAATCCACACAAAACTTGTTTTATGTTCCTTAGATAATGAGAGTATCATAGTCACTTCTTACGGTATGATAAGATTTGGGGTTGCACAAATGCCATTTATAACTAGGTGATCATAACGACAACTTACAGGTTCATCAGAAAGTTTGACAATGGACTAGATAGCTTGAGAGTGGGATTTGCTCCTTCGACAATGGATATTTATTCTTAAGGGCCTCTCGGTATGATGACATCTGTCATAGTCTGGCCAGACACAGGTGACTATGTCACAGGAATGACGAAACACATCAATGAGAAAGAAGAACAAAACCTGTAACGAGAATAACTGTATAATGAGCATGTAGATGACTCAAGAGGATACAGATACTTCTTGGGTTTTGTAAAGTATCATGAAGCAAAGGGAATGTCACATGGTAACCAATGGTTCACTCGAATATCATTCATGTACTCATAGGGATCGATATGGACATCCACGGTTCCGCTATCGATCATTGAACGAAGAAGTTTCATTCACTTATATAAGTTATCAAACTTAGGGGGTCCTAAGTTTAAGGTAATCATGATCTCCGGAGTGTTATTAGTGCGGGAGTAAGAGAACATATTTTTGAAATTGTTTCATTAATATTCAAAATACTTTCCAAAGGATCCAGAATCGTTTCGGGGTCACCGAAAGGGTTTCGAAGACTATCGGGCAATACCGGGTATTACTGATAAATAATATATATGCGAAAATGTTTTCGGAGATGTTAAATTAATAATACTAAGCTGCTAAAATAGTTAGGAGGCTTTTAGATTTAATTTATATCAACGGGCCTAAAAAGGACAAGAGGTCGAAGGCAACTTGGGCCACATGAACCCAAGTAAAGGTGGCGCCCCCTTTCCTTGTGGAGGCCTAAGGGAGTCCTGGATTAGGGGATCTTCGGTTAGCCGACCTATTGGTTATGGGCCGGACTATATCACTAAAAAAACATACATTAAGTAACACAATCACATAACACATTGAAAAAAGTGTTACATGGAAAATTACTGTAACACATCATTTTGTGTCCAACGACAGACAGTAACACATATTATATAAGGTCTCACAACGTGTTACAGGGGTATTATGATGGTAACATATAAATATGTCTTGAAAATGTGTTACATATATTCTGACATGGTAACATATAAATATGTGTTAGTAAATGTGTTACGTTAGTTCAACTAAGTAACATATAATCATGGGGATTAGAATAACCTAAAATCAATTGGATACATAGATCACAAATACCTTGAAATATAGGGCCCATGTGTCAACATAATTTTTTATAAATATGTTATTGTCTTGGTAAATAGTGTTCTCATTCTTTTGTAATATGGTATGAAAAAACAATGCAGTTTGGTTGGTAAATACCAAACTATTTTTGACATGGTTGCAGTGAATATCATATTAACCATATTTTTACGCGATTTTTAGTATGACTCGGTGACCATAAATGTGAAATACACACTTTGAAATGATCATATGAAATTAAGTATTTAATGTCATACTCACAAAGGAGTCAAAGACCAACAACAAAAGAGAACATAAATTTGACCATTTGATTTAAGAACCGGACCGGCGGTCTGACCGAAATAAAAGGGAACCAAGGCCTCATTCGGGTTTTTAAGGTGTGTGGGTCTTCTAAATAAAAAGTAATAAATATTAATAAATTGTGTTTCTTCGGTGAAATAAAAAACGTGTAAAACTAAGATCGGACAATTGACCTTGAGTCGTCGCATGGCCAACGGCCCAATACCAACTGTGTTCGATTTTTGTGATCGGGTGAGGGCGAAGTAGAGAGGCATGTAATTTTTCAAAAGAAAAAATAGTCACGTGAGCAACCAAACACCTCAACGACGATGTCTGGCATGCCATGCAAGGCCTCTCCTCGCTCGAGAGAATGTATTCAGAGAGCGATCGATGAAAAGACAGAAAAGAAAGGGAAGGTCGCATGCCTGACCAGACAGGGAGCCGCACTGTGTTTTCATACTTTGTACAGCTAAAGATTAGCATAGATAATAGATCATGCCAACGTCTCTCTCAACAGGCATGAGTAGCAGAACAATCTCTGACCTACAACTGCAAAACACACATATACTTTAAAAGAAAAGAAGCCACTTACAGTTGACCCCCGATCAATCCTTTTGCAGCCACACATACTTTACGAAATATGGATGCAGTTAAGGAAAAATAAACAAGTTGTTTAACACAAAATCATTGACATGTTTATCTTTAAATTAAACTGCGCCAGTGCTAATCCCACGAAGATAGGCTTAACAAAATTCAGAAAGATATACGTCGAGAAAAACCATGGCTGTTTGTACAAAACTGTTTGCATGTTCAGAATAACAGAATCTTAAATAAGATGAGGACCTGTTGTGAACCTACTACAAATATGTATGTATAATTTTTGTTTTCTGCTGCTGCTGTCATCATCGTCGGGACAACTCATTGTCTGAGTCTAGCACTTGTATAAAAAATAACATCAACGCACGCACGTTGCATGATGATGAAGATCTGTTAGTGTTGTTAATCCTGGGGATCATCATTCCTTCAAATTTTCTGAAGGGTGTAACCTCAGCCAACGATCTGCAAGAACATACATTGGTTATTAATGTCATACAAACTCAGCTTTGACTTCAGGTAAAACTACAGTGTAGATAAAATCATGAAAATGTTGCTCGAACAGAGAAACTAGATGATGCTCCGCGCGTTGAAGCGGAATTTTGCATTGACTTCTTTGAGACATAATGCAATATATAGCAAGATGCTATGGAGAAAAATAATATAGAAAACTAAGAGATAGACAACCTAGTACGCAAATATGGAGAAACTAATACTGAAAAAGAAAACTAATACTAGTGAAAAAGAAGAGATATACATGTTCATCAAGCTAGCAGCTGCATGTTACGAGTAAGTGGGCGCTTATTTGTGCTCATTGTTTCTGTACAGTTTATCACTCCAAGCCAAAAAAATCCATATAAAATGGCATTCATGTTTTGTGTTCCGAGAACCTGCTGATTTAGGTAGATCAATGGTAGATACCAAAATTTCTCCCTTGGGCATTCCATTAAATTGCTATGCTACAACAAACTGAACAACGTATTCTATAAATCACAAGTCAATGTCAAGATTATGTAGCAAGCAGTCTGAAAGGAGGTGGATCTATAATCCATAGCAGCTATGGTGGTTTGATATAGTTTACGAAAGATCATACTATTTACGAATAACTGAATCTGCAAGGGAGGCAGCTATTTAGGAATAGAAGATACCTTTAGATGATATACCTCCACTATTCTTCATTGATCAAAGCATTATCAATAGCATCCACAATTGTTCCCTCAATATCGGATCTTACCCAATGTTGATCTTTCCTTTTTCTTTTTAAACATATTCGTGAGGTGTGAAACATGGAATGGCTCAGCTTCTATGTCTCGTGTGCACTCATCATTTCCAGTGTCATATCTATCTCTAGGTAGTTTATCCTGCATCACCACTGACCAACCTGGGTTCAGTTCGTCTTCTACGTAAAACACTTGATCGGCCTGGTTAGGCAAAATAAAAGGCTCATGTTCAATCTTGTCTCCTTTGTGCATCAAATGTGAGAAGTTAACAAGTGTGTAGCCATACTTGTCCTTTTTAATTCCTTTATCAGAAAGATCGACCCATTCACACTTAAATAAATCCACCGAAAATAGTCCAGAATAGTTCAACTGAATAATATCAATTATCCTGCCATAGTAAGTCACATCGCCTAAAACAGGGGTTGCATCACCTGGTGCAGCATCTGTAGATGTTTTGGCACGTACCACCACTCCACTATTTTGACTTACCATGTCTAAGCATTTAGGCATAAACCGATATCCTCTGGAGTTGTAAGCGCGGTACCTTATTGCTGCATCAACCGGGCCACGAGCTAGCCATCTAATATCATTGTTAATACTACCAAAACCATTTTCCTTCTCCAATTTAATGATCTACAAATTAAGAAGTTGTTTAGTAAATGGCTTCAGTTGTACCTACAAAGGATATGAAATATGGACTTTCATGAGATTTGAACCAGTCGTTGAACTTAACATGCTGCATGGACTCGACTGTGTTTGAGGAGACATCACGCTCGCTAGTGACCTCATCAGCGTGAGCTCTGTGAAGTAATTTTATAAATAGTTTTGAAGTCAGAGAAAGAGTTGTGAAAACATGTTATGAAAAGATGAAATTATTTAGAGGATTAAGGTATTACCAAAGGAATGGGTTGACATGAGAGCAGTTGAACAACACATATATATGTGCTTGGAATTTAGCCAGCCCTCTAAGAACATAATTGCCAGGCATTCCAAGTGGTTTTCCTACAAAAGGAAAGAGAGTTGATCCTTGTTCAACATCAACCGTCTCATCGTCATCGTCATTCCTTGAAGGCCGGTTGTGCTTGGTGGTGAAACCATCAATATATCTTGAACAAAATGTCGTGCACTCGTCTGCAAGATGTGCTTCTGCGATAGATCCTTCTGGATGTGCTCTGTTACGCACATATGACTTTAGGACACATAGATACCTGCATTAATAAAAAATGAGAAAAGAAGACAAAAATTGTTAATGAATGTAGTATTGCAATAATTAGAAAATATATATGTCTCCCTTTTGAAAGAATAAAGAGTTGGCTCTGTTCTGTGCTCCTCAACTCCATCAAATAAGTCAGATTCATAACGGAACTCATGATCTGAGTGCAGAAATCGGCGATGTCCCATGAAACATAACTTTCCCCCATGTTTCAAGTGTAAATACCAAGTTCCATCACTACATGGGAAACAACTGGACTCGGAACTGGTACTATGTCCCGAAGCAATTGTCAGCCCAGGATAGTCAGTCACAGTATGCAGCAGAACAACATAAAGTTGGAACGTCTCATCTCGAGATGCATCATATGTTGACATTCCAACTTCAAACAACTCAGCTAGTTCCTCATAAACTGGCTCCATGAATACATGGAAGTTCTTTCCAGGGTAACCTGGAATAATCAAAGTAAGCAAAAGAGAGGAGGTTTTCATGCATAACCATGGAGGAAGATTATAGGGCACTAAGACCACGGGCCAATAGCTATGTTTGGAACTCATCTTCCCAAATGGATTGAACCCATCAAGTCCTATTCCAAACCTCATGTTTCGGGAGTCTGACGCGATGTGTTTATACTTAGTATCAATGGCCTTCCAAGCCTCTGAATCAGCTAGATGACGCAATGCTCCATCCTTTATGCGCTCTTCGTCATTCCATCTTAAAGATGTAGTTGTATCTTCGTGCATGAAAATCCTGTTAAGCCTTGGCTTAATTGGAAAGTACCGTAACACCTTCCTGTAGCGACCCGACTCAAAACGAGTCAAGCCTCTGTGTTTTCTGTGCCATCCCTGGATCAGTATGCTAGCACACACAGTACATCAATGTATATATCAAAGTGCAATCACATGTAATTTAATGTAAAACTGATATATACCTTAAAATCTCAGCGGAAACAGTCAACAGGAGTGGAGTCCCAATAACACCAACGGCAGTTTGAGTGTAGACCGTAACCCTGAATCGTACTCTTACCCGTCGTAGAGCTTATCTGCAACATAAGACGTTGCAGCCGTGTAGGTCAGTACATTGAATGTACTGGCAAGATCACCATAGAAGAACAGAAGAATAAAGACTATTCTATATGCAAAGGCTTTGTGGCTCTGTGTCTAAGTTTTTGCGTAAAAGCTTATTTTAGTTTTCCTACAACAAAGGAACATCAGGAATTTCACTATGGGGTTACCTATCATGACATGGTTCTGCCAACCAATGTCTAAATGCCCATAAGTATCATAAGTTGCCCACAATTAGTTATCAGTCCAGTGTTGAGAGTTCAGAGATAGATCCAAGTCCAGAGGCTCAAATTGTCCGTAACCGGGGACACGGCTAATCGATTAGGTTTAACTCTGTAGAGTGTTGTGTACTTTACCCACACGATTCGTTCCCTCCTGGTAAGTCCTCGCACTGCCTGGTGTTTGAGAACAGGATGAACGAAACATGGTCTTTCAGAGTGCTTCCCTGGCTATCCGACAGTGCCCATCCAATCCTAACATCGACTACATATCGTAGCACTGCCTAGACAGAGTCACAACAAAGATCAACCAAGCCAGAGCCCATAATGACTTGTGGCTACATAGGTAAGCTTCCGGGCATGAAGTATTCATCCTTCCCTTTGAGTCTGGGTGAGGCTTTCTGCGTGAATACTGGCACATCTCCAGCAACACCTAGGCAAATCCATTGGCTTCTCTAGGGTGTCGTTCCAACCATCCCTCACCCAGTAGTGTGTATTGAAAAACTTGTTTCTCGAGTCTCTAAGTCTTGAGGTCTTGAAGATGCAGGACGTGAAGATGCCTTCATGAAGTTGTCGTCTTGTCGTGGAGTCCTTCTTCACACCACTCACGAACACTCATATCAGACCCCGTCTACTTTGGCATAGCATTTCACTAACTAGCGTTCCCAGGGCTTAAGTAACAACTGGTGGGTTCCTACCTCATGCATTCTACTCAACTACAAGAATTTCAATAACACTACGGGAGGGATTTTGTTGAATGATGTCACTACATGCAATAAAACATAGGTATGGAATAGATGGTCAAAGTGAACTTGCCTGTACTGTTGATGAAGAATAATATCGCTCTCAGAAAAAACCCTTGATAGAACTATACGTCACTCTCCGATGAAATCTATATAATCAAACATTGCATTCATAAGCAAACACTTCTAGCAATCAATACTAACAATCACAAGGTAACAGAAGAACCGAAAATAACAAGGTTGATGAAGGAAATACTTAAGACAAAACTCCAAGTAACACAACTACATCAACACAATTGTGATGAAGGAAATACTTAAGACAAAAGTTAAAATCAACAAAGTTTTCATAAACACAACTAAGGTAGTTTTCCCTTACAACCAAATATTTTCAAATAGTAACAAAACAAAAACAAAGTAAAATATAACAAAACTATTTTAGCAAATATTTTACTAGCAAAAAGAATTACTTTTGAAGAACAAGTAAAACTATGAAAACAACATCCTAAACAACATAAGTGTTTGCTAAGTAAAACAATAAAATATTAAAATAAGAGAAAACAAAGTATAAAAAAACTAAGTTAACAGAAAGTAAAATTTATAAAACAATTATTTAAATATTTTTAGATAAGAAACCAACTAGCATTACTAGAGCAATACAATAAAGAAAACTAAATAATGGGCATCTAAATTTTGGTGGCTACTACTAATATAACAAGACAAACTATTTTTAGTAACAAAACAATACTTAATAAAAAAATCTTTTAAAACTTTTGTGAAAAGAATTACTACTAAAACTAAATTGTTTTATAAAACATTTCTTTATGAAAAATAATATAGTTTCCTATATCATTTGAATATAAAAACAAAGGAAAACTGTTTTTATTAACAAAACATTTCTTAACAGGAAGAATTACTAAAACTTTATTAGAAAACAGAATGGAATTTTCTTAAAACTTTTGTTAAAAGAATTATTACTAACTAATTTGTTTTTAATATACTATACCAAATTGAAAAAGAGTAGAGGTCCCTATAATAATAAAGTAATAAGCTAAACAAATTATTTTTGTTAACTGCAAGTAAATTCCTAAAGTTGAGAACAACACAAAACTAATGAAATCTACAACATAAGTTAAAACAAATTCAGATTTCAAAAAAATAAAACAAAGGAAATCAAACTAATTAAACTAATAGGAAACTAAACAGATTCTGTTTTTAGTTAAAACCCAAATCAAATTTACTCTAAAATTTCTCAAACTTTACCTACTGATAACTAATATCACTAGGGACAAGTAGCAAAAAGAATCAATCAAAAATATATTATTAAACTCAAGTTATTCAGAAAACAAGATTTAAATCAAATCTGTTTAAATTCAAATTTAAACATTCAAAAACATTCAAACTTCGTATCTACAAAAACTAGAACAAATTTGTGACCTAACTCAGAAAGAATCAAATTAAAACATCTAAAAACATAAAAGATATGATAAAAACAAAAATAGAACTATTCTGTTTTAAAACAGAAAACAGAAAAAAGAAAATTCTAACTAACGGACAGGGGTCTACGTGGCGCTCTATGATTGGTTGGAAGGGTGTGCGTGCGGGTGTTTGCGGGCGGATGACCGATCGTTAGAACAAAACTGTCTGGGGTTTTAAGTGATCTAATCTGGATCGTTAGATCCAGATCCAATGGTTAAGAGAGGGGGAGGGGAGCTCACAGGGGAGGTTGTCGGCGAGGGAGCTTCTCCGGCCAGTCCGAGGCGACGAGGTCGTCGGGGGCGGTGTTCCGGCGGTCCTCCGGCGATGGCGTGGCCTCCAATCGACGGCGGAGATCCTCCGGGGATGGCTGGTGGCGAAAGGGAGACGAGGGGGTGACGGTGGTGAGCAGCACGAGCTCCGAGAGCTTCGGGAGGAGGCAGAGCTCCGGCGAGGCAGCGGTGGGGCACTCTGGCAAGGGAAGAGAGGGGGTTTCGGGGTGGGCGAAGATCGGAGAGTACCGACTCTTATATAGGCCAGGTGCGGGGTCGGGAGAGTGAAAGAGGGCGAGATCTGGGGCGATGAACTCGCCGGCAAAGTCAGGGGCACGGTGGATGGGATGACCGCGGGGTTTGGGGATCGGTCGGTGGGGTCGGGGTGTCAGCGAGAGAGAGAGAGCGGGCGTGGTCAGCGGTGACCGTTGCGGAGTGATTTCGGGGGAGGGATCAGGGGTTGGGCCGGTGGGCTTTAATAACTCGCGTTAATTCCTTTCTTTTATTAAATACCAGAGCATTAAAAACAACATTAAGGCATTCAAAACTAGTCCAAAAAAATAAAGCTAATATATCAGAATGATCAGGGAAATAAATGCCATTTAATGGACATTTTCCACAGCCAAATTAAATACTTTAAAAAAATTTATTTTCAGAAAATGCCTAAATGGCTTTATTTATTTTTGCAAATATATTTCAAATAACCCCATGGGTTTTATGGTTCAAATACTTCACAAAAATACCCCTGGTTTGGAGTGTCATGTTACTCTCTCAAAAACTTTGTCAAGGGGTTTGAATGCTTACAAATTCAAATAGGGAATTCAAATATGGAAAAATGAAACTCCATATGAGAATTTCTCAAATAGTTTTCATATCTTTCTTTTAAACTCCCAACTCATATTTCATATAACTTGAGGAAGTCCTTTTATCCTCTCTCATGAAAATCATTGAGTTGCATAAAGTTTCTGAATTTGAAATATTTTCAAAATGGAATTCAAATCACATGAGAAAGTCATTTTATTCCCTCTCATTCAAAAGTTTTCAAAAGTTTCAAATTTTCACTCACTTTCAATCACTCAAGCAAACAAACAATCATTCTACGTACCCTTGTAGATCGCTAAGCGGGAAGCGTTAAGAAATGCGGTTGGTGTAGTCGAACGTCTTCGCGATCCAAATCGTCGTGCGTCCTGCGATCCAATCACGATCCGTCCTGCGATCCAATCACGATCCGTCCTGTGATCCAATCACGATCCGTCCCACGAACTTGATCATAATCCGTCCCACAAACTTGATCACGATCCTTCCGATCTAGCGCCGAACGGACGGCACCTCCGCGTTCAGCACACGTACAGCTTGATGACGATCTCCACCGCCTTGATCCAGCAAGAAGGAGTGGAGAGGAGGAAGAGTTATCCGGAAGCGTGACGGCGCTCCGGCGATGGTGGTGGAGCTATTCCAGCAGGGCTTCACCTAAGCGCTGCAGAAAACCGATCTAGAGGAGAAACTATGCATTGGAGGAACGGGAAGCACGTGGCTGAAAATTATGTGCAAAAACCCTAAAACCTCCAGTATATATAAGAGGAAGAGAGGAGGAGGCTTGGCACAAGGGCCAAGCCTCCAAGGAGGAGGCCGAACCAGGTGGAGGAGGTGGACTCCACCTCCAATCCTAGTAGGACAAGGATTCACCCTATTTTTGCCTTTTTCAAATTTTTCTCTGCAGGCCTTTTTTCACAAACCGCATGGGCATTGTGTGGGACTTCCACCAGCCCACTAACGGCTGGTAAACACTCTCCCACAGCCCATGGAGCCTCTTGGGTCGAAATACCCCTCCCGATGGTCTCCCGGTTCACTACTGGCACTCCCGGTACACTACCGATGAGCCTGAAACTTTTCCGGCAACCAAAACAGGACTTCCTATATATGAATCTTTACCTCCGGACCATTCTGGAGCTCCTCGTGACGTCCGGGATCTCATCCGGGACTCCGAACAACCTTCGGTCACCACCATACATAACTCTATACTACCGAAACGTCACCAAACCTTAAGTGTGCAGACCCTGCGGGTTCGAGAACTATGTAGACATGACCGAGACACCTCTACGGTCAATAACCAATAGCGGGACCTGGATGCCCATATTGGTTCCTACATATTCTACGAAGATCATTATCGGTTGAACCTCTATGTAAAGGATTCAGTTAATCCCGTATGATGTTCCCTTTGTTCTTTGGTATGTTACTTGCCCGAGATTCGATCGTCGGTATCTCCATACCTAGTTCAATCTCATTACTGGCAAGTCTCTTTACTCGTTCCGTAATACAAGATCCTGCAACTAACACTTAGTCACATTTCTTTCAAGGCTTATTGTGATGTTGTATTACTGAGTGGGCCCTGGATACCTCTCCGTCACACGGAGGAACAAATCCCAGTCTTGATCCATGCCAACTCAACAGACACCCTCGGAGATACCTGTAGAGCACCTTTATAGTCACTCAGTTACGTTGTGACATTTGATACACACAAGGCACTCCTCCGGCATCCGTGAGTTGCATGATCTCATGGTCATAGGAACATATACTTGACATGCAGAAAACAGTAGCAATAAACTGACACGATCATATGCTACGTTTGTAGTTTGGGTCTCCCGTGCATCCCGTGCATGTTATAGTTCAACACAAACTTCAACTCCTAGAACATCTCATATGCTCCACGACGTTCAAAACGTCTTTGAAGTCTCGTTTCTAAGCCATACAATATCGCACACTGAACTATTGAGTAATCTCCAGTACATGCCTCCCAAGCGTTCTTAACTTCTTCGGAGGTCATGTCTTCTGGTTGGTCACCAAACGGTGCATCAAGGACATATGATTTCTGGGAAGCCGTGAGGATAATCCTTAGATTACGGGCCCAGTCAACAAAGTTACTTCCATCATCTTTCAACTTAGCTTTCTCTAGGAACGCATTAAAATTCAGGGGTGCTACTGTGCGAGCCATTGATCAACAAAATAAATATGCAAAGTTTACTTAGACTATTGTTCAAGATAATGAGTTTAGTTAAACAAATTACTAAAGCTCCCACTCCAATTGACATCCCTCAGGTCATCTGAGTATCACATGATCCAAATCCACCAACTCAAGTCCGATCATCACGTGAGTTGAGGTGGCTTGAATGGTGAACATCATTATGTTGATCATATCCACTATATGACTCATGTTCGACCTTTCGGTCTCTTATGTTCCGAGGCCATGTCTGTACATGCTAGGCCCGTCAAGTTTAACCCCGAGTGTTCTGCGCGTGCAACACTGGATTGCACCCGTTGTATGTGAACGTAGAGTCTATCACACCCGATCATCACGTGGTGTCTCAACACGACGAACTTTCACAATGGTGCACACTCGGGGAGAACACAATTTATCTTGAAATTTAAGTGAGGGATCACCTTATAATGCTACCGTCGTACTAAGCAAAACAAGGTACATAAAAGGATTAACATCACATGCAATTCATAAGTGACATGATATGGCCATGAACTTGTGCTTTAGATCTCCATCTTGAAAGCACCGGCATGATCTCCATTGTCACCGGCAAGACACAATGTCTCCATCATCTTGATCTCCATCAACGTGTCACCATCGGGGTTGTCGCGCCCAACATGCTTCTACTACTATTGGTACCGTTTAGCGATAAAGTAAAGCACTACATAGCACTTAATGATTGACATGCAGGTCATACAATAATTAAAGACAACCCAATGGCTCCTGCCAGTTGCCGTACTCATCGACATGCAAGTCGTGATAATCTATACATCACATGATCATCTCATACATCACATATATCACATCATGCAATTGGCCATATCACATCACAACATACCCTGCAAAAACAAGTTAGACGTCCTCTAATTGTTGTTGCATGTTTTATGTGACTACTATGGGTATCTAGCAAGAACATTTTTTATCTACGCAAAGACCACAATGGTGATACACTAGTTGCTTTTCAACCTTCTCAAGGACCGCCTTTGTCAAATCCGATCCAACTAAAGTGAGAGAAACTGGCACCCGCAAGCCATCTATGCAACAAGTTGCGGTCGAGGGAACCGGTCTCTCGTAAGTGTACGAGTAATGTTGGTCCGGGCCGCTTCATCTCACAATATCGCTGAACCAAAATCCGACCAAGCAAGAAAGCAATCTAAGCATCAACGCCCACAAACCTTTTGTGTTCTACTCGAGATCTTATCTACACATAGACCTAGCTCATGATGCCACTATTGGGGAACGTCGCATGCGAAACAAAAAAATTCCTACGCACACATAGATCTATCCATGGTGATGAGGATCTACGAAAGGGAGAGTGGATCTATGTACCCTTGTAGATCGCTAAGCGGGAAGCGTTAAGAAACGCGGTTGGTGTAGTCAAACGTCTTCGCGATCCAAATCGCCATGCATCCTGCGATCCAATCACGATTCGTCCCATGATCCAATCATGATCCGTCCCGCGATCCAATCATGATCCATCCCACGAACTTGATCACGATCCTTCCGGTCTAGCGCCAAACAAACGACACCTCCGCGTTCAGCACACATACAGCTTGATGACGATCTCCGCCATCTTGATCCAGCAAGAAGGAGCGGAGAGAAGGAAGTGTTCTTCAGCAGCGTGATGACGCTCCGGCGATGGTGATGGAGCTATTCCGGTAGGGCTTCGCATAAGCGCTGCAGAAAACCGATCTAGAGGAGAAACTATGCACTGAAGAAACGAGCAACACGTGGCTGAAAATTCTCTTTAGGCCTTTTTTTCCCAAACCGCATGGGCCTTGTGTGGGACTTCGACCAGCCCACTAAGGGCTGGTAAACACTCTCCCACAGCCCATGGAGCCTCTTGGGTCGAAATACCCCTCCCGATGGTCTTCCGGTACACTACCGGCACTCCCGATACACTACCGATGAGGCCGAAACTTTTCCGGCGACCAAAACAGGACTTCTTATATATGAATCTTTACCTCCGGACCATTCCAGAGCTCCTCGTGATGTCCGGGATCTCATCCGGGACTCCGAACAACCTTCAATAACCACCATACATAACTCTATACTACCGAAACGTCACCAAACCTTAAGTGTGCAGACCCTGCGGGTTCGAGAACTATGTAGATATGACCGAGACACCTCTACGGTCAATAACCAATAGCGGGACCTAGATGCCCATATTGGTTCCTACATATTCTACGAAGATCTTTATTGGTTGAACCTCTATGTCAAGGATTCAGTTAATCCCGTATGATGTTTCCTTTGTTCTTCGGTATGTTACTTGCCCGAGATTCGATCGTCGGTATCTCCATACCTAGTTCAATCTCATTACCGGCAAGTCTTTTTAATCGTTTCGTAATACAAGATCCCGCAACTAACACTTAGTCACATTGCTTGCAAGGCTTATTGTGATGTTGTATTACCGAGTGGGCCCTGAGATACTTCTCCGTCACACGGAGGAACAAATCCCAGTCTTGATCCATGCCAACTCAACAGACAGCCTCCAAGATACCTGTAGAGCACCTTTATAGTCACCCAGTTACGTTGTGACGTTTGATACACACAAGGCACTCCTCCGGCATCCGTGAGTTGCATGATCTCATGGTCAAAGGAACATATACTTGACATGCAGAAAACAGTAGCAACAACCTAACACGATCATATGCTACGTTTGTAGTTTGGGTCTTGTCCATCATCCCGATATCAAATGACATCACATGTCAATGGCTAGGAAACCTTGACCATCTTTGATCACCGAGCTAGTTCACTAGAGGCATACTAGGGACAAAGTGTTGTCTATTTACCCACACATGTAATGTGTTTCCAATTAATTATAACATGGACAATAAACGATTATCATGAACAAGGAAATATAATAATAAACACTTTATTTATTGCCTCTAGGGCATATTTCCAACATTTATGTTGAAGAGAATTGTTGGGGAACGTCGCATGGGAAACAAAAAATTTCTTACGCACACGCAAACCTATCCATGGTGATGAGCATCTACGAGAGGTAGAGTGGATCTACGTACCCTCGTAGATCGCTAAGCGGGAAGCGTTAAGAAACGCGGTTGGTGTAGTCGAACTTCTTCGCGATCCAAATCGCCGAGCGTCCCGCGATCCAATCACGAATCGTCCCACGAACACATCATGATCCGTCCCGCGAACTCATCACGATCCTTCTCACGATCTTGATCACGATCTGTCCCGTGAACTCATCATGATCCGTTCCGTGATCACATCACGAACCGTCTCGCAATCTCGATCACGGTCCTTCCGATCTAGCGCCGAACGGACGACACCTCCGCATTCAGCACACGTGCAGCTTGATGACGATCTCCACCGTCTCAATCCAGTGAGAGGAGGTGGAGAGGAGAGAGAGTTCACCAGCAGCGTGACGGCGCTCCGGTGATGGTGGTGGAGCAATTCCGGCAGGGCTTCGCCTAAGTGCTGCAGAAAACCGATCTAGAGGAGAAACTATGCACCGGTGTAACGGGTAGCACGTGGCCGGAAATTCTGTCCAAAAACCACCCAATCCACTAGTATATATAGGAGGAGAGGAGAGGAGAGGCAGCCAAGGCCTTTGGGTCGGCCGAAATAGGAGGTGGGAAGCAATCCTACTTCACCTCCAATCCTAGTTGGAGTAGGATTGCCTCCTATTGGCTGATTTTCCACTTTTTGCTTTAGGACTTTCTCTCCTGCGCCATGGGCCTTTGTGGCTGTTTTTCCAGCCCACTAAGGGCTGGTTATTATTCTCCCACAGGACATGGACCTCTTGGGGTCGAAATACCCCTCCCGGAGGCCTCCCGGTACACTACCGATGAGCCCAAAACTTTTCCGGAAACCAAACTGGGACTTCCTATATATGAATCTTTACCTCCGGACCATTCTGGAGCTCCTCGTGACGTCCAGTATCTCATCGGGGACTCCAAACAAACTTCGGTCACCACCATACATAACTCTACACTACCGAAACGTCACCGAACCTTAAGTGTGCATACCCTGCGGGTTCGAGAACTATGTAGACATGACCGAGACACCTCTATGGTCAATAACCAATGGCGGGACCTAGACGTCCACATTGGTTCCTACATATTCTACGAAGATCTTTATCGGTCGAACTTCTATGTCAAGGATTCAGTTAATCCCGTACGATGTTCCCTTTGTTCTTCGGTATGTTACTTGCCCGAGATTCGATCGTCGGTATCTCCATACCTAGTTCAACCTCATTACTAGCAAGTCTCTTTACTCGTTCCGTAATACAAGATCCCGCAACTAACAATTAGTCACATTGCTTGCAAGGCTTGTTGTGATGTTGTATTACCGAGTGGGCCCTGAGATACCTCTCCGTCACACGGAGTAACAAATCCGAGTCTCGATCCATGCCAACTCAACAAACACCATCAGTGATACCTGTAGAGCACCTTTATAGTCACCTAGTTACGTTGCGACGTTTGATACACACAAGGCACTCCTCCAATATCCGTGAGTTGCATGATCTCATGGTCATAGGAACATATACTTGACATGTAGAAAACAGTAGCAATAAACTGACACGATCATATGCTATGTTTGTAGTTTGGGTCTTATCCATCACATCATTCTCCTAATGATGTGATCCCGTTATCAAATGACATCTCATGTCCATGGCTAGGAAACCTTAACCATCCTTTGATCAACGAGCTAGTCCATTAGAGGCATACTAGGGACATGGTTTTGTCTATGTATCCACACATGCATTTAAGTCTCCGATCAATACAATTATAGCATGGATAATAAACGATTATCATGAACAAGGAAATATGATAATAACTAATTTATTATTGCCTCTAGGGCATATTTCCAACAGTCTCCCACTTGCACTAGAGTCAATAATCTAGTTCACATCACCATGTGATTCGCATTGTTATGAATCTAACACCCAATGAGTTCTGGGGCTCGATCATGCTTTGCATGTGAGAGAGGTCTTATAGTCAACGGGTCTGCGATATTCAGATCCATGTGTACTTTGCAAATCTCTATGTCAAACCGTAAACACTGCTACCACACTCCACTTGGTACTATTTCCAAATGGCTGCTCCACTATACGTATCCAGATTGCTACTACGAGTCATCCGGATTAGTGTTAAAGCTTGTATCGACGTAACTCCTTACGACGAACTCTTTATCACCTCCATAATCGAGAAACATCTCCTCAGTCTCTTAGTTGCTGAGGATAATCTTGACCGCTGTCCAGTGATCCACTCCTGGTTCACTCTTGTACCCCCTGACGGACTCATGGCAAGGCACACACAGGTGCGGTACATAGCATGGCATAATATAGAGCCTATGGCTAAGGCATAGGGGACGACGTTCGTCCTTTCTCTTTCTTCTGCCGTTGTCGAGCTTTGAGTCTCACTCAACTTTCACACCTTGCAAATCAGGCGAGAACTCTTTCTCTGACTGATCCATTTTGAACTCTTTCAAAATCTTGTCAAGGTATGCAATCATTGAAAGTCTCATCGAGCATCTTGATCTATCTCCATATATTTTGATGCTCAACAATTAGGTAGCTTCATCCAGGTCTTCCTTTGAAAATCACTTTCCAAATGACCGTTTTATGCTTTCCAGAAACTCTACATTATTTTTGATCAACAATATGTCATCCACATATACTTATCAGAAATTCTATAGTGCTCCCACTCACTTTATTGCAAATACAAGTTTCTCGTAAACTTTGTATAAACATCAAAACTTTGATCACCTCATCAAAGCGTATATTCCAACTCCGAGATGCTTGCTTCAGTCCATGGAAGGATCACCGAAGCTTGCACACCTTTTAGCATCCATAGGCCTAACAAAACCTTCTGGTTGTATCACATACAACCTTTCCTTAAGTAAACCGTTAAGGAAACGATGTTTTGACATCTATCTGCCAGATTTCATAATTGAAAACATAGCAACTGCTAACATAATTCCAACAGACTTTAGCACCACTAAGAGTGAGAAAGTCTAATCATAGTCAACTCCTTGAACTTGTCACAAACATCTTTGCAACAAGTCGAGCTTTACAAATAGTGACATTCACCAGCAGTGTCTGTCTTCATTTTAAAGATCCATTTGTACTCAACGACCTGCCGTCCAACGAGCAAGTCTACCAAAGTCTACACTTGGTTTTCATACATGGATCCTATCTCGGATTTCATGGCCTCTAACCATTTGTCGGAATCCGTGCCCATCATCGCTTCTCCATAGCTCGTAGGTTCATCGTTGTCCAACAACATGATCTCCAAGACAGAGTTGTCGTACCATTTAGGAGTAGTACACATCCTTGTCGACCTACGAAGTTCGATAGTAACTTGATCCTGAAGCTTCATGATCCTCATCATTAACTTCCTCTTCAACTAACGTAGGCTTCACGGAAACATCTTTCTGCGCTGCGCTACTCTCTGGTTGAACAAAGGTTTAACAACCTCATCAAGTTCTATCTTCCTCCCACTCAATTCTTTCGAGAGAAACATTTCCTCGAGAAAGGATCCGTTTAAGCAACAAACACTTTGCACTAGGATCTGAGATTGAAGGTTCACCCAACTGATCTTAGGGTATTCTATGAAGATGCAATTTGTCTGCCTTGGGTTCGACCTCATTAGGTGAAAATATTTTCCACACAAGTGTCACATCCCCAAATATTAAGAAATGACAGCTTAGGTTTCTATCAAACCATAATTCACATGGTGTCATCTCAACGGATTTAGATGGTGCCCTATTTAAAGTGAATGTAGTTGTCTCTAATGCATAACCCCAAAATTATAGTAGTAAAACGACAAGAGACATCGTAGCACGCACGATGTCCAATAGAGCATAACTATGATGTTCGGACACACCATCACACTGTGGTGTTCCAGGTGGCGTTTCGTTGTGAAACAACTTTCACATTGTCTTAAGTTGTATGCCAAACTCGTGACTCAGATATTCACTTCCACGATCATATCGCAGTCATTTATATCTTCTTGTCACGATGATCTTTAAACTTCACTCTGAATTTGCTTGAACCTTTCAAACGATTCAGACTTGTGTTTCATTAAGTAAATATACACTATATCTACTCAAATCATCAGTGAAGGTAAGAAAATAACGATATCCACTTCACGCTACAAGACTCACTAGATTGCATACATCAACAGGTATCATTTCCAATGAATCACTTGCCCGCTCCATTCAACGGGGTCCTTTAGTCATCTTGCCCAAGAGGCATGGTTCGCATGTCTCAACCGATTCGAAATCGAATGAGTCCAAATATCCATCAGCATGGAGTTTCTACATGCGCTTTATACCAATATGACATTTAGCGGCAGTGCCACAAGTATGTGGTACTATCATTATTAACTTTGTATCTTTTGACATCAATGTGATGAACATGTGTAATACTACGATCAAGATTTCAACAAACCATTCTCACTGGGTGCATGACCAGTGAAGGTATTATTCATGTAAACAGAATAACCATTATTCTCTAACTTAAATGAATAACCGTATTGCAATAAACATGATCTAATCATGTTCATGCTCAATGCAAAACACCAAATAACATTTATTTAGGTTCGTCACTAATCTTGAAGGTAGAGAGAGCGTGCGATGTTGATCACATCAACCTTGGAAACACTTCCAACACATATCGTCACCTCACCCTTAGCTAGTTCTCCGTTTATTCCATAGCTTTTATTTCGAGTTACTAACATTTAGCAACCGAACCGGTATCCAATACCCAGGTGCTACTAAGAGTACTAGCAAGGTACACATTAGTAACTCGTATATCAAATATACTTCTATCAATGTTGCCAGCCTTCTTATCTACCAAGTATCTAGGGTTGTTCCGCTTCAGCGACCGCTCACCTCATAACAGAAGCACTTAGTCTCGGGTTTGAGTTCAACTTGGGTTGCTTCACTTGAGCAGCAACTGACTTGCTATCCATGAAGTTTTCCTCCTTGCTCTTGCCCTTCCCGAAACTAGTGGTTTGATTAACCATCAACACTTGACGCTCCTTCTTGATTTCTAGCTTCGCGGTGTCAAACACCGTGAACAGCTCAGGGATCAACATTTCTTTCCCTAGCATTTTATAGTTCATCACCAAGTTCTAGTAGCTCAGTGACAGGGACTTGGAGAACTACATCAATCACTATCTTATCTGGAAGATCAACTCCCACTCGATTCAAGCGATTGTAGTACCCAGACAGTCTGAGCACATGCTCAACGATTGAGCTATTCTCTTTCATCTTGCAGGCGAAGAATCTCGTTGGAGATCCTATATCTCGCAACTCGGGCACGAGCCTGAGATCACAATCTCAGCTCTTAGAACATCTCATATGTTCCGTGACGTTCAAAACGTTTCGAAGCCTCAATTCTAAGCCGTAATGCATGACGCACTAAACTATCAAGTAGTCATCAAAATGTGCCTGTCAGATGTTCACAACATCTACAGACGATGCTAGATGGGGTGGCGCACCGAGCGGTGCATTAAGGACATAAGCCTTCTGTGCAGCAATGAGGACAATCCTCAGATCATGGACCCAGTCCGCAATTTTGCTACCAACATCTTTTCAATTCTATTTCTCTAGGAACATATAAAAATACAAGGGAGCTACAACGCGAGCTAGTAATCTACAACATAATTTGCAAAGACACTTTGACTATGTTCATGATAATGAGTTCAATTAATCATATTACTTAAGAACTCCCACTCAAATTGACATCCCTCGGGTCATTCGAGTGATACATGATCCAAATTCACCAACTCAAGTCCGATCATCACGTGAGTTAAGGTGGCTTCAATGGTGAACATCATTATGTTGATCATATCCACTATATGACTCATGCTCGACCTTTCGGTATCTTGTGTTCCGAGGCCATGTCTGTACATGCTAGGCTCGTCAAGTTTAACCTGAGTGTTCTGCACGTGCAAATCTGGCTTGCACCCGTTGTATGTGAACGTAGAGTCTATCACACCCGATCATCACGTGGTGTCTCAACACGACGAACTTTCGCAACGGTGCACACTCGGGGAGAACACAGTTCATCTTGAAATTCAAGTGAGGGATCACCTTATAATGCTACCGCCGTACTAAGCAAAACAAGGTGCATAAAAGGATTAACATCTCATGCAATTCATAAGAGACATGATATGGCCATGAACTTGTGTTTAAGATCTCCATCTTCGAAACACCGACATGATCTCCATCGTCACCGGCACAACACCATGATCTCCGTCATCTTGATCTCCATCATTGTGTTGCCATTGGGGTTGTGGCACCAGCCCTGCTTCTACTTCTATTGCTACCGCTTAGCGATAAAGTAAAGCATTACATAGCGCTTAATGATTGACACGCAGGTCATACAATAATTAAAGACAACCCTATGGCTCCTGCCGGTTGCCGTACTCAACGACATGCAAGTCGTGAAATTCTATACATCACATGATCATCTCATACATCACATATATCTCATCATGTAATTGGCCATATCACATCACAACATACCCTGCAAAAACAAGTTAGATGTCCTCTAATTGTTGTTGCATGTTTTACGTGGCTGCTACAGGTATCTAGCAAGAACGATTCTCACCTACGCATAAACCACAACGTTGATACATAGATTGCTTTTCAACCTTCTCAAGGACCGCCTTTGTCGGATCCGATCCAACTAAAGTGAGAGAAACTGTCACCCGCAAGCCATCTAAGCAACAAGTTGCGTCGAGGGAACCGGTCTCTCGTAAGCGTACGAGTAATGTTGGTCCGGGCCGCTTCATCTCACAATCCCTCTGAACCAAAATACGACCAAGGGAGAAAGCAATCTAAGCATCAATGCCCACAAACCTTTTGTGTTCTACTCGAGATCTCATCGAACCATCAACCTAGCTCATGATGCCACTGTTGGGGAACGTCGCATGGGAAACAAAAAATTTCTTACGCACATGCAAACCTATCCATGGTGATGAGCATCTAGGAGAGGTAGAGTGGATCTATGTACCCTTGTAGATCGCTAAGCGGGAAGCATTAAGAAACGCGGTTGGTGTAGTCGCACTTCTTCGCTATCCAAATCGCCGAGCGTCCCGCGATCCAATCACGAATCGTCCCGCGAACACATCATGATCCGTCCCGCGAACTCATCATGATCCGTCTCACGATCTTGATGATGATCTGTCCAGCGAACTCATCACGGTCCGTTCCGTGATCACATCACGAACCGTCTCGCAATCTCGATCACGGTCCTTCCGATCTAGCACGAACGGACGACACCTCCGCGTTCAACACACGTGCAGCTTGATGACGATCTCCACCGTCTCGATCCAGCGAGAGGAGGTGGAGAGGAGAGAGAGTTCACCAGCAGCGTGACGGCGCTCCGGTGATGGTGGTGGAGCAATTCCGGCAGGGCTTCGCCGAAGCGCTGCAGAAAACCGATCTAGAGGAGAAACTATGCACCGGTGTAACAGGTAGCACGTGGCCGGAAATTCTGTCCAAAAACCACCCAATCCACTAGTATATATAGGAGGAGAGGAGAGCAGAGGCAGCCAAGGCCTTTGGGTCGGCCTAAATAGGAGGTGGGAAGCAATCCTACTTCACCTCCAATCCTAGTTGGAGTAGGATTGCCTCCTATTGGCAGATTTTCCACTTTTTTCTTTAGGACTTTCTCTCCTGTGCCATGGGCCTTTGTGGCTGTTTTCCCAGCCCACTAAGGGCTGGTTATTATTCTCCCACAGGCCATGGACCTCTTGGGGTCGAAATACCCCTCCCGGAGGCCTCCCGGTACACTACCGGCACTCCCGGTACACTACCGGCACTCCCGGTACACTACCGATGAGCCCGAAACTTTTCCGGAAACCAAACTGGGACTTCCTATATATGAATATTTACCTCCGGACCATTCCGGAGCTCCTCGTGACGTCCGGGATCTCATCTGGGACTCCAAACAAACTTCAGTCACCACCATACATAACTCTACACTACCGAAACATCACCGAACCTTAAGTGTGCAGACCCTGCGGGTTCGAGAACTATGTAGACATGACCGAGACACCTCTATGGTCAATAACCAATGGCGGGACCTAGACATCCACATTGGTTCCTACATATTATACGAAGATCTTTATCGGTCGAACCTCTATGTCAAGGATTCAGTTAATCCCGTACGATGTTCCCTTTGTTCTTCGGTATGTTACTTGCCCGAGATTCGATCGTCGGTATCTCCATACCTATTTCAACCTCGTTACTAGCAAGTCTCTTTACTCGTTCCGTAATACAAGATCCCACAACTAACAATTAGTCACATTGCTTGCAAGGCTTGTTGTGATGTTGTATTACCGTGTGGGCCCTGAGATACCTCTCCGTCACACGGAGTAACAAATCCCAGTCTCGATCCATGCCAACTCAACAGACACCATCAGAGATACCTGTAGAGCACCTTTATAGTCACCCAGTTACGTTGCGATGTTTGATACACACAAGACACTCCTCCGATATCCGTGAGTTGCATGATCTCATGGTCATAGGAACATATACTTGACATGCAGAAAACAGTAGCAATAAACTGACACGATCATATGCTATGTTTGTAGTTTGGGTCTTATCCATCACATCATTCTCCTAATGATGTTATCCCGTTATCAAATGACATCTCATGTCCATGGCTAGGAAACCTTAACCATCCTTTGATCAACGAGCTAGTCCATTAGAGGCATACTAGGGACATGGTTTTGTCTATGTATCCACACATGCATTTAAGTCTCCGATCAATACAATTATAGCATGGATAATAAACGATTATCATGAACAAGGAAATATGATAATAACTAATTTATTATTGCCTCTAGGGCATATTTCCAACAGTCTCCCACTTGCACTAGAGTCAATAATCTAGTTCACATCACCATGTGATTCGCATTGTTATGAATCTAACACCCAATGAGTTCTGGGGCTCGATCATGCTTTGCATGTGAGAGAGGTCTTATAGTCAACGGGTCTGCGATATTCAGATCCGTGTGTACTTTGCAAATCTCTATGTCAAACCGTAAACACTGCTACCACACTCCACTTGGTACTACTTCCAAATGGCGTCAAAGCGTCCAGCACGCCCCTTCCATCGCCGCCCTTCCGTGCCAAGCCCGGTCATCGCCTGCAACCCCCGCCCCAACTCAACCCAAGCCCAGCCGCCACCTCACCGCCCGGCCGCCCAGGACGCCCCCATTCTGGCTGCTACCACGCTGCCCTCCAACGCCGAGCACGTCTCCCTTCAGCACCCAGCCCCGCTGTCGGCTGCAACGACCCACATCCCCACCTCAGCCACCAGATCGATCTGGCTGTTCCTCGACCTGCCTCGGTGCCGTCTAGATCGGTGCGGCTACAGCTTCATCGGTCTTCAGCTTCGACACATCTCATGGCTGGTATTGCTCCGAACACCCACCCCTTCTCTGATCTGAACCCCCACCCATTCTCTGATCTGAGCACCCAGCCCTTCTCTGATCTGAACCATAGAGACGAGGGATTGATTAATGGCACCTCCGCCTGCTCCTGGCTGAATCCTTTCCATCTGCCGGATGCTGGCTGATTCCTTCTACATGTTCACCACTTCCACTCCTCTCCCCTCTCCTATTATCCCTCTCTCTAATCCCTGTCTCTTCTCTGTAGGTACAGCTGCCAGAGGAGAGGGGTTGAGCAGCAGGCCAAAATCCATCCATCTTCACCTCCCACCCAGCACCAACGTGGTGAGCTTCCCCTTCTCCCCACAACATCAGTGGAAAAACTCCTCTCACATGTTTGCTATTTCCTGCAGTCTTTTCCTTTTATTTGTGCAGGAACTTCGTAGTATATATTTCCTTCCCATTTGCAATCCATGGACCATCACTCTGTGAAGTACTAACATCAGTGCACTTTTCTATATATTGTGTTCTGACTACCACACTCAATTGCTAACCCAGCGAGGTTAAAAGCTTGCCTTGCGTTTTGCCTTTTCTTCTTGTGCTCGCAAGAACAAATGTCGGTTGTTATCCTCCTGTCATGGCCCTGTTAAGTACAGTTATCTTTGTATAAAAATCACATATATATATTTTGTGATTCATAATAGCATTGTAGGCAAAGGTTTGGAACACACGCTGATCAATATTTAGACAACAATTTTCAGTATAGTATTCCTAGATGGTATAAGGTGGTAACCTCAGACTCATGTGTTGTTTCATATGCTGTAGTTTTCTTCTTCACATGAAATTTATCAAATCTGAATGTCATCAATCAAAAAGAGAATAAATTAACCTGAATGTCATCTATCAAATCTGTTAGAAAGCAGAGCATACGTTCATCTAAAAAAAGCAAAGCACGCACAATTCTGAACTCAAAGCATGGTTTAACATAGATATAAGGAATCCAAGCAAAGGAACTTTGGACAAAACATAAACCATGTACTGGAGTGTCTGCACGCGCAATTCTGGAGCAAGTAGAGAGAACCAGCGCTACCAAAGGGTAAAAAACAGGGTAGCAAGGCAAGATACATGTAAATAGGTGGCAAGGCTAGTAAGAATCCCCCCTTTCTGATGTATCCCTCAGAAAGAGAATATGCTCATGCTAATTAACTGAATATGCTCATGCATATATTACTTAATCCAGCAAATAGATGCATTCTGAACACATGCATTATTCTGCTAACAAAGCCTAAGAAATAATAGAGCAACCATGGCTCACCTTCATTTGTGCCAAAACAATAGTCCCAAATTAACTTCCTTTGTGCCAATTCGGCATAGTCTGGGCTGTAAAAAAATGTTGATGCTCCCATCAGTACTTATTTTCTCATGTTACAGCGGAACATGACACGCTATTGTTTGTATTGATTTGAAATGTTTAAAGCAATGAGGATTTTTGTAAATGGGTGTAGCAATATCATGGCGATCATCCACACTAATGTTGTTCGTTGGCACACCATGCTGATAGTGCATTGACATGGTACTGTGTACTTCTCTGTCCTCTCCATTAACATGTCTATTGGTAAATTAAATTGTCCCTGTTATGTCATTAGTTAATTTGTCTTTACTTGTAGTAGGTTAATTGACATTTTAATATATATCTAGGATGGTGAGGGACATGTTGACCATATACCTGCACTATGAAGATGCAAATCAGGAAACCAAAATTTTACAAAGGTCCATAATGAGGCATGCTGTCTCGTACTATGACTTAATCTTGATGATCGAGGAAGTTGGATTTCAGGCAGTTGATTTTCTGTACTATGTGAAAAAAAACGTCTAGGCAGCCCCTACTTCGTTCACATTTATGATCAAGGTCTTGTAATGGAAATGTTGGCCGACCCAGATATTGTCAAAGATGTCCATCTGTATGTGTCTAAGGAGAAGGCTGGCGATGATATTGCTCCACCTAGCAAGCAAATCGGTATTGCTCCATCTAACCATCCGAATGAGAGTGTTCTCTTACAGGATGGTGGTGTCTCTGCTATGAGAAAACCGCAAAGTATCCCTCTTGAACTTTGTTTATTACATATATGTATTTACTGTTGTAATTATTGGAATAAAAGATGTATGGTTGTTGATAGAGGTGAGGGTTTCGATCTTTCGATGAGATGATAACTATTGATTTTTTTGACCACCTAACTATTGATTTTTGTGGAGACGACTTTGACGATCCGACTACAAACGTGCATGACGTTGCGCCTTAGCAATCGCTAAACCAATCTCTAAGAGGTTATTGACCACGTCGGAGCATGATCAACCTGACCACGAAGGTCTATTCCTGCAAACAATTGAAGAACGAGCAAGAATATGATAATGCAATCTGAATATTGCGAATATAGATGAAATATTGATAATGGTGGGGTTCTGAAAGCGGTCTTGGTCTGATCGTTGGACACAAACGAACTACATGAAGTTGCAATGGCTAACTTTTAACTAAACAAAACCCAAAGGAAAAGCTATTAGATTAATCTACTCATATAGGAGCAAGGGGTGGCGGCCAAGGAGGTGGGAGGACGTCCCAAGACACCCTAAAACCAACCCTAGGTCGTACAAGGCCCATGGACTCAAGTGGAGGTGATGCAACACCTTTGGACTTGTAGTTTGACTCGGATTCTGCTGCAACGTCAGATTGTTTCGTTAATATCTTCGCGATCCGGACGAATTTTAAGGTGATTTCAACTGGGCTGGAACTCATATGAAATCTAGTTTCCAAAAAAAAGAATAACCCAATTTTGTGTCCGTATGAAAAAGTTGTTGGTGTTTTGAGACAGGTGTGTCTGTGCAGTCCGAATCTGAGTCCAGAACGTGAGAGACTTGGACTCTATCTTCTCTTGGGCAAAAAGTGACGTGAGAGAACTTCTTGAACAACACCTAATTGTTTCCTTTGACATTAGAGGACCTCTTGAATAGCACCCAACCATTTCGTCTTCCTTTGTCATCACACGTGGTTCATACAAGTGTTCAACCATTCTGCATTTAGGCATAAAATAAAAATAGGTGAAGTATTTTTGTTCTGGATAACATAAATAAATTATTGCATAATTCTTATAAGAAATCACCTCACAAATATGCATGTATGCAACATTTTTGGTCGTATCGAAGGTAGTCATGTCCTCATCATCCTCTCCTTTTTGAAAACAAAGACGTCATCGGTGTTGCTTAATCTGAAATGTGGCTACAAAAAGAGAAAAGCCGTAGACATTGTATATGTATTTGTCATCCATTTTTATTGTTCTCAGTTGTGACACATGTGACACATATATGCAAGGGCACTCATCACATGTCATGAAATATGAAGCCAAAAAATCATGACAAGAAGTAGAAGGCATGACAATATTACAACTCAGTTTACACATATAAGTGAAGTCCTTATTCATATCAAAAGATTCATAATGTTCATCATTAAACCATCCCAATATTGGTAGATAAACGTGAATCGTTTCAAATTTAGATGCTACAACATGTTTAAATAAGCAAACATGCAACATGTCATTTCACACAGAATTATCACCAAGATTGGAGGTCATATCAAAATGATTAAACACCGACATAATTATTTTCAAACATATTTGAAACAAATTTGATTGATTTTCTGATTCACACAGTTCTTGCTCATCAATAGTTAATTCAATGGGTGCACTCACAATTGCTGATATTGTAGTTATTTGATCACATGACGAAGTAAAATCATGAACATAGTCCTCTAAAATAGGTGGTGTGATCAAAGTAATGGGTAGCTCATCACAAGGTACATTGGAATTGACAAGGCATTCAACATACTCATGTGGAGGTGGAAGATCAATATCTTTGCCATTACCTCTTATGATCAACTCAGATGATGTAGGCACTCTCGGTGGTGACGTGTTACATGGTGAAGGTGATGTAGCCATCACAAGAATTGATGTGGTTGTTACAGTACGCCTAGTAGTTGAAGGAACAACTGTATCCACTCTTGGAATGTGCACCTTGCGTTCTATTTCCTTTTGGGCAACACGTTGATTTATTTCCTATTCAACTTTGCAAGCAAGACGAAACAAACGATCCATAGAATAACACTTTTCATGAATTAGTATCTCCTGAATATCACGGTTTAATCCTCCCCAAAATCTATCCATAAAATCTTCTTCACTTTCTTCTAATGAGGAATGCAACAAGGTCATTTGTAAATCATCATAATATTTTATTACGGTGTCACTACCTTGTTTTAAATATTGTAACTTTTTAAGCTCGTCATGAGTATAATAAGCAGGAACGAATGTGTGTCTCATGGCAAGTTTCAAATCATCCCAAGTAGTAGGTGTAATATCTTTGTGTAACTGACAATATTCGCTCCACCAAACTAAAGCATAACTAGTAAAAGAACCAACTGCGACCTTAACTTTCTTATGTGCAACAAAATTATGGGAAGCAAATATTTGATTTATTTCAAACTCCCACTTAATATATAAAGCAGGTCTAAATCGGCCATTAAATGGAGGTATAGATACATTAACATGATCATGTGCATTTGGATCTCTTTGCATCTCTCGTATCGGTTTTTGTGGCGGCAAGTCTCCCACGATCGAAGAAGCCCATGAACTGACAACTCTGGATCATGTCATGACTAGTAGAAACAAGAAACAAAGATCCAAGTATATTGTTCCTGTTGGGAGACGTAGTAGTAAATCAAAAAAATTCCTACGATCACAAAGATCTATCCATGGAGAAACCAGCAACGAGTGGAGAGATATTGCATCTTCACACCTTTGAAGATCGCTAAGTGGAAGCGTTACAAGAACGCGGTTGGTGGAATCGTACTCGCAGCGATTCAGATCGCGGTGGATTCCGATCTCAGCGCCGAACAACGGCGCCTCCGCGTTCAACACACGTGCAGCCAGATGACGTCTCCTACGCCTTGATCCATCAAGGAGGAAGGAGAGGTTGAGGGAGAGCTCCGGCAGCGCGACGACATGGTGACGGTGGAGCTACGTGGACTCCGGCAGGGCTTCGCCAAGCGCTACGGAGAATGAGGAAGAGGAAGGGTAGGGCTGCGCCAAGAGAGAGAGAGAAGTCGTGTCTCAAATCAGCCCAAACCCTTGCATATATATAGGAGGAGGGAGAGGGAGGGCTGCCTTGGCCTCTCCTCCAAGGAGGAGAGGTTCGGCCGAACCAGGGATAGAGTCCACCTCCCACAAGGGAGGTGGATCTCCTCTTTTAAAACCCTTTTGCCATTTATCTCATGATCCCAGCTGCATGGGCCTTTCTAGAAAGTCTTCGCCAGCCCAAAAAGGGCTGGCACACCTACTCTAAGGGCCCACCAAGTCCTATGGTCGTCACACCCCTCCCGAGGGTCCTCCAGCACCCTCCCGGCACTCCCGGTACACTACCGATGAGCCTGAAAACTTTCCGGTGACCAAAATTGGACTTCCTATATATCAATCTTTACCTCCAGACCATTCCGGAGCTCCTCATGACGTCCGGGATCTCATCCGGGACTCCGAACAACCTTCGGTAACCATGTACAACATTTCCCTATATCCCTAGCGTCATCGAAACTTAAGTGTTCAGACCCTACGGGTTCGGGAGACACGTAGACATGACCGAGACACCTCTCCGGTCAATAACCAACAGTGGGATCTGGATACCCATGTTGGATCCCACATGCTCCACGATGGTTTCATCGGATGAACCACGATGTCGGGGATTCAATCAATCCCGTATGCAATTCCCTTTGTCTATCTGTATGATACTTGCCCGAGATTCGATCGTCGGTATCTCTATACCTTGTTCAATCCCGTTACCGGCAAGTCTCTTTACTCGTTCCGTAATACATCATCCCGTGGCTAACTCCTTAGTCACATTAAGCTCATTATGATGATGTCTTACCGAGTGGGCCCAGAGATACCTCTCCGTCACACGGAGTGACAAATCCCAGTCTCGATTCGTGCCAACCCAACAGACACTTTTGGAGATACCCGTAGTGCACCTTTATAGCCACCCAGTTACGTTGTGACGTTTGGTACACCCAAAGCATTCCTACGGTATCCGGGAGTTTCACAATCTCATGGTCTAAGGAAACAATACTTGACACTAAAAAGCTTTAGCAAACGAACTACACGATCTTGTGCTATGCTTAGGATTAGGTCTTGTCCATCACATCATTCTCCTAATGATGTGATACTGTTATCAACGACATCCAATGTCCATGGCCATGAAACCATGACCATCTATTGATCAACGAGCTAGCCAACTAGAGGCTTACTAGGGACATGTTGTGCTCTATGTATTCACACATGCAGTACAGTTTCTGGTTAACACAATTATAGCATGAATAGTAGACAATTATCATGAACAAGGAAATACAATAATAACCATTTTATTATTGCCTCTAGGGCATATTTCCAATAGTCTCCCACTTGCACTAGAGTCAATAATCTAGTTACATTGTGATGAATCGAACACCCATAGCATTCTGGTGTTGATCATGTTTCGCTCGTGAGAGAGGTTTAGTCAACGGATCTGCGACATTCAGATCCATATGCACTTTACAAATATCTATATCTCCCTCCTAAATGTAATCACGGATGGAGTTGAAGCGGCACTTGATGTGTCTTGTCTTCTTGTGAAACCTGGGCTCCTTCGCAAGGGCAATAGCTCCAGTGTTGTCACAGAATAGAGTCATCGGGCCCAACGCACTTGGAATTACTCCTAGGTCGGTGATGAACTCCTTCATCCAGACTCCTTCCTTTGCTGCTTCCGAAGCAGCTATGTACTCTGCTTCACATGTAGATGCCGCCACGACGCTTTGCTTGCTGCTGCACCAGCTGACTGCCCCTCTGTTCAAAATATACACGTATCCGGTTTGTGACTTGGAGTCGTCCGGATCTGTGTCGAAGCTAGCATCGACGTAACCCTTTACGACGAGCTCTTCGGCACCTCCATATACGAGAAACATGTCCTTTGTCCTTTTCAGGTACTTCAGGATATTCTTGACCGCTGTCTAGCGTTCCACTCCAGGATCACTTGTTGGAAATACGCCCTAGAGGCAATAATAAATTAGTTATTATCATATTTCCTTGTTCATGATAATCGTTTATTATCCATGCTATAATTGTATTGATCGGAGACTTAAATGCATGTGTGGATACATAGACAAAACCATGTCCCTAGTATGCCTCTAATGGACTAGCTCGTTGATCAAAGGATGGTTAAGGTTTCCTAGCCATGGACATGAGACGTCATTTGATAACGGGATCACATCATTAGGAGAATGATGTGATGGATAAGACCCAAACTACAAACATAGCATATGACCGTGTCAGTTTATTGCTACTGTTTTCTGCATGTCAAGTATATGTTCCTATGACCATGAGATCATGCAACTCATGGATATCGGAGGAGTGCCTTGTGTGTATCAAACGTCGCAACGTAACTGGGTGACTATAAAGGTGCTCTACAGGTATCTCCGATGATGTGTGTTGAGTTGGCATGGATCGAGACTGGGATTTGTTACTCCGTGTGATGGAGAGGTATCTCAGGGCCCACTCGGTAATGCAACATCACAACAAGCCTTGCAAGCAATATGGCTAAGTGTTAGCCACGGTATATTGTATTACGGAACGAGTAAAGAGACTTGCCACTAACGAGGTTGAACAAGGTATGGAGATACCGACGATCGAATCTCGGGCAAGTAACATACCGAAGAACAAACGGAACGTTATACGGGATTGACTGAATCCCTGACATAGAGGTTCGACCGATAAAGATCTTCATAGAATATTTAGGAACCAATGTGGACGTCCAGGTCCCGCCATTGGTTATTGACCATAGAGGTGTCTCGGTCATGTCTACATAGTTCTCGAACCCGCAGGGTCTGCACACTTAAGGTTTGGTGACGTTTCGGTAGTGTAGAGTTGTGTATGGTGGTGACCGAAGGTTGTTCGGAGTCCCGGATGAGATCCCGGACGTCACGAGGAGCTCCGGAATGGTCCAGAGGTAAAGATTCATATATAGGAAGTCCCAGTTTGGTCGCCGGAAAAGTTTCGGGCTCATCGGTAGTGTACCGGGAGTGCCGGTAGTGTACCGGGGGACCTCCGGGAGGGGTATTTCGACCCCAAGAGGTCCATGGGCTGTGGGAGAATAATCACCAGCCCTTATTGGGATGGAAAAACAGCCACACCAAGGCCCATGGCGCAGGAGGCAAAAGTCCTAAAGGAAAAGGTGGGAAAACGGCTAAAAAGGAAGAGTCCTACTCCTACTAGGAGTGGAAGAGGAGTAGGACTCCTCCCCCTCTAGTTTGGCCGACTCCTATTGGAGTTTTTCCTTGCGCCAGCCCTCCTCTCTCTCCCTCCTTTATATACTGGTGGATTGGGTGCTGTTTGGACACAGTTTACGGCCACGTGCTACCCGTTTCACCGGTGCTCCTCTAGATCGGTTTTCTGCAGCGCTTAGGCGAAGCCCTGCCGGAATTGCTCCACCACCATCACCGGAGCACCGTCACGCTGCCGGTGAACTCTCTCTCTTGTCCACCTCCTCTTGCTGGATCAAGATGGTGGAGATCGTCATCAAGCTGCACGTGTGCTGAACGCGGAGGTGCCGTCCGTTCGGCGCTAGATCGGAAGGACGGTGATCGAGATCGCGAGACGGTTCGTGATGTGATCACGGAACGGATCGTGATGAGTTCGCGGGACAGATCGTGATCAAGATCGTGAGACGGATCGTGATGAGTTCGCAGGACGGATCATGATGTGTTCGCGGGATGGATCGTGATTGGATCACGTGACGGATTGTGATGAGATCGCGGGACGCTCGACGATTTGGATCGCGAAGATGTTCGACTACACCAACCGCGTTTCTTAACACTTCCCGCTTAGCGATCTACAAGGGTACGTAGATCCACTCTCCCTCTCATAGATGCTCATCACCATGGATAGGTTTGCATGTGCGTAGGAAAATTTTTGTTTCCCATGCGACGTTCCCCAACATCACTTTGGTACCTCCCTACCAAACTTATGGCAAGGTTCACATCAGGTTTGGTACACAGTATGGCATACACAATAGAGCCTATGGCTGAAGCATAGGGGATGATACTCATCTCTTCTATATCCTTTGCCGTGGTCGGGCATTGAGTCGTACTCAATCTCACACCTTGTAACACAGGCAAGAACCCCTTCTTGGACTGATCCATATTGAACTTCTTCAATATCCTGTCAAGGTATGTGCTTTGTGAAAGACCTATGAGGCGTCTCGATCTATCTCTATAGATCTTAATACCTAATATGTAAGCAGCTTCTCCAAGGTCCTTCATTGAAAAACACGTATTCAAGTAGGCCTTTATACTTCCAAGAGTTCTATATCATTTCCCATTATCAGTATGTCATCCACATACAATATAAGAAATGCTATAGAGCTCCCACTCACTTTCTTGTAAATACAGGGTTCTCCATAAACCTGTACAAACCCAAACACTTTAATCACTTCATTAAAGCGAATGTTCCAACTCTAAGATGCTTGCACCAGCCCATAGATGGAGCGCTGGAGCTTGCATACCTTGTTAGCATCTTTAGGATCGACAAAACCTTCCGGCTGCATCATATACAGTTCTTCCTTGAGGAAGCCATTAAGGAATGCCGTTTTGATGTCCATTCGCCAGATCTCATAATCATAAAATGCGGCAATTGCTTACATGATTCGGACAGACTTCAGCATCGCTACGGGTGAGAAAGTCTCATCGTAGTCAACTCCTAGAACTTGTCGATAACCCTTAGCGAGAAGCCGAGCCTTATAGACAGTTACATTACCATCCGCGTCAGTCTTCTTCTTAAAGATCCATTTATTTTCAATGGCTCGCTTATCATCAGGCAAGTCCACCAAAGTCCATACTTTGTTCTCATACATGGATCCTATCTCGGATTTCATGGCCTCAAGCCATTTGTTGGAATCCGGGCCCGCCATCGCTTCTTCATAGTTCAAAGGTTCACCGTTGTCTAACAACATGATCTCCAGGACAGCGTTGCCGTACCACTATGGTGCGGAACGCGTCCTAGTGGACCTTCGACATTCAACAATAACTTGATCTAAAGTTTCATGATCATCATCATTAACTTCCTCTCCAGCCGGTGCAGGCTCCACAGAAACAACTTCCTATGTTGTGCTACTCTCCGGTTCGAGTGGAGGTACAATTACCTCATCAAGTTCTATTTTCCTCCCACTTACTTCTTTCGAGAGAAAATCTTTCTCGAGAAAGGATCCATTCTTGGCAACAAAGACTTTGCCCTCGGATCGTAGGTAGAAGGTATACCCAATAGTCTCTTTGGGATATCCTATGAAGAAGCACTTTTCCGCTTTCGGTTCGAGCTTTTCAGGTTGAAGTTTCTTCACATAAGCATTGCATCCCCAAACTTTTAGAAACGACAGCTTAGGTTTCTTTCCAAACCATAATTCATATGGTGTCGTCTCAACGGATTTTGATGGTGCCCTATTTAAAGTGAATGCGGCAGTCTCTAATGCATATCCCCAAAATGACAGAGGTAAGTCAGTAAGAGACATCGTAGATCGTACCATATCTAATAGAGTGCTATTACGACGTTCAGACACACCATTTCGCTGAGGTGTGCCAGACGGCTTGAGTTGTGAAACAATTCCACATTTCCTTAGGTGCGTGCCAAACTCGTGACTTAAATATTCTCCGCCACGATCAGATTGTAGGCACTTTATTTTCTTGTCACGTTGATTTTCTACCTCACTCTGAAATTCCTTGAACCTTTCAAAGGTTTCAGACTTGTGTTTCATTAAGTAGACATACCCATATCTGCTCAAGTCATCAGTGAGGGTGAGAACATAACGGTAGCCACCACGAGCCTCGACACTCATTGGACCACATACATCGGTATGTATTATTTCCAACAAGTCAGAAGCTCGCTCCATTGTTTCGGAGAACGGAGTCTTGGTCATCTTGCCCATGAGGCATGGTTCGCACGTGTCAAATGATTCGAAATCAAGAGACTCCAAAAGTCCATCAGTATGGAGCTTCTTCATGCGTTTGACACCAATATGACCAAGGCGGCAGTGCCACATGTAAGTGGGACTATCGTTATCAACCTTACACTTTTGGTACTCACACTATGGACATGTGTAACATCACGTTCGAGATTAATCAAAAATAAACCATTGACCAGCGGGGCATGACCATAAAACATTTCTCTCATATAAATAGAACAACCATTATTCTCAGATTTAAATGAGTAGCCATCTCACATCAAGCGAGATCCAGATACAATGTTCATGCTCAAAGCTGGTACTAAATAACAATTATTAAGGTTTAACACTAATCCCGAAGGTAGATGCAGAGGTAACGTGCCGACGGCGATCACATCGACCTTGGAACCATTCCCGACGCGCATCGGCACCTCGTCCTTTGCCAGCCTCCGCTTATTCCGCAGCTCCTGCTTGGATTTACATATGTGAGCAACTACACCGGTATCAAATACCCAGGAGCTACTACGAGCGCTGGTTAGGTACACATCAATAACAAGTATATCACATATACCTTTAACGTTGCCTTCCTTCTTATCCGCCTAGTACTTGGGGCAGTTCCGCTTCTAGTGACCGGTACGCTTGCAGTAAAAACACTCAGTCTCAGGCTTGGGTCCATTCTTGTTCTTCTTCTTCCCGGCAACTTGCTTACCGGGTGCGGCAACAGCTTTGCCGTCCTTATTGAAGTTCTTCTTACCCTTCCCTTTCTTGAAACTAGTGGTCTTATTCACCATCAACACTTGATGCTCCTTTTTGATCTCGACCTCTGCTGATTTCAGCATCGAGTACAACTCAGGAATGGACTTCTCCATCCCTTGCATGTTGTAGTTCATCACAAAGCTCTTGTAGCTAGGTGGAAGCGACTGGAGGATTCTGTCAATGACCGAGTCATCCGGGAGATTAACTCCCAGCTGAGTCAAGCGATTGTGTACCCCAGACATCTTGAGGATGTGCTCACTGACAAAACTATTCTCCTCCATCTTACAGCTGAAGAACTTGTCGGAGACGTCATATCTCTCGACCCGGGCATGAGCTTGGAAAACCAGTTTCAGCTCTTGGAACATCTCATATGCTCTGTGTTGTTCAAAACTCTTTTGGAGCCCCGGTTCTAAACTGTAAAGCATGCCGCACTGAACAAGGGAGTAATCATCACAGCGAGAATGCCAAGCGTTCGCAATGTCTTGCTCTGATGGGAGAAGGGGTGGGTCACCTAGTGGTGCATCAAGGACATACAATTTCTTGGAAGCTATGAGGATGATCCTCAAGCCACCGACCCAGTCCGCATAGTTGCTTCCATCATCTTTTAGCTTGGTTTTCTCTAGGAACGCGTTGAAGTTTAGGGTGACATTCGCGTTGGCCATTGGATCTACAATATAGATTGTAAAGACAATTTTAGACTAAGTTCATGATAATTAAGTTCACATAATCAAATTATTTGATGAACTCCCACTTAGATAGACATCTCTCTAGTCATCCAAGTGACACATGATCCATGTCAACTAGCCCGTGTCCGATTATCACGTGAGACGGGCTAGTCATCCATGGTGAACATCTCCATGTTGATCGTATCTTCCATACGACTCATGTTCGACCTTTCGGTCTTCCGTGTTCCGAGGCCATGTCTATACATGCTAGGCTCGTCAAGTCAACCTAAGTGTTCCCCGTGTGTAAATCTGGCTTACACCCGTTGTATGCGAACGTTAGAACCTATCACACCCGATCATCACGTGGTGCTTCGGAACGACGATCCTTAGCAATGGTGCACAATTATGGTGAACACTTCTCTTGAAATTTTATTGAGAGATCATCTTATTTACTACTGTCGTTCTAAGAAAATAAGATGTAAACATGATAAACATCACATGCAATCAATATAGTGACATGATATGGCCAATATCATCTTGCTCCTTTGATCTCCATCTTCAAGGCACCATGATCATCACTGTCACCGGCATGACACCATGATCTCCATCATCATGATCTCCATCATTGTGTCTTCATGAAGTTGTCTCGCCAACTATTACTTCTACTATTATGGCTAACGTTTAGCAATAAAGTAAAGTAATTACATGGTGTTTATGATTGACACGCAGGTCATACAATAAAATAAGACAACTCCTATGGCTCCTGCCGGTTGTCATACTCATCGACATGCAAGTAGTGAATCCTATTACAAGAACATGATCAATCTCATACATCACAATGCATCACATCACATCCTTTGGCCATATCAAATCACAAGGCATATGCTGCAAAAACAAGTTAGACATCTTCTAATTTGTAGTTGCAAGTTTTTACGTGGCTGCTATAGGTTTCTAGCAAGAACATTTCTTACCTACGCCAAAACCACAACGTGATATGCCAATTGCTATTTACCCTTCATAAGGACCCTTTTCATCGAATCCAATCCGACTAAGGTGGGAGAGACACACACCCGCTAGCCACCTTATGCAACAAGTGCATGTCAGGCGGTGGAACCAGTCTCACGTAAGTGTACGTGTAAAGTCGGTCTGGGCCGCTTCATCCCACAATACCGCCGAATCAAGATAAGACTAGTAATGGTAAGCATATTAACAAAATCGACGCCCACAACAACTTGTGTTCTACTCGTGCATAGATTCTACGCATAGACCTAGCTCATGATGCCACTGTTGGGAGATGTAGTAGTAAATCAAAAAAATTCCTACGATCACCAAGATCGATCCAAGGAGAAACCAACAACGAGTGGGGAGAGATTGCATCTTCATACCTTTGAAGATCGCTAAGCGGAAGCGTTACAAGAACACGGTTGGTGGAGTCATACTCGCAGCGATTCCGATCGCGATGGATTCCGATCTCAGCGCCGAACAACGGCGCCTCCGCATTCAACACACGTGCAGCCCGATGATGTCTCCTACGCCTTGATCCATCAAGGAGGAAGGAGAGGTTGAGGGAGAGCTGCGGCAGCATGACGGCATGGTGACGATGGAGCTACGTGGACTCCGGCAGGGCTTTGCCAAGCGCTACGGAGAACGAGGAAGAGGAAGGGTAGGGCTGTGCCGAGAGAGAGAGCGAGAAATCGTGTCTCAAATCATCCCAAACCCTTGAATATATATAGGAGGAGGGAGAGGGAGGGCTGCCTTGGCCTCTCCTCCAAGGAGGAGAGGTTCAGCCGAACCAGGGATAGAGTCCACCTCCCACAAGGGAGGTGGATCTCCTCTTTTAAAACCCTTTTGCCCTTTATCTCTTGATCCCAGTCGCATGGGCCTTTCTAGAAGGTCTTGGCCAGACCAAAAAGGGCTGGCACACCTCCTCTAAGGGCCCACAAAGTCCTATGGTCGTCACACCCCTCCCGGGGGTCCTCCGGCACCCTCCCGGCACTCCCGACACACTACCGATGAGCCCAAAAACTTTCCGGTGACCAAAATTGAACTTCCTATATATCAATCTTTACCTACGGACCATTCCGGAGCTCCTAGTGATGTCCAGGATCTCATCTGGGACTTAGAACAACCTTCGGTAATCACGTACAACATTTCCCTATAACCCTAGCGTCATCGAACCTTAAGTGTGTAGACCCTATGGGTTCGGGAGACACATAGACATGACCGAGACACCTCTCCGGTAAATAACCAACAACGGGATCTGGATACCCATGTTGGCTCCCACATGCTCCACAATGATTTCATCGGATGAACCCCGATGTCGAGGATTCAATCAATCCTGTATGCAATTCCCTTTGTCTATCGGTATGATACTTGCCCGAGATTCGATCGTCGGTATCTCTATACCTTGTTCAATCTCGTTACCGGCAAGTCTCTTTACTCGTTCCGTAATACATCATCCCGTGGCTAACTCCTTAGTCACATTGAGCTTATTATGATGATGTCTTACCAAGTGGGCCTAGAGATACCTCTCCGTCACACGGAGTGACAAATCCCAGTCTCGATTCGTGCCAACCCAACAGACACTTTTGGAGATACCCGTAGTGCACCCTTATAGCCACACATTTACGTTGTGACGTTTGGTACACCCAAAGCATTCCTACGGTATCCGGGAGTTGCACAATCTCATGGTCTAAGGAAACGATACTTGACATTGAAAAGCTTTAGCAAACAAACTACACGATCTTGTGCTATGCTTAGGATTGGGTCTTGTCCATCACATCATTCTCCTAATGATGTGATCCCGTTACCAACGACATCCAATGTCCATGGCCATGAAACCATGACCATCTATTGATCAACGAGCTAGCCAACTAGAGGCTTACTAGGGACATGTTGTGGTCTATGTATTCACACATGCATTACAGTTTCTGGTTAACACAATTATAGAATGAATAATAGAAAATTATCATGAACAAGGAAATACAATAATAACCATTTTATTATTGCCTCTAGGGCATATTTCCAACAGTTCCTATGAACTACTGGGATGTGGTGGTAAAATGCTCACAATAAAACAAATATCAATGTCTTACAAATTCTTACCATGCAGCAGGTGGCGACCGGCAACCGACTGTGTCAATATCTCCAAAGATTGGGTAAAGCGATTACCAGGTGAACGTATGTATACACGATATAGAAATATGTGGAGCTTGAAAGGCTTAATACATGGTACCAAAAGATTAGCAATAATCAATTCAGAGATGCAATGTTGAATAAACGCTCAACGACGGTACTCTGCTGGTCCTAGGCTAGACCGTACTAGAGACACGAGCCTAGAACACTAAGGGAGTCACGGCATAGGAAAAATAGCAGCAAGGATGATACAAATTAGCTCTCGACAGCAAGATATAAGTGGAGATCACAATGGCAGTAAAGACAATGATGATAAATGACCGACGAGCAAGATATACAAAATTCTCTCTGCAGCTTTCCTCTAGAAAATATTACGTGAAATTTCTGATATTTTTTCCTCAGAATGCTACTGACTCAAGCTTTCGTATGCAAAAAAAATCACTCAATTCCGAGTTCGTATGAGGAAGATGCACTTGTTTCACTGAACACTGCGCAAAGGAGATTTCAATCCGAATTTACACACGAGATTGAGTCTAGGTAGATCCGAAATTTGTTTTTTTCTCTTCTCTCTATTTTTTCACTATTTTTTTCTCTCTCTTACTTTTTTCTATCCAACAAATTAGATAAGATGTAGATTGGATCAAGCGTACATGTGAACGACGTCAAGTGTGATAATGACAATGAACAATGGTAGCATCTGGTGAAAATTGATGGATGGTGGTGGGTGACAACGAAAGGGATGACGCTAGCGTGGTGGTAGTATATGGTAGCAGCGAAGAAGATGGTGCGACGCCGGCGTCACAAATTGTGAATAGAACTCGAAACTCTAAAAGACTAGACGCTAATACCAGCAACTCGACACAACGATGCAACCGATAATTCAACTATGCAAGCACTGAAAAGAAAATTACAAAGGCTCAGACTGGCTTGCAGAAAAGATGAATAGATCTAACTTTTTTTGTGGCTTTTTCTTTGGCAATAGGTAAGGAAAATAAATCTAATCCACGAATAACTGGAAATTCTCACTAAACAACCTGAAAACTGATACCACTTGATAGAGGCGAGGGTCCCGATCTTTCGATGTGATGATAACTATTGATTTTTGTGGAGACAACTTTGACAATCCGACTACAAACGTGCACGACATTGCGCCTTAGCAATCGCTAAACCAATCTTCAAGAGGTTATTGACCATGCCGGAGCACGATCAACCTGGCCACGAAGGTCTATTCCTGCAAACAATCGAAGAACAAGCAAGAATATGATAATGCAATCTAAATATTACGAATATATATGAAGTATTGATAATGGTGGGGGTCCGAAAGTGGTCTTGGTCTGGTCGTTGGACACAAATGAAGTACACGAAGTTGCAATGGCTAACTTTTAACTAAACAAAACCCAAAGAAAAAGCTACTAGATTGATCTACTTATATAGGAGCAAGGGGTGGCGGCCAAGGAGGTGGGAGGACGTCCCAAGACACCCTAAAACCAACCCTAGGTCGTACAAGGCCCATTGGCCCAAGTGGAGGTGATGCAACACCTTTGGACTTGTAGTTTGACTCGGATTCTGTTGCAACGTCAAATTGTTTCATCGATATCTTCGCGATCCGGACGAATTTTAAGGTGATTCCAACTAGGTTGGAACGCATATGAAATCTAGTTTCCAGGAAAAAAAAGAATCACCCAATTTTGTGTTTGTATGAAAAAGTTGTTGGCGTTTCGAGACAGGTGTGTCTGTGTAGTCCGAATCTGAGTCCAGAACGTGAGAGACTTGGACTCTATCTTCTCTTGGGCTAAAAGTGACGTGGGAGAACTTCTTGAACAACACCTAATTGTTTCCTTTGACATTAGAGGACCTCTTTAATAGCACCCAACCATTTCGTCTTCCTTTGTCATCACACGTGGTTCATATAAGTGTTCAACCATTCTGCATTTAGGCATAAAATAAAAATAGGTGAAGTATTTTTGTTCCGGATAACATAAATAAATTATTGCATAATTCTTATAAGAGATCATCTCAAAAATATGCATGTATGCAACATTTTTGGTCGTATCAAAGGTAGTCATGTCCTCATCAGTTGTTCTGCAGGACCATTGCGTAGGTCAAAAAGGTTGAATGTGATTCAGGTTACTAACGAACATGATGTTGAAGATGGAGACTGCAACAATGGTGAGCAACTTGCACCAGGTCATGAATCAGAAGCATTGGTCAATGAAGAGGGTCAAGTCCACAATCAAGGTAGTATATGCTTAACTTGTATATGCTTAGTATCGAAAGAATAAATGGCAGGTGTTATTTAGTTACTACTTTTCTTATTTCATCTTGTAGTAGACCAGGAAGTACGCAAGCGCAAGAGAACAAGCTTACCAATTGTCTGGAACATGCCAAAGGGGCAAAGAATAGTTGTAAAATGCAATGAAAATAGCCAGCCCATAGGAGATGAAGGTGCAATCTTGGGGAAGTTTTTGGGCACGATAGCTAGAAACGGAGGATTTTGCCCACTAAACATAAATGATTGGCGTGATGTCAAGAAGAATAGTGGTGAGGAAACAATACTTCAGTGTGTACAGGTACTTCACAATTTACAAGAATATAAAATATGCTATTTGTTGTCCTTCTATTTATATCTAATTTGTCCACTTTAGATGTAATATGGTCTACATGTTTATTTACATTCATTCTTTATTTTGTACTTCCAGACAAAGTTTGTATATCCTAGGTCATGTGAAAAATGGATACTCAAATCGATTGGAAGAGACTAGAGGAAATTTAAGTCTAGTTTGAAAGATGTTTTCTTCAAACCCGCCATTGAAAAAAATCCAAACATCAAGCAAAAGGCTTTGTATAAGCTCTGTCCAAAAGATGTGGACATCGATCAATGGCGTGGTCTTGTTAAATATTGGAAGTCAAAAAAGGAAGGGTAATGAATGTGATATTGTACTTTCCTCTTTCGACATTTAAATGTGAGTTCTTGGGCTGATCTTAAAAGTTTCACTTATTATATGATTGCATCGCAATAGGCTCTTGCTGAGAAGAATGTAATTAGTCGTTCCCTCGTGAAGAATTCACATAATGCCAGCTCAAAGAGTTATGCTTGTTGGGGTGAAGACATTGTGAGTAATCTTGAATCTTGAACTGTTTTTCTCTGTCCCTTTTGTCATATGGGTACTCTTTCTGTTTTGTAGAGGCAAGCTGATCCTGAAAAGAAACGACCACACAGATCACAGGTTTATTTAGCAACTCACAAGAAGAAGGATGATGCTAATGCTGAAAATAAAGATAGAAATGAGCGTCTGGTACACAATTAATATAGAAATGATCTAACTGTTCTCGAGATCAACTTAGAGTTCAATCTAACAAGTAGTATATGAATGATTCTTTTCTTATAGGATCAATTGAAGAATCTAATGACTGAACGACCAGAGTTGGCAGAAAATTTGAATGGAAGAGTCGCATGGGAAGGTGATGCCCTGGAGAAAGTGTTAGGGGAAGAAAAGATTGGACAAGTGCATGGCATGGGTTTCCTTCCAACTCCCAAGAAAGTCTATGCTTGGAAACCACGGTATCTAAAGAACATCAATATGACTACAACTGATGGATCACCTTATGAAGTTGAACATGATGTTTGGGAGGAAATAGCAAAGATGAAGGAACATATAAAAAAGCAAGACCAGATTATTGAACATATGAAAAACAAAGAAGGCTATGTGAGTAATGGAATAGAAGAGGTAAAGGACTTCTTTATCCCACCTTTTGTATGCATTTCTATCAATATTTTACTCAGATTTGTTAGTTCTGTTGGAAAACCTCCAACCAAATGATAATGGCATTTCTCGGTTACCAATACTACATGGTAAAACAAAGGTAATGTTAATATATGCATGGCTATATCATTGCTTGTTACTTGAAACCTTTGTAGTAATATTTTAGTTTGTAGAGAATACAATGCAATGGACCTTGTTGAGGCACGCTCGTCTATGCAACACGACATTTCTGAGGATAATAATTTATCACGTTCGCACGAAAAAGTTATACCTACACTTACTCTTACTAATATCACAAAGATAGAATATAAGATAGTTACTTTCTTACCATTGTTGTATCATGGAACTAGGCTGTCTACCATGATGTGAAACAATTACAAATTCAACAAAATTCATTATTGCCACAAGACTTTGTTATTGATTCTGTGGCAGAGGTAATTTCTATCTGCTTTTGAGTTGTGAAGTTGCAGATTTTTGTAGCTTAAAGATATCAATACCATTCCATCTAATATTATTGTCTCTTGGTAGGTGAGGGAAGAAAGGGATCTTACAGCTGAATCTTTTTCAAGATTGAACCAGCAGGGGACTAGAACTGAACATCGACACCCAGCTCGCTTAAAACAAAGACGTACTTCTTCCATCAAGGTAAAGATCCGCCAACGGCCATGGATTACTCTGTTTCTCTAAAACTGTAGTTTCTTCAGTTTCATCAAGTCCATGAAGCGTTTAGTTGGTGTTGGTTTGTTGTATTTTTTTAGAAATAACTACATACTGAATAGTGTGTGCTAATTCACAAACACGTAAAAAGTAATACGACAGGACTAATCAACGTATGCTAGTGTACGATCGAATTAATCACCTACCTACAACTACATGGCCATGCACGAGGTCAGTCTCCTGTAGTCTTGTGTACAAGTGTGCTCCAACTACCAATCTATTTAACGAGCTAGCTTGGTGCGAGACGTGCAAAAAGTAATCGGCAACCATTAATTCATATAATTTTTTGAATTGCACGTACACGGCGACGTCAACAGGCTAACCTCTGCCCAACGATTTCTCTTAGTTTCGTTTTAGAAAACTTAAGTCTGAAAGATTCCACACTAAAGTAAACTACAATAATTTTTTAAGCCAAACACTTCAAAATATTTAATACCAAGGTTTTCACATTGTTCATGCAAATTATATTATCACTATCATTGAATGCTAATATTGTTCATAATATAGGTTGGTTCCAAAGTGGTTTTAAAGACCTCAACATATCCCAACAAGCGGAATGTTGCATATGGTACTATTCGGAGTACTGATCCAAGAACTAAGGCGGGTGGTATTCAGTTAGGTGCTGAATTTTCCCTAGTGCGCATAGATCAACCTATGCTTGATAATGAGGAGTTGGTAAGGGAAGTTTCTGATTGTAAGACAATTGGTGAGGCGTTCTCTTCAGGATACTTAATTGCATGGCTTTCAACTTTTGTAAGTTAAATCTTCTCTTCCACATTTTGAAATCATATTTGTGTGCATTTGATCAAATATTCTAAGGTGCAATTTTTTTCACAGATTCAAGAGAAGGATAATTGAGTTGCAGCTGAATTCTTGGATCAAGAAGCAAATACAATTTGAAGATTTTAGCTACCAATAGTCATAGTTTTACGTTGATAGATTGACAAATGTAATATCATCCACAAGATCTTTTTCTTTCGTCGAATTGAAGCAAGTGCTATGCTATAATATTCTTCATAGTTATGTATTCTATCCTCAACATGATATGAATGATATCTTTATTGTAATACGCATATGTATCAGACACTTGTATATTCATAAAAATATCTTCATATTTTGAATTTATATATGTGTTGTGCTTCAAATTTTATATTATTTTGATTCTGCCAAATAATAACAAAATGATTACTATTTCCGTAATTACATTTAATTTATTTTAAAAAATATTCCATAAAATGGGTATTGAATTTTATGGTTAATAATAAAAAACAAATACATTAATTATGTTACCATATTGGTATAGTAGTGTTACCTATGGTGTTACTATAGTTATAAAATTTGTTACTACAGTAGTTGATAACTATAAATTATAGTGTTACAATATTTGCATATTATGTTACCGGTTGTGTTTCGATGCTAAAAAATGTGTTACAATTTGTGTTACTATAGTTACAAAAACATGTTACCATCAATGTTCTACGTCTATGAAAACATGTTACTATGGTGTTACTATAATTACAAAAATGTGTTACCAGTGTGTTTGGTAACACACAATACTCATGTTACTAGAATGTAATTATACCATGTTTTTTAATATGTGGTAACAATTACTATGTGTGAGAGTTGACATCACTTAGTGACATGGTCTAACAGAACACATTTCAAACTGTGCTACTGTATGACCTGGTAACACACTTTTGGGCCTATAGTAACACAAGACGGTGTTACCAAAGCTCTGTCCTGGTGAACACTGGAAGATTTGAAGGACCAGTCTCTAGGATGGAAGCTTCGTGAAGGACGGCTCGCGCTCCACGTTTGATGTAGTAAATAGGCATGTTTATCTCTTCGACATGTAACCGACCATGTGTAAACCCTAGGCATCCTCGGCATCTATATAAGCCGGAGGGGTTTAGGGTATAGGGACAGAACAACTCATCTAGGGTTAGCTATTCGATCTCGAGGTAGATCAACTCTGTACCCCCCCCCCACACACACACACATCATCAATACTCCCTAAAGCGCCATATAACAAAGATGTCTGCTACTATCTTTGGTAAGTACTCTAGTCAACATCTTTGTGTAAATACTTATGTAGGCAGCTTATAAAAAATCCGTCTTATACAGGTCCAAGGAGCCGTCAAATCGTTGCTGACAGCCTATTGTCCCTGAAAGCCGTCTATACTCTCTCAGAATAGCTGTATTGCGGAACACTCTGCACCATCAAGGCGATGCTTAACAAGGAGAGTATCCCCAAGTCCATGAAGGGGTCATAGAAGTGTTATCTACCCTGCCCAAGCAACTCCAGGAGCTCAAGAAATCATCTGCCAAAAAGGGAGCCATTGCGGCCACAAGCCGGGCTTTAGCCTTCGCCCTAGAGCTTACTCCCGAGGAGATGATGGACGGGTTTCCATCAAAGAAGGACGACGGCTCAGAGTTCACAGAAGCCGACTACGCCCGTTGCATGAAGGCCTCTAGAGTCCTTGCGTCGATGCTGGTGGAAGAGGTGAACCTGTCAACATATCAGGCGGCTTACAATGCCGAGAACAAACGAGTGTGTGGCCCAACCTTCGAGGCCACAGACTTAATTCCTGCACGCCATAAGCACTTCTTCACTCCTGAGCTTGAACCGTCTCCCCTCTTTGAAGAGGCAACCTTTGAAGCTTTGAATAACTGCAATTGGGACGTGGACAATCTCCAGATCGAGGAGGTCGAAGACCCGGTGCAGGGTGACCCGCCATCTAGCTGAGCCCTTTGACAACGCCATGGATATTCCGTCTCTCATGACCTGCCGAACTTTGAGGCATGCAAAAAACTTTAAGTCATTGCTTTTTGAGCTCTGTCAAGAGCATTGTAATAGGCTTGTAGTGAAAACTTTGTCTTGCCAGAACTGTGCCATCGTCCACATAGGAAATCGCACTGCTTTAACATATTGTATCTGCCTTGTGCTCCAATTCATACTAAATGTCGTGGCGGCTCTTCTTGAAATAACTAACCTATAGAAACAGAATATGTTCCAAACTTTTTAATATGGCGGCCTAGAACCGCACAACCCGGAGATGTTATATCTTTCTAGATTTATTGTTTTGAAAAAAATTGAACTCATGTGTCGGTTCTTCTGGGTGGACCCGCTAATTAAAACTCCTAAACAGTACAAGGTCTATATCGAGATTGGCCGTCCTTACTTAGAACGGCTCACGGTCTTTATGTGAGATTAACTGATAGGAAGTGTAGCATCCCAGAGAGAGACACGACAGGGCATGAGCACCCTGGTAACTCAAAAACTGCCTCTCACGTGACATAAATCCATCATTTAAACCTTAGACATTTCAGGGTCTTTCAAAGGATTGACTGTCTAAGAGTACGAACGGGCCACATAGCGGAGAGTCGGCGGTAGATTAGAGAGTTTATCCTTGCTTTCCGTAAGCCAGCCCTCACGTGACTAGAGCCGTTGGTTTAACCTTAACCGGTATAGGGTCTCTAATGATATTGGCCTTCAACATCCTTGAACCGGCTTTGGGTCTCTAGGCGAGATTAACTCGTAAGAGTTCGACGGGTCACCTGGTGGAGTGGCAAGTTGCAAACGGGTAGGTTTAACTCTGGTGGCTTAAGAGCCGATCAAGAGGGCATGTAAGCTAAACCCAGTGGGTTGGAAGCCCCCAAATGACCTTTGTTGAGGAAATCAACTATTTGGCTTGAAAGCCGATCGATATGGTGAGATAAGCTAAACCCAGCGGGTTGGAAGCCCCCTAGACGACCTTTGTTGAAGAAATCAACTATTTAGCTTGAAAGTCGATCGATAGGGTGAGATAAGCTAAACCCGGCGGGTTGGAAGCCCCCTAGATGACCTTTGTTTTGCACAACTGAGATATGTGAAATGACAGAGGCCCCGGATTACAGGGATGCCAACTTTATTCATATATATATGATATGTACAATGTTGAGTCTCGACAACTTAAGTGTAATAAGGCCACAAATGAGCAATGTTCCACGGCCGGCGGGTCTCCTTCCCAGAAGTATTTGAGTCATCCCGAACTTCAATGAGGTAATATGACCCGTTGTTGAGATTCTTGTTGACCACGAAAGGCCCTTCCCTTGGACGAGACAACTTTTGTGCATCCGTCTGATCTTGAATCAACCGCAACACTAAGTCGCCTTCTTGAAACGTCTGGGTCTTAACCTTGCGGCTATGGTAGCGACGCAGGTCTTGCTGATAGATCGCTGATCGAGCCACCGCGAGATCACGTTCTTCCTCCAAGGCATCCAACACGTCTTGACGTGTTGTTTCGTTATCTTCCTCGACATAAGCCGTCACTCATGGCGAGTCATGATGGATATCGCTTGGCAATACGACTTTTGTGCCATAAACCATGAAGAAAGGTGTATAACCTATTGATCTGTTGGGAGGGGTTCTAATGCTCCATAAAATGGACGGGAAATTCTCCACCGAACAACCCGGCGTGCGCTGCAAAGGAACCATAAGCCGGGGTTTGATGTCTCTCAAGATTTCCTGGTTAGCACGTTCTGCCTGACCATTTGATTGCGGATGAGCCACCGCAGAAACATCAAGTCAGATGTGCTCATTTTCACAGAATACTTGCATAGCCCCCTTGGATAAGTTTGTGCCATTATATGTGATGATACTGTGAGGATAACCGAAACGATAGATCAACTTCTTAATAAATTGAACCACCGTGGCCGCATCACACTTGCTGACCGGCTCAGTTTCTACCCACTTGGTAAATTTATCCACCACCACCAAAAGGTGGGTCTTGTTGTCCTTGGATCTCTTGAATGGCCCGACCATATCAAGCCCCCAAACTGCAAACGGCCAAGTAATTAGAATCATGCACAACTCTTGAGCCGGGATGTGAGTACGCCGGCCGAACTTCTGACATCCATCACACTTGTGAACCAAATCCTCTACATCTCTATGAGCTGTCAGCCAGAAGAAACCATGTCAAAAGACCTTGGTCACCAGAGATTTTGAGCTGGCATGATGACCACAATTGCCAGCATAATTTCACTCAAGATTTCCTTGCCCTCTTCAAGCGAAACACAATGTTGGAAGACGCCAGTGACGCTGCACTTATGTAACTCACCATTGATTATAGTCATAGACTTAGACCGCCTGGTGATCTTTCTAGCCAAACTTTCATCATCAGGTAACTCGCCACAAGTCAAGTATGCCAAGTAAGGCACGGTCCAGTCAGGAATAGCATGTAGAGCCGCCACCAGCTGTCCCTCCGGGTCAGGTACGGCCAAGTCCTCCTCCGAAGGTAATTTAACCGACGGGTGATGCAATACGTCTAAAAAAACATTAGGCGGTACCGGCTTACGCTAGGACCCCAACCTTGATAGGGCGCCAGCTGCCTCGTTCTTGCGACGATCAATATGATCCACCTGATAACCCTTGAATTGACCAGCGATGACGTCCACGGCCCGACGATAAGCCGCCATCCCTGGGTCTCTGGAATCTCAATTGCCCGAGACTTGCTACGCCACCAGGTCTGAGTCGCCGAGACACCTAACCCGGCTCAGGTTTATCTCCTTAGCCACCCGGAGGCCATGAAGCAGAGCTTCATACTCAGCTACATTGTTAGTATAAGGAAACATCAACCTTAATACATAATAGAATTTATCACCTTTGGGGGAGGTCAAGACAACCCCTGCCCCTGATCCTTCTAGCTGCCTGGATCCATCAAAGTGGATTGTCCAGTATGTGTTATCCGGCTTTTCCTCGGGCGCCTGACACTCTGTCTAGTCATTTATGAAGTCCACCAGGGCTTGAGACTTGAACACCGTGTGCGACACATATTTCAGATTAAGAGGTCCAAGCTCCAACGCCCACTTAGCAATCCTGCCGGTGGCCTCTCTGTTTTGAATTATATCTCCCAACGGGGCAGAGCTAACTGCTGTGATCTGGTGCCCCAGGAAGTAGTGCTTCAGTTTACGATTAGCCATGAACACCCCATATACGAGCTTTTGCCAATGTGGATATCTCTGCTTGGACTCTGTCAGGACTTCACTGATGTAATAAACCGGCCTTTGAACCGGATATTCCTTCCCTGCCTCCTTATGTTCAACAATGATCGCGGCGCTGACCACCCTGTTATTAGCCGCCACATATAAGAGCAAAGGCTCCTTGTCAGTCGGAGCTGCTAAAACCGTCGGCTCTGTGAGCTGCCTCTTGAGGTCTTCAAATGCTTCACCCACCGCCGTACTCAAGACAAAGTTGTCCGTCTTCTTCATCATCTGGTACAAAGGGATGGCTTTCTCACCAAGGCGGCTTATAAACCGGCTTAACACAGCGATCCGTCCCGTTAGGCACTAAAGATCATTGATGCATGCCAGCTCAGACAAGGAAGTCATAGCTTTGATCTTATCTGGATTAGCCTCAATACCACGCTCAGAGACTAGGAATCCCAAGAGCTTTCCTACAGGAACACCGAAAACACACTTAGCCGGGTTAAGCATCATCTTGTAGACTCGCAAGTTGTCAAAGGTCCCCTTTCAGTCATCCAGCAAAGTCTCCTTCTTCCTGGATTTAGTCACAATGTCATCCACATATGCATGAACATTGCGTCCAATTTGGCTGTGAAGACAGTTCTGCACACAACGCTGATAAGTCGCTTGGGCACTCTTGAGCCCAAAAGGCATAGACACGTAGCAGAAGGCACCAAAAGGCGTGATGAAAGCTGTCTTCTCTTGGTCCTTGACTGCCATCTTGATCTGATGATAACCAGAATAAGCATCCAGGAAACACAAGCTCTCACAACCCGTCGTTGCATCGATGATCTGGTCGATACGGGGGAGAGCAAACGGGTCAGTCGGTCAGGCTTTGTTGAGATCCATGTAATCCACACACATACGCCACGTGCCATTCTTCTTAAGCACTAGCACTGGGTTAGCAATCCACTCTGGGTGAAATACTTCAATGATGAAACCCGCCGCCAGGAGCCGGGCCACCTCTTTCCCAATGGCCTTGCGCCTCTCCTCATTGAACCACCGCAGAAACTGTTTGACTGGCTTAAACTTAGGATCCACATTAAGGTGGTGCTCAGCGAACTCTCTCGATACACCCGGCATGTCAGAAGGTTTCCATGCAAAGATGTCCCGGTTCTCACGGATGAATTCGATGAGCGCACTTTCCTATTTGGGATCCATATTATCCCTAATAGTAAACTGCTGCGATGAGTCGCCTGGAGTAAAATCCACTAGCTTGGTGTCATCCACCGAGAACTTGAGGGGCGGCTCAGACTCCGTGGTGAGCTTTTTGAGAGGAGTCATATCCTCCAGGTCAACATTCTCCTTGTAGAACATGAGCTCTGCTTCCGCACAACTTGACTCTACATAAGCCGCATCTTCTTCCTCACACTCAATAGCCGTCTCTCGATCACCATGCACCGTAATCATTCCTTTTAGACCCGGGATCTTGAGCTGTAAGTACACATAACAAGTCCTAGCCATGAACTTAGCATAAGTCGGACGTCCAAACAGAGCATGATACGGACTCTTGATCTTCACCACCTCAAAACACAAGGTCTCTACCTTGTAATTGTATTTGTCGCCAAAGGCAACTTCCACAGAAATCCTTCCCACTGGATAAGCTGACTTGCCAGGCACCACACCATGAAAAACTGTTGAAGAAGGCTTAAGATCCTTATCAAGCAACTTCATCCGGCGGAAAGTGTCGTAGTACAAAATATTGATGCTGCTACCACCATCCATAAGTGTTGGAAATATGCCCTAGAGGCAATAATAAATTAGTTATTATCATATTTCCTTGTTCATGATAATCGTTTATTATCCATGCTATAATTGTATTGATCGGAGACTTAAATGCATGTGTGGATACATAGACAAAACCATGTCCCTAGTATGCCTCTAGTAGACTAGCTCGTTGATCAAAAGATGGTTAAGGTTTCCTAGCCATGGACATGAGATGTCATTTGATAACGGGATCACATCATTAGGAGAATGATGTGGTGGACAAGACCCAAACTACAAACATAGCATATGATCGTGTCAGTTTATTGCTACTGTTTTCTGCATGTCAAGTATATGTTCCTATGACCATGAGATCATGCAACTCACGGATATCGGAGGAGTGCCTTGTGTGTATAAAACGTCGCAACGTAACTGGGTGACTATAAAGGTGCTCTACAGGTATCTTCGAGGGTATCTGTTGAGTTGGCATGGATCGAGAGTGGGATTTGTTACTCCGTGTGACGGAGAGGTATCTCAGGGCCCACTCGGTAATACAACATCACAATGAGCCTTGCAAGCAATGTGACTAATTGTTAGTTGCGGGATCTTGTATTACGGAACGAGTAAAGAGACTTGCCAGTAACGAGGTTGAACTAGGTATGGAGATACCGACGATCGAATCTCGGGCAAGTAACATACCGAAGAACAAAGGGAACATCGTACGGGATTAACTGAATCCTTGACATAGAGGTTCGACCGATAAAGATCTTCGTAGAATATGTAGGAACCAATGTGGACGTCCAGGTCTTGCCATTGGTTATTGACCGTAGAGGTGTCTCGGTCATGTCTACATAGTTCTCGAACCCGCAGGGTCTGCACACTTAAGGTTCGGTGACGTTTCGGTAGTGTAGAGTTATGTATGGTGGTGACCGAAGGTTGTTCGGAGTCCCGGATGAGATCCCAGACGTCACGAGGAGCTCCGGAATGGTCCGGAGGTAAAGATTCATATATAGGAAGTCCCAGTTTGGTTTCCGGAAAAGTTTCGGGCTCATCGGTAGTGTACCGGGAGTATCGGTATTGTACCGGGAGTGCCGGTAGTGTACCGGAGGACCTCCGGGAGGGGTATATCGACCCCAAGAGGTCCATGGGCTGTGGGAGAATAATAACCAGCCCTTAGTGGGCTGGGAAAACAGCCACAAAGGCCCATGGCGCAGGAGAGAAAGTCCTAAAGCAAAAAGTGGAAAATCAGCCAATAGGAGGCAATCCTACTCCAGCTAGGATTGGAGGTGAAGTAGGATTGCTCCCACCTCCTATTTCGGCCGACCCAAAGGCCTTGGCTGCCTCTCCTCTCCTCTCCTCCTATATATACTAGTGGATTGGGTGGTTTTTGGACAGAATTTCCGGCCACGTGCTACCCGTTTCACCGGTGCACAGTTTCTCCTCTAGATCGGTTTTCCGCAGCGCTTAGGCGAAGCCCTGCCAGAATCACTCCACCACCATCACCGGAGCGCCGTCACGCTGCCGGTGAACTCTCTCTCCTCTCCACCTCCTCTCGCTGGATCGAGACGGTGGAGATCGTCATCAAGCTGCACGTGTGCTGAACGTGGAGGTGCCGTCCGTTCGGCGCTAGATCGGAAGGACCGTGATCGAGATCGCGAGACAGTTCGTGATGAGATCACGGAACGGATCGTGATGAGTTCGCGGGACAGATCGTGATCAAGATCGTGAGACGGATCGTGATGAGATCGCAGGACGGATCGTGATGAGTTCACGGGACGGATCGTGATTGGATCGCGGGACGGATCGTGATGAGATCGCGGGACGCTCGGCGATTTGGATCGCGAAGATGTTCGACTACGCCAACCGCGTTTCTTAACGCTTCCCGCTTAGCGATCTACAAGGGTATGTAGATCCACTCTCCCTCTCGTAGATGCTCATCACCATGGATAGGTTTGCGTGTGCGTAGGAAAATTTTTGTTTCCCATGCGACGTTCCCCAACAGTGGCATCATGAGCTAGGTTGATGGTTCGATGAGATCTCGAGTAGAACACAAAAGGTTTGTGGGCATTGATGCTTAGATTGCTTCCTCCCTTGGTCGGATTTTGGTTCAGCGGGATTGTGACATGGTGCGGCCCGGACCAACATTACTCGTACGCTTACGACAGATCGGTTCCCTCGATGCAACTTGTTGCTTAGATGGCTTGCGGGTGACAGTTTCTCTCACTTTAGTTGGATCGGATCTGACAAAGGCGGTCCTTGAGAAGGTTGAAAAGCAATCTATGTATCACCGTTGTGGTTTATGCGTAGGTGAGAATCGTTCTTGCTAGATACCCGTAGCAGCCACGTAAAACTTGCAACAACAATTAGAGGACGTCTAACTTGTTTTTGCAGGGTATGTTGTGATATGATATGGCCAATTACATGATGTGATATATGTGATGTATGAGATGATCATGTGATGTATAGATTATCACGACTTGCATGTCGATGAGTACGGCAACCGGCAGGAGCCATAGGGTTGTCTTTAATTATTGTATGACCTGCGTGTCAATCATTAAGCGCTATGTAATGCTTTACTTTATCGCTACGGTAGCAATAGTAGTAGAAGCATGCAGGGCGTGACAACCCCGATGGCAACACGTTGATGGAGATCAAAATGATGGAGATCATGGTGTCATGCCGGTGACGATGGAGATCATGCCGGTGCTTTCTAGATGGAGATCAAAAGCACAAGTTCATGGCCATATCATGTCACTTATGATTTGCATGTGATGTTAATCCTTTTTATGCACCTTGTTTTGCTTAGGACGACGGTAGCATTATAAGGTGATCCCTCACTTAATTTCAAGATAAATTGTGTTCTCCCCGAGTGTGCACCGTTGCGAAAGTTCGTCGTGTTGAGACACCACGTGATGATCGGGTGTGATAGACTCTATGTTCACATACAACGGGTGCAAGCCAGATTTGCACGTGCAGAACACTCGGGTTAAACTTGACGAGCCTAGCATGTACAGACATGGCCTCGGAACACAAGAGACCGAAAGGTCGAACATGAGTCATATAGTAGATATGATCAACATGATGATGTTCACCATTGAAGCCACCTTAACTCACGTGATGATCGGACTTGAGTTGGTGAATTTGGATCATGTATCACTCGAATGACCCGAGGGATGTCAATTTGAGTGGGAGTTCTTAAGTAATATGATTAATTGAACTCATTGTCATGGACATAGTCAAAGTGTCTTTGCAAATTATGTTGTAGATTACTAGCTCGCGCTGTAGCTCCCTTGTATTTTTATATGTTCCTAGAGAAATAGAGTTGAAAGATGTTGGTAGCAATATTGCGGACTGGGTCCGTGATCTGAGGATTGTCCTCATTGCTGCACAGAAGGCTTATGTCCTTAATGCACCGCTCGGTGCGCCACCCCCTCTAGCGTCGTCTATAGATGTTGTGAACATCTGACAGGCACGTTTCGATGACTACTTGATAGTTTAGTGCGTCATGCATTACGGCTTAGAATTGAGGCTCGGAAACGTTTTGAAACGTCACGGAACATATGAGATGTTCTAGGAGCAGAGATTGTGATCTCAGGCTCGTGCCTTTGTTGCGAGATATGAGATCTCCAACAAGATTCTTTGCTTGTAAGATGAAGGAGAATAGCTCAATCGTGAGCATGTACTCAGATTGTCTGGGTACTACAATCGCTTGAATCAAGTGGGAGTTGATCTTCCAGATAAGATAGTGATTGATATAGTTCTCCAAGTCACTGTCACTAAAGCTACTAGAACTTAGTGATGAACTATAATACACCAGGGATAGAAGTATTGATCCCTGAGCTGTTCGCGATGTTTGACACCGCGAAGGTAGAAATCAAGAAGGAGCGTCAAGTGTTGATGGTTAATCAAACCACTAGTTTCGAAAAGGGCAAGAGCAAGGAGGGAAACTTCATGGATAGCAAGTCAGTTGCTGCTCCAGTGAAGCAACCCAAAGTTGAACTCAAACCCGAGACTAAGTGCTTCTATTATGAGGTGAGAGGTCGCTGAAGCGGAACAACCCTAGATACTTGGTAGATAAGAAGGCTGGCAACATCGACAGAAGTATATTTGATATACGAGTTATTGATGTGTACCTTGCTAGTACTCCTAGTAGCACCTGGGTATTGGATACCGGTTCGGTTGCTAAATGTTAGTAACTCGAAATAAAAGCTACGGAATAAACGGAGAACTAGCTAAGGGTGAGGTGACGATGTGTGTTGGAAATGTTTCCAAGGTTGATGTGATCAACATCGCACGCTCTCTCTACCTTCAGGATTAGTGACGAACCTAAATAAATGTTATTTGGTGTTTTGTGTTGAGCATGAACATAATTAGATCATGTTTGTTGCAATACGGTTATTCATTTAAGTCAGAGAATAATAGTTATTCTGGTTACATGAATAATACCTTCAATGTCATGCACCCAGTGAGAATGGTTTGTTGAAATCTTGATCGTAGTAGTACACATGTTCATAACATTGATGTCAAAAGATACAAAGTTAATAATGATAGTACCACATACTTGCGGCACTGCCGCTAAATGTCATATTGGTATAAAGCGCATATAGAAACTCCATGCTGATGGATATTTGGACTCATCGATTTCGAATCGGTTGAGACAAGCGAACCATGCCTCTTGGGCAAGATGACTAAAGGACCCCGTTGGATGGAGCGGGCAAGTGATTCATTGGAAATGATACATGTTGATGTATGCAATCTAGTGAGTCTTGTAGCGTGCAGTGGATATCGTTATTTTCTTACCTTCACTGATGATTTGAGTAGATATAGTGTATATTTACTTAATGAAACAAAAGTCTGAATCTTTTGAAAGGTTCAAGCAAATTCAGAGTGAAGATTAAAGATCATCGTGACAAGAAGATAAAAATGACCGCGATATGATCGTGGAGGTGAATATCTGAGTTACGAGTTTGGCATACAACTTAAGACAACGTGAAATTTGTTTCACAACTAACGCCACCTGGAACACCATGGTGTGATGGTGTGTCCGAACATCATAGTCATGCTCTATTGATATAGTGCATACTGTGATGTCTCTTATCGTTTTACTACTATAATTTTTGGGGTTATGCATTAGAGACAACTACATTCACTTTAAATAGGGCATAATCTAAATCCGTTGAGATGACACCATGTGAATTATGGTTTGATAGAAACCTAAGCTGTCATTTCTTAATGTTTGGGGCTGCGATGCTTGTGTGGAAAATGTTTTCACATAATAAGCTAGAACCCAAAGCGGACAAATGTATCTTCATAGAATACCCTAAGAACAGATGGGTATGCCTTCTATCTCAGATCCGAGTGCAAAGTGTTTGTTGCTAGAACTGGGTCCTTTCTCGAGAAAAAGTTTCTCTCGAAAGAATTGAGTGGGAGGAAGATAGAACTTGATGAGGTTGTTAAACCTTTGTTCAACCAGAGAGTAGCGCAGCGCAGAAAGATGTTACTATGAAGCCTACGTTAGTTGAAGAGGAAGTTAATGATGATGATCATGAAGCTTCAGGATCAAGTTACTATCGAATTTCGTAGGTCGACAAGGATGTGTACTGCTCCTAAGCGGTACGACAACTCTGTCTTGGAGGTCATGTTGTTGGACAACGATGAACCTACGAGCTATGGAGAAGCGATGATGGGCCCGGATTCCGACAAATGGTTGGAGGCCATGAAATCCGAGATAGGATCCATGTATGGAAACCAAGTGTAGACTTTGGTAGACTTGCTCATTGGCCGGCAGGTAATTGAGTACAAATGGATCTTTAAAATGAAGACTGACACTGATGGTGAATGTCACTATTTGTAAAGCTCGACTTGTTGCAAAGATGTTTGTGACAAGTTCAAGGAGTTGACTACGATGAGACTTTCTCACTCGTAGTGGTGCTAAAGTCTGTTGGAATTATGTTAGCAGTTGCTGTGTTTTCAATTATGAAATCTGGCAGATGGATGTCAAAACATCGTTTCCTTAACTGTTTACTTGAGGAAAGGTTGTATGTGATACAACCGGATGGTTTTGTTAGTCCTAAGGATGCTAAAAGGTGTGCAAGCTTTAGTGATCCTTCTATGGACTGAAGCAAGCATCTCGGAGTTGGAATATACGCTTTGATGAGGTGATCAAAGTTTTAGTGTTTATACAAGGTTTACGAGAAACTTGTATTTACAATAAAGTGAGTGGGAGCACTATAGAATTTCTGATAAGTATATGTGGATGACATATTGTTGATCGGAAATAATGTAGGATTTCTGGGAAGCATAAATGATTGTTTGAAAAGTGATTTTTCAAAGGAAGACCTGGATAAAGCTACCTAATTGTTGAGCATCAATATCTATAGAGATAGATCAAGATACCTGATGAGACTTTCAATGAGCACGTACCTTGACAAGATTTTGAAAGAGTTCAAAATGGATCAGTCAGAGAAAGAGTTCTCGCCTGATTTGTAAGGTATAAAATTGAGTATGACTCAATGCCCAGTGACCTCACAAGATAGAAAAAGGATGAGTGTCATCACCTATGCTTCAGCCATAGGCTCTATCATGTATGCAATGCTCTGCACAAGACCCGATGTCAGCCTTGCCATAAGTATGGCTGGAAGGTTTCAAAGTGATCCTGGAATGGAGCACTGGACAGCGGTCAAGATTGTCCTTAGTAACTAAAACACTAAGGAGATGTTTCTCGATTACGGAGGTGATAAAGAGTTCGCCGTAAAGAGTTATGTCGATGCAAGCTTTGACACCAATCAGGATGACTCGTAGTAGCAATCTGGATACGTATAGTGGAGCAGCCATTTGGAATAGTACCAAGTGGAGTGTGCTAGCAGTGTTTTCGGTTTGACATAGAAATTTGCAAAGTACACACGGATCTGAATATCGCAGACCCGTTGACTATAAGACCTCTCTCACATGCAAAGCATTATCGAGCCCCAGACCTCATTGGGTGTTAGATTCATAACAATGCGAATCACATGGTGATGTGAACTAGATTATTGACTCTAGTGCAAGTGGGAGACTGTTGGAAATATGCCCTGGAGGCAATAATAAATTAGTTATTATCATATTTCCTTGTTCATGATAATCGTTTATTATCCATGCTATAATTGTATTGATCGGAGACTTAAATGCATGTGTGGATACATAGACAAAACCATGTCCCTAGTATGCCTCTAGTAGACTAGCTCGTTGATCAAAAGATGGTTAAGGTTTCCTAGCCATGGACATGAGATGTCATTTGATAACGGGATCACATCATTAGGAGAATGATGTGGTGGACAAGACCCAAACTACAAACATAGCATATGATCGTGTCAGTTTATTGCTACTGTTTTCTGCATGTCAAGTATATGTTCCTATGACCATGAGATCATGCAACTCACGGATATCGGAGGAGTGCCTTGTGTGTATAAAACGTCGCAACGTAACTGGGTGACTATAAAGGTGCTCTACAGGTATCTTCGAGGGTATCTGTTGAGTTGGCATGGATCGAGAGTGGGATTTGTTACTCCGTGTGACGGAGAGGTATCTCAGGGCCCACTCGGTAATACAACATCACAATGAGCCTTGCAAGCAATGTGACTAATTGTTAGTTGCGGGATCTTGTATTACGGAACGAGTAAAGAGACTTGCCAGTAACGAGGTTGAACTAGGTATGGAGATACCGACGATCGAATCTCGGGCAAGTAACATACCGAAGAACAAAGGGAACATCGTACGGGATTAACTGAATCCTTGACATAGAGGTTCGACCGATAAAGATCTTCGTAGAATATGTAGGAACCAATGTGGACGTCCAGGTCCTGCCATTGGTTATTGACCGTAGAGGTGTCTCGGTCATGTCTACATAGTTCTCGAACCCGCAGGGTCTGCACACTTAAGGTTCGGTGACGTTTCGGTAGTGTAGAGTTATGTATGGTGGTGACCGAAGGTTGTTCGGAGTCCCGGATAAGATCCCAGACATCACGAGGAGCTCCGGAATGGTCCGGAGGTAAAGATTCATATATAGGAAGTCCCAGTTTGGTTTCCGGAAAAGTTTCGGGCTCATCGGTAGTGTACCGGGAGTATCGGTATTGTACCGGGAGTGCCGGTAGTGTACCGGAGGACCTCCGGGAGGGGTATATCGACCCCAAGAGGTCCATGGGCTGTGGGAGAATAATAACCAGCCCTTAGTGGGCTGGGAAAACAGCCACAAAGGCCCATGGCGCAGGAGAGAAAGTCCTAAAGCAAAAAGTGGAAAATCAGCCAATAGGAGGCAATCCTACTCCAGCTAGGATTGGAGGTGAAGTAGGATTGCTCCCACCTCCTATTTCGGCCGACCCAAAGGCCTTGGCTGCCTCTCCTCTCCTCTCCTCCTATATATACTAGTGGATTGGGTGGTTTTTGGACAGAATTTCCGGCCACGTGCTACCCGTTTCACCGGTGCATAGTTTCTCCTCTAGATCGGTTTTCCGCAGCGCTTAGGCGAAGCCCTGCCGGAATCACTCCACCACCATCACCGGAGTGCCGTCACGCTGCCGGTGAACTCTCTCTCCTCTCCACCTCCTCTCGCTGGATCGAGACAGTGGAGATCGTCATCAAGCTGCACGTGTGCTGAACGCGGAGGTGCCGTCCATTCGGCGCTAGATCGGAAGGACCGTGATCGAGATCGCGAGACAGTTCGTGATGAGATTGCGGAACAGATCGTGATGAGTTCGCGGGAGAGATCGTGATCAAGATCGTGAGACGGATCGTGATGAGATCGCGGGACGGATCGTGATGAGTTCACGGGACGGATCGTGATTGGATCGCGGGACGGATCGTGATGAGATCGCGGGACGCTCGGCGATTTGGATCGCGAAGATGTTCGACTACACCAACCGCGTTTCTTAACGCTTCCCGCTTAGGGATCTACAAGGGTATGTAGATCCACTCTCCCTCTCGTAGATGCTCATCACCATGGATAGGTTTGCGTGTGCGTAGGAAAATTTTTGTTTCCCATGCGACGTTCCTCAACAATAAGAACTTTGGTAAAAACATATCCTCCAACTTGGGGGGCCACTACCAACGCGAGCTGTCCCGGGTCATCAACCTGCGACAGGTGATGCTCTGTGCTCCAGGTTATGTCATACTCTGACCACTTCAAGTACTGCAGGAGAGCCGGGGTGACACCATTGACATAGGTATTTGCAAAGTGCACACAGATCTGAATATCTCAGACCCATTGACTATAAGACCTCTCTCACATGCAAAGCATGATCGAGCCCCAGAACTCATTGGGTGTTAGATTCATAACAATGTGAATCACATGGTGATGTGAACTAGATTATTGACTCTAGTGCAAGTGGGAGACTGTTGGAAATATGCCCTAGAGGCAATAATAAATTAGTTATTATCATATTTCCTTGTTCATGATAATCGTTTATTATCCATGCTATAATTGTATTGATCGGAGACTTAAATGCATGTGTGGATACATAGGCAAAACCATGTCCCTAGTATGCCTCTAATGGACTAGCTCGTTGATCAAAGGATGGTTAAGGTTTCCTAGCCATGGACATGAGATGTCATTTGATAACGGGATCACATCATTAGGAGAATGATGTGGATAAGACCCAAACTACAAACATAGCATATGATCGTGTCAGTTTATTGCTACTGTTTTCTGCATGTCAAGTATATGTTCCTATGACCATGAGATCATGCAACTCACGGATATCGGAGGAGTGCCTTGTGTGTATCAAACGTCGCAACGTAACTGGGTGACTATAAAGGTGCTCTACAGGTATCTCCGATGGTGTCTGTTGAGTTGGCATGGATCGAGACTGGGATTTGTTACTCCGTGTGACGGAGAGGTATCTCGAGGCCCACTCGGTAATGCAACATCACAACAAGCCTTGCAAGCAATGTGGCTAAGTGTTAGTCATGGGATCTTGTATTACGGAACGAGTAAAGAGACTTGCCAGTAACGAGGTTGAACTAGGTATGGAGATACCGACGATCGAATCTCGGGCAAGTAACATACCGAAGAACAAAGGGAACGTTATACGGGATTAACTGAATCCTTGACATAGAGGTTCGACCGATAAAGATATTCGTAGAATATGTAGGAACCAATGTGTACGTCCAGGTCCCGCCATTGGTTATTGACCATAGAGGTGTCTCGGTCATGTCTACATAGTTCTCAAACCCGCAGGGTCTTCACACTTAAGGTTCGGTGACGTTTCGGTAGTGTAGAGTTATGTATGGTGGTGACCGAAGTTTGTCCAGAGTCCCAGATGAGATCCCGGACGTCACGAGGAGCTCCGGAATGGTCCGGAGGTAAAGATTCATATATAGGAAGTCCCAGTTTGGTTTCCGGAAAAGTTTCGGGCTCATCGGTAGTGTACCGGGAGTGCCGGTAGTGTACCGGGAGTGCCGGTAGTGTACCGGGAGGCCTCTGGGAGGGGTATTTCGACCCCAAGAGGTCCATGGGCTGTGGGATAATAATAACCAGCCCTTACTGGGCTGGGAAAACAGCCACAAAGGCCCATGGCGCAGGAGAGAAAGTCCTAAAGCAAAAAGTGGAAAATCAGCCAATAGGAGGCAATCCTACTCCAACTAGGATTGGAGGTGAAGTAGGATTGCTTCCCACCTCCTATTTCGGCCGACCCAAAGGCCCTGGCTGCCTCTCCTCTCCTATCCTCCTATATATACTAGTGGATTGGGTGGTTTTTGGACAGAATTTCCGGCCACGTGCTACCCATTACACCGGTGCATAGTTTCTCCTCTAGATCGGTTTTCTGCAGCGCTTAGGCGAAGCCCTGCCGGAATTGCTCCACCACCATCACCGGAGCACCGTCACGCTGCCGGTGAAATCTCTCTCCTCTCCACCTCCTCTTGCTGGATCAAGACGGTGGAGGTGGAGATCGTCATCAAGCTGCACGTGTGCTGAACGCGGAGGTGCCGTCCGTTCGGCGCTAGATCGGAAGGACCGTGATCGAGATTGCGAGACGGTTCGTGATGTGATCACGGAATGGATCGTGATGAGTTCATGGGACAGATCGTGATCAAGATCATGAGACGGATCGTGATGAGTTCGCGGGACGGATCATGATGTGTTCGCGGGAAGGTTCGTGATTGGATCGCGGGACGCTCGGCGATTTGGATCGCGAAGAAGTTTGACTACACCAACCGCGTTTCTTAACGCTTCCCGCTTAGCGATCTACAAGGGTACGTAGATCCACTCTCCCTCTCGTAGATGCTCATCACCATGGATAGGTTTGCGTGTGCGTAGGAATTTTTTTGTTTCCCATGCGACGTTCCCCAACACTGGCATCAGAGCTAGGTTGATGGTTCGATGAGATCTCGAGTAGAACACAAAAGTTTTGTGGGCGTTGATGCTTAGATTGCTTCCTCTCTTGGTCGGATTTTGGTTCAGCTGGATTGTGAGATGAAGCGGCCCGGACCAACATTACTCGTACGCTTACGAGAGACCGGTTCCCTCGACGAAACTTGTTGCTTAGATGGCTTGCGGGTGACAGTTTCTCTCACTTTAGTTGGATCGGATCCGACAAAGGTGGTCCTTGAGAAGGTTGAAAAGCAATCTATGTATCACCGTTGTGGTTTATGCGTAGGTGAGAATCGTTCTTTCTAGATACCCGTAGCAGCCACGTAAAACATGCAACAACAATTAGAGGACGTCTAACTTGTTTTTGCAGGGTATGTTGTGATGTGATATGGCCAATTACATGATGAGATATATGTGATGTATGAGATGATCATGTGATGTATAGAATTTCATGACTTGCATGTCGTTGAGTACGGCAACCGGCAGGAGCCATAGGGTTGTCTTTAATTATTGTATGACCTGCGTGTCAATCATTAAGCGCTATGTAATGCTTTACTTTATCGCTAAGCGGTAGCAATAGAAGTAGAAGCAGGGCTGGCGCCACAACCCCAATGGCAACACATTGATGGAGATCAAGATGATGGAGCTCATGGTGTTGTGCCGGTGACGATGGAGATCATGCCGGTGTTCGAAGATGGAGATCTTAAACACAAGTTATGGCCATATCATGTCTCTTATGAATTGCATGAGATGTTAATCCTTTTATGCACCTTGTTTTGCTTAGTACGGCAGTAGCATTATAAGGTTATCCCTCACTTGAATTTCAAGATGAACTGTGTTCTCCCCGAGTGTGCACCGTTGCGAAAGTTCGTCGTGTTGAGACACCACGTGATGATCGGGTGTGATAGACTCTACGTTCACATACAATGGGTGCATGCCAGATTTGCACGCGCAGAACACTCGGGTTAAACTTGACGAGCCTAGCATGTACAGACATGACCTCGGAACACAAGAGACCGAAAGGTCGAGCATGAGTCATATAGTGGATATGATCAACATAATGATGTTCACCATTGAAGCCACCTTAACTCACATGATGATCGGACTTGAGTTGGTGAATTTGGATCATGTATCACTCGAATGACCCGAGGGATGTCAATTTGAGTGGGAGTTCTTAAGTAATATGCTTAAGTGAACTCATTATCATGAACATAGTCAAAGTGTCTTTGCAAATTATGTTGTAGATTACTAGCTCGCACTGTAGCTCCCTTGTATTTTTATATGTTCCTAGAGAAGTAGAATTGAAAGATGTTGGTAGAAAAATTGCGGACTGGGTCCGTGATCTGAGGATTGTCCTCATTGCTGCACAGAAGGCTTATGTCCTTAATGCACCGCTCGGTGCGCCACCCCATCTAGCGTCGTCTGTAGATGTTGTGAACATCTGACAGGCACGTTTCGATGACTACTTGATAGTTTAGTGCGTCATGCATTACGTCTTAGAATTGAGGCTCCGAAACGTTTTGAACGTCACGGAACATATGAGATGTTCTAAGAGCTGAGATTGTGATCTCAGGCTCGTGCCCGAGTTGCGAGATATAGGATCTCCAACGAGATTCTTTGCCTGCAAGATGAAAGAGAATAGCTCGATCGTTGAGCATGTGCTCAGACTGTCTGGGTACTACAATCACTTGAATCGAGTGGGAGTTGATCTTCCAGATAAGATAGTGATTGATGTAGTTCTCCAAGTCACTGTCACAGAGCTACTAGAACTTGGTCATGAACTATAAAATGCCAGGGAAAGAAATGTTGATCCCTGAGCTGTTCGCGATGTTTGACACCGCGAAGGTAGAAATCAAGAAGGAGCGTCAAGTGTTGATGGTTAATCAAAGCACTAGTTTCGAGAAGGGCAAGAGCAAGGAGGGAAACTTCATGGATAGCAAGTCAGTTGCTGCTCCAGTGAAGCAACCCAGAGTTGAACTCAAACCCGAGACTAAGTGCTTCTGTTATGAGGTGAGCGGTCGCTGAAGCGGAACAACCCTAGATACTTGGTAGATAAGAAGGCTGGCAACATTGATAGAAGTATATTTGATATACGAGTTACTAATGTGTACCTTGCTAGTACTCTTAGTAGCACCTGGGTATTGGATACCGGTTCGGTTGCTAAATGTTAGTAACTCGAAATAAAAGCTACGGAATAAACGGAGAACTAGCTAAGGGTGAGGTGACGATATGTGTTGGAAGTGTTTCCAAGGTTGATGTGATCAACATCGCATGCTCTCTCTACCTTCAGGATTAGTGACGAACCTAAATAAATTTTATTTGGTGTTTTGCGTTGAGCATGAACATGATTAGATCATGTTTATTGCAATACGGTTATTCATTTAAGTTAGAGAATAATGGTTATTCTGTTTACATGAATAATACCTTCAATGGTCATGCACCCAGTGAGAATGGTTTGTTGAAATCTTGATCGTAGTATTACACATGTTCATAACATTGATGTCAAAAGATACAAAGTTAATAATGATAGTACCACATACTTGTGGCACTGCCGCTAAATGTCATATTGGTATAAAGCGCATGTAGAAACTCCATGCTGATGGATATTTGGACTCATTCGAATTTGAATCGGTTGAGACATGCGAACCATGCCTCTTGGGCAAGATGACTAAAGGACCCCGTTGGATGGAGCGGGCAAGTGATTCATTGGAAATGATACATGTTGATGTATGCAATCTAGTGAGTCTTGTAGCGTGCAGTGGATATCGTTATTTTCTTACCTTCACTGATGATTTGAGTAGATATAGTGTATATTTACTTAATGAAACACAAGTCTGAATCGTTTGAAAGGTTCAAGCAAATTCAGAGTGAAGTTTAAAGATCATCGTGACAAGAAGATAAAAATGACTGCGATATGATCGTGGAGGTGAATATCTGAGTGACGAGTTTGGCATGCAACTTAAGACAATGTGAAAGTTGTTTCACAACTAAACGCCACCTGGAACACCATAGTGTGATGGTGTGTCTGAACATCATAGTTATGCTCTATTGGACATGGTGCGTGCTATGATGTCTATTGTCGTTTTACTACTATAATTTTGGGGTTATGCATTAGAGACAACTACATTCACTTTAAATAGGGCACCATCTAAATCCGTTGAGATGACACCATGTGAATTATGGTTTGATAGAAACCTAAGTTGTCATTTCTTAATATTTGGGGATGTGACACTTGTGTGGAAAATGTTTTCACCTAATGAGGTCGAACCCAAGGCGGACAAATTGCATCTTCATAGAATACCCTAAGATCAGTTGGGTGAACCTTCAATCTCAGATCCTAGTGCAAAGTGTTTGTTGCTTAAACGGATCTTTTCTCGAGGAAATGTTTCTCTCGAAAGAATTGAGTGGGAGGAAGATAGAACTTGATGAGGTTGCTAAACCTTTGTTCAACCAGAGAGTAGCGCAGCGCAGAACGATGTTTCTATGAAGCCTACGTTAGTTGAAGAGGAAGTTAATGATGATGATCATGAAGCTTCAGGATCAAGTTACTATTGAACTTCGTAGGTCGACAAGGATGTGTACTGCTCCTAAGTGGTACGACAACTCTGTCTTGGAGATCATGTTGTTGGACAACGATGAACCTACGAGCTATGGAGAAGCGATGATGGGCCCGGATTCCGACAAATGGTTAGAGGCCATGAAATCCGAGATAGGATCCATGTATGAAAACCAAGTGTAGACTTTGGTAGACTTGCTCGTTGGACGGCGGGTCGTTGAGTACAAATGGATCTTTAAAATGAAGACAGACACTGATGGTGAATGTCACTATTTGTAAAGCTTGACTTGTTGCAAAGATGTTTGTGACAAGTTCAAGGAGTTTACTACGATGAAAATTTCTCACTCTTAGTGGTGCTAAAGTCTATTGGAATTATGTTAGCAGTTGCTGTGTTTTCAATTATGAAATCTGGCAGATGGATGTCAAAACATCGTTTCCTTAACGGTTTACTTGAGGAAAGGTTGTATGTGATACAACCAGAAGGTTTTGTCAGGCCTAAGGATGCTAAAAGGTGTGCAAGCTTCGGTGATCCTTCCATGGACTGAAGCAAGCATCTCGGAGTTGGAATATACGCTTTGATGAGGTGATCAAAGTTTTGATGTTTATACAAAGTTTACGACAAACTTGTATTTGCAATAAAGTGAGTGGGAGCACTATAGAATTTCTGATAAGTATATGTGGATGACATATTGTTGATCAGAAATAATGTAGAGTTTCTGGAAAGCATAAAACGGTCATTTGGAAAGTGATTTTCAAAGGAAGACCTGGATGAAGCTACCTAATTGTTGAGCATCAAAATCTATGGAGATAGATCAAGATGCTCGATGAGACTTTCAATGAGTGCATACCTTGACAAGATTTTGAAAGAGTTCAAAATGGATCAGTCAGAGAAAGAGTTCTCGCCTGATTTGTAAGGTGTGAAAGTTGAGTGAGACTCAAAGCTCGACAATGGCAGAAGAAAGAGAAAGGACGAACGTCGTCCCCTATGCCTTAGCCATAGGCTCTATATTATGCCATGCTGTGTACCGCACCTGTGTGTGCCTTGCCATGAGTCCGTCAGGGGGTACAAGAGTGAACCAGGAGTGGATCACTGGACAGCGGTCAAGATTATCCTCAGTAACTAACGGACTGAGGAGATGTTTCTCGATTATGGAGGTGATAAAGAGTTCGTCGTAAGGAGTTACGTCGATACAAGCTTTAACACTAATCCGGATGACTCGTAGTAGCAATCTAGATACGTATAGTGGAGCAGCCATTTGGAATAGTACCGAGCGGAGTGTGGTAGCAGTGTTTACAGTTTGACATAGGTATTTGCAAAGTGCACACAGATCTGAATATCGCAGACCCGTTGACTATAAGACCTCTCTCACATGCAAAGCATGATCGAGCCCCAGAACTCATTAGGTGTTAGATTCATAACAATGTGAAGCACATGGTGATGTGAACTAGATTATTGACTCTAGTGCAAGTGGGAGACTATTGGAAATATGCCCTAGAGGCAATAATAAATTAGTTATTATCATATTTCCTTGTTCATGATAATCGTTTATTATCCATGCTATAATTGTATTGATCGGAGACTTAAATGCATGTGTGGATACATAGACAAAACCATGTCCCTAGTATGCCTCTAATGGACTAGCTCGTTGATCAAAGGATGGTTAAGGTTTCCTAGCCATGGACATGAGATGTCATTTGATAACGGGATCACATCATTAGGAGAATGATGTGATGGATAAGACCCAAACTACAAACATAGCATATGATCGTGTTAGTTTATTGCTACTGTTTTCTACATGTCAAGTATATGTTCCTATGACCATGAGATCATGCAACCCACGAATATCGGAGGAGTGCCTTGTGTGTATCAAACGTCACAACGTAACTGGGTGACTATAAAGGTGCTCTACAGGTATCTCCGATGGAGTCTGTTGAGTTGGCATGGATCGAGACTGGGATTTGTTACTCCGTGTGATGGAGAGGTATCTCGAGGCCCACTCGGTAATGCAACATCACAACAAGCCTTGCAAGCAATGTGGCTAAGTGTTAGTCATGGGATCTTGTATTACGGAACGAGTAAAGAGACTTGCCAGTAACGAGGTTGAACTAGGTATGGAGATACCGACGATCGAATCTCGGGCAAGTAACATACCGAAGAACAAAGGGAACGTTATACGGGATTAACTGAATCCTTGACATAGAGGTTCGACCGATAAAGATCTTCGTAGAATATGTAGGAACCAATGTGGACGTCCAGGTCTTGCCATTGGTTATTGACCGTAGAGGTGTCTCGGTCATGTCTACATAGTTCTCAAACCCGCAGGGTCTGCACACTTAAGGTTCGGTGACGTTTCGGTAGTGTAGAGTTATGTATGGTGGTGACCGAAGTTTGTTCAGAGTCCCGGATGAGATCCCGGACGTCACGAGGAGCTCCGGAATGGTCCGGAGGTAAAGATTCATATATAGGAAGTCCCAGTTTGGTTTCCGGAAAAGTTTCGGGCTCATCGGTAGTGTTCCGGGAGTGCCGGTGTGTACCGGGAGTGCCGGTAGTGTACCGGGAGGCCTCTGGGAGGGGTATTTCGACCCCAAGAGGTCCATGGGCTGTGGCATAATAATAATAACTAGGACAGATCGTGATCAAGATCATGAGACGGATCGTTATGAGTTCGCGGGACGGATCATGATGTGTTCGCGGGACGGTTCGTGATTGGATCGCGGGACGCTCGGCGATTTGCATCGCGAAGAAGTTCGACTACACCAACCGCGTTTCTTAACGCTTCCCGCTTAGCGATCTACAAGGGTACGTAGATCCACTCTCCCTCTCATAGATGCTCATCACCATGGATAGGTTTGCGTGTGCATAGGAAATTTTTTGTTTCCCATGCGACGTTCCCCAACACCACCGTCGTCGCCAGAGCCGCCTCCTCGCGTCGTGCCCTTGCCCGGTCCACCAGAGCCTGAGCATCCAGATTTGCCTGATCGTCTCGTGGCGGGTTTCGGTGTCGGTCACTGCTAGACACCATCGGTGACTCATAACACCGACTGAAGCTGCAGATGGGGATGGGGGTTGAGTGCACACGACTCCGGCTGTAGGTGTATTTCTCCTGCTAGGCCATTGCTGTCTGCAGGTATCCAATAGCGTTCCTCACCTGTTCTGCGAAGGGTGCCTCGTCTGGGATAGGAATCGTACCGAGCCGGGTTGCCGCCGCCACCATGTTCTCCGTCGGGTTTGAATAGTGACCCTCCGGCATTGGAAAAGCCATTGGCGAGGGTTGGTTCCGTCGGGGCGGGTTAGGGCACTGCTGTCGAGATGCCAACCGACTCTCTGGTGCTTCCGTGGTCCGTCCCGCCCCTGGCGTGTTAAAAAGATTCCTGGCCTCGAACTGCTCTGGTAGGCAAGACTGGTGTCTCATCCACTGAACCGCCTAACTCAAGGCGGAAAGCGTTCGCCTAAAGGCATTCTGCCCTGCGTCCATCTGGGCCTTCAGCACGTTGATCCCTTGCTGGACTTCCGTCATCTGATCCTTGATCCTTGTGATCTTTGCATTCCGGGTGGCTTGATTCTCCGATGTCACCTCAGTTGCCATCAGGTTCGTGAGCTCATTCGTTAGATCCAGGAGAACTTGAGCCGGCGGCGGGTCAGCCACTGACCCGGCCGCCCTAGTGGCCGTACTGCTCGTGCCTGGTGCCGAACCAGCCATGAAGACGGCCGCATGAAACGGCGGCTCATAGTCCTCCGACTCATGACGCCTCGACTCGGGGTAAAGCTCATCGTAACCCCCGAGCCTGCCATTGTGAAGCGGGTAGATTGATTCCGTCTCTCCGCTCGAAGATCCATCCTACGAATAGACGAGAGTTTCTTTTGACATGGACCCATCCAGATCGGCGCCTTGAGTAAAACCGACGAAGACATGCTTCCTGCTCGGACTAACACTGGCGGGTTGCATGCGCCGAGTAGGTTGCGTGCGCCGAGCCGTCTCGACGATGTTGGTGCAGACGTCTGTCCCGGGTGTAGGTCCGCCAACCTTGCCGATGGAAACATGCATCCCACCGAAAGGAATTCGAAAGCCATACTCGATGGAGTCAGCCTCGGGGCCCTAGCCGGCGTCGTTGATGTAGAGCCAGCCATGGTGACTCTTGTTCATCCTGCCGATAACGTATCCCTTGATCCTTGGAGAGAGCCCTTTGAGAACTCAACACCACCGAGCGCTAGCCCCACGATGGGCGCCAACTATCGTGGTTTTATCACGCCAGATGTCCAAGGACTTATGTTCGAGGCCATCGCTAAGGTGATGGACTCAAAGGGGTTGGTTGGGACGAAAGACACGAGTTTACCCAGGTTCGGCCCCTCGAGATGAGGTCAAAGCCTATGTCCTTCTGGTGTTATATTGATTGGATTATCGATTACAAGGGAGCGGATTCGCTTGACCTAGTTCTCGATTGACTGGTTTTCTCCCTAAGTCGCCTCGGGTCTCGCCCTTATATCGGAGGCCAAGCCCACGGGTTACAAATCTCATACCAACTCTTACAATGTGTCCAATTCTATCTCTATGTCACCTTGCCTTCCTGGGCAAGCCGTCTTCGGGTGGCTTAACCGCTGGGGTCTTCATGCTTTCTTGGTCTGGGCTTCGCCTTGGCCCATCTTTGGTAAACCGCCATATGTCTCCAGGCCCATCGGCCTTTGTCCGGATTATGAGCCGCCAAGTGTAACCCGGCCCCACTTGGGCGGCTCTTACCATGGGGTTATATCCCCAACAGGACCCGAACTTGGGTCTATCCGTGTCCCCTTCGTCTCCTGTTACCGTTGATTCTAGTGTCATAGTTCGGGACCCCATACCCGAGATCCGCTGGTTTTGACTCCGACATTGGTGCTTTCATTGAGGGTTCCTCTATGACCGAGATGGACTCAACGCCTCGCCTTGTCATAAATGAAGAGGTCCAGAACATGGACGCTTTTGTCCCTGGACAGATCTTTGCCTTCGGCAGCGTTCTGCTGCATGCTGATTCCGCTGGCCATCTAGGCCATGTTGAGAGCTTCGCCCCTGATCGAGAGGTAAGATTTGGGAACTTAGAGTTCTCCCTCAACTCTCGGTGTGACTTGACATTAATCGGGCTCGCAGCTTTACATGTAGCCTCCGAGGACTCTGAGGCTTTAACCTCGAACCCCTTCTCGGACATGCCGATGGGGTCACCCATGGTGATGAGCCGATCTCTTATCCTGGTCAGGCCATTAAGCCAGATGACCGGACACGTGTTTTTGTCGAAAACTTCCCATGTATCGACGTCTTGGAGGTTAACTCCATGAGTTACGAACAACTGGATTTGATAGGGCCCTCGGCGGTCCACGAGGCCCTAGATCAATTCTCGTCGATGAAGATCACCGATGATCTAGCCCCGATCTACGCTCGGTTCTGTTACAGTGTGGACCAAGACAATTTTTTTGACCCACCCACCACCCACTTGATAGCCACTATCGAGGATTTAACCGACATGCTGGACTATGCCTCCGAGGAGGCACAATACAATGATGAAGAGGATCGTGCTCCCTGTCGGTGTCAATACCGGTGGATCTCGGGTAGGGGGTCCCGAACTATGAGACTAGGATCAATGGTAACAGGAGACGAAGGGGGCACAAGTTTACCCAGGTTCGGGCCCTCCAATGGAGGTAATGCCCTACGTCCTTCTTGATTGTATTGGTGGTGTAAGGGGTTACAGAGTTGATCTACCTCGAGATTGTATGTCTAACCCTAGATGAGTTGTCCTCTCCCTAAGCCCTAAAACCCTCTGGCTTATATAGATGTCGAGGGTGTCCTTGTCCTACACATGGTCGGTTATATGCCAAGGAGATAACTTGCCTAACTATAGCTAATAATTTGGAGAACACGTCTTGACTTCATGAGGCTTCCGTCCTGGCGCACGTGGTCCTCGATCCTCCGATGCCTGCCTTGCGGCCCATACAGTTCGGCCCATGAATAATGGGCGGCTATCAGAGGACCCCTTAGTCTCGGACTACCTTAATAGCCCCCGGACTGGCCTTCAGTGCCGATATATATTCGGTTGATTCCTTCACATCATTATCTTTGGCTTGCAAGGCGAGTCCCTCATCCTTCTCTGTTCGACATCTGACCAGTCTTCGGTAAGATACCAGGCATCACAGGCATGGGTCATTATAATAATTGCACAAGTTCCTCAATTTTTGTGCATCATGGGGAGGTGACTAGGCAGCGATTTTTACAATCCTACCCCTCCACAACGGAGGAACCAACCCATTTAATCAAACAAAATCGCGGTTAGAATCACATCTTCTTCCTCCCACTCGTCAAAAACTCCTGGCGGAAGCTCCACGCAAAATATGGCTAACGCTCCTAGCTCCTCAGCACACCCTTATGTCCAACACCCAAGTGACTGGACCAGCTGCTTTGTCACTCTCCTACGGCTCCATAATCTAGAGACCCAGGGATATCTCCCCTCATCACATCTGGCGGCAACCCGCGCAAGTCTGCATTCTTATGGTGTTGAAGTCTTCGACGAGCGCTTCCCTAATCCAAACAAGGGGGGCACGTTTGCTTCGTCCCCTTCCTCCTTCGGGGCCTTGGGTTTCCAATCCACTCATTCTTGAGGGGGTTACTGGAGTTCTACGAGATTCAACTCCACCATCTCACCCTAGGGTTGATCCTACACATCTCGGGCTTTGTCGCCCTCTGCGAGATGTTCTTAGGGTGTGAAGCTCATTTCGATCTATGGAGGAAATACTTCTGCCTCGTCCCCCGAGCTCGGGACAAGGCCATCTTAGAGGTCGGCGGAGCCGAAGTATGCCGCATAGCGGGAACGGGGTATCCGGCTGGGACACCGAAGAAATCCGAAGAATGGACTTCGAAGTGGATCTATATTGAAGACATCCCCCTGTTCGAGCTAACTCAGACAGGTCTGCCCTAATACTCCGACCTCCTCGCAAAGAAGAGGTACAACTGGCGACCCAAGAGCTCCTCTCAGGAGGAGAGCACCAAAGTGCAACGCCTTGTCGTGCAAGTGTGAATGCTTGCCCATCACGGGCTGACCATGATCGACATCATAGCCACCGCCATCTCTCGGTGCGTGCAGCCCCTCCAATAAAGGGTGCACCCCTTATGGCAATACAACGGGACAAGTGACGCTACGCATTCCTGAAAACTAGGTCTCGCCAATCCAACAGCGCTAGCCGCCGCACTTGCCGACCTATACAAAGGAGAGCAAGACTTCATCTAGCGGGAAACCAAGGAAGGGTATTTGGCCCCACAATCCCATCGAACAGGTAAACCTTCCTCTTTCAATCATGAAATAGTCCGGGGCTTCATTCTGCACTCTATTTTACCGAGGCCTTGACGTGAATAGGGATGGAGGAGCTTCGTCGAGACAGTCAGTTGTGTAGCTCCTTAGCCCGAGAATCATGCTCGTGACAACGATCCAGGGTTCAACGAGGACCCGGATCTCCTTCTTGACTTTGAAAACGGAGTCTACTACTAGGTCAACATTGTCCAGAACCCAGTGGCAATCATAGTCGATTACTCGGAGTCATTCTCCATTCCGTCCGTGGGTAAGAAGAAAAGCTCATCCCGCAAGAGGCCTGCTACCAAGAGCGCCCTGGACGCGTCGGTCCCACCCCCTAGCGTTGTCGATCAGCATGCCATGCACCAACAGCTCAAGCCGTGAGCAAGTCAGAGGCCGGCCAGGACCCTACAAAGGAGCTAGATATGGGGACGAATCCACCCGTCCATGCATCCTGAAGGTACATTGTTCGGATATCCACTTTATCGTTGTACTCGGCAGAATCTCATAGCCGCTCATTTTTTACCTAGGCGAAACGCCCAATCTTCACCTACCAAGGGGGCTACCCGGATGTCAGGAGACGCCCGGAGCTCCCGAGCCGCGACCCATGCGGCTTCCGCTACGTAAGCCCCCATGGCCGGTCCGCCTGCCGAATCTGGTGACGGAGTATCCGTCACCAAATCTGAAGTGGAGAGTGCCATGCATCATTGGCACCGATGGGACGCAATGCGGCACCCAATTTTCTCCAACTAGGATTTTGGTGCCCTACGCTCGGCGGATGCACATCTCGGGGCCGCCCGAGCTGGATTCGGCGAAGCTATGAAGCTAATAACAACCAACATTCAGAAAAAACGAATCATAGTAAGAGGTCGGATTTTATAGAATCTACATACTTGTGTAAGCATAGTAGCCCCCAAGCCTTAATTTGTTTTAGAAAAACGAATTAAGGATCACCATACTGTTTGACTGCTGACGCAGGCCTCAAAGCAATAGTCTGAGCATTTGGCCAAGGCCCTCGAGGAGAGTTGCACGGAAGTGCAGTCCGTGAAGGCCGAACTAGCACAAGTGAAGAGCTTCGCGCGCGAGGCCCATGGTGAGTATGCTTTTACTGCTAATCTTTTTACATTATCGTGCCTGACATATGGATTTCGTGTAGTAGCCGAATCAATAGAACATATGGAAAGGCAGCTGGAAGAAGCCCGGGATTCACAAAGGTATGCAGAATCCTAGCAGCAAGCCGGCTGTCTTGTTATACAAAAATAGGCCGAAGAAATAAAGAGTTTAAAGACTCAATTGGCCCAAGCTCAAGAAGAGAATCAAAAGCTTCAGAGGGGCATATTCGGTGAATACAATTCCTCTATGAGTAAGTATTTCCGATGTAGAGAATGATAGTAATCAAGCTTGTTATCTTGTGTGCAGGTCTCTAGACCGGACATCCTGAAGAGGAGATCGAATCGTACCAAGGAGACCTGCTGAAGAAGCTGACCTCTCTCCACAAGCGCATGCAAAAAGCGATGAAAGGGGTGGTGAAGGCACTATGGCCCACCGAACATCCACCTAAAGGGCTAGCCGCACTTGTGGATCGATTTAGGGGGGCTCGGGATAGATTCGAGCTATGGAAGACTTCGGCCTGCCGCGAAGGAGCACGAGAGGCGTGGGCAATGGTCAAGACCCGTTTCACCGGACTTAACCCAGAGCATATGGCGCGGGTTGGTCATGTGGGATCGGATGGGAAAGAAGTGCCACCCCGCTTGGTATATGACCAGGTGATGCCAGCCGCCCGTCTCTCGCAAGCAGACTACCCCCTCAACACAATAATCGATGATATTGATCAGCAGCCGCATATGTAATTTACATATACATGTGTAAAGAAATCCGTGTTATAAACTTTATCTTAACCGGCCATCGGCTTCTCCCTCCCGTGCGAAGATCTCGAGAGTGTTCCTTTTTATTATTCCTTCTCCAAAGAGTGAACTTGTATTCGGGGAACCAGGGAATCCGGCCATATCATGCGAACATACAGAAAGCACACAGAAAGATATGTCATATTACGATGTAGCGTAAGAAACATCTTCCGATGAAAATAGTACCTCTAGCGATACCTTTCGTCGGGGTTCTACGAAGAGCGTAGATAGGAATCCACATACTTGCAATATGCGACTAAGTGTCCATTGGGAATAAGAGACCCAAACAACAGAAATAGCAACCAGGGCTGTATAAGGTGTTTCCGTCATAGCCGACCGACTGTTTACGTAAGATAGCTAGCATTCGGCTTCACCCGTCTGAGTTACATTTCCAGATGACCCGGTCGTAGCAATCGCAGAGGGGCTCCCTTTACTCTCTAGCCGAACAAGCGGGAACGTAGAGAGTAACCACAGGAGCGAGGCAGCGCAGCTTGGCAAAGTCTTAGTTCGAATTGATGCATATGATGGCTAAAACATGACAAAAGAAACATGCCCGCCAAGTAAGAATGAACAATTAAAATTCTGGTTATTAAAAGAAGCCCCCACGTGTTGTGTTCGGATTTAACACTTTATGGTGTATTGCGATTATCCGTAGTACAAGATTGTTTCAGCCGAACATAGGGTAGGAAAATAAATTGTCCTATCAAACAGCAAAGTGGGAAAGGAAATGGAAAAAAGGCAAAAAATAACCAAAAAGGAAAAAGTATAGGGGAGTATGGACGACACCGGTTTATCCGTAGAAGCGCCAAAGATGAGCTACGTTCCATGAGTTTGGTTCAAGGCGGTTATCGGATGAACTCCACAAACAATAGGCCCCTCCCATGAGCACTTTGTCAATGATGAAAGGACTCTCCCACTTGGGGTTGAGTTTGTGCTTCTGTTTCTCTGGGAGCCATAGGACGAGTTCTCCTACATTGTATGCTTTTTCCCTGACCTCCCTACTTTGGTATCGCCGAGCTTGCTATTGGTAAAGAGTGGATCGAGCCAGAGATATGTCCCGCTCCCCCTCCAGGGCGTCTAAGTCGTCCTGCCAATCTAACTCGGCCTCCTTTTCCTCGTACATGCGCACTCTTAGTGCATCATGGATAATATCGCAGGGGAGAACTGCCTCTGCCCCATAGACCATAAAAAATGGTGTATAACCCGTTGATCTATTCGGGGTAGTATGTAGGCCCCATAGAACGGAGTTGAGTACCTCCACCCAATGACAGTCGGACTCGTGAGGAGATCAAACCAAATGTGGCTTGATGCCGCCCATAATGAGACCGTTTGCTTGCTCGACCTGTCCATTGGTCTGCGGATGATAGACCGATGCATAATCGAGATCTATGCCCATATTTGCGCACCAGTCCTTGACCTCTTGGGCTGTGAAATTGGTTCCGTTGTCCGTTATTATACTATGTTGAAAGCACAACATGCTCCCTTGGTGGTTTTGATAATTCATGAAAACATACATTGTCTCTTGGACTGATATTTTTACCAAGTGTATTTCAGATACAGTCTATAGAGAGGGTTGGCAAAAGGAGATCGTGGAAGATACCCCAAGATGCAAGGAAATAGATTGGCCAAGCTTCAAGCAAGAGGACTCACTTTGAGTCCATAGGAAAGCCAATACTATTAAAAGGGGGTAAGGTTTTGTTGGTGAACAATATGCTCAAACATGTACAAGTGATAGTCGCCAAAAACATCCACAAACTCTCCCACCAAAGTTTGTTCTATACCTAACACTCAAAATCGGTGTAACCAACTTTCCCATACCGGTGCCACCGATTCCAGAACCTAGACAGACTCAAGCCAAACCCTAGCCACTTTGGTGCAACCGATTCCATACCGGGGCCACCGAGTTTAGGTTGCCAACTTTCTGTTACGCAAATTCACATTTTTGGTCCCATCGAGAATGTTGGATTGGCATCATCGAGATTGGAAATCTGACAGTTAGTCACCTTATCGGTGCAACCGAGTTTCCTATATCGGCTTTACCGAGATTCAAAAGTTGCCACCTTTTGGTCACTTCGGTACCACTGAGATTAACACAACGGTGTCACCGAGTTTGTCATTTTGTGTGTAACGGTTGGATTTTTGGGGATGCCTATATATACCCCTTCACCACCACCTACTCGAAAGAGAAGCACTCAGAACTATTCCATACCTATCCTATTAGATTTTCTGAGAGAGAACCACCTACCCTTGTGTTGAGGTCAAGATCTTCCACTCCAATCATATGGATCTTGATTTATAGCCTCCCTAAGTAGCTTTCCACCAATCCCATCTCTTCCACCATGCCAAATTCGTGAGAGAGTGATTGGGTGTTGAGGAGTCTATCATCTTGAAGCACAAGAGCAAGGAATTCATCGTCATTATCGATCCTATTACCTTTTGGAGGGTGGTGCCTCCTAGATTGTTTAGGTGTCGCTTGGAGCCTCCTACTTCGTGTTGTGGAGTGAACCAAGAAGTTTGTAAGGGCAAGGAGATCGCCTAGTTCGTGACGATCTACCCATAGTGAGGCTAGTCCTTCGTGGACGGAAGCCATTATGGAATAGTCAAGGTTGCTACTTCGTGGACCCTTTTGAGTGGAGCCCTCCATGGACTCTCGCGACCATTACCCTCCGTGGGTTGAAGACTCCATAAACATGGATGTACGATAGCGCCACCTATCGGAACCACTGGAAAAATCCATGCGTCTCCAACTGCGTTTGATCTACCTATCTCAACACTTTACTTCATATGCAATGTCTTTACTTTCCGCTGTCATATTTGTTGACATGCATGTGTAGGGCTGTTAGACTTGCTAGCTTTGCTAAAACTATTAAAATCTGACAACCAATTAACTTGGGAAAAGGTTTAGGATTTAAATTTCTTCTAGTAGTCTATTCACCCCCCCCCCCTCTAGACACCCTTCTAGTGATCCCTCAATTGGTATCAGAGCATTGGTCTCCGTTGCTTCGATTTAATCACCGAGGAGGAAGATGGATGTGTCTAGTATAGGGAGTTTGAGTTCTAGAGTGCCCATTCTTGATGGAGATTACTACAGTCAATGCAAATCTTTGATGCTTGAGTTGTTTAATGAATTTCAATTGAGCAAATATGCCATGCGCCCCTATGGGCCTCATATTGATCCTTTGCATCCCACACACGAAGAGGAAATTGATATGCAATCCAATCTTAGAACTGTTAATCTCATTGTTAGAGCATTGCCTAGAAATATGCTTAACCAAATGAAGAATTTTGCATGTGCTTACACTTTGTGGAATGATTTGGAGAAATGATATCCAAGTTATTCATTAAGTAATCTTGATGAAATTCTTCATAAAACCATTGCCTTTCACAAAATGTCGCCTAGTGATCCTAAATTTGATGTTTGTCTATTTGAGCTTAGAGACCTCATGCATCCTAAATGAGATGTTAAAATCATCAATAATATCATTATAGAAGCCATTCGCATTCATAATCTTGAACATTGTCATGATCACCATCCAAACGAATCTCTTGTTCTTTATGACAAGGATTTTCCACTTGATGATGACAATGTGGAACATGGCTACTATGATCAAGATGAGCTGCTCAACATTGAGTATGAGAACATCATAAAGAATCTAAGTCTCGTGGCAAACTTCAAAGATTACATGTCCGGGGGGAAAGAGTGGATTCTCGATAGCGGATGTACCGATCATATGACCGGAGATAGAGAAATGTTTGAAGAGATTACACCAAACCATGGACCGTGAAGGTACATAACATTTGGAGACAACTCCAACGGAAAGGTACTTGGTCTTGGTAAGGTGGCCAGATCCCATGATAGCTCTATTCAAAATGTTATGCTTGTTGAATCTCTTGGCTATAATCTTCTTTTCGTGTCTAGACTTGCCGAGTTTGGTTTCAATGTGTTATTCACGAAAATAGATTGCCAAGTGTTTCGTCAAGATAATCATAAAATTTTCTTTATCGGTATCCGTAGAGGTGATCTATACATTGTCGATTTCACTAAGAGATCCAAACCTCGCACTTTTTTAATTGCTAGATCTTCTAAAGGTTGGCTTTGTCATAGAAGATTAGGACATGTTGGCATGCGTAATTTAGACAAACTTATCAAAGGTGATCATATACTTGGTGTTAAAGATGTTATCTTTGACAAAGATAGACTTTGTAGTGCTTCTCAAGCTGGAAAGCAAGTAGGTGGAAGTCATCCTGTTAAGAATATCATGACTACTAGGAGACCACTCGAGTAACTTCACATGGATCTTTTTGGTCCCAATGCTTACAAGAGTCTCGGTGGAAATTCCTATGGTCTAGTTATAGTTGATGATTTTTCCAGATTTACGTGGGTATTCTTTCTTGATGATAAGTCGCAGGTTCAAAAGATCTTCAAGAACTTCGCTCGCAAAGCGCAAAATCAGTTTGAAGTGAAGATCAAGAAGGTTCGGAGCGATAACGGATCAGAGTTCAAGAACACCCATGTGGATACCTTTCTTGATGAAGAAGGTGTCTCACATAAGTTCCAGCTACGTACACGCCTCAACAAAATGGAGTTGTTGAGAGGAAGAACCGGACACTCATTGAGATGGCAAGAACGATGCTTGACGAATACAAGACGCTAAAAAACTTTTGGGCAGAAGTTGTGGAAACAACATGTCATGCCACAAACCGATTTTACTTGCACAAGCTTCTCGGTAAAACGGCATATGAGCTACTCACCGGTAACAAACCCCAAGTTGGATACTTTCGGGTATTCGGCTCCGAGTGCTACATTGTTGATAAGCATCGTTGTACTAAACTAGCTCCTAAATCTCATGAAGGATTCCTACTTGGTTATGGATCGAACTCTCACACTTACCATGTCTACAACAACTTCACTCGAAAAGTTGAAGAGACGGTAGATGTGAAGTTTGATGAATCTAATGGTTCGCAAGTTGAACAATTCCCAAATGATGTAGGTGATAAGAACCCTTTGGAAGCTATCCTAGATTTACCCATCGTCAAGATTCGTTCCATGGAGGTGAAGGAAACTACTTCATCAACTCAAGTGGAAGCCCCTACTTCATGACAAGGTGAACCCCAACATGACATGGAGGCATCCACAAGCGATACACGGCAAGATGATGAAGAGGAGGAAGTGTTTCATGAAGACCCACCACAACCTCCTTCACCACCAGCTCAAGGGAAAGACACCTTTGACAACAACCAAGATGGAGGAGATGATGATGAAGAAGAAGCTCCACCAACCAACAATCGGAAGCTGACCCGAGTTCGAGCACAAGTGACCAAGAACCATCCCCTAAACCAAATCTTTGGTGATATGCAAACAGGGAGAATCACTCACTCTAAAACTCGTCTAGCAAACTTCTGTGAGCATTATTCTTTCATCTCTAGCATTGATCCCTTGAAGTTAGAACAAGCTCTTGAAGACGCGTATTGGGTGAACGCTATGCATGAAGATCTTCACAACTTCGAAAGGAATGAAGTGTGGACACTCATGGAGAAGCCCGAGGATGAACACAACATCATCGGAACCAAATGGGTATTTCGGAACAAGCAAGACGAAGATGGTCAAGTCGTGCGCAACAAGGCTCGCCTCGTAGCTCAAGGATATATGCAAGTCGAAGGTATGGACTACGGTGAGACCTATGCCCCCGTCGCTAGACTTGAAGCTATTCGCATTCTTCTTGCTTATGCCAATCACCATGATATCACGCTTTATCAAATGGATATTAAAAGTGCATTTTTAAATGGTGAAATTGAAGAAGAGGTTTATGTTAAACAACCACCTGGCTTTGTGAATCCCAAGAAACCTAATCATGTTTACAAGCTTCGTAAAGCTCTTTATGGTCTTAAGCAGCCCCCTCGTGCTTGGTACAAATGTTTAACGAAGTTTCTTATCGAAAAAGGTTTTGAAATTGGTAAAATTGATGCAACCTTATTCACTAAGAGAGTTAATGGTGAATTATTTGTGTGCCAAATCTATGTGGATGATATCATCTTTGGTTCCGCTAACCCTCAATTTAGTGAAAGATTTGGAAGGTTGATGTCCGAGAAGTATGAGATGTATATGATGTGTGGGCTGAAATTCTTTCTTGGCTTGCAAATCAAGCAATCAAAAGAAGGAACTTTCATCTCTCAAACTAAGTATACCAAGGACTTGATCAAAAAGTTCAACATGCAAGATTTCAAAGGTATGAAAAAACCCATGCCTACTAGCGGACATGTTGATCTCACCAGAGAGGATGAGCCGGTTGATCAGAAAGTTTATCGATCTATGATTGGTTCATTGTTATATCTATGTGCATCTCGTCTCGATATTATGCTTAGTGTTTGCATGTGTGCTAGATATCAAGCTGCACCGAAAGAATGCCATCTTTTAGCTGTAAAACGCATTGTGAGATACTTGATACAAATGTCAAATTTTGGCATTTGGTATCCCAAGGGATCTTCTTTTGACCTTGTTGGCTATTCTGATTCGGACTATGCCGGTGACAAGGTTGATAGAAAATCCACCTGGGGTACTTGTCAATTTTTGGTAGATCTCTGGTATCTTGGTCCTCTAACAAACAAAACTCGGTATCTCTATCGACTGCCGAAGCTGAGTATATTGCTGCTGGATCTTGTTGTGCGCAATTACTTTGGATGGCACAAACACTTAAGTATTATGGAATTCATGTTAAAAATGTTCTATTACTTTGTGACAATGAAAGTGCTATTAAAATTGGTCATAATCCTATGCAACATTCTCGAACTAAGCATATTCAAGTTCGACATCATTTCATTCATGATCATGTTGCCAAAGGAGATATTAATCTTAAGCATGTTCGCACTAACAAGCAATTGGCCGATATCTTTACTAAGCCACTTGATGAGAAGACATTTTGTCACTTGAGGAGTGAGTTGAACATCATCATTTCTTCAAACTTGAGATAGACTCACTCGGTTGCATGCAAGGGCATGAGCTTTCTTGATATTTCCATGTGTCTTAACACTCCATCTTATGCCATGGAATTCTATGCTCCCTTGTATTGCATCTAATCTCTTGTAGGTACTTGGAAAACCTTCATTCCACAAGATTGCCATCAACTCCAATAATAAGCAATCTTGTCATTACCAAGTATCCACAACCCCTCTTGATGATGGAAGGAAGAAGACCACTCAACCATATCCTTGAAATATACTTGATCAAAATTGCATACCCTCAATTGTTATCATGTCAATTGGATATATCTATCGTTCTTCCTTGCATGACTAATATTTGTAGGTAACCAGTGTACTAGAACAAGAAGGATTGCTCAAAAATCAAGATGACCGTCATCAACCTCGAGCATCCTCAACGAGTTCATCTACAAGCTACGTCATCAACATCACTCAAAGGTATGTACTCATGTCCTTGAAAAGGCTTTACTCCAAGAAATGAGCTAAAGCAACTCAAGCGATATGAAGACATTAAAATGCTTAATCAAAAAATGGTAACCCCATTCTGAGCTTAACGTAGAGTATGACCTATGATCAAGTATTCTTGCTTGGCTACTAATTCAATATACTCTAATATAGGTGACCTAGTCACCGCCCATCATCTAGATAAGAATCTAGTGTGGTTTGCTCTCTATTGCATGATTTCTCATAACTACTCCAATCTTCTCTAGTTCATGTCCCTTGTAAAAACTTCATATTTCATTAAAAATCTTTCTCTTGACTCTATGAAAACACAAACATGGTTTCTCTTTCGGAGCCGTCGACTCGAATATCTCGGTTCTACCGAAACTGCAGACAAGCTGCACTACAAAATCTCGGCATCACTCATCTATCTATCTCGGCATCACCGATTTTCACTCTGTCTCTTTTGAATTCGTTTTTTTGCAATTCTGTGTTTTCTTAGTGATTTTACTTGTAATACTTCTATTACTTCGATGACCCCTTATTATTATTAAAAAAAACTTTGTATTACTTAGGGGGAGAAGAACTAAAGATAATTTTGAGGAGAAATTTCTTTATTCAAGGATCCCTATCTTCAATGAAGAAAGGAGGAGAAGAACAAATCATTTTCCATGACTCTCTCAATATTCATTTCTATGAACCCTACTTTTCGATGACCCTTGTTCTCAAGGATCCCTTCTCAGTTAATGATCCATGTATCTATCCCTATTTTTGACCTTTTTGGAAAATAATGCCAAAGGGGGAGAAGACCAAAGCTTCATGCTAAAGGGGCGAACTTGCTTATGCAAAGGGGGAGATATGATCAAGGGGGAGATCCAATATCAATACTCATACCTTTATAAACAGGGTGAGAATATCAAAGTAGGGGGAGAAGAAATTGTTGACCTTTCTCACCTTATCCAATCCTAATATCTACATGCTAAGATTCAGGGGGAGAGGATAATCTACTTTCATATCTATGGTGAGAAAATTCTCAATGATCTTGGAGACATATCAATTCTAATAAATGCTATTTCCAGTACTCTCGCAACTGTTACCCTCCGTGGGTTGAAGACTCCATAAATGTGGATGTACGATAGCGCCACCTATCGGAACCACGGGAAAAATCCATGCGTCTCCAACTGCGTTTGATCTACCTACCTCAACACTTTACTTCATATGCAATGTCTTTACTTTCCGCTGCCATATTTGTTGACATGCATGTGTAGGGCTGTTAGACTTGCCAGCTTTGCTAAAACTGTTAAAATCTGCCAACCAATTAACTTGGGAAAAGGTTAGGATTTAAATTTCCGCTAGTAGTCTATTCACCCCCCCCCCCCCTCTAGACACCCTTCTAGTGATCCCTCATATGTGGGACACCGTAACGGTGTACTATGCTAGATATAAATTCAATCACGGGTCTAGATTTAGCCGATTTAACAGGCTTTGCTTCTATCCATTTGGTGAACTTATCAACGATGACCAGTAGGTATTTATTTTTCTTGGTTCCCCCCTTTGAGGGGTCCAACCATGTCCATCCCCCAGACCGCAAAAGGCCAAGTGATCGGAATAGTCCGAAGAGTTGTTGGGGGCATGCGACTTTGATTTGCGAAGAGTTGACACCCAACGCAATTTTGACGTGTGACTGGGCGTCGGTACGAGCTGTAGGCCAAAAGAAACCAGCTCGAAAGGCTTTTCCGACAAGAGATCTTGCCGCGGGATGATGCCCGCCCATGCCTCCATGGATTTTGGTGACGAGATCCCGTCCCACTTCCTTGTATATACACCTCTATAATACTCTAGTGGTGCTTTTCTTGTATAACTCGCCCTCATGTACTTTGTAAGCCTTGGACCGCCGAACTATGCACCACACCTCAGTTTAATCGTCGGGGGGTTCCTTGTGAAGGAGGTAGGCGAGGAAGGGCTCTTTCCATGGTGCAATTACTATCATTAACTCATGAGCCGAGGGCGACTCATTCATCATTGAGCCGCCGATGATGCCATCATCTGGTTCATTTATAGGGGGAACAACCTCGTCCGCTGTTTTTGGACCGGCGCCATTTGCGTCGTCCTGCCACACTACGAAGGGCTGGAAGAGCTGCACCAGGAAGGTGTTTCTCGGGACGGGATCGCGTTTGGCTCCCATAAGGTCCAATATATCACCGGCTTAGTTGTTGTCTCGAGCAACATGGTGGAATTCCAACCCCTCGAACCGATCAGATATCTTGAGGACAACATCTCTATATGCCGCCATCTTCGGATTTTTGGCGTCGAATTCGCCATTAATTTGGGATATGGCCAGGTTTGAGTCTCCCCATATCTCTAGTCGTCATATGCCCATTGACACTGCCATCCGAAGACCATGAAGAAGAGCTTCGTATTCGGCGGCATTGTTGGAATCGACATACATGATTTGCAACATGTATCTTACGTTGTCGCCTGTGGGGGATGTGAGGATAACTCCAGCCCCCAGACCGGCCAAGGTCTTCGGTCCGTCGAAGTACATTGTCCAATGGGAGTATGCACTATACTCCTTGGGGAGCTCAGCCTCTGTCCATTCAGCCAAGAAGTCCGCCAGTACCTGAGATTTAATGGCTCGACGTGGCTTGTAGTTTATTTCAAAGGGAAGGAGCTCAATGTCCCATTTGGCTATGCGACCGGTAGCATCCCTATTGTTGATTATATCATTCAAGGGGACTTCCGATGCCACCATTACCGCGCACTCCTGGAAGTAGTGTCGGAGTTTCCTCGATGCCATGAATAATGTATAGGCTATTTTTTGATAATGTGGGTATTTGGACTTGCACTGCGTTAGTACCTCTGACACATAATATACCGGCTTATGAGTTCAGAATTTATGTCCCTCCTCATCTCGTTCGACGACGAGCACCACGCTGACTACCTTGTTGGTGGACGATATGTATAACAACATGGGCTCACTAGCGCCTGGTGCCGTGAGTATGAGATTGGTTGCCAGTATTGTTTTGATTTCTTCCAACGTAGCCGCTGCTTTATCGGTCCATTCGAAATTGTTTGTCCGTTTCAGCAGCTTATAGAGCGGCAAAGTTTTTTCTCTGATGCAGGAAATAAAGCGGCTTAACGCGGCTATGTGCCCGACTAGTCTCTGGACATGCTTTAGCTCTGTGGGGATTGCAAGTTCTAATAGAGCACGGATTTTAGCTGGATTTGCCTCTATTCCTCTATGGGATATGATGAATCCAAGCAGCTTGCCCGAGGGAACCCCAAGTAGCTTTCCACCAATCCCATCTCTTCCACCATGCCAAATCTATGAGAGAGTGATTGGGTGCTGAGGAGTCTATCATCTTAAAGCACAAGAGCAAGGATTTCATCGTCATTACCGAACCTATTACCTTTTGGAGGGTGGTGCCTCCTAGATTGGTTAGGTGTCGCTTGGGAGCCTCCTACTTCGTGTTGTGGAGTGAACCAAGAAGTTTGTAAGGGCAAGGAGATTGCCTACTTCGTGAAGATCTACCCATAGTGAGGCTAGTCCTTCGTGGACGGAAGCCATTATGGAATAGTCAAGGTTGCTACTTCGTGGACCCTTTTGGGTGGAGCCCTTCATGGACTCTCGCGACCGTTACCCTCCATGGGTTGAACACTCCATAAACGTGGGTGTACGATAACTCCACCTATCGGAACCATGGGAAAAATCCATGTGTCTCCAACTGCGTTTGATCTACCTATCTCAACACTTTACTTCATATGCAATGTCTTTACTTTCCGCTGCCACATTTGTTGACATGCATGTGTAGGTCTGTTAGACTTGCAAGCTTTCCTAAAAACTGTTAAAATCTGCCAACCAATTAACTTGGGAAAGGTTAGGTTTTAAATTCCTGATAGTAATCTATTCACCCCCCCCCCTCTAGACACTCTTCTAGTGATCCCTCAGCTTGGCACTGGTTAAATAGCCTTCCCGAAAACTCCATTGGATGCTGCGAAGACCTGGAAGATGCGTTCCGCTCTAACTTCTAGGGAACCTATGTCCACCCGCCGGACTCTTGTGATCTCAGCAACATCGTCTAGAAGCCTGGCGAGTCTGCTCGACAATTCTGGAATTGGTTCTTGACTAAGAAGAATCAAATCGTCGACTATCCGGATGTTGAGGCCATAGCCTCCTTCTGGCACAATATTCGAGACGAATGGCCGGCACGCCAACTAGGCTAGGACAAGCCTCGGACCATGTCCGCCCTGACCTCCCTCATGACTCGCTTTTGCGCGAGCGAAGACAATTGGCTGCCAAGACGCATCCACAATTCCAAAGATCTCGTGGCACCTGAGACCCAGAATGGCAACTCAAAACCAAAGCGCAATAAGAGTAAGCGTCGGCACAATAATAGCGATGCCGATGATATGGCTGTAAACACTGGATTCCGCAACTCTCGACCTGGGCAGCGGAAGAAGCCTCCTAAAGGCAATCACGATGAACCCATTTAGCTTCAGAAGATCATGGAAAGGCCTTTCCAAATCCATGGACTTGAGAAAAGGCCGCCAACCACATGCACGGCAACTGCTGGGTGTTTAAACAGGTCAGCAAGATACCACCCGAAGACCAAGGCAAAAGCTCTCGCAGCAAGGACGAGGATGAGCCTCGGGGTCCAATTGGTGGCGGATAGAAGAAATTCCCTCCCAAAGTCAAGATGGTGAACATGATATACACCACCCATATACCCAAGAAGGAGAGGAAGTGCGCCCTTCGGGAAGTCTACATTGTAGAACACGTAGCCCCGAAGTACAACCCATGGTCGGCATACCCGATCACCTTTGATCAGCGTGATCATCTGACCAGTATCTGCCATGGGGGTTTGGCGGCTCTCGTCCTAGACCCCATTATAGATGGGTATCACCTCACAAAGGTCCTAATGGTCGGAGGAAGTAGCCTCAAGGATCAAGCCCAGCAGCACTACCTTCAAAGGAATGATCCCGGGCGTTGAGGACCGATGTACGGGCTCTGTAACTCTGGAAGTTGTGTTCGTCTCGCCCGATAAATTTTGTAGCGAGGACTTGATTTTTGACATTGTGCCCTTCCGTAGCAGCTATCACACGCTGCTTGGTCGGACAACGTTCGCTCGTTTCAACTCGGTCCCACACTACACATACCTCAAGCTCAAGATGACGGGCCCCAAGGGGGCATTACTGTCAACGGCAATACCGAGCGCTCCCTTATAACTGAGGAACATGCACTGGCCCAAGAGGCCAAATTTAGCTACAAAGAAGATCGGCAAGTTCTGACATCTGCCATAAAGGCACATAAGGATGGGAAGCGAGTTCGCCTTCAGACCGAAAACTTAGATCCTTCCTCCTCCCCTCTATAAGGACTCGCCCCCCACCGCACAACCTCAGGACCAGAAAAGTATGTGCCGAGGAGGCACAACTTCGCACTTAAGATTCCATGGGTAGTGGTGGGGAAATAAAGATGGGTGTTCGGATGGCCCGAACTGCTACCATCAACACATCTTCGGACAAAACGCAGGCGCTCCTAAAAAGAGCCTGCCTACGGCGTAAAGCTCACCTACAATTCGGCGGCCTCTCAAGATTTTGTTGGCAAAATCCGTCCGCGGAACACTAACACCAATCAAGGTGCATCTAAGAGCAGGAGTCAACTAGCAAGGGGGCATATCGAGGACGTCAGGTTACTAGTCGAAGACCCCTGGTACAACAACTCCTGTATATTTTTTCTTTCACATACCTATAAATAGCTACTTCGGCAATCCGAGTTATAAGAGTTGTTGATAAAATGCAAAATTGTGTGACGCAAGTTCACCTCATATGTCCTTTTTCAGCGCATATTTTCCCTCCTCTCTCCCTCTTCTCGTGAACCTGTTCGGTATGACGTGAGGTAACCGGCTAATAGAATGGGGGCTCGAGTTCAAACACAAATCGCCTTATCTGTCATGTGTTCCGTGTCTTGGTGTTCGCTTTATATGCATCGGTTCCGAACTATGTCTTTGGTCAATAAGTTGGGTTTCCCGGCTCATGTGCTTGCCCCTTTATGTTCAGCTCGTTCGGCTAAAAGGGTAAAGGGAGCACCCTTGCGATTGTGCTTCCGGATAGTCTGGTCAAGCACCTCAGGGGAGAAAGCCAAAAACAGACTGTCATAGTATGCGTGATCCGATGTATGAACCTCGAGCTGGAAGTGTTATACTTCAATCCTCGTAAGCGATTATTCTGTGTTATATGAGGAACTTACCCTTTGTGCAGACATTGTGATATCGGCTTCGGCCACGGTTTGTCCGAACATCACAACACTTTGGTGGCTAATCGTACGCTCCATGTAGTCCTTTTCACGCCCCTACGGCTAAGTGAAAGAAATAAAGCACTATAGTTTGATTGCCTAGTCTGTCGCACTATACCATCTTTGGGTTCCGATAATACGGCTAAGGAACATAGTGCGTTGGCATAGACACCCCATGTAGTACCTACGTGGGGGCTGAAGCCGACGACTCACATCTTTCAATATTAAACAACCACATAGGAGTTATAAAGGAATGCAAAACTATATAAAAACAAATACTAATATCATTAAAAGTTTGGGCAAGTATTCGGATGCATTACAACTCATTCAAACATTTTATCACCCGAACGTTGTGACGCTATCACCCGAGCACTCTCCATCACTCCATCAAAGTATAGCTCGGGGCGTCAATGCTCCTTCCCGGGTGGCGGCGGGTCGGTGGCTACCTTCATTGGATTTAGCCCCGGCCAGTGCACTTTGGCCTTGGCAAGGGCCATCCGGACTCCTTCGATACAGGAGGAGTGCTTGGTGGTGTCCAGGCGGGGCGAAGCAGCAATCAACCTTTGCACCAGGCCCAAGTAGCTACCTTCTGGAGTTCGGACCTCAAAGTGGACAGTTCGGCTGAGCTCTCCTTATTCTTCTGCTCCAAGGCCTCACATCTTTCAATGGCATCTTTGAGCTCCTGCTGGACCTCTGCCACGCGAGCTTCATGCTTGCCACTAGTGGCTCACATGGCGTAAAGGGCAACAGTCGTTTCCTTAGCAGCAGCCCTCTCAGCTGTTGTTTCGTCCTTCACACACTGGAGCTTGGCCTGGAGCCTCTCCATCTCCTTCGCCGAGGCTGCGCACGCATTATACAATGTGAAGAAGCTGCATTGACAGTATTCGGATGATAGAACTCAGACAAAGGCATTCAGATTCTATTTTGACATACCTTGAGCCTCGTCGAGCCTTCGGTTAAGGGCCTCAGCTTCATCTTTGGAGCGCTTCAGCTTCCGATTTAGCTCTTCCAGCTCAGCGCCATTTATGGCCGCCGCCGATGACGAAGCCTGCATCACACACAGTTAATACATTACATGGGCTCTCAATTCCCGAATTATAGACAATTCGATCATATGTCGAGTTATTCTACCATGCCAGATACATAAAGTGCATCTAGTTCCGTATCAGATTCAGACGTGACCCCTAGGTGAGCTTTTTCACATCACCTAGGGCTCGGGGGCTGCCATGTATATAATGCGAATAAATAAAATCTTTGCAAAATAAACACATCGGGTGACTTACTTGAAAACCCGTAAGGAGACCTTTGAAGGCCTCCTTCAGTCCGTTGTCAATGGACTGGATGATTTGTAGTATCGCACCCATAAGGGTGCGGTGATCCTCGGGGATGGAGGCACTCGATAGAGCCTCCTCCATGACCGACCACCTATTGGTCGGTGGTGCCGGTGGTGATTGGATTCCCCGATCACCCACCAGGGATTGGACCGGCGCCTTCGGAGGCATAGTGCGCTTTGGAGATGTCCTCGGAGGGGACTAAGCGCCCGCTTGTCCGGCCTCCTCGGTATGCAGGCGGGGTGTTGGCCCCTTTTCTTCAGTGGACGAGGTGTTAGCCTCGGCCATGGTATGATTTCCCTCGCCACCGGTGTCCGCCTCCATTGGAGTGTGTTGGGACGACACCTCCATGGCGTCCCTCATGGTTCCTGGAGTCGTGGGATGCAAGGCATCCCTTCTCTCTGCCAGTTCGATGGGAGGGGTCTCCCCGTACGATATCAACTTAGTGGGGATGACGCGCGGGGGGCTGCAAGGCCAAAAAACTGCGTGTTAGCAAACTCTGAATCTATTCGTAATAAACAGGAGGGTCTTTGATCCTAACCTTTTTGGGGGCGGCTTGACCCGTACACTATTGGAAATATGCCCTAGAGGCAATAATAAAATGGTTATTATTGTATTTCCTTGTTCAGGATAATTGTCTATTGTTCATGCTATAATTATGTTAACCAGAAACCGTAATGCATGTGTGAATACATAGACCACAACATGTCCCTAGTAAGCTTCTAGTTGACTAGCTCGTTGATCAATGGATGGTCACGGTTTCATGACCATGGACCTTGGATGTCATTGATAATAGGATCACATCATTAGGAGAATGATGTGATGGACAAGACCCAATCCTAAGCCTAGCATAAGATCGTGTAGTTCGTTTGCTAAAGCTTTTCAATGTCAAGTATCGTTTCCTTAGACCATGAGATTGTGCAACTCCCGGATACCGTAGGAATAATTTGGGTGTGCCAAACGTCACAACGTAACTGGGTGGCTATAAAGGTGCACTACGGGTATGTCCGAAAGTGTTTGTTGGGTTGGCGTGAATCCAGACTGGGATTTGTCACTCCGTGTGACGGAGAGGTATCTCTGGGCCCACTCGGTAAGACATCATCATAATGAGCTCAATGTGACTAAGGCGTTAGCCACGGGATGATGTATTACGGAACGAGTAAAGAGACTTGCTAGCAACAAGATTGAACAAGGTATAGGGATACCGACGATCGAATCTCAGGCAAGTATCATACCGATAGACAAAGGGAATTGTATACGGGATTGATCGAATCCCCGACATCGTGGTTCATCCGATGAGATCATCATGGAGAACGTGGGAGCCACCATGGGTATCCAGATCCCTCTGTTGGTTATTGACCGGAGAGGTGTCTCGGTCATGTCTACATGTCTCCCGAACCCGTAGGGTCTACACACTTAAGGTTTGATGATGCTAGGGTTATAGGGAGAAGTGTATGTGGTTACCAAAGGTTGTTCGGAGTCCTGGATGAGATCCCGGACGTCACGAGGAGTCCCGGAATGGTCCGGAGACGAAGATTGATATATAGGAAGTGAGGTTTTGGTTACCGGAAATGTTTCGAGGGTCACCGGTAACGTACCGGGACCATCAAAAGGGTTCCGGGGGTCCACCAAGTGGGCCCACCGGCTCCAGAGGGCTGCATGGGCCGAGGGTGGAGGGAACCAGCCCCTAGGTGGGCTGGTGCGCCCGTCCACCAGGCCCAAGGCGCAGCTAAAGTGGGAGGAGGGGCAAACCCTAGGGAAGATGGGCCCTAAGGCCCATCCTAGGGCAGTCGCACCACTCCCTCCCTCTGGCCGCCGGCCAGATTGATCTGGTGGTTGCCGCACCACCCTAGGGCGCAGCCCTCCCTCCTCCTTCCCCCTATATATATGTGAGGTTTCAGGGCTGCCAAAAACACGGTTCTTTCTCCCTCCAAGGCGCAACTCTACCTCTCCCTCTCCTCGTTCTCCGTAGTGCTTGGCGAAGCCCTTTCAGAGACCATGCAGCTCCATCGTCACCATGCTGTCATGATGCCAGAGTTCTTCCCCAACCTCTCCTTCCTCCTTGCTGGATCAAGGCATAGGAGACGTCACCGGGCTGCACGTGTGTTGAACGCAGAGGCGTCGTTGTTCGGCGCTGGATCGGAGTCCACCGCGATCTGAATTGCTACGAGTACGACTCCACCAACCGCGTTCTTGTAACGCTTCCGCTTAGCGATCTTCAAAGGTATGAAGATCTAATCTCTCCCCGCTCGTTGTTGGTTTCTCCATAGATAGATCTTAGTGATACGTAGGAATTTTTTTGATTTGCTACTACGTCTCCCAACATACGCTCCTTCGTGGACCCTCCTTGAGGTCTTCGAACGCGGTGCCCGAGTCCGAACTATCATCGGACAGAACCACCCGCATCTGCCGCGCCCTCTTGTGGGCAGGAGAAGGGACCTGCTCCGGGGCGTCCCAAGACGACGCTCTCTTCCTAGCACGGGGGGAATTGCCTCCCCCTCGCCCTTGACCTCGGCTCCTCCTCCTCCTTTTCTTCCTCTTCCTCCTCCTTAGCCTCCTCCTGATTTGAGGAGGATGGGGTATCCTCGGATGCGGCATCAGGCTGGTCCCTGATGCGGATGCCAGCCTGGCCTGGTTTCTTCTTCTCTTTCTTCGTGGGAGCCTCGTAAGGCTTTACCACGAGCATTTTGGCTAACAGCCCGGTCCTCTCGTCTTTAGAGTGAGGCGTCGGACTGTTGATTTTGATGGCTTTCTTTAGCCATCTCTACAAAGACAGATCAGATAAGGGGTTATGAGAATATTCTATGTAATAAAGCCGACCAAGCTAGGGTGTATCATACCTCCGAATCGGGCTTGGCGGCGTGCAAACCCTGTCCTCCTCCTCGGATGGCCAGCTCTTTTGTGATTTGAAGAGCGCCTTCCACAACTTCTCCCGTGCAGTGCGGAAGAGATTCCGGACTATGGGCGTCGAGTTCACGAGCCCATAAGGGGGTGTCCCGGCGCTGGCAGGGGAGGATGCGTCTTCGGAGCATCACCTGGACCACGTCGGTCAGCTTGGTGCACTCCTCGACCATGGAGCGGATGCGCTTCTGCAGGTCGCTCACTGACAGGGATATACCCCATGGTATGACCCGGCCTGGCGACTCACAGGAAACCCGACCGAAGACATGACATCTTATTAATGACCCGGCCAGGCAACTCACAGGAGACCCGGCCAAAGGCATGACATCTTATTAATGACCCAGCCAGGCAACTCACAGGAGACCCGTTAAAAACATGACATCTTATTTATGACCCGGCAAGCAGGTCACAGGATGACCAAGCCCAAGACCCAGCGGGTGAGCCGACGCCAGGCGGCTCACAAGAGAAGGCCCACATGAGAAGGCCCACAAGAGAGAAGGATTCCCTTGAAGGAAATAAGACCCGAAGTAGGATTTCTGAGAGACTAGTCCTAATCCTACTCCTAGTAGGACTCTATTTGTAAACCTACCCTCTCCACTTATATAAGGAGGGGTAGAGCACCCCTAGAGGGACAAGTTCTCAAGAGACACAAGTCTACAAGTTTAGACAACACAAAAGATTAGAGGCACAAGAGATTAGAGGTAGCGATTGGCAACCTTGTAACCGAGAGATCTTCATCATCATCAATACCAGACAAGCAGGACGTAGGCTTTTAACTCCATCGGAGGGGCCGAACCTGGGTAAAACTCCGTGTCTTCTCGATTCCGATCAACCCCTTCAAGCCGCCACGTAGTTGCGTCTCGCCCCAAACCTAAGTCCGTTGACCCGGACATCTGCCGTGACAAATCAATGACAGTTGGCGCCCACCGTGGGGCCACACACTGTGGTTTGTGTTTTTGAAAGGATATCTGTAGGGATCAAGAAATTCATGATTGGTCGGATGAAGAAGAGCCTGAATCAATCAAACAGGATCACCCGGCATGATACAACTTTAGGCGAAACTGAAAAATTCATTGTTCGATTGCATCGAGTGCATCATTATCACCACAAGTTGAAATTGCTGCTGCTGCGTTGCTCAGCCGCCGGCCACCCCTGCGACTCCGTCTCTGCTCCGCCCTGTGCGCCAGCTCCGAGCCGCTGCTGCGCCTCTGCTTCTGCCGCGGATCAGTGCTTCCAAGACGCCCTGGCCGAGCTACCACCGCATCCTCGCCTTGAACCATCGCGCCCTGAGCCGACTCGCGGCCATGGCCTCTCTTCACCAACTACGCAGTGGCTGGCTCCGCCCCTCCCCATTCCGCCTCGCCTTGCTCCAGTATGCTAATTATTTGTGGGGAAAGAGAAAAAGGCCCAGCTAAAAAAAGGAGGAGGAAGGCCACATGGGTACTAAGACTATAGGTGTTATCTATCCTATTTGTTTTATCAGTACACTTTAAATTGTGTTGAGAACAACTACTTTGTCCTATGATATTTTTTGTATGCAGGACAATTACTCAGTACAAAAGCAGCGTCATATTGCGAGTACGGAGCTGCCGCCTGTATTAGTGCAGGCTACATCAACATGCTGCCAATGACCCGCGCGTCCATGCCGGTTTATAAACGCCACTGACAACTCTCCGTCCGTGCCGGCTTACAACTCCACCGGCGACTCTTTGTCCACGCCAACTTACAGCGCCACCGGCGACGCTCCATCTATGTCGGTTTACAACACCGTGCCGTGGCCGTCTCTCGCGACAAGCGCATAAATTGCCGCCACTACAGTTTGGTTCACTTCAAACAAACAGCCGGAACGAACCATCGACCGGATCATTGAAACAATTCATACGGGATCATCTATAACCCGCCACGGTCAACCTCAAACTTCCAGTGAAGATCCTCAAGCCGCCTCTTCGAGTCAACTCGAGTCTCGGGGGCTACAGACATGGCAAGACACATTTGGTCATTTTCAATGAGAAGCCCGGGTCTTTGCAAAATGAAATTTTCCGGCTCAGAAATTTGAGTTGAAGTGGTTTGTTCGCCATCAAAACGGATGATCTATCATCCAGCTTTATGCCCTATCAAGCGCTGTTGCAGGGAGGCTTCTTGCCTTCGGGTATAGCTTACATCTCCCCTGCACAGTCTGCTTTTACGCTGTTGCAAGGAGGCTTCTTGCCTTCGGGTATAGCTTACATCTCCCTTGCACAGCTGGCGTTATGCCCAATTAAGCACTGTTGCAAAGAGGCTTCTTGCCTTCGGGTATACCTTACATCTCCTTTGCACAGCCAGTTGTTATTAAATTGTTGCAAGGAGGCTTCTTGCCTTCGGGTATAGCTTGCATCTCCCTTGTACAGTTGGCTTTATGCCTAGTTTGGTCACATTAAGCATTGTTGTTGATGGAGGCTTCTTACCTTTGGTATATGTCGTGGATTTGTCACTGCAGATGTCCGGGTCAACGAACTTAGGTTCGGGGCGAGACGCAACTACGTGGCGGCTTGAAGGGGTTGATCGGAATCGAGAAGACACGGAGTTTTACCCAGGTTCGGCCCCTCCGATGGAGGTAAAAGCCTACGTCCTGGTTGTCTGGTATTGATGATGATGAAGATCTCTCGGTTACAAGGGTGCTAATCGCTACCTCTAGTCTCTTGTGCCTCTAATCTCTTGTGTTGTCTAAACTTGTAGACTTGTGTCTCTTGAGAACTTGTCCCTCTAGGGGTGCTCTACCCCTCCTTATATAAGTGGAGAGGGTAGGTTTACAAATAGAGCCCTACTAGGAGTAGGATTAGGACTAGTCTCTCACGAATCCTACTCCGGGTCTTATTTCCTTTAAGGGAATCCTTCTCTCTTGTGGGCCTTCTCCTGTGGGCCTTCTCTTGTGAGCTGCCTGGCGCTGGCTCACCCGCCGGTTCGTGGGCTTGGTCATCTTGTGACCCGCTTACCGGGTCATAAATAAGATGTCATGCTTTTAACGGGTCTCCTGTGAGTTGCCTGGCCGGGTCATTAATAAGATGTCATGTCTTCGGCCAGGTCTCCTGTGAGTTGCCTGGCCAGGTCATTAATAAGATGTCATGTCTTCGGCCAGGTCTCCTGTGAGTCGCCAGGCCGGGTCATACCATGGGGTATATCCCCGTCATTAGCCCCCAGGTTAGCTTGAATTTATTCATGGTAAGCTCCTAAAATAAGAGTAACAAATATGTTAAGTGGTCGGCTTGCTCCTTTGGCCGGTTTATAAAATGGCTTCTTAGAAATCCGGGTCTTTTCTCCATATGAATGAGTCGTCTTGATAATCATCTTGCTTGTCAATGTCTTTTGAAAAATATTGAGAATAGAACACCCATATGCCATTGAGTCGGCTTCCAATACTCTTGGCGGGTCATCTCTGCCGGGTCATAATCATTGATGATGCCGGGTCTAACAACTGAACTCTATATTTAATATCTTGAAAATTCTCCTCAAAGTTTTTGATATGGTACATGACCCTAAGACAACAACGTATACACCAAATTCCAGTTGCTTATCAACTGCGGCCATCGAAGGGGGCTTCTTACCGACAGGTATCGCTTATCTCACCCTAATGGCCGGCTTTATGCCACTTCCGGTTACTTATTAACCGCGGTTGTCGAAGGGGGCTTCTTACCGATGGGATCGCTTATCTCACCCTAACAATCGGCGTTTCACGCCAAAACTCAATTGCTTATCAGCTGTAGCTATTGAAGGAGGCTTCTTGCCTTTGGGTATAGCTTACATCTCCCTTCAAACAGTCGGCTTTATGCCATTTCAGGCTAATTATTAGCCGCGATTGTCGATGGAGGCTTCTTGCCTTAGGGTATAGCTTACATCTCCCATCGACAGCCTGCGTCCGCGCATACAATATTCAAACATTAACAGGAAGCTTCTTACCTTTAGGTACATCTTACATTGCCCTGCAAACAGCCGGCTTTACGCCGCTTCCGGCTCATTATTAACCGCGGTTGTCGATGGAGGCTTCTTACCTTTAGGTACAGCTTACATTACCCTACGACAACCAGTTCTCGACAAAGTTCATCTTACAAGAGCCGGAGTCATACTACTCCGGTTGACAAGTTTCAAAGTGCTCGGCCGGCTCTAAATTACTGGAGAAGGCGTGACATCTTCAAAGACAAGCGTCGGCTCTAAAAGTTCAAGATGGATACATACAAAGGGGGGGTAAATCAATAAAGAGCCGGTAAAACAAAAACACGGAGAGACGGAAATATATACATCCGGAGCTGCATTCAAGAAAGGCAGAATTATCCTTAAAGCTATTACAAAGGTGCTCTCAAATGGGAGCTAAAAGGTGGAGCCGTGGATTATCAATGGGGCTTCCCACCTCCAGATAACATGCTGGCTTATCAAGCTGGGTTAGAGCAAGATTATGAGAAAAGGAGCAATGTTGTGAAAGGTATAAACATCTCCGGGTTGAGCTTCTTCAAGCCGCCCTTACAACAATGCAGAATATATCTTGTCTTGTTTATTTTTTGCAGGTACTATCTCTTAAAAGATGAGCCGCCGTTAAGTGTTTTGCAAGAGCAAATGGATCTTTTAATAGCCAATATGGCTGGAACTTCATGGTTATCATAACCAGTAATAAATGATTGGGGTTTTTCAAACTAGCTCGGAGAAATTATTATTTTGCAAAGAGCCGCCCTGTCAGATATAATGCCATATCGTCCAATTGGCCGGTTCTCGGATTTATTTAATTGTGCTCTGTAGTAATCTACAACACTCATGGATTTCTCAAACTTATATTTGCCGGGTTGCACCGCAACCACGGCAGGAATTTCATGTCTAAGACAAAGGAATTATTCCAGGATATTCATTCCGGGTTATATTACGACCATGATCAAAGATTCATTCAACAAATTATGGTGAGACGTATTATTCTCACATAGTCCCAAGTCGCCGCAGGCAGACGACCCGGCACTTGGGGGCTACATTATCCAAGTCCAAGTTTATATCAATTATACAAAGTCCCATGTCGCTGCAAGCATGCACCACGGCACTTGGGGGCTAATGCAAGCCGGTTTTCAAACCATTACATTGTCAGCAAGACCATATTATCTCAAGGAGATGAGCCGACCCTTCTATATTTTTCTAAAGTCCCAGCCCAGTAATTCTTACTGACCCGGCACTTGGGGACTACAGTATTCAGCTATTCCAACAGATTAAGAGATTCAAATTGAAGACCCGGCGCATCACATTCTGACGAGCCGGCCCTTGGGGGCTACACCCGCTGAAGCATTCTGACGAGCCGGCCCTTGGGGGCTACACCCGCTGAAGCATTCTGATGAGCCGGCCCTTGGGGGCTACACCCGCCGAAGCTTTCTGATGAGCTGGCCCTTGGGGGCTACACCCGCCAAAGCATTATAAGATATAAGTCAATTATAAGTCACAGGTTGCTGCAGGCAAGACAACCCGGCACTTGGGGGCTACACAGTCCAAACTGTTATTTGCAAAGCACCAAGTTATCAGGGATAATCTCGAAGCTTGGGGGCTACACGTAATATGGACATATCAAAAACTTTGAGGAGAATTTCAAGATATTAAATATAGAGTTCAGTTGTTAGACCCGGCATCATCAATGATTATGACCCGACGGAGATGACCCGCCAAGAGTATTGGAAGCCGACTCAATGGCATATGGGTGTTCTATTCTCAATATTTTTCAAAATACATTGACAAGCAAGATGATTATAAGGACGACTCATTCATATGGAGAAAAGACCCGGATTTCTGAGAAGCCATTTTATAAGCCGGCCAAAGGAGCAAGCCGACCACTTAACATATTTGTTACTCTTATTTCAGGATCTTACCATGAATAAATTCAAGCTAACCTGGGGGCTAATGATGGGGATATACCCCATGGTATGACCCGGCCTGGCGACTCACAGGAAACCCGGCCGAAGACATGACATCTTATTAATGACCCGGCCAGGCAACTCACAGGAGACCCGACAGAAGACATGACATCTTATTAATGACCCCGCCAGGCAACTCACAGGAGACCCGTTGAAAACATGACATCTTATTTATGACCCGGCAAGCGGGTCACAGGATGACCAAGCCCAAGACCCGGCGGGTGAGCCGGCGCCAGACGGCTCACAAGAGAAGGCCCACATGAGAAGGCCCACAAGAGAGAAGGATTCCCTTAAAGGAAATAAGACCCGGAGTAGGATTCGTGAGAGACTAGTCCTAATCCTACTCCTAGTAGGACTCTATTTGTAAACCTACCCTCTCCACTTATATAAGGAGGGGTAGAGCACCCCTAGAGGGACAAGTTCTCAAGAGACACAAGTCTACAAGTTTAGACAACACAAGAGATTAGAGGCACAAGAGATTAGAGGTAGCGATTAGCACCCTTGTAACCGAGAGATCTTCATCATCGTCAATACCAGACAAGCAGGACGTAGGCTTTTACCTCCATCGGAGGGGCCGAACCTGGGTAAAACTCCATGTCTTCTCGATTCCGATCAACCCCTTCAAGCCGCCACGTAGTTGCGTCTCGCCCCGAACCTAAGTCCGTTGACCCGGACATATATCGTGACAAATCCACGACACTAACCTCCTTGCCTGGTCCCTAGACAAGGCCCTTTTCGAGCCATGAAGCCAGTCTGGTGGGGGGACCGGATCTGAATGTGGCGACGGGGAGCTGACCCTCTTCTTGCGGTTCGGTGACGTAGAACCACTCCATCTGCCACCCCTTGATGGTGTCGATGAGGGTGCCCGACATCCACCCGACGCGGGTGAGCTTGCCGATGACGGCCCCGTCGCAATTTGCGTGCTTGCTGCCGACGCACTTGGTCTTGATGTTGAACACCTGAAGCCAGAGCCTGAAGTGTGGCTCGATGCACAGGAAGGCCTCGCAGACGAGGATGAACGCCGAGATGTGCATGATGGAGTTTGGCGGGAGGTCATGGAAGTCGAGACCGTAAAAGAACATCAGCCCCCTAACAAAGGGGTGGAGGGGAAAGCTCAGGCTCCTAATGAAGTGGGGGATGAACACCACCCTTTCGCTTGGCCCTCCTACGCTGCGCGGTGAGGGATGTTGGAGGGGAGGTAGCCGGCCTTCTTGAGGTCGATAATGTCCCGGTCGGTGACCGTGGAAGCTTCCCATTGGTCGTTGGAGCCCGCCATTGATGAGGTCGGAGGTGGGGTAGAAGAGACCTAGATCTGTGCTTCAGAGGCGCAAGGGAATGGGAGGCGGAGAAGTCGAATGGAGAGCGTGAATAGCCTTTGGGGTTTTCCTCCTCTTTTTATGAGGCCTATCGATTTGGACTCCCCTTGCTGCGCCATCAATCCCTCCACTTCTTGAAACGTGCGAGTCGTTGCATGCGCATGATTAAGTATAATCCCGTATAAAACGGAACACGCACTAGTGCAGAACAGGCATATAGTCGCGGTTCGTAAGGGCATTTAGTGCCGGTTCTAGAACCGGCACTAAATGGTGGGTACTAAATCCTACCCGCCTTTAGTACCAGTTCAACACGGCCCGACACCAAAGACCCTCCAGGTGGCATCCGACGGCACCGTGGGCTGGGGGACCTTTAGTCCCGGTTGGTAACACCAACCGGGAGTAAAAGTATTGAGTTTTTTTAGTTTTTTTTTTCCTTTTAATTCTTTAGGGGTTTATGAATTAATTATGGTTATATGTCGTTATACAAATTTTGATACAATACCAATTAAGAGGTTGTTGTATCATTATGTTCATGATGAATTATTATATCATTGTGAGGAAGAAACATTGATTTTATGCATCCAAATGAATAAAAAGTGATCAAAAGTTGAATTAGTAGGACGACGATCCTACTAATTCAACTTTTGGTCACTTTTGATCCATCCACATGAATCTAATCCACTTTCCTTCCCCCAATGATATAACAAATCATCATGATAATCATGATCAACATCATCATCACGTTAATATAAAAACTCTTGCATCATATCATCACCAACAACACTATAGCTAATAATCATCATAGTCATTACCACCAACACTATTTAATCATCATTTTCGTCAATGAGACATCATATAACAAGTTGGTCATTAGTCATAATCACAACTCCTCATCATCATCATCATCAACTCTAACACATTGTAGCACATAATAACACAATGTACCTAGGGCCTAGTCCTCTCTCATATGACCTACTCTACCCTCTCTTAGGTACAATATCATAAAACAAGATAGGCCTTGACTTTCCATTATGGAGAATGGAGATCATCCTGTCTCCAGTTCTTGGCTTATGCACAATGTTGCTTCCATGTAGCTCTCTACGATTGACCATACATTTTTTCCAACCTTTGATTGTCATGTCTTCATCGGTTTTAAAAATCCTGTATGGACATGAGTGATGCGTAGGCTGACCTGGCCGTGATGGCCCTAAGCTCATAACAACAACGCGACCTCTCGGAAACATCAGATGAGGCACACAATCCTTCAGGATTTTCTGTTGGAAAACATAGTAATAACTTTGTAGTTAGCAATGTAGTTTAGTTTTAGAAGAATTTGTGCAAAAGATGCATGGATGTCGTAATAGTAGAAAATCTTACCATGCAATCTTCATGGATGTTACCGTAGTTCACCACGTGCACTAGTGGTACATATTGACCATAATGTGGAGGAGTTTGATAATAGCTATTGTAATTCTCAAGATGATTAAGAAATGTGGTAAGATGATCTTTCTCCTTATAAGTTAATTCTGCTTCATCATTGTAGTAGTAGGTTCTGTCTACCATCTTCCGTACATTTTTTGAAGAATGAAAATAAGTTGTCAATGGAAATAAGTTGTCAACTATTTTTAAATAAACAGTATAAATTACTTAATAAATATGGTTGAGAAACTCACATAATGGTAGAACTGGAGGCATCTGCACATTGACCCAGATGTAGATATTACCTTCAATTTCATCTTCCAGACGAATATCAAAGGTGATAAGCATATTAGGCTCAAATCCATAAGCATTGCATAGTGCTCTCCAACTTTTGCATTCAAAATAGCAGTAGGTGTGTGCATTGTACAATTTTACGGCAAAAGTATAACCATGTTCGGTCCTCAAGTGAACTATCTTTACCTCCATACTTTTTTTAGTATTGAAACCAATCTTATCCAAGATATAAATTCTTGCATGGCAGGGGATACGCTAGTAGAATAGTAAAAAATTAAAATTATAAGTTGAAGCAAAAGAAGCACAAGTCATGCTTAATTACGAAAAAAGACTTGTCGTTGTGACTTGCTGTATCCACTTCGAAGGTCTCATCCAGTATGATGCTGAAGCGTCTACCGTCAACTAGGAAAGGCTTATCACACAGGCCACGCTCGTCTTCGCAGTATTCGCACATAGCGAATTCCCTTTCATCGTCAGACATTTCCTATGTTCATAGTTGAAACATTTAAAATCGATCGAAGGAAACTACGAGAAAACTGGTCAACACACAGATCGCTATTACTCAATATGCAACATGTTGACTTTAGGTCTGTCAAGTTTTTCTTTCCTAAACTCTCATCTCACGTATATGGTGGGCACTCCTTCTGATATTGCGACCGTCGATGCTGGTGGCTTCTTCATTCGTCCTAGAGTGCATTACACCAAAATGTCTAGCACACTAGAACGAAGGAGAAGCAACCCTCATGACAACACTCGGGTTTCTTCCTCTATCATATATATATATGGTGGACACTCTCCCTCACCAAAAGACACACAAGGAGCCGAAAACAGATATAAAATCAACCCGTTCCATATATCGAGCAATGATATAGAAAAAATGCAACATTAAAATATGCAACTTTTGCAAATACTAATTGCTATACATTGAACCAAATGTCAAAATTTATCAACTTTTTTCTATACATATATTGGATCAAAATGTAAAAAATTCTAGGTTATAACTACCCTAATAATATTCCATTCTCCATAAAAAATCTAACTAAGCAACATTATATACTTCTAAGCAATATTTTAACAGGTTAGGGACATTATATACTTCCAATTAAGCAAAAAAAACTAATTAAGCATATATACTAATTAAACATATATATTAATTAAACACTAATTATAGAAAAACAACATTACATAAAAAATCAAAATTCATCTAATTAATATGTATATATCTAAAATTCATCTAACATTTCTATAACTAAAAGTATAAAAAAACTAAAAAAACATTCATCTAAAATTTATATATCTAATTCATCTAACATTTCTATAACTAAAATTATAAAAAACAAAAAATAAGAAATGTGTGTGTGTGTTCATGCATATGTGTGTGTGAGTGTGGGCTCGATCGATGGGAGGGCGACCATGGCGGCAGGTGCTCACAGCGGGGCGACAGGCGGCGAGGCGAGGCGAGGCGTCGGCGACGGCGACGGCGACGGCGACGGCGACGACGATGGAGCACGAGCTCGAGGAGGGGGCGGCGCACGATGGGGGCGACAACGTACAGGGGGCAATGCGTCGGGGGCAGGGACGGCGTGGGCGGCACGTTGGGGGAGGCAACGGCGTTGGCGGTGTGTTGGGGGCTGCGATGGCGTGGGCGGCGATGGCATCGGGGCAGGTGGTGCGTCGGGGGCGGCGGCGGTGATCTCTGTTGGTCGAAGAGACGAAGAAGCAGAGGGGAAATGAAAAAAATTCAACTCTTGTTTATATAGGAAGACCTTTAGTCACGGTTGGTGGCTTCAACAGCGACTAAAGACCCCCCCCCCTTAGTCGCGGTTGAAGCCACCAACCGCGACTAAAGATGAATTTCACCAGCCAAATTGGCGGGAAGCGAAACCCTTTAGTCGCGGTTGGTGGCTCCAACCACGAATAAAGTGGGTCTTTAGTCGGGGTTGGAGCCACCAATCGTGACTAAAGACCTGTTTCTGGCACGGTGCACTGTGGTGGAAGTTTAGTCCCACCTCGCCAAGCAAGGGGCAGCCGTACTGGTTTATAAGTCCCGCTGCGGCTGCTCCCTCGAGATCCTCTCTAAGCAGGCCTATGTGGGCCTATTGAACAAGTGCGGCCTTGTTGAGCCTACTGGGCCTTGCGGGCTTGCATCCTGGCCCAGGTTGGGTTTCTAGTTGTATGCAAGTCGTGGCGGCCCAATAGGCGGCTTGTTTTTTATTTATTTTGCATTTTTTTGCTTTATTTATTTTCTTTTGTTTCTGAGTTTTTTTGTGCTTTATTGAGAGTTAATGATTGAATCTTTTTGCGTTAGGTCATAAAAATTATAAACTTTCTCTTAGTGGCTGTAGTTTTCAAATTCGAATAGTTTAAATTTGAATTATTTCAAATTGGTGTGGATCACTAGTTTGTGAATAACTTTACTTTAAAAATAGATTTTCCAGTGATTCTTTTTTCTAATGTTTAATATTATCGTGTTTTATCATTATATCCAATTTGGTAATTCTTAGGTTATTTAAAAAATGAAATGCCTTTGTAACAGGCGAGTTTTCGTCTGAACTCTGATACTTCGAAAGAGATTGTCCATTTTATACATGAAGTGCATCCTGTTTTTGCCGTAACCCTCTCAACTTTTTAACACATGCTATGCGGGTGAAATGATGATACCATGCCAAATTTCAACCTTTTCAGAGTTCATTTGAAGTGCTTATCAATTTCAGGGTCATTTAGCTCAAAAAAATCAGTAAATGCATGAAAAATAGCAAATGAAGTCAAAAAGGGTTGAAAATTGATGGCCTCCCTTTGAATGGTGCATACTGAACGCAAAAAAAGTATGGAGTTGAAATAAGTTAAAAAAATGAAATGCCTTTGTAACAGGCGAGTTTTCGTCTCAAACCCTGATACTTCGAAAGAGATTGTCCATTTTGTACACGAAGTGCATCCAGTTTTTGTTGTAACCCTCTCGCTTTTTAGCACATGCTATGTGGGTGAAATGATGATACCATGCCAACTTTCTACCTTTTCAGAGTTCATTTGTAGTGCTTATCAATTTCAGAGTCGTTTAGCTCAAAAAAAATTAGTAAATGCATGAAAAATAGCAAATGAATTCGGAAAGGGTTGAAAAATGATGGCCTCCCTTCGAATGGTGCATACTGAATGCACAAAACACATAAGTACACTACAATTACAAAGATTCCCTTCGGTTTGTCCGAAGTGGGACTTTCTAGATATATAAGTCCGGAAACTAACTAGAGAAGCCGGTCACATCCCAGAGTGGGATCTTTGGGTGTAAAACTTTTTCTTCGTGTGTGTCCCTTTGCATCGTAACCATGGGAAATCTCCATCGTTTAACTTGATGCTCGGGTCAACATTCATTGTGAAGGGAGCAATTTCATGAAACTTTTCATAATCTTCTGACATGTCTGTCTTGTCCTCCACTCCCACGATGTTTCTTTTCCGTGAAAGAACTATGTGGTGCTTTGGCTCATCGCATGATGTATTTGCTTCCTTATATTTTCTTTTTCTCGGCTTGGTAGACATGTCCTTCACATAAAAAACCTGCGCCACATCATTGGCTAGGACGAATGGTTCGTTTGCATACCCAAGATTGTTGAGATCCACTGTTGTCATTCCGTACTGCGGGTCTTCCTTTACCCTGTCTCCTGTCATATTGACCCATTTGCACCTAAACAAAGGGACCTTCAAATCAAGTCCATAGTCAAGTTCCCATATCTCCTCTATGTAACCATAGTATGTGTCCTTTGGCCCATTGTTGTTTGCTGCATCAAAGCGGACTCCATTGTTTTGGTTGGCGCTCTTTTTATCTTGGGCGATCATGTAAAATGTATTCCCATTTATCTCGTACCATTTGAAAGTCAATATAGTCGAATATGGTAACTTGGACACCAAGTACAACTCATCTTCAACAGTGTCGTCATGCATGAGACGTGTTTGCAACCAACCGGCGAAAGTCATTGTTTGTTCATGTGTAATCCAGTCGTCGGACTTCTCCGGGTGTTTGGAGCGTAGAATATTCTTGTGTTGCTCGATATATGAAGCCACCAAGGCGGAACTTTGTAGAACTGTGTAATGTGCTTGCGCCAAAGAATGCTCGTCCCGGCATATTAGTGAATTCTTTCCTAGCGTGCCTTTTCCACCTAGACTGCCCTCATGTCAAGATTCACGAACACCTATCGACTTAATGTCAAGAATAAAGTCAACACAAAACTCAATGACCTCCTCTATTTCATGGCCTTTGGAGATGCTTCCTTCTGTCCTAGCACGATTATGAACATATTTCTTTAAGACTCCCATGAACCTCTCAAAGGGGAACATATTGTGTAGAAATACAAGACCTAGAATGGCAATCTCCTCGACTAGGTGAACTAGGACATGCGTCATGATATTGAAGAAGGATGGTGGGAACACCAACTCGAAAGTGACAAGACATTGCACCAAATCATTTTCTAACCTTGGTAGGATTTTTGGATCGATTACCTTCTCAGAGATTGCATTCAGAAATGCACATAGCTTCACAATGGCTAATCGAACGTTTTCCGGTAGAAGCCCCCTCAATGCAACCGGAAGCAGTTGCATCATAATCACGTGGCAGTCATGAGACTTTAGGTTCTGGAACTTTTTCACTGTCATATTTATTATTCCCTTTATATTCGACGAGAAGCCAGACGGGACCTTCATACTGAGCAGGCATTCGAAGAAGATTTCCTTCTCTTCGTTGGTAAGAGTGTAGCTAGCATGACCCTGAAACTGCTTTGGATCCATGTCGTCTTTTCTGTGCATACGTTGCTGGTCCTCCCGTGCCTCCGGCGTATCTTTTGTCTTCCCATACACGCCCAAGAAGCCTAGCAGGTTCACGCAAAGATTCTTCGTCACGTGCATCACATCAATTGCAGAGCGGACCTCGAGGTCTTTCCAATATGGTAGGTCCCAAAATATAGATTTCTTCTTCCACATGGGTCTGCGTTTGTCAGCGTCATTCAGAACAGATTGTGCACCAGGACCCTTGCCAAAGATTACTTTGAAATCCTTGACCATATCAAGTATTTCATCACCCGTACGGTGGCGAGGCTTCTTCCGGTGATCTGCCTCACCTTTGAAATGCTTGCCTTTCTTTCTTACGGGATGCCTACTCTGAAGAAATTGACGATGCCCCAGATACACATTCTTCTTATATTTATCCAAATATATATTGTCGGTATCATATAAACAGTGCGTGCATGCGTGGTATCTGTTGTTTGTTTGTCCTGAAAGGTTACTAAGAGCAGGCCAATCATTGATGGTTACAAACAGCAACACATGTAGGTCAAATTCCTCGTGATCTTTCGCATCCCACGCAGGTACACCTTTTCCATTCCACACCTGTAAAAGTTCTTCAACCAATGGCCTTAGGTACACATCAATGTCGTTGTCGGGTTGCTTGGGGCCTTGTATGAGCACTGGCATCATAATGAACTTCCGCTTCATGCACAACCAATGAGGAAGGTTATAGATATATAGAGTCATAGGCCAAGTGCTATGATTGTTGTTCTGCTCCCCGAAAGGATTAATGCCATCTGCACTTAAACTAAACCATACGTTCCTTGCATCCTTTGCAAAGTCCTTCCACTTTCTCTCGATTTTCTCCACTGTGACCCGTCAGCGGGCACTCTGAACTTTCCGTCTTTCTTACGGTCTTCGTTGTGCCATCGCATCAACTTGGCATGCTCTTTGTTTTGGAACAAACGTTTCAACCGTGGTATTATAGGAGCATACCACATCACCTTGGCAGGAATCTTCTTCCTGGGGCGCTCGCCCTCAACATCACCAGCGTCATCGTGGCCGATCTTATAGCGCAATGCACAACATACAGGGCATGCATTCAAATCCTCGTACTCACCACGGTAGAGGATGCAGTCATTAGGGCATGCATGCATCTTCTCGACCTCTAATCCTAGAGGGAAGACAACCTTCTTTTCTTCATACGTACTCTCTAGCAATTCGTTGTCCTTTGGTAGCTTCTTCTTTAACATTATCAGCAACTTTTGAAATACCTTGTCAGATACACCATTCTCTGCCTTCCATTGCAACAATTCCAGTGTGGTATCCAACTTTTTATTGTCATCTTAGCAATTTGGGTACAACCCGTTATTGTGATCCTCTAACATGCGCTGCAACTTTAGCTTCTCCTTTTCACTTAGGTAGTTTCTCTTTGCATCGGCAATGGCCCGACCAAGATCATCAGCGGGCTCATCTGATGCCTCTTCTTCAGTTCCTTCCCGCATTGTCGGCTCAGCTTCTTCCCCCATTGTTGTACCATCGTATTCATGGAACCCACAGCCAGGATAGTTGTCATCATCCTCTTATTCTTCATTCTCTTCCATTATGACCCCTCTTTCTCCGTGCTTGGTCCAACAGTTATAGCCGGACATGAAACCGGACTCAAACAGGTGGACATGAATGGTTCTTGAGTTAGAGTAATTTCGATCATTCTTACAGCCAGCACATGGACAATACATAAAACCATCCGCCGCTTGTTTGCCTCAGCCGCAACCAGAAAAGTATGCACGCCATTAATGAACTGGGGAGAGCATCGGTCCTCGTACATCCATTGTCGGCTCATCTTCATTACACAACACCGAAAAGACCAAATTAATACAAGTTCGTACATAAAGTTCATACACACTTGTTCTCATAAAACAACATACAAACTCAATAGCTAAAGCATTTAAATGCAGCAACAAATGTGATCAACATTGCAACTAAGGTAACAATGGATCCAACAACATAGTGATACCAAGCCTCACTATCAATGGCATATCTTTTAAATTTTCTAATCTTCAAGCGCATTGCACCCATCTTGATCTTGTGATCATCGATGACATCAGCAACATACAACTCTAGTTTCATCTTCTCTTCTTCAACTCTTTTCAATTTTTCTTTCAAATACTCGTTTTCTTTTTCAACTAAATTTAACTTCTTGACAAGAATATCTATGTTGGTTGGAATCTCCGGTTCACATACCTCCTAGATAAAAAATATCTATGTCAACTTAATTGGCATAATTGTCATAAACACAAAATGCAACAAAGAGTTATAAAAGAGAGTATATACCACATACGCATTATAAACCGGACGAGGGCCGATGGGGACGAATTTCAAAACCATGCCACTATGTATAACAAACAACCATATAGGTAAGAAAACTATACAAGTAACTAACTAAATCTTACAAACATGGTTTTTTATAAAAAGGATAAGAACACGAAGCTCACCAAGGTGGTGTCGGCAACGGGACGGTGTCGGCGATCGACGGTGGTTAGGATGGGGACGGGAAGGCACTAAGTAAACCACACCTACAAATGCAAAGTAAGAAGTTAATTTGAGCTCAAATTCCATAAATCAAATAAACTACCACATATAAACTAAAACCCACAAATTACCATACTTATAGAGCATTGCAAGAGCTAATCTAGCAATGAGAGATGAAACAAAAAAAGTTGCTAACCTTTGTGAACACTTGGAAGGATGGGATGCCTCCAAATCTTGACAAATATTGGCAAAAATGGAGGATGAGCTCGAGGAAGAGAGGAAGAACAAAGAGGAGAGGAAAGGGGAAGAACAGAGGACTCTGCTCGGGCCGGCGCCGAAGGGTTTCAATATAGGGGGCCTTTAGTCCTGGTTGGTGGCTCCAACCGCGACTAAAGGTTAGCCTATAGTCGCGGTTGGAGCCACCAACCGGGACTAAAGGTTCCCGTGGGGGCCCAGGCTGACGCCGGCCTGCCACCACACGTTTAGTGCCGGTTCATGGCACGAACCGGGACTAAAGGTCCGGAACGAACCGGCACTAATGATGCCCGTCACGAACCGGGACTAATGTGCACATTAGTGCCGGTTCAAAACCGGACCGGAACTAATGATGTGGACAAAAGGTCTGTTTTCTACTAGTGACGGTTGGTATATTGATAGATCGTGATGATTAAAACGGCCTCGAATCGTGAATCGAGTCTATGCAACTAGCTTAGCGGTCGTGGTGGGCCGTAGCCTTTCATCAGATAGGTCGTTAGAGGAACATTGTTTACCCCTGACGTTTGGCCTTCAAGGCCAATCAATTTGCAGTATTTGGACGTGCCACTGTGCGGAAGACTACTTATCATCGGAGCCCGAACTATGGTTCGGTGGGAAGGAACTCACCTTGCAAGCCGAAGACTCTGTTCGCGAAGCAATTGGAGCTGAAGACCCTTGGCGTTGGAGAAAAGTTCGGGGGCTACTGAGGGAGTCCTGGATTAGGGGGTCCTCGGATATCCGACCTATTGTTTATGGGTTGGACTATATGGGCTACTTGCCAAACACTGGAAGATTTGAAGGCCCAGTCTCTAGGATGGAAGCTTCGGAAAGCACGGCTTGCGCACCACGTTTGATGTAGTAAATAGGCATGTTTATCTCTTCGGCATGTAACCGACCATGTGTAAACCCTAGGCATCCTCGACATCTATATAAACCGGAGGGTTTTAGGGTATAGGGACAAAACAACTCATCTAGGGTTAGCTATTCGATCTCGAGGTAGATCAACTCTGTAACCCCCCACATCATCAATACAACCAAGCAGGACGTAGGGTATTACCTCCATAGGAGGGCCCGAACCTGGGTAAATCCGTGTCCCCTTTGTCTTTTGTTACCGTCGATTCTAATATCACAGTTCGGGACCCCCTACCCGAGATCCGCCGGTTTTGACACCGACATGGGCCGAATTGGACAAGCCCTCCTATCTCTTTCACCTATATATACTAGAGGTATTCCACCCCTTATGACACACACCTTTTGAAGTCTCCTCTAGTCGTCTAGTCCTAGTTCTTGTTAATTCTAGTTGGTCAATGAGAGCTAGACCTAGATCCTCTAATCCTCATAACTAGAAGCCCATTGTGGTTCTAATCTTCTCCCTCTAATTCTCCAGCGACGATTAGCTCTGGACGGTGAAGCGCTGTCGGATCGTGAAGACCGTACGCTTGCAACCAAGTAGATAGGTCGTGTTTTCGGTCTTCCGTTTGAAGGATCGTTCGTGGACGGTTCGCGGGATCGTTCATCTACGGATTGATGGACTTCATCAACGATCTACACTGACTCATCTTCTTCCGTTGCAACTCGGAGTTGGTAACAATACGATCGCAACCGTTTATTTTTTTCTTCATAGTGTTCACTGGAAAATCATAGGATGATTTTTTTTGTTTTCTAGTATGTTTTCATACCTATACATGTACCAGATAGCCCCAAGGATTCAACGCATTCTCGTGGCTTAGGCATAACTCACAAATATTAGGGTGATCCACGTGTTGTGTGTGTCGTTGTGTCACCCACGTCGGGTCTACAGGGCCAGGTTTCTTGGGCCGTTTTGTTTTTTGTTGTTCTGTTTTTCTGAGTTCGTCACACGGTTGTGTTTTTGTGTGATTTACATGCCTTTTCGAGAGAAGAAAGAACGTGCGGAATCGCTAATTAAGGGTATTTCTTGTAAAGGTCAATGTCCGTCACTTGTCGCACAAACTTTTTTATTCAAATATTTTATCTTTTTGACCGTGCGTTCAAATCGCGAACCGTTTCACCATTGGGGATCTTGAAAGTAGATCCCAAGTTAATAGGTTTCATGAACTTTTTTCACGAAAACCGCCGAAAAAACAAGAAAAAAAAACCCGAGCCAAAAGCACACCCTCCCCCTACTTTTTTCCCCTTTCCGAGAGGCACTCGGGGAAGCAAATTTGTGTCTCCACGCGAAGCAAATTTGTGTCTCTCATGAAAAAACACACCATTTTCTTTTCTTGAGACACAACTGTGCCTCTCGCGAAAGTAAACCTCTGCCTCCACGAGAAGCAAATCTATACCTCTCACGAAAGAAGAAAAAAGCATGTTTTTTCTTTTTGTGAAAGGCAAAGCGGAAGCAAACGTATGCCTCCACGAGAGACAATCCGTGCGTCTCATGAAAAAATATGCGGTTTTTCTCTTTCAAAGAAGCACAACTGTGCCTCTCCCAGAAGCAAACCGTTACCTCGACGAGAAGAACTAAGCGCCTATTGTGGCAGGAGAAAACGTTTTTTCGCATAATTTTTTTTTGAAATCCTTTTTGTCCGAAGCCTACGGAAAACGGGGTAAAAACTGAAACCTCAAAAAATCATCTAAAACCTAAAACCACGTATAAAAAAATTCCCGAGAAAACGCCCAACACGCGACAACGTGGTTGAGAGCGCGTCAAGTGAGGCGTTCTCAGCCCACCAAAAATGATCTTGCGGTGCTCCGCAACGGGTACCCCTTGAATAGTTGCTCTCGAGAACGTGTGGCACGGAAATCACAACTGCCAATGCATTTAGCGAGAGATTAATTAAAGGGAGAGGGTGTTGTTAGGCTGATCATAGTGAAAAGTATCTTAAACTAGTAGCATTCATATATTATTAGTTTATATTACTACCTTCACAATGTGCAATAACTTATGTTTGTATCATGCAAATATTCATTTATTTGGATATAAATTCATTTGGCCTTGGGTTACGTTATGTTATGGCAACATATAATGTTACCATAAACAACTTTCTTCTTATTAACTATTTGTCGCATAAGCAAACTTGCCTTGAGATCATTATGTTACTTTCACTATGACTAACCTTAGACAAACACACTCCTTGTTTAGTTTTTCCGTAGTACTTGTTTGTAGTGTATGTGAGAGCATGAAGTAGATTTTCCCCCATTTTTCCATGTTTCGAAAAAGGATTTGCTCCTTTGTGCATTTGGACGATGTATGCAGCCATTTTTGTTAATTATTCACAAAGACCTAATGAAGTAACACATCAACCAGTTTGAAGTGATCATCTTGGTAACATATGTCGTTATTCCTATCTACTTGATGAAGAAGTGCTCATAATCCGAGCCGAATACCAAACAGACATCGCATCAAAGCCTAACATCTAAAACCAGAGGCCCCAACCAAGCCGCATTGCTGGGTCTAGGGCACACACAGGTCCGTCGCACCCTCAGAGGCCGCTGTCGCCATCTTTGACCGATTCATTTACAAAGAAGTCACTGACGCATCGACCTTGACAGACTTGTCGTTAACGCCACCATCCTGCATGTATCCATCCACACGCGCGTATCGCTGAAACTCCGCATCGCCATGCCGCCGAGATCTGTCGTGGGCTTGCGATAGATGTAACACCGCTCCTCCTCTTGTCCCCTCCAGCCAACACTTGCTCCAAAATGATGGCCCCAGGAGGGAGAACGACACCGAAGTCGCCGTCATCGTCCGATCCGGGAGAGCCAGATATAGGGTTTTTTGGGGAACATCCCGATCAAGTTGACATGACCAATAACGATGATGCCTCAAGAAGGAAATGGCATAAGAGACGCCGCCATCGTCCGCCAAGACCGTAGTCCGGCGACCACCACGTGAAGAATTGACGACGGAATTGGGTAGGATCTAGCTCCGCGGTCGCCTCCATGCCCACCATCACCAGAGAACTCTTGGTTCCCGGTTGTAATCGGGCAAGCATCGCCGCCGCACGACCAGGGGCGCCGCCCTAGCCGCTACACATGTGCTCCTCGTTGGACTCGCCCTAGCCAATCCATGAGGATCGCCGCCGCAGCCAACAACCTGGCCCCTTCGATGTCGGGCCCGTCGCCACCGCGGCCTATGCCGGCAACAGCGGCGGAGGGGCGGCTGCTTCATGGTTGGCTGCTGGCGACGCTGAGATCGTCCCCGGCGATGCCCTGAAGAGGCGTCACAAGGGGGTCACGTAGCGAAGCGGTCCTCAATATTTTAATCAAATGATTTTTTATATTTTTATTTTGGATGACAAAGGTGGGTGATGTCAATGGCCAGATACCTACCAAGTTATATGTTCATTTTTGACACACAATCGACTTTGACATACACCTAGTTGTATGTCCATCCTCAAGAAGCAACTTGTCCGACACTGACCTAATCACATGTTCACCATAAACACACAAACTTGCTTGACCTCGATCAAGTTGCATGTCCATCATCGGCATGCAACCCCCCCCCCCCTAAAATTTGGTTGCATATCTAGTCTCGATAAATTATCTCTAACACCTACTCGATCACATGTCTATTATCAACACGCAACTTGGGCAAACCTGACCAAGTCACAGGTCTATTTTTGACAAAGAACTCACCCAATCCAGTTGAATGCCCACCTTCCACAAGCAACTTGCCCCAAATCCCGACACACTTGCAAGTCTACTCTCGACACACAACTTACCCCCGACGCTACTTACCCTCGACATGCAAAACAAATTTGAAAAATCTTTGTGAATTCAGAATATGATCGTGCCTTTAAAAAAATATGAATTCCAAAATGTTATGGATTCCAAAAAAATATCCTTGAATTCCAAAAATGTTAGCAAATTCAAAAGGCATTCATGAATCCGATAAATGTTCACAAAATTTTAAAAAAAGTGTGAATTCAAAAAATGTTCATACATTTAAAAATAAAATAAACAGGAAATAAAAATAAAATGGATAAAAATGAAAGAACATAAATTAAACAGTAAAAGTAAAAAAGAAAGAGAAAAACAAAAAATAGCTATAAGACGGATTCAGCATGGGACATATTATGGATCCAACACATAGGAAAAGAACCCCTAAAAACACATAGGAAAAGAAAACATGTACATATGTGTGTGGGTTGTGTGCTAGATTTAAAGAAAAAAGACCCTGATAAGTACCACACATAGGAAAAGAACGCCAAAAGCCACATAGGAAAAGAAACATGTACATATGTGTGGGCGGTTGTGTGCTAGATTTCATAAAAAAAACTTAATAAGTATCATACGTGTGGCATGAATACATGGCAACTCCGAACATTTTTATGATAAATTTAATAAGACAGGGATGGCAACTTTCTTTTCGAATGACAAGTTTTTTTTTTTGAAGTTTCTTTTTTTGGATAACACATTTAATAGTAAAAAAGGTCAAGGACGGAGTGCTTCGTATATACCACGCAAAGTGGGGCACTTAGGTGAAAAAATAGTTGTTAGCGGGCTGGAGGAGGGGAGGGAATCAAAGAAAGAAAACAAAACGTTGAAAATAAGAAACCAAAAAGGTTCGAAGTCCAGCACGTGATGTAGGTTGTAGTTGGCTGTACCGGGCGTCCGGGCGAGCATATAGAAAATACAAACGTGAAAGCAACAAAACTTAGAACGCCCAAAAGAAGAATCAATAAAATTTAGATGTGACATAACAATATACAATTTAGTTCCGGTCGACAACGAAGAGTTTATGGTGACTTCAAAAATCTTAAAATGATATGTCGGTTCAGTCTTTCGAAAGTGTTCATAGGGATAGAACGTGTGTGTGCGTTTATAAGTGTGTGTATACACGTATATATGAACGCTTGCGTCTATGTTAAAAAAACATAACAATGTCACTTCTAAATGGGTCTTAAGACACACCCTAAAGCATAATCTTGTACGGGTGGGTACGTGTCCCCTTGTTTCTTGGACGGGTAGTTTGGGCTTGGAAGATCCAAAAGAGGGGAGGACGCAGAGTATGCACGCTGCAAATGGGGTTAGCCAGCACCGGCAGCTTCGTGCTCGTCTTGCCATATTTTCCCAAGGAATTAACAAGTGCTCCTACTGTCCTACACGCTTTCAAAAAGGATCTCTCCGTAAGTAGACTTGGACCAGGCGTGGTTGCACTAGAGACTACGCGGGATCAGATCAAGTCATCAAGCCATGAACCAGTTCACACCGCCCGCCTGCCCCGATAAGCCGACGCCGACGTGGCTGGTACTAGTACCCAAAGATAGCCATCGATGTCCAAGTCCAACGTCCCGTCCCTTAATGCCCAAGGAAGACCTGAACGAGTAACCAAGTCCAGGTCTTCAAGTCAGCCTCCTTTATTTTTTGTCATTTCTTGTACGGCACATGAGCCGAACACGCGCATGCAGGGAACTGGCGACTTGTTTGGCGCAGGGATTCGCCGAGGACACAGGCGGATTCCATACGTTTTCGAGCCCGTAGGTTGCTTTCACCTCGCCTCTTTCATGGATTTTTATTCCTACGAGTTTTATACGGTAGCACAGATTGAGCGGCGACGAGGGCACAACACAAGTGGATGGATGGACGGATGGATGAACATGCATGGTTATCCTGCAATCCTGCATCGTTGCCCAAAAGCTATGTGCTGAACATCACACTGATTTTCTACTAATGGCAATCGGAGCAATGCTTCTTTCTCTGTAAAAATTAAAGGATGAGGCCGATCGAGGAAGCCATCGTGCGTGCCAGCTTTGCTTATGCGCACTCGTCCCAGAAAGAAGAGAATCGGTACCTAGCTAAGCTAGGGGTTTAATATTCCGGCTGGCGGGCGGATTTTATTCGGGAACAAAATATCATCAGCCTATCGTGCGTGTCATCCTATATATCTGATCGAAATGCAAGTCCGGAAATTCTGCACCGATGGATCGGCGCTTCCACGTATGTATAGTGCTCCGAATTATTAAGGCGCTCGGGTTTGATCTAGTATTCTAATCGGCCCGTGATGATCCAGTGCAAGGAGCAATGAGCCGTCCTTGTCGCTGGCACCGAATCCTCAATGTCGCTGGTTGTCTCCAACCAGCCGAGGTGGCCGGAGCGACGCGCCATCGCCCATCGGGATCACACGGGCACACGGCAGGAGGACAGACAGATGGATGACGGACGCATGGGCCCCCTCATCAGAAAACGAAAATAAACCACAGCTTAATTGCAAGTCTTGTCCTCAGTCTACGGCAGCAGCCATTCACATCCATCTCTCTTTCTCTTTCTCTTTCTCGTCTGATGAGACGAGAGTGCTTGGGTATGGGTGGGGGTGTATATAAATGGGAAGGCCACCTCGTCTCCGTCTCCTACCCTACCGGCGTACTCGACCTCACGAAAGCTGCCCCTGCAACCATAAACGCCACACCCAGAGAAGATGTGAGTGCGTTAATGCCTAGGCTCGTACGCTGCGAGCATCTACATATCCACTGGTAGATATACACCGCGCCCCGGAGCGACCCTTCTCCCGGTCTTGCCCGTCTCGTCTCACTTCGTCCCATCCACCTGCAGCTAGAGCTAGCTAGCAGCTAGCAGCGGCCGCGCGCGCTGTGGATCATCATAAGCTTCCATGGAGCCGCCACCTTCTCCGCTGGGCGCCGGCGCCGTCTGCTGCATGTGCGGCGACCGCGGCCTGCCGCACGAGCTGCTCCGCTGCAAGCTCTGCCGCGTCCGCCTGCAGCACAGGTACGTGCCTTGCCGGCCGGCGTGTGTGCAACTGCTGCCTTGCGCGCTCGCTCCAGCTCTCCTGTCGATCGATCCATCTCTTCTCACCTGGGCGCGTGTTTATTTTGTGTACAGATACTGCAGCGATCTGTACCCGAGGGCCACGGCGTACAGGAGGTGCAACTGGTGCCTGAGAGAGCCGGAGCCGGCAGAAGCCCACGCCCAAGCGCACGCTCAACCGGTGGCCAGCAAGAAGGCGGAGAAGCGGAAGATGGTGGCATCGGCGGAAACGTCCACCTCCGACGAGGAGGAGCGGCGGCAGCACAAGGAGGCCGGATGCGCCACTGCTACGAGGTCGAGCAGAACGGCCGCGGAGGTCGGTAAGCCGGTCAAGAAGCCCAAGCTCGACGAGAGGCCACCGCTACCGCTGCCGTCGCCGCGCGCGACGGCGAAGGGGAACAGCGGCGACAAGAAGCCGATGCAGGCGGGGAAGTTGGCGCGGCCGGGTAGGGTCAAGGTGAGGAGGTACAAGCTCCTGGCAGAGGTGATTAGCTGCTAGCTAAGCTAGGATCACCGAATCAAAAGGAGAAGTAGCTGGCGACTAGCCAAATAGCTAGGCCACCATCGACATTTGGTGTCGATGTAGGCATGTAGCCATGTAAATATCCTTTTGGGGGGAGAGAGTCGACTACCGTGCTACAGTAGTGCTGTACAAATCTTAAGCCGTCGGTTTTATATACCAGTTGACGTGCATAGAGGGGACGGCCCAGATGAGCTGGTGCGACTGCTTTAGTCTGCCGTTTGCATACCGTTGCTCCGTGAAGCATAGATTGGAGGTGGTAGTGAGCGGTGGTATGTCGGGACGATGGCCTCAAGAGATGAATTGGTGCAACACTCATGGTCTGCAACGGTTACCCTTCGCAACCTAGGTTGTAGATGGTCGTGCAACACTGTAACTTGAGAATGAGTGGTGGTATGTCGGGGTAGTGGCCCTGGAAGGTGAGGTCGGTACGCCGGTTAAAAATCCCAAGGTCGACAACAAGTCAACGCTACCCCTGTCGTCAGGGATTGCTGCGAAGGGGAACAACAGTGACAAGAAGCCGATGCAGGCGAGAATGTGGGCGCGGCCGAGTAGGGTCAAGGTGGGGAGGTATAAGCTCCTGCCAAAGGTGAGAATAAATGGGGAAGTAGCTAGCCACCATCGACATTGGTGTTGATGAACACATATATGTTTACATGTCCTACACATGTGTTTCCTCCTCTCTTCTTAGAGAGAGAGGGTCGACTAGGCGCTAGCGATGTACAAAATTTAAGAGTTGAGAGTAAATTAAGTCATTTAACATTTATATATCATGGGTTCGCATGACAATATTGTTAGTGAGCTTATCGGCTTAGCATGCGCGTGTGTGTATGTGTGTGAGAGAGAGAAAGATCTGACCGATAAATGGTTGCAGAGACCGAGCTTTAGGGAGCTCGGTAATTTTTCCCAACCGAAATACATTTTTTACACGCGGAAAAAATCTGAGAAAAAGTATACACATACATGTGTATTTGTAGTACACAGGTATAAATTTTCACGAACATATATGCTTTCATGTAACATATACAAAAAAGATAAATACGCAAGTTAAAATGGGCTTTTGTCTATAATGTATTTGGACCAGATACTTATCTTTTTTGTGTAGCATGCAAATAGTCGACTTACCTAATAAAACGTTTTACATACTTGACTACTATGAGTATGTATTTGTATAAAAAAATAGTATTTTTCTAAACTTTTAAGTATTTTTAGAAAAAAAAATTGATAAACCGGGCTCCCTGGAGCCTGGTCTCTGCGACGCCGTACTCAGATCTGACTTTATATTAGGCCAACGTTCGACCACCATTGTCGACGGACAGTTGCCCCATGAAGCATAGGCTATAGGTGGTAGCGAGTGGTGGTATGTCAACAACGAACCTAGAAGGTGGTGTTGGTGGACCATGCCTAGGGGCGGCGGAGCGGTCTGAAGTCAAGGTGGTGGCGTTAAGAGTTTTCCTTAACATGATGGCCTTAAGAGTTCTTTTTTAAATCGATGTATCCAGTGTCTCATTACACACCAATCATGTATGGCTTGTGGAGTGCATGCGCCTTCATCTTCGTGAGAGCATCCCGAGTTTGCTCCTTCGCTAGCAGTCACGACTTCTCCTATCGGATAGTGATAGCGGGGCCTTCAATGGCGGTTGGTTTGTGTGTGTTGTGTTTATTGCACCGTCAACATGCGTGAGTTTGGCCCTCATTTGGACGTTTGAGGCTTTGAGTGGGTTGGCCATGCATGTATCAGTTTTCCCTGATTTTAACTAGATTATAACCCCTTCTTGAAAAAAGAAAATCTTTTAAATTGGTATTAAAAAATTGACGGAGGCATGGAAGATTATCGTATGGGGTGTATTCACCGCTCATTAAGAGATCGCTCATAAAGTACATTTAATCTATTTAGGGCTCACTTAAACACCTAAAGTGCCACTTCAGAGCACTTTACCCTGATTTTGGACACTCCTTTTGACGGTGTGGATGATGCCACCTTTTTCTTCCTCTCGCCCACCTCGAGGGTTGTTTCTATGATATAGATCTTCACTTGTGCCCCCTCCACTATATTGTTAGTGATGTTCCCAGCATCAAGCCTTCAAAACCGTATGTCATCGATCCATCCTTCTGGGCCGAAGGGATGATGACTTGATAGGGGCGTGGAGGTGAGGGGCTGGAGAAGTGGTGTGTGATGTGCGGCTTAACTTAGACAGGTGGACGTCTTTTTCAGATATGGAGTCACACGGATACGATAGTTTTTATGTACAAATGGTTTTGCAAAGTCTCTGTCAACTAAGACTTTGTTATGTATCCCTCTATGCTATATGCCTTTGATCTTATATGGAGATCCGTAGAAATTTTTTATTTTCAATTTTTCCTTTTTGTTCTTATATAGTATGTCACTTGACTGAAACTTGGTTAAAGTCTCAGTCGACTGAGACCTAGCCACATCCATGTACAAAATATATCTAGCTTGGAATTTATCACCCATATTCTTTAAAATCACTGAAGGGCGATACTAATTAGACGATCAAATTGGTGCCACACTTGAAATATCATTGCTACACTTTTACGAGTCAATGACATATGAGGTATAATTTGCATGAAAGGAATCTTGTCACAGCCGTGGCCGCACATCAAGCAACGGTTAAACTCAGTTAAACTTGTCTAATTTGCGGCGTGCTACCATACGAAGTAAACACGCCCTAAGACACGGAAATTGGCGGCAGTAAAAGCGTGAGTGGAGAGCGACTGAGCTGCGGTTGCACAGGACCTGGAATCCGGTCTGGTCATTCTTTTCCAAGTGTACGCATGGACAGGGCTGCTTTGCCTTACAGCCAATCTACCACAAAGTTGGACATTAGTGCCCGATCAGACGTTCAACCCCAGATGTCACGTCATATCAGTCCTGTAGGCATTCCATCAAACGGCATGAGATGAGAGAAGCCACGCAAAAGGAGTGGAAAAGAAAGACGGCATGGGGGAGGATTCGATGCCGCGTTGAGACGTGAAAGCCGACGTGGTTGGCCGCGGGTTGCCATCCGCCAGGGCCGAGGTGGATGATGCATCCGCGACGGATCAAGCTAGCGATCGACGCCGAGAGGCCTAGTACTTGCGTAGGTTGGTGGCATGGCATGGTCGTCCTGGTGTCCCGCGCGACAAAAGGAACGCGCTGGCGCCGCATGCTGTGAGTGCCGCGTATCCGATCGGAGATGCTGGTCGACCGTGCGCTTCTCCGGTCCTTCCCGCCAATCATTTCGATCGGGGAAATCGTTCCGTTCGCGTGCTGGCTTTCTTTTCGACCAAACAGGGCGATCGCGAGACGATCTACAGTAGCGTTGATCAATTTATTTTTGAGGAAAGGCATTGATCAATTTATGGAGCAGGGCGAAGGTGAGGTCTGTGCGGCTGGAAGTGGATCATCTAACATGAAGAAGAGATGTCACCTAAGCTACTGTGTAAACTAGTGCAAAACAAAGAAGGAAAGTCACGGATACGGTAGAAATCACTGTATTTATTTAATATAGCATAGTTACTGTTCATATAAATAAATTTATAATTGATTTTATTTCATCATAATTTTATTTGTATGCAATTAGTAAATTTGTAATTTACAAATTAATTCAAGTCATTTCAGGCTTAATCATATGGATGTGAAGGAGAAAAGTTAGGGATGTATTGCTTAGGTGACTTCTCTTCTTCGTGTTAGAGGAATCACTTCCTCAGTGACGAAGCCACGTTATACTTGTGTAGTCGTTTGACTACACATGATTTTCGTACGTAGTTGACCCCAAGCCTACATACGACACGTTGGATTTGGAATTTTAGTACACAAGCCGATCTATCGTGTTATTTTTTGCTTACGTAACAATTGGTTGACCCGCTACAGGCCCATAGCAAGAAGTTCGAAATCCCTTATCCGTGTTGGTCCCCAAATTACGTGATCTCGTTCAACTTCCCATACTAACGCATGACCGTGGACAGCCTTCGCAGCGTAGCGTCTTCCCGTCCTTCGCCCGCACCTCCGATCTTTGGCCTGGACTCTGGACGTGAGGCATCAGGTACGGCCACCTCCGGTTGTCTGGCGAGCCGCGAGCGACGCACCCGCGGCTACACACGCATAGTGCGTCAGAATCAATTGATCAATACTGTTGTACTAGTCACTACCCTATCCGATCCAACGTGAGGACAAGGCCCTTTAATTCTATTTGTAAGTTTTATTTATTTATCTGCCAACGCTGCAATACTCTTCTATATCTTCCATTTTTTTTCTCACTAGCAATATTAGGATTCAGGAAGCAAGAGATTTTTTTATTAAGAATAAAAATTGCATATTTTGTTTTTGTTAGCAATACATTTATTTTGTCAGGTCTTTGGTTTGATAAGTGGATAAATTTGTAAAGAAATGACAATCCAAGTCAAATGTTGCAAATTCCACACAACAATCTCAAATGGGGAAGAACAAACTCCGATTGATGCTCACAACATATCAAAGTATGCATGATCGCAAAAGCACTGCTACCATAGATATGTTTGTTTGTAGTAAAATATGATCTTTTTTGTTTCTGTTTATGATCTAAAAAAGTTCATTAGTAAAGCTTGACATCACAAGATTTTTATCCTGACACCGCCACTTCCTGTGCGGCTAGGTGGCGTCCAGGTAACACGCCGATCGGTTTCGGACGCCGAGAGAACGACCTGTCGGTCGCTCGAGGTCTCCGCAAGACGTGCACGTACAGCTCTTTTAAGGTCCCACCAGGTTAATACAAACAAACATACGACACGTCCAGTTAGACAATTATATCGTACGGGAAATGGGCGGCCGACTACCAATTAGGTAGATGCGCGTGTTGATTTGTGAGTGGATGCATCCTAGTACATGCCACGACGAGCTTAACTTCAATGAGATTTCTAGAGGGGCTTAACGGCATCTCCAAAGCCAACTCATAAGTTTTCTTTCGTATCCGCTTACGAACAGGGTATCAGTTAGTGAATATGGATGCAAAAAGTCATCATCAAAATATAGTCGCATACATTTTAAAATCTTTTTAACAAATTGGATAATATTCGTGCAAACATGCCGGATCTCACACAAACATGATGGATTTCATACAAATACGGTGAATTTTCATTACAATTTGAACTTTAGAACAAAGTGGCGGCTTGAGGGTAAACGACATCGTAGATGACATGCTGCTCCGCAAAGAAGTTTGGGTTCACCGCAACCGTGGCCACTAAGGCCTCCTCGCTCGCACGCTGGCCGTCGATATGGCCCAACGCCAGCTGGTGCTGCTCTAGCGCCCGCTCTAACACCGACGCAAGCTACTCCTCCGTCATGGCAGTGTTGTAGTGCGGCTGCGCCTGTTCCATTGTGAAGCTGGAGTACACATGAGGCGCGGGAACCGAGGCGATGTCGTCGGGGCCCATCTCCATCGTGGTGTCGTCGAAGACTTCGGGCGAACTGGCCGGCAAGCCGACCTCTATTTGAATGGCATGATGGCTCTGCCAGGCGATAGCAAGAGCGACCACGGCGTGCTTCATCTCCGTGAAAAGGCTCTCCCGCAGAGCTTCGTCGCCTGCTGTCGTAGCGGATGTCGTGCAAGGGAGGAGGATGGGGAACAACTTGTGTTGTGGTGTGGAGTTAGCCAAATGTGGCCACCTTTAAATAATGGATTTCGGTGAGGTGAGGCGTTGTTGACACACGAACACGTCATTGTGTACCCTCGACGCCGGGGGTGATCCACCGCAGCTCACGTCGAGGGAGGTCCGTCCGGCAGCGCGATACGCAAGACAACCGGCAGACGCTTTTGCAGACCCGAAACCCCGCACGTCTGGGAGGGACCCCGTAAGGGCGCACGGCGGCTATGGGCTGCCCTAGGTCGACCTGATCACCCCTAGGGCCTCGCGGATCGCTGCCCTCCAAGAGAAGAACGAACGAAGAACGAGGAAGAAGATACGAGGGTAGGAGGTAAAAGTAGATGAACACGAAAGTGTAATTGATAGATTGGTTCGATTGTCATGTGTTTCAATCGGCCGTCACCCCCAACATATATAAGAGGCGGATGGACTTCCCGTACAAGCAAAGGATTCATCTAGGCTTTCCTTACAAGAAAATTACATCAATTCACGTCCTAGAGTCCTAGTTCTAGTCCCACTCGGATTCAGCCCAAATCTGGCCCAATCTTCTGTCTTGCTTCTTGCGTGGGAAGTGGAATCTGCATATGACCTTCGATGGAGACGGTCCAAACATCAATTTTGTGTGCCTCGACGAGGCCAACAATCCGTATGTTGATCACTTTCCCAAATAAAGCCATCTTGAATACTCCACGAGGTCATCTTTAACTTTGAATCGGACTCGGTCACGTAGCAGACTGGACTGTCCGAGTGTTGTAGCGTCTTTGCAGGCCGCATACTATCTTAGATGATAATGACCTTAAAAGCAAAGTTGACCGTTTCGACGTTACGAACAACTTTCATGTTGAACACTTTTCCATCCGAGGCAATTTTGAACTTTCACTCGACCGGTACTGTTCACTTGGACATCAATTTTCACTCGAACGGCAATTGCACTCGTCCGGTACTTTCACTCGGCCGGTACTTTCACTCGGCCGGTACTTTTCACTCGGCTGGACGGAAAAAAATTCACCCGACCAGACGGCACACGTTTCACTCGGCCGGCAAACTTTCACTCGGAAGTCCCGAGTGAAACTCCAGGCTGAATTTTGTTTTGCCTCTCCAGGTCGCATACGACCTCGGATTGAGAAGAATTATATATCAAAATCAATCGTCCTCGACGACGCGAATTTTTTTCATGTTTTAAGTTTCTCCATCCAAGGACGTCTTGAGGGCCGAATGACTCGCGCGACCCATCAGACATGTGTCTGATTCGCCGCGCCACATTTTGCCTTGTGGTAAGGCTGCACTCTGATTGCTCTAACTTTTGCATACGACTTCGGTTTGAGATGATTTATATATCAAACTGGATCATCTCGACGAGGCGAAGACAATCCATGTAGAGCATTCCTTCATTTGAGGTTGTCTTGAAGGAGTAATCGACCAAAAATCATTCAGAACATCTATATGACAATCCAAGTGTAATTTGGTCCTTGAAATGATGCCGAATGGTGATGGCCTAAACATGAAGGTTGTTTCATTTGGCAATATGAACTTTCTCGTAGATAAAAACTTTTTGTTTGAGTCCATCTTTACTGCATTTTGCACCGTGCCAAAATCAGGTGCCAACACATGCCCCCCTGTTTTTCGGCAAAGCATGCCAAAAAATAATTTGCACCACATTTGCTCTATGGACGATGTCAACACTCCATCGGCTGTGCATGCTAAGGACGACAATTATTATCGGCCATATGCTTAGGCACTCCTTGGGGATATTAGAACCGTTTGACGATACACCTCAAAGGAATACCGTCAACTATTCGGCAACACAAAATCATCAAAGATCATGTTGGAAATATGCCCTAGAGGCAATACTAAATTAGTTATTATCATATTTCATTGTTCATGATAATCGTTTATTATCCATGCTATAATTGTATTGATCGGAGACTTAGATGCATGTGTGGATACATAGACAAAACCATGTCCCTAGTATGCCTCTAATAGACTAGCTCGTTGATCAAAGATGGTTAAGGTTTCCTAGCCATGGACATGAGATGTCATTTGATAAACGAGATCACATCATTAGGAGAATGGTGTGATGGACAAGACCCAAACTACAAATGTAGCATATGATCGTGTCAGTTTATTGCTACTGTTTTCTACATGTCAAGTATATGTTCCTATGACCATGAGATCATGTAACTCACGGACACCGGAGGAGTGCCTTGTGTGTATCAAACGTCGCAACGTAACTGGGTGACTATAAAGGTGCTCTACAGGTATCTCTAAGGGTGTCTGTTGAGTTGACATGGATCAAGACTTGGATTTGTTACTCCATGTGACGGAGAGGTATCTTAGGGCCCACTCGGTAATACAACATCACAATAAGCCTTGCAAGCAATGTGACTAAATGTTAGTCACGAGATCTTGTATTACGGAACGAGTAAAGAGACTTGCCGGTAACGAGGTTGAACTAGGTATACAGATACCGACGATCGAATCTCGGGCAAGTAACATACCGAAGAACAAAGGGAACATCATACGGGATTAACTGAATCCTTGACATAGAGGTTTGACCGATGAAGATCTTCGTAGAATATGTAGGAACCAGTATGGGCATCCAGGTCCTGCTATTGGTTATTGACCGTAGAGGTGTCTCGGTCATGTCTACATAGTTCTCGAACCCGCAGGGTCTGCACACTTAAGGTTTGGTGACGTTTCGGTAGTATAGAGTTATGTATGGTGGTGACCAAAGGTTGTTCGGAGTCCCAGATGAGATCCCGGACGTCACGAGGAGCTCCGGAATGGTCTGGAGGTAAATATTGATATATAGGAAGTCCCATTTTGGTCGCCGGAAAAGTTTCGGGCTAATCGGTAATGTACCGGGAGTGCCGGTAGTGTACCGGGAGACCACCGGGAGGGGTATTTCGACCCAAGAGGCTTCATGGTCTATGGGAGAGTAAATACCAGCCTTTTGTGGGCTGGTGGAAGTCCCACACAAGGCCCATGCGGCTGGGAGAAAAAGCCCAAAGGGAAAAAGGTGGGAAAAGGCCAAAAAAAGGAGGAATCCTAGTCCTACTAGGATTGGAGGAGGAGTCCTCCTCTCCTCCCCACTTTGGTTGACCCAAGGGCTGGCTTTTTGGCAGACAAGACTCCTCCTCCTCTCCTCCTATATATACTAGAGGATTTTAGGGTTTTGGCACAGAATTTTCAGCCACGTGCTACTCGTTCCTCTCGTGTATAGTTTCTCCTCTAGATTGGTTTTCTGCAGTGCTTAGGCGAAGCCCTGCCGGAATAGCTCCACCACCATCGCCGCAGCGCCGTCATGCTACCGGAGAACTCCTCTACCTCTCTGCTCCCTCTTGCTGGATCAAGAAGGCGGAGATCGTCATCAAGCTGTACGTGTGCTGAACGCGGAGGTGCCGTCCGTTCGACACTAGATCGGAAGGACCGTGATCAAGATTGCGAGATGGATCGTGACGAGATCGTGGGACGGATCGTGATGAGATCGCGGGACGGATCGTGATGAGTTCGCGGGACGGATCATGATTGGATCGCGATACGGATTGTGATGAGATCGCGGGATGCTCGGCGATTTGGATCGCGAAGACGTTCGACTACACCAACCGCGTTTCTTAACGCTTCCCGCTTAGCGATCTACAAGGGTATGTATATCCACTCTCCCTCTCGTAGATGCTCATCACCATGGATAGATCTTGCTTGTGCATAGGAAATTTTTTGTTTCCCATGCAACATTCCCCTATAGTGGCATCATGAGCTAGGTCTATGTGTAGATGACATCTCGAGTAGAACACAAAGAGTTTGTGGGCGTTGATGCTTAGATTGCTTCCTCCCTTGGTCGTGTTTTGGTTCAGCGGTATTGTGAGATGAAGCGGCCCGGACCAACATTACTCGTACGCTTACGAGAGACCGGTTCCCTCGACCGCAACTTGTTGCATAGATGGATTGCGGGTGCCAGTTTCTCTCACTTTAGTTCGATCGGATTCGACAAAGGCGGTCCTTGAGAAGGTTGAGAAGAAACTACTGTATCACCGTTGTGGTTTTTGCGTAGATGAAAATTGTTCTTGCTAGATACCTGTAGCAGCCACGTAAAACATGCAACAACAATTAGAGGACGTCTAACTTGTTTTTGCAGGGTATGTTGTGATGTGATATGGCCAATTACATGATGTGATATATGTGATGTGTGAGATGATCATGTGATGTATAGATTACCACGACTTGCATGTCGATGAGTACGGCAACCGACATGAGCCATAGGGTTGTCTTTAATTATTGTATGACCTGCGTGTCAATCATTAAGCACTATGTAATGCTTTACTTTATCGCTAAACGGTAGCAATAGTAGTAGAAGCATGGTGGGCGCGACAACCCCGATGGCGACACGTTGATGGAGATCAAGATGATGAAGATCATGGTGTCATGCCGGTGACGATGGAGATCATGCCGGTGCTTTCATGATGGAGATCAAAAGCACAAGTTCATGGCCATATCATGTCACTTATGATTTGCATGTGATGTTAATCCTATTATGCACCTTGTTTTTCTTAGGACGACGGTAGCATTATAAGGTGATCCCTCACTTAATTTCAAGATAAATTGTGTTCTCCCCGAGTGTGCACCGTTGCGACAGTTCTTTGTGTCGAGACACCACGTGATGATCGGGTGTGATAGAATCTACGTTCACATACAATGGGTGCAAGCCAGTGTTGCACATGCAGAACACTCGGGTTAAACTTGATGAGCCTAGCATGTACAGACATGGCCACGGAACACAAGAGATCGAAAGGTCGAACATGAATCATATAGTAGATATGATCAACATGATGATGTTCACCATTGTAACCACCTCAACTCACGTGATGATCGGACTTGAGTTGGTGAATTTGGATCATGTATCACTCGAATGACCGGAGGGATGTCAATTTGAGTGGGAGTTCTTAAGTAATATGATTAATTGAACTCATTATCATGAACATAGTCAGTAGTGTCTTTGCAAATTATGTTGTATATTACTTGCTCGCGTTGTAGCTCCCTTGAATTTTTATATGTTCCTAGATAAATAGAGTTGAAAGATGATGGTAGCAATATTGCGGACTGGCTCCGTGATCTGAGGATTGTCCTCATTGCTGCACAGAAGGCTTATGTCCTTAATGCACCGCTCGATGCGCCAACCCCTCTAGCGTCGTCTGTAGATGTTGTGAACATCTGACAGGCATGTTCTGATGACTACTTGATAGTTTAGTGCGTCATGCATTACGGCTTAGAATTGAGGCTCCAAAACGTTTTGAACGTCACGGAACATATGAGATGTTCTAAGAGCTGAAATTAGGATCTCAGGCTCGTGCCCGTGTTGTGAGATATGAGATCTCCAACAAGATTCTTTGCCTGTAATATGAAAGAGAATAGCTCAATCGTTGAGCATGTGCTCAGATTGTCTGGGTGCTACAATTGCTTGAATCGAGTGGGAGTTGATCTTCCAGATAAGATAGTGATTGATATAGTTCTCCAAGTCACTATCACTAAGCTACTAGAACTTGGTGATGAACTATAAAATGCGAGGGATAGAAATAATGATCCCTGAGCTATTCGTGATGTTTGACACCGCAAAGGTAGAAATCAAGACGGAGCGTCAAGTGTTGATGGTTAGTCAAACCACTAGTTTCGAGAAGGGCAAGAGAAAGGAGGGAAACTTCGTGGATAGCAAGTCAGTTGCTGCTCCAGTGAAGCAACCCAAAGTTGAACTCAAACCCGAGACTAAGTGCTTCGATTATGAGGAGAGCGTTCGCTGAAGCGGAACAATCCTAGATACTTGGTAGATAAGAAGGCTGGCAACGTCAACAGAAGTATATTTGATATACGTGTTATTGATGTGTGCCTTGCTAGTACTCCTAGTAGCACCTAGGTATTGGATACCGGTTCGGTTGCTAAATGTTAGTAACTCGAAATAAAAGCTACGGAATAAATGGAGAACTAGCTAAGGGTGAGGTGACGATGTGTGTTGGAAGTGTTTCCAAGGTTGATGTGATCGACATCGCACGCTCTCTCTACCTTCGTGATTAGTAACAAACCTAAATATGTGTTATTTGGTGTTTTGCGTTGAGCATGAACGTGATTAGATCGTGTTTATTGCAACACGATTATTCATTTAAGTTAGAGAATAATGGTTATTCTATTTACATGAATAATACCTTCAATGGTCATGCACCCAGTGAGAATGGTTTGTTGAATCTTGATCGTAGTAACACACATGTTCATAACATTGATGCCAAAAGATGCAAAGTTAATAATGATAGTACCACATACTTGTGGCACTGCTGCTAAATGTCATATTGGTATAAAACGCATGAAGAAACTCCATGCTGATGGATCTTTGGACTCTTTTGATTTCGAATCGGTTGAGACATACGAACCATGCCTCTTGGTCAAAGATGACTAAGGACCCCATTTTCTGGTTTGACGGAGCGGGCAAGTGATTTATTGGAAATGATACATGTTGATGTATGCAATCCAATGAGTCTTGTAGCGTGCGGTGGATATCATTATTTTCTTACCTTCACTGATGATTTGGGTAGATATAGTGTATGTTTACTTAATGAAACACAAGTCTGAATCGTTTGAGAAGTTTAAGCAAATTCAGTGTGAAGTTTAAGATCATCGTGACAAGAAGATAAAAATATCTGCATATGATCGTGGAGGTGAATATCTGAGTTACGAGTTTGGCATACAACTTTAGACAATGTGAAAGTTGTTTCACAACACACGCCACCTGGAACACCATAGTGTGATGGTATGTCCGAACGTCATAGCCGTGCTCTATTGGATATGGTGCATGTTATGATGTCCCTTATCATTTTGCTACTATAATTTTGGGGTTGTGCATTAGAGACAACTACATTCACTTTAAATAGGGCACCATCTAAATCCGTTGAGATGACACCGTGTGAATTATGGTTTGATAGAAACCTAAGCTGTCATTTCTTGATATTTGGGGCTGCGACGCTTGTGTGGAAAATGTTTTCACCTAATGAGCTCGAACCCAAAGCGGACAAATGCATCTTCGTAGAATACCCTAAGAACAGTTGGGTGAACCTTCTATCTCAGATCCAAGCATAAAGTGTTTGTTGCTAAAATGGGTCCTTTCCCAAGAAAAAGTTTCTCTCGAAAGAATTGAGTGGGAGGAAGATAGAACTTGATGAGGTTGTTGAACCTTTGTTTCAACCAGAGAGTAGCGCAGCGCAGAAAGATGTTTCTGTGGAACCTACGTCAGTTGAAGAGGAAGTAAATGATGATGATCATGAAGCTTCAGATCAAGTTACTATCGAACCTCATAGGTCGACAAGGATGTGTACTGCTCCTGAGCGGTTCGACAACCCTGTCTTGGAGGTCATGTTGTTGGACAACAATGAACCTACGAGCTATGGAGAAGCGATGATGGGCCCGGATTCCAACAAATGGTTAGAGGCCATGAAATCCGAGAAAGGATCCATATATGAAAACCAAGTATAGAGTTTGGTAGACTTGCTCGTTGGACGGCAGGTCGTTGAGTACAAATGGATCTTTAAAATGAAGACAGACGCTGATGGTGAATGTCACCATTTATAAAGCTCGACTTGTCGCAAACAAGTTTCTGGCAAGTTCAAGGAGTTGACTGCGATGAGACTTTCTCTCGTAGCGATGCTAAAGTCTGTTAGAATTATGTTAGCAGTTGCTGCATTTTTCAATTATGAAACCTGGCAGATGGATGCCAAAACATCGTTTCCTTTCTTGAGGAAAGGTTGTATGTGATACAACCAGAAGGTTTTGTCAGTCCTAAGGATGCTAAAAGGTGTGCAAGCTTCAGTGATCCTTCTATGAACTGAAGCAAGCATCTCGGAGTTGGAATATACACTTTGATGAGGTGATTAAAGTTTTTGAGTCTATACAAAGTTTACGAGAAACTTGTATTTACAATAAAGTGAGTGGGAGCACTGTAGAGTTTCTGATAAGCATATGTGGTTGACATATTGTTGATCGAAAATGATATTGAATTTCTAGAAAGCATAAAGGGTTGTTTGAAAAGAGTTTTTCAAAGGAAGACCTGGATAAAGCTACCTGATTGTTGAGCATCAAGATCTATAGAGATAGATCAAGATACTTGATGAGACTTTCAATGAGTACATACCTTGACAATATTTTGAAAGAGTTCAAAACGGATCTGTCAGAGAAAGAGTTCTCGCCTGATTTGTAAGGTATAAAGTTGAGTAAGACTCAATGCCCAGTGACTGCAGAAGATAGAGAAAAGGTGAGTGTCATCCCCTATGCTTCAGCCATAGGCTCTATCATGTATGCAATGGTGTGCACAAGACCCAATGTCAGCCTTGCCATAAGTATGGCCGGAAGGTTTCAAAGTGATCCTCGATTGGATCACTGGACAACGGTCAAGATTATCCTTAGTAACTAAAAGACTAAGGAAATGTTTCTCGATTATGGAGGTGATAAAGAGTTCGTCGTAAAGAGTTACGTCGATGTAAGCTTTAACACCAATCCGGATGACCCGTAGTAGCAATATGGATACATATAGTGGAGCAACCATTTGGAATAGTACCAAGGGGAGTGTGGTAGCAGTATTTACGGTTTGACATAGAGATTTGCAAAGTACACACGGATCTGAATGTCACAGACCCGTTGACTATAATACCTCTCTCACATGCAAAGCATGATCGAGCCCCAGAACACATTGGGTGTTAGATTCATAACAATGCGAATCACATGGTGATGTGAACTAGATTATTGACTCTAGTGCAAGTGGGAGACTGTTGGAAATATGCCCTAAAGGCAATAATAAATTAGTTATTATCATATTTCCTTGTTCATGATAATCGTTTATTATCCATGCTATAATTGTATTGATCGGAGACTTAGATGCATGTGTGGATACATAGACAAAACCATGTCCCTAGTATGCCTCTAATAGACTAGCTCGTTGATCAAAGATGGTTAAGGTTTCCTAGCCATGGACATGAGATGTCATTTGATAAATGGGATCACATCATTAGGAGAATGGTGTGATGGACAAGACCCAAACTACAAACGTAGCATATGATCGTGTCAGTTTATTGCTACTGTTTTCTGCATGTCACGTATATGTTCCTATGACCATCAGATCATGTAACTCACGGACACCGGAGGAGTGCCTTGTGTGTATCAAACATCGCAACGTAACTGGGTGACTATAAAGGTGCTCTACAGGTATCTCTAAGGGTGTCTGTTGAGTTGACATGGATCAAGACTGGGATTTGTTACTCCGTGTGATGGAGAGGTATCTTAGGGCCCACTCGGTAATACAACATCACAATAAGCCTTGCAAGCAATGTGACTAAGTGTTAGTCATGAGATCTTGTATTACGGAACGAGTAAAGAGACTTGCCGGTAACGAGGTTGAACTAGGTATACAGATACTGACGATCGAATCTCGGGCAAGTAACATACCGAAGAACAAAGGGAACATCATACGGGATTAACTGAATCCTTGACATAGAGGTTTGACCGATGAAGATCTTCGTAGAATATGTAGGAACCAATATGGACATCCAGGTCCCGCTATTGTTTATTGACCGTAGAGGTGTCTCGGTCATGTCTACATAGTTCTCGAACCCGCGGGGTCTGCACACTTAAGGTTTGGTGACATTTCGGTAGTATAGAGTTATGTATGGTGGTGACTGAAGGTTGTTCAGAGTCCCGGATGAGATCCCAGATGTCACGAGGAGCTCCAGAATGGTCCAGAGGTAAATATTGATATATAGGAAGTCCCATTTTGGTCGCCGGAAAAGTTTCGGGCTAATCGGTAATGTACCAGGAGTGCCGGTAGTGTACCGGGAGACCATCGGGAGGGGTATTTCGACCCAATAGGCTTCATGGGCTGTGGGAGAGTAAATACCAGCCTTTTGTGGGCTGGTGGAAGTCCCACACAAGGCCCATGCGGCTGGGAGAAAAAGCCCAAAGGGAAAAAGGTGGAAAAAGGCCAAAAAAAGGAGGAATCCTAGTCCTACTAGGATTGGAGGAGGAGTCCTCCTCTCCTCCCCACTTTGGTCGACCCAAGGGCTGGCTTTTTGGCAGCCAAGACTCCTCCTCCTCTCCTCCTATATATACTAGAGGATTTTAGGGTTTTGGCACAGAATTTTCAGCCACGTGCTACCCGCTCCTCTAGTGTATAGTTTCTCCTCTAGATTGGTTTTCTACAGTGCTTAGGCGAAGCCCTGCCGGAATAGCTCCACCACCATCGCTGTAGCGCCGTCACGCTATCAGAGAACTCTTCTACCTCTCTGCTCCCTCTTGCTGGATCAAGAAGGCGGAGATCGTCATCAAGCTGTACGTGTGCTGAACGCGGAGGTGCCGTCCGTTCGGCGCTAGATCGGAAGGACCGTGATCAAGATTGCGAGATGGATCATGACGAGATCGCGGGACGGATCGTGATGAGATTGCGGGACGGATCATGATGAGTTCGCGAGACGGATCGTGATTGGATCGCGGGACGGATCGTGATGAGATCGCGGGACGCTCGGCGATTTGGATCGCGAAGAGGTTCGACTACACCAACCACGTTTCTTAACGCTTCCCGCTTAGCGATCTACAAGGGTATGTATATCCACTCTCCCTCTCGTAGATGCTCATCACCATGGATAGATCTTGCGTGTGCGTAGGAATTTTTTTGTTTCCCATGCAACATTCCCCTACAGATCAAATTGTATATTAAGGTGTGTGCCGAACAATCTAGCTTCACTCGGATCTTGCAAATGACCGACACTCGGATTTCTTCGAGTTAACTTCTTGAATAGCACTAGATCCTTCATTACTGGCTGAATCGATTAAGGAGTCAGTCACATGTAGTTTTCCTGGCCGATTCAAAGATGAGTCAGCTGTATTTTCCTCACGAGCCGAGTGAATAAATAAGTCGGCCATATGTGAATTGGCTACACCAAGCATCGGACTGTTCTGATGTGAAAAAAAAAACATGTTCTTGTTGTATCAACTCCATCTGAAGTTATTTGAACAGTTCTGATAGGCCCATCTTCAGTTTTATCGATATTATCCGAGTGGCGATCCACATGGATTTAAAATCACACGGATCGCAACTTGATGCTTTAGGACCAGTCCGGTCATCACAAAGATTTTCAATCAGACATAGCGAATGTATTTCACTCGGTTCGAACCTTAGCAATATTACCTAAATGATGATCCACTCGGATTCAGCTGAGATAGTAGCCTAATGCTTGTTGTACCAACATGATGAAATCTCGGGACGATAAACAAATATTGGCCATGCGTCCTCATCTCAAAGGATCTGGGGTACCTGCCCACCAAAGTGTGAACAGCCAAAATAAATCAGAAATTTCAGCTGGCGATAAATTGTTGGGCATAAACTCTGATGTGAAGGTTGAAGAGTATAGATGATGTACTGTCTGGAGTCTCGTATTGTGACATGAAAATCGTTGTTTATGCCTACTGGCTTCACGCTTGTCCTCCCTTACTCCTACAATGGGAGCTGTCACATCATTCTTGCCTTGACCGCTTCCTTTGGGGACCCACGCCATGTTTCTCTTCTCCAACTCATAGGCCCTAAGCCGCTTCAGCTTCTTCTCTCGCGAATATGATAAGCCGAGTGGGCATCTCGGTTGTGCCTTTTTTTTATGCACTCGCAAGTTTTTCTTGGCTTTGGGAACCTCCAACTTGGCCTGTTGGAATTCGTTAATTGGATCCTTGAAAGTTACACGCTTCATCTCCTTGCCTTTAGTAGCCAACGTAGACTCAACTCGCTTTTTGTCGTCCGGAGTCGGATCTGAAAGAGCACACTTGCGTCCATCCTTTTTTACTCGGTAAATTTGTTTGACCACGTCCATCTTTTTCGCCAAGCTCCGGACCGATTCTTTTTGGTTGAGTCGGTCTTCAACATGTGGTTGTTGAACAAACAATGATCCTCTCGGAGTTGCATAATTTTGGTGAGCTGGTTTAGAATATGATGGACGGTGATCCCTTGATTTATACCTGTCCCATGATTGATATGAATAATAGTCGACATGAGGAGGAACGTATGACATCGGCATTGGTGGCCCAAAAGGAGGATATGGACTCAACTTCTTCCTTCGCCAATCCTAGTATTCAGATTTATTCCTTGGGGGTGACTTCGATGCCTTTGTTTCACTTGGCTGATAAGCACTCTTCGCCTCACTTATCTTCTGATATTTTTCCAATAATTGCGCGAAAGTGACTTTCGGCTTTTTACCTTTGTGCTTACCACGACCTTTGCTTTCTTTAGTTTTGAGTGCATCGGTCTTTGAATTTTCTTATTGCCCCCCAATGCTAGATGTGTCAGTTGTAACTTTGATGGAATTCATGTCTTCAATATTATTGCTGAAGCATTTTTGAATAATTACTTCACCTGAAGATTTGATCCCATCATCATTAGCGTATATGTGTCCGTCTTTGGATGATCCAGCTTGAGGTAGCTGAGTCAACACTTGATCACCATCAAAACCAATCTGAGTCGACTGGACGTATGATTGTGCCTCAACAAGCTCTAATCGTCCTGTGTTGGCCGATTGTGTGGCTTGATGAATCACATTGTTGTCTTTGACATTCTGTTCAAACGAACATTGCACTTGTTCTTGTTTTGACAGCTCGGCATCGTGATCAATTATAATAATAGGATTAGTCGGTGATGCACCGATGATGTGATCGCATATGCCCGGACTAAAGGTAGACTGCTCATCCATTAACTAATATTGTGATACCGGCTCTAAAACAAAACAACCGAGTGGTGCCTACTTAACGTCATCCGACTCGGCTATGCATTGATTTTCGTCCTCCTTTCTCGATGCTCTTGAATCGGCTATCTCGGAGGACTTTGGACCTGGCTTTATGTTTTTGCAACCAAAATAATTACAAAATATATGTCTTATCTGAGACCAAATGTTAGCTAGGCATAAAACAAACAAAGTTGTCCATATGAATAGAAAGTTTTGCCGACATGACGTGAACAACTTTGGTTGTGATAAGTTGTCACTATTAGCTTCTGTGAATGGTGCCATGTGTTGATCAGCATGAATAGCGACAAGATTATTCCAAACAAACATATTACCCATCTTGATCGGTCTTTCAAAATTAATTAGAATCTTGTTAACGGGTGGATCAACAATATGATTTTGACCGAATCGAAAATTGAGTAAACTATCATCTGGGCGTACCTTTGTGAAGACGTTGGGAGGAGAAGATGGTTGCATAACTGGAACAATATCTTGCTCCACTTCTAAATAATTCTCCAATTCCCCTTCCTCTTCTTTTGGATCCCGTGCATCATCACTCGGATTTCCCGTGTAGATTTCACCCAGACTGTCCAAATGGATTCCACTCAGACGCTCTTGGTCAGCTGAACTTTGCTTAGCAATATGTTCTTGTTCTTAATGATCATCGTTAATCGAACTCTGTCCGACCATATTACTTTGTTCTTGATGCTCACCAATTTCTTTAGCACGAAACTCATAGGGCAGCATGTAAGCTCCCTCACATCTAGAAAAATCGAGCATGGCCAATTTGCTGCGTTTGTCGTTCCTTTGCTCGGTGAAGCTTGCATCTTTTATTTTGGTACACTTGGCAATGACTGGGTTGATGCGCTCGACATTAGCCAGTGATGCACTTGGATGACTTAATGCACTCGGCCGACTTGATGCACTCGGCCTTAACTGGCTCGATGCACTCGATATTGACTCTATGTACTCGACCTTGGCCGTCTCGGTGCTCAATCCGGTTTCAACTGAATCCATCATTGTCTTGGATTTAAAGGAACCGTTTGACTCGACTGTAAACGACTTAGTTATATTTGACTCGGCTTCTACCGAATCAACCGTATTAACCGAGTGAATCCTTTTTTGTTGTTTGGCTTGCAAAGCTTCTGTTTTATCTTGCCTCAGCATCGCAGAAGGACCAACATGGTTGCTGCATAAAGGAAGTGACTTGATGTATTCTTGCAAATCTTCCTCCTCACGCTTCTTCTTGAGTGCTTCATAAGCCTGCCGATATTCTGCTGGTAACTCCTCAAGAGTCGGTGTGGTAAAATTGTTGACGCAATTCCGTGTGAGCTTTGGATTGACCTTGTCCATTCGGGCCACATATTTTTCTTTAAATTCGTCCCTGCTTGGATTGACTTGCCCCCCAATGCTTTTAGGATCTTTCGGCAATGAACTGATGTTGCTGAAATTTTGCAATTGTATAGGGGGTGTATGACACGCTGCAATGATAGGTGAATATGTATGCGCTATTGTTGAACCATATTTCCTCTCGCCAATTTGGTCAATTGGCAACACATTGTCTTCTTGCAAAACCTTAGATCTTATTGCCTCATAATCAGGTATAGAACCCTTATCATGTTGCTCAAGGCAAAGAGCAGTAATCTGCTTATTCTTGGCTAAACTTTTTAAAGCAGCCAGAGCCACCTCATCTTTTGCAATATTAGACAGAGATGCTCCTATAGAATCTCCACTCACTTGGCAATAACCATGAAGGTGAGCCGAGTCATGAATATTTTTATTTGCATATGCTGTTGAACAATTAACCTCATGAGGTGTGGTATATGATGAGTGAGGATAAGCGGCCAAAAAGCTAATGGAAGCATGGCCGATTCCTCCATCCATCGACATGTTTGGGGATGAACCCGCATATTGCGAGCCGGCTGCCGATGGACAAAACTGTGAAACACCCTCCTGTGCATGAGGTGTGTTATATTGATCACTTGAACTCATCATGTTGTTCACCGGCATATTGAAGGGAGTTGTCGATGCGCGAAAGTTCGGATCTATAAGTTGCATGTCACAATTATGTAATTCCCAAGCTTCTCCAATAGGATACTTATTCAGCCTTTGCTCGTTAGGGCTAGCCGACATGGTATGCCCATCAAAGGATCTAGTGACAGCAATATAATGGCTATTTGCATCTACATAAGTAGATTTATGTTACATGTTACCGTGTAGACTGCAGCCGCTTGGTGACGCTCTCCTCGTAGCAAGAACGGGCTGGAGACCGTTCAAAGCTTCGTCCCCAGCGGAGTCGCCAAAAAGTGTGTTGACACACGAACACGTCACCGTGTACCCTCGACGTCGGGGGTTATGCACCGCAGCTCACGTCGAGGGAGGTTCGTCCAGCAGCGCGATACGCAAGACAGCCGGCGGACGCTTTTGCACACCCGAAACCCCGCATGACCGGAAGGGACCCCGTTAGGGCGCACGATGGCTATGGGATGCCCTAGGTCGACCTGATCGCCCCTATGGCCTCACAGATCGCTGCCCTCCAAGAGAAGAACGAACGAAGAACGAGGAAGAAGATACGAGGGTAGGAGGTAAAAGTAGATGAACACGAAAGTGTAATTGATAGATTGGTTCGATTGTTGTGTGTTTCAATCGGCCGTCACCTCCAACATATATAAGAGGTGGCTGGACTTTTCGTACAAGCAAAGGATTCATCTAGGCTTTCCTTACAAAAAAAATTACATCAATTCACGTACTAGAGTCCTAGTTCTAGTCCCACTCGGATTCAGCCCAAATCTGGCCCAATCTTCTGTCTTGCTTCTTGCGTGGGACGTGGAATCTGCATATGACCTCCGATGGAGACGGTCCAAACATCAATTTTGTGTGCCTCGACGGGGCCAACAATCCGTATGCTGATCACTTTCCCAAATAGAGCCATCTTGAATACTCCACGAGGTCATCTTTAACTTTGAATCGAACTCGGTCACGTAGCAGACTGGACTGTCCGAGTGTTATAGCGTCTTTGCAGGCCGTATACTATCTTAGATGATAATGACCTTAATAGCAAAGTTGACCGTTTCGACGTTACGAACAACTTTCATGTTGAACACTTTTCCATCCGAGGCGATTTGAACTTTCACTCGACCGACACTTTCACTCGACCGGTACTGTTCACTAGGACAACAATTTTCACTCGGACGGCAATTGCACTCGGTCGGTACTTTCAGTCGGCCGGACGGAAAACTTTTCACTTGACCGGACGGCACACGTTTCACTCGGCCGGCAAACTTTCACTCGGAAGTCCCGAGTGAAACTTCAGGCTGAAATTTGTTTTGCCTCTCCAGGTCGCATACGATCTTGGATTGAGAAGAATTATATATCAAAATCAATCGTCTCGACGACGCGAAACTTTTTAATGTTGTAAGTTTTTCCATCCGAGGACGTATTGAGGGCCGAATGACTCGCGCGACCCATCAGACATGTCTTTGATCCCCCGCGCCACATTTTGCCTTGTGGTAGGGCTGCATTTTGGTTGCTCTAACTTTTGCATACGACCTCGGATTGAGATGATTTATATATCAAAATAGATCAGCTCGACGAGGCGGAGACAATCCATGTAGAGCATTTCTTCATTTGAGGTTGTCTTGGAGGTGTAATCGACCAAAAAGCATTCAGAACATCTATAGGACAATCCAAGTGTAATTTGGCCCTTGAAATGATGCCGAATGGTGATGGCCTAAACATCAAGGTTGTTTCATTCGGCAATATGAACTTTCTCGTAGATAAAACCTTTTCGTTTGAATCCATCTTTACTGCATTTTGCACCGTGCCAAAATCATGTGTCAACAGGCGTCCGGGTGCGTCAATGCGCGACGTCGGAATGGGTTTCTCGATCGATGAGCCTTTTTAATGGCAACATACGGACGAACAGGGCATTGAACGGGCGTGATAGATATCCATTCCGTCTGTCTAGTCACGCGTCTCTAGCATTGAACAAGAGCGGACACAAGAGACGTGTCATAGCCGATGCCATCGGCCGGCGCGTCGCTTGAATGGCGGGGCAATGAGAGGTCGCGTTCGTCCTGAGTCGTCTTTAATATGAAACGACACGCTCTACAGGGACATTAATGTGGACAGCTAGCGTCGGGCAGGAATGCGCGAGAGCAAGGAAGGATGGGTTTGGGTGGGACGGAACGGCCAGAACCAGACGTGACCGCACTCCTGCAAAGCCCCCCACGTTTGTTTTCAGTTTACGAAAGAAAATACGTTCGGATCGTGTCGCAAACCGAAACAAGACCACTTTGGATAACTTTTACGGTCCGGATAGTATGATCCGAGTGCATGCGCGGGTCGGCATTGAATGCCTAAACAATCTTTGTACATGGTTGAGAATGCTAATCTAGAGTATTATGCTAAATTCAGCCAAGAATAGTCTAGATAGTCTGACAGTAACTAAACTTGGCCACTGTGAGCACGAGATTCTAAATCATCCACAAGTCGTCGAACCATAATCCCAGCTTGCCAAGATAGCTTCCCTAAAAATTGAAAAGAACTTGCGAGGGTAGCAAGATGGATCATGGCGCTCAAGTTTTATGTTTTCAAGGTTGGCCATGGGGCCCGAGTTTTATATTTTCAAGGTTGGCCATGGCGTCCAAGTTTGTACACTAGTTTGGACGAGGCTGATCTGGGCGGTTGTTGTATAGAGCTTAAATGCACCAGCCATAAACAATGCAATAAAAGAAGCAAAAGAACAACAAGCGAAGAGGTGCGTTTTGGCATCCGGGAGTATATGCTCCTGGCTTTAAATATGTGTTTCAAACGCATTCTCAAATGGCATCCAGTTCTTTCTATTCCTCACGTCGCCCCCGCAGGTGACCCGGGGGAAACCCTAGCCGCCGCTACTCGGCACTCCTTCGCCTCTCTCCCTCCTTGCCGCCGTCCGCAACGACGCCAGGCGAAGCCTGGCCGGCAGGGCGGCGGCGGGGTTTCTCCTCACCCTTTCCATCTCGGCTGGCGCGGGACAACGAGATCGAGAGGAGCGTCAGACGAGCGTGGGGTCCGGCGGCGCGGTGGGCGGGTCTCCCGGCGGCGTCGTGGGCGGCGCGGCGGCGGGCTTCTTGTGGCGAGGTGGTGGCTGCGTTGGGCATGCCGGTGGTCGCGGGTGTCGTCGGACCCGGATTGGATCCATCTGGATCCTGTCTTTGGACACCGTCGGCTGCCGTGGGGTGGTGGTGGTCATTGTTGGCTACGTCGGATCGCTGGATTCGGCGTCTGGAGATCTACGATGGGTATTTGTCGATCCTCCTTCCTGGCGGGTTGAGCCGCATGGCTCGTCCATCTCTGAAGGTTTCGTGTTATGGCTCGTTGTCGGATCCGGATTAGACGGAGGTTTGGTGGTATAGGATTGGAACCGGAGGAAACTTTGATCGGCTTGTTCGGCCCGGCATCGGCGACGTCACTTGACGTGTTACCCTCTGTGGAGGCGAAGTCGAGGTCTTGTCCTATCCACCCCCGAACCCCTCCCGGACGAAAGTCCAAAATTCAGTCTAGATTGGGTGGCGGCGACGGCCTACGCGTCGTATCCTCCATGGAGGCGCCGTCTTGGGAGGACCTCCTGTTCGAGGGAGCGATGTCGTGGATGGTGGACTCCGCGTTGCTCCAGCAGTGGCGACGGTGTGGAGGTTGCCAGGCGGTGCGGCGTTGTATCTACCACGTCGATGACGACGAGTATTGGCGGCATGGTGCAGCTGGATATCGAAGACGGATGCGGCTAGATGAACGAGCGCAGGGCGGTCGCGCCGTTTAGCGCCATGGTAGCATTGATGGCAGGCTTGGCAAGGTCTATGCGTCAGTCCCTGCTCTGGAGATGGATCGGTGGAAGACGGCAGCGGTGGCTTCGATGAGTGCGCCAGACCGGTGTGTTACTCGGTCCCGGTATTTGGCTAGGATGGGGCACCCGGCATTAGATGCTAGGTTTTGGTGCAATGTCTGTTTGGTATTAGACTCGGACATTAGGCACCCCTGCATCAAGGGGATAGGAGTAGCGTGTTGTTAAGATGGTGGATCGAGGCTTACTGATGTATTACTTTGTAAAGTCTTTGTAAATAATTAATAAAATGGCTGAATGCATCGCTCAGATGCAGAGGCCGGGGGTACATCCTCCTTTTCTAAAAAAAACGCATTCTGAAATGTCACAAAAAAAAATTGTCTCTCAAAAAAATGTCACAATTTTTTTGCAAAAATGTTCATGCGTATATATCAACATTCTACATGCTCATAAAGTCGTTTCACTAAAAAAACAGGCAACTTTTGGGTCATGTGTAAAAAAGAAAAAAAAATGGTGTCTAAAAGGGCTTTTCACGAGACTTCTTTTTGTATTTTCTACACAGCCATAAATTTTTTGGTTTTCCGCGAACTTGCCATGCGCACATATAATGTCAAGATGTATGTGCCAATTTTTTGTTCAGAAATATTTGATTTATATAATTTTTTTTTCTTGCGAGTGGTAGGAGCATAGTTGAATCTTCCATGTGCCAAAATGAATTTTCGCAACAGAAAAAATGATTTTTTTGTATCAAACATAGTTGAATCGTCTCAAGCCGTGCAAATTTTCATGAAGAAAATGCATTCATAATGCGCTAAAAAAATAAAAGAAGTGTTTCCAAATGTTTTAACAGATAGGCTTTTTGGAGTGTTGAACATGTGTGTTGCATGTATATTACGTATAGTCTGGTCACCTTTTAGTTATGTATAGTTGAGGTACAAGCCCATTTGTACTCTATATATACGTGCACCTTGGCACCTATCAATACATCAACAATAGTAGTGTCAATCCCTCTTTACATGGTATCATCCTTTCCGATCTAACCCTAGGGTTTTAGCCACCGCCGCGCCCTCCCACGCGCGTCGCCGTCGCTATCCGCCCTCACCGCACCTTGCCGCCGCCGCGCTCTCCTCCCGCCGCTGCCGCCTCGTGCAGCCCCTCTTCCGCTGCCCATCTACTTGCCGACCCACAGCCGCCGTCGATGTCGCGATCCTCTTCCCCGTGCCGCCGCCGCTGCCCCGTCGCGCCACCCTCTTCACTCGCCGCCGATGCCGCCTCCCTCTATGCCGCAACCGCCACCCGTAGCCGTCGTCCCTCTCCACGACGGCGCTGCTACCCTAACCCTAGCCGCCGATGGAGTGCCCGAGCTCGTCTACCACCCTCTCATCCAACCCCTTCGCCGGTCCCAAACCCTCCGCCGTCGCCATCCGCGATCTCAACATTGAGGCCCGCGTTCCCATACGCCTCGACAGCTCCAGCACTTTGTACTACGCGTGGAAGACCTACTTCACCCTTGTCTTCCGCGAGAACTATCTCACCGAGCACATCGATGGCTCCGTTGACGCCGCCTTCATGAAAGGCGATCTGGAGTGGTCCGCTATTGAGGCCACGCTCATCCGATGGTTCTACTAAACCGTCTCGAAGGACATCTTCCACACGGTCGTTGCCGAGGACGACACTGCCTGCACAGTGTGGAACAAGATCAACGCGCTCTTGACCGAGAACAAACTTCAGCGCCCTGTTTTCTTGCAGCAGGAGTTCTTTGGTTGTCACCAGGACACCTCCACCATCGATGAGTACTGCATGCGGCTTAAGATGCTCGCCGATGAGCTTCGCGACATCGGGGCCAAAGTCTCCGATGAACTCATGCTAAGCACTCTCACCACCGGCCTTAACGAGGACTTCGGCAACGCGACATCTAACCTAACCTTGCTGCCGCAGTCCACCTTCCAGCGCATCGTTGCCTACCTCAAACTTGAGGAGCGCCGCATGACGAAGGTGAAGCAGCGGGTCCACCACACCGCCCTTGCCGCCGGCACCACCCACGGCAACCCCGCTCCAGCGCCTACGCAGGCCCAGCCGCGCCCTCCTCCACCGGCCGGTTACTTCCTGCTGCCACCCGCGCCACCTGCGCCCCCTCCCCCCGCGTCTTCCCAACAGCAAGGCGGAGGGGGCCGACGCAACTGGAGGGGCGGCGGGGGTTGCCGCCAACAGCAGCAGCCGCAGCAAACGGACCCCAGCGCCGGAGGACTACTGCACCACCAGCCGCCCCCTCCGCCATGGACCATCGGCCAGAACCCGTGGACGGGCGTCGTGCATGCCTACCACATGCCCGTCCCACGGGCCCCGCGCCAGGTCTCCTCGGTCCGGGCCCCGCCAGCCATCATGCGTTCCTTGGCGCTCCAAACCAGCCGACTGGCACCGGTTACGGCGCCCCTCTCGCGCTGTCACCTCTTAGTGGCTATGGCCCTCCAGCACCAGCGCCTGCCTACGGGGGTCTACTGCCACCGCCGACACCAGCGCCATGGGATCCTTCCCTCCCGGCGGCCCTGCACTCCGCGCCATCACCCAACAACTACGGCGGCGAAGGCGACTGGTACATGGACATCGGTGCTACTGCGCACATGACAGCTCATCCCGGTAACCTAACCTCCTTCACTCCCGTTCATACGCCCACCCTTATCACCGTTGGAAATGGCTCTTCCTTACCTATCACTCACGTTGGTAGCACTAGTTTTCCCTCCACTTCCACACCCATCACTATGTCTAACGTTCTTGTTTCACCTGGACTTGTCATGAACCTAGTTTCTGTTCGTTGTCTTGCTCGTGAGAACCCTCTCAGTGTTGAATTTGATGGTGTTGGTTTTTTTCTGTGAAGGACGCCCGTACGCGGATGGTGCTCCACCGATGTGACAGCCCCGAGGATCTTTATCCCGTGCACGCCGGCGCTTCCTCCTCCGCACCCGTTGTCTTGGCCGCCGGCGTCGACCTCTGGCACGCTCGCCTCGGACACCCCAACCACACCGTTTTGCGTCAAATTCTTAGGAGCTTTTCTTTCTCATGTAATAAGCTCGACGAGCATACTTGTGAGGCTTGCCGTTTAGGCAAGCACGTCTGTATTCCCTTTAGTGCGTCTACAACTATTTCCACTTTTCCGTTTCAGCTTCTTCATAGTGATGTTTGGACGTCTCCCGTTGCAAGTAACACGGGGTATCTATACTACTTAGTGATTTTAGATGATTTCTCATTATGTGTGGATTTTTCCTCTTCGTCGCAAGTCTGACATGTTAGCCACACTCATGTCTTTTTTCTCCTACGTCGCCACGCAGTTCGGTCGCCCTATACTTGCACTCCAAACTGACAACGGAAAAAGAGTATGACAACCTCGCCCTTCGCACCTTTCTTGCCTCTCACGGCACCACTTTCCGCTTAATATGCCCATACACCTCGTAGCAAAACGGCCGCGCTGAGCGCATACTTCGCACTCTTAACGACTGCACTCGCACGTTACTCTTCCATGCTAACGTGCCCGCACTGTTCTGCCGGATGCTCTAGCCAGCGCTATCCTTCTCATTAACATTCGCCCGTGTCGTCCTAGGTGGAACTATGCCCCTCATCACCTTCTTTTTGGTGCACCTCTGTCCTACGACGGTCTTTGCATTTTTGGGTGTCTTTGCTATCCTAGCACCGCGTCCACCACTCCTCACAAACTCGTGCCCCGTTCCCTTCCATGCGTCTTTCTGGTTTATCCCTCTAACACCAAAGGTTACTGGTGCTATGATCCCGTCACTCACAGCGTGTACACCTCGAGGCATGTCTATTTCGTCGAGACGGTGTTTCCCTTCTTCCAAGTACCACCGGCTCCGGCTCCCTCGGTGCCGCCTACCGCGCCCCTCCCGGGGCGTGAACCACAGCATCATCGTCCGGCGGCGCGACCGGTCAGGCGCCTTCTGCCACCGCCACCTGGGTTCCCGACTCCCTCCCCTGAGGTCGAGTCGGACCGGGCCACTAGGTCGATGCCTCCCTCTTCGGAGGCAGCACCGTCCTCCCTCGCTGGTGTCATGGTGGACTCTACAGCGACGGGCTCTACATCCTCCTCTCCCGTTGCTCCCACCGCTGCCGATGGCTCCATCACCGTGGACGGGCTGGTTGCAGGCCATGCTGACGAGCCGATTGCCGACGTGGGCTCGATCGCCCCCGTCGATCCTCCTCCTGGCATGACAACCCGCGCCCGGGCAGGTGTGCATCGCCCGAGCACGCGCTACTCTTCCAACGAGTATGTGTGTGCTGCTGCGACCTCGACGCCATCACCCATCCCCACCTCCATTCACGCCGCCCTTCGGGATCCTAACTGGCTGGCCGCGACGCAGGAGGAGTTCGACGCCTTGCAGCGCAACCGCACATGGCATCTTGTTCCGCGACCCCCTCGTGCCAACTTTATTTCTGGCAAGTGGGTGTTCTGCCACAAGACTCTCTCGGACGGCTCTCTCGAGTGCTATAAGGCCCGGTGGGTGGTTCGTGGTTTTCGGCAACGCGCAGGCATGGACTTCACTCACACCTTTGCTCCGGCTGTGAAAATCGGGCACGATTCGCACTGTGCTATAGTTGGCGGTATCGCGCGCTTGGCCGGTGCACCAGTTGGATGTCTCCAACGCCTTTCTGCATGGCCACCTCGCCGAGCAGGTCTTCTACGAGCAGCCCTCAGGCTTCGTCGACGCCGACCATCCGGACTTCGTATGCTTGCTCTCCCGTTCTCTTTATGGGTTGAAGCAGGCACCACGCACGTGGTACCAGCGTATCGCTGCATTCCTGCAGACACTGGGATTTCGGTCCACCCACTCTGATGCCTCGCTCTTCGTGTATCATCAGGGCAACGTCACGGCTTACCTGCTCCTCTCCGTCGATAACATCATCCTGACGACCTTCACTGCAGAGCTCCTTCGTCAGCTTACAGCTCGTCTTCGCGCCGAGTTCGCCCTCAAGGACTTGGGGCCTCTCCATTACTTTCTCGGCATCAAGGTGGTACGTCGGGCTGACGGATTCTTTCTGCATCAGCAGAAGTACGCTCACGAGGTTCTGGAGCGCGCTGGTATGCTTAATTGTAAGTTGGCGCCCACTCCAGTCGACACGAAGGCGAAGGTTTCTGCCATGAAGGGATCTCTTGCGACCGATGTTGCGTTCTATCGTTCCATAGTCGGTGCTCTACAGTATCTGACGCTGACGCGCCCGGACTTGCAGTATGCTTTTCAGCAAGTGTGCCTCCACATGCAGTCACCACGGGACTCTCACTGGACCTTGGTGAGGCGCATTCTCCGGTACATACGCGACACCATGGCTTTGGGTCTCACCCTGACGGCCTCCGCCTCCATCGACCTCGTTGCCTACTCGGACGCTAACTGGGCTGGCTGCCCCGATACCCAACGCTCCACATCCGGCTATTGCGTCTACCTTGGGCCCTCATTGATCTCTTGGTCTTCGAAGCGACAGCCCAAGGTCTCACGCTCCAGTGCCGAGGCAGAGTATCGGGCCATCGCCAACGCCATGGCGGAATGTTCTTGGGTTCATCAGTTGCTTATGAGCTACTTTGTGATGCTTCCAAGGCCACCCTTGTCTTCTGCGACAACGTCAGCGCAGTCTACCTCTCCGCCAACCCGGTGCATCATCGACGGACGAAGCATATTGAGCTCGACATCCACTTTGTTCGTGAGCAGGTTGCGCTTGGCCGTGTTCGAGTTTTCTACGTGCCGACGTCGCAACAGTTTGCCGATGTGATGGCTAAGGGATTGCCCACTCTCGCATTGATTTTGATTTTTTTCCAAGATCATTAGGAATGTTTTTTCTCACAAAAAATTGTGCACATGTATAGCATTCAAAAATTTCTATTGCCAAGCAATATCATAATTGCTATAATTTCTTTACCTTTTTTACTATTCATAAGAGTGCATTTGTGCTCGGATAAGAAATTCCATGTCATGTATAGTGGGCATAAGCCTCGGATAAGAAACGGCAAGTCCTATATAATGTGCGGCCGTTCCGCTTGGGCCGGCCTACTATGCTACGCTAGTTCTGGATTTTTCTCCTTTATGATTTTATAGTTCTTTCTTCTCCTTTCTGGTGCTGTTAGTTCCAGCGTGGACGTACTTCATGTTCAGTCGAGGAAAATTTTTGATTGCTCAGGTGCACGTAAGTCGTAACACTCATATACGTGCATATTCAAAAAATAACTAGCTCATAAAAAAACAGCTATCTTTATATTTCAAAAAGTTCCTTACATCAAAAGTTTTTCAAGGATGTGTATTTTTTCTGCAAATTTTAGAACTATGACTTATAATTAAAAAGTGCAGATTTTGAAAAATGTTTCAAAATTTAAAGAAAGTGAGATAATTTAAATATGTTGAAAAGTATTAAAAATAGAAAATTAAAAATATTCATGAATTTATAGCGCATTTAACACTCTTACAGACGGTTCCTCAACAGCACCCACAACCCCGGGTGTACAGCTCCAAAACCGGGGAGCTTAGTTTTTGAATAGACTATATACGATGTAAATCCTAGATGGTGCAAAAGTTTTAAAAAATGTTTGTAAAGTTTTTTAAAAAATACATCATTTTTAACAATAGTCACAACATTTGAAAAACGCTCACATGTTTAAAAAGTGTTCGTGGTAATATTAGGAAAATATTCATGAAATGTAAAAGATTTCTTTGTTCAATCTCTTAAACAAAATTCATAGCATATAAAATGTACAACATCTATTTAAAAAATTATTCATCATATATTGACTTTTTTCATTATGTACTACAAATATCAACTTATATTTTACAAATATCCAAACATGTAATAAAAAATGTTCATGTGTTTTAAAAAAGTCAACCTGTATTAAAAAACGTTCATCGTGTATTTAAAATTTTACCAATGAGTTTTTAATCATAAAAAATGTGTTTAAAAAAAAATAGAATAATTAAGTGAACTTGAAAAAAAAGGAAAAATAAAAGTTATTAACAGTTAAACCACTTAGATACACTAAAAATCAGACGGAACGTTTCCGAAACCAGGCTCAAGGTTGTGAAAACCGCACGAAGCTGGCAGGTTGTCTACTATGAGCAATGACGCTGTTGGAATTTGTTTTAAAAATGGGCCAGCCCAATAACAATTTTTAGAATTCATAATAAATCCTAGAGGCCCACTAAGCCCATTCGTGCAAGGCAAGAGGTGGGACAAAAGTTTAGTTCCACATTGCTAGTTTAGTAGAAGTTTGACCTCCTTATAAGGGAGGTTGTTTCTCCACATGTATAAGCATGAGAACAAGAGGAACATACACGCGCGCTCCTCCTCCGTCGCCCGTCGCGCCGCGGGTTGCGTTAATGAGCCGAGCCGATGTCTAAATTTTTGCTTCGCCTCCTTCTCCTGTGCCTATAAAAGGGAGGTTGCTCCTCTCCAGAGAGACACACCAGAACTTCCTCTTTCTCACGTCCTTGAGTTCCAAACCCTGAGCTGCTACAAGGTTCTTCCCCATCCCGGCGTGCACCGTAGATCGGGACAGTAGGCCTCTGAAACCCCACCATATTCTCCTCTAAGTCGCATGACTAGTGTTGCCTCTTTTACCATGATCTTGCTTTATCAGCTTCTTATTTCGTTTAAATCTTTCGGTAAATTTCTCATATTTCCAACAATCCAAAAACCTAATTATAGGCAATTTACCCCGAGTAGTTTTGCTGCTTCCATGAGGCCTCCTATGTTTGAGGGTGTGCACTATAAAAGGTGGTGTGTGAGGGTCGTCCTATGGTTTCAAATCATGAGCTGCTATGAGGCCACTCTTGGCAAACCTGAAGGAGATCTTAATCCTCAAGAGGAGCAAGTTTTTCAGAAAAAGGATACCTTGTTTAAGGATGCTCTTTTGAGTGTTCTTGGTGAGAACATAGTTGATGCTTATGCGTCAATTGACAATGAAAAAGATATGTGGGATGCACTCGAGGCCAAGTTTGGGGTCTCCGATGCTGGCACTGAGTTGTATATCATGGAACAATTCTATGACTACAGGACGACTGAAGAGCGCTGTGTGGTTGAGCAAGCTCACGAGATATAGTCATTTGCTAGAGAACTTGAGCACTTCAATTGTATGTTATCAGACAAGTTTGTTGACGGAGGTATCATTACTAAGCTCCCTCCCTTGTGGAGGAACTTTGCTACCTATCTGAAGCATAAGAGACAAGAGTTTTCCGTTCCGGTTCTCATTGGTACTCTTGATGTGGAAGAAAAGGCGAGAGCAAAAGATATACGTGCTCGAGGTATTGAGGGAGGTTCTAGTGACAATTTGGTACAGAAGAAAAACTTCCAGCCCCACATTTTCAAGAACAAGGGCAAGTTTGATGGCAAGGGAAAGTTTGATGGGAAGAACAAGGCTTCGCAACACACCAACTTCAAGAAGAAGACTGACAAGAACAAAGGTGTGTGTCATGTCTGCGGAGATCCTGATCATTGGGCCCCAACCTGCCCTAACAGTTATGACAAGCATCAACATGGGAAAGGCGACAAGATCGCAAATGTTGTCATTGGTGAGGCTGGGATGAAGGATGTTGGCTACGGTATACTTCCCACTATTCTCTCAGTATGTCTTTCTCCTGATTGGTTGATTGACACGGGTGCTAATGTGCATGTATGCGGTGATATTTCCATGTTTCTTCTTATCAGGCCACATGAACTACTTCCGTGCTGATGGGCAACGGTTCAAGTGCTTCTGTTTGTGGTGTTGGCACGGTCGATCTGAAGTTTACTTTGGGGAAGATCGTGCGGCTGAAGAACGTGCATTATGTCCCCTCCATCAATAAAATCTTGTTAGCGGATCTCTTCTATGTAGAGATGGCTACAGGCTTGTCTTAGAGTCCAATAAATTTGTAATATCCAAGTATGGAACTTTTGATGGCAAAGGTTACGAGTCAGGAGGCTTGTTTAGACTATCTCTGTCAGATGTTTGTAATAAAGTTGTTCATCATCTTTGCAACAATAGTGAATCAAATGTCTGGCATTCACGTCTCTGTCATGTTAATTTCGGTTGTATGACGCGGCTAGCCAAGTTGAACTTAATCCCCAACTTCACTGTTGTCAAGAGATCTAAGTGTCAAGTTTGTGTGCAAGCTAAGCAACCTCGTAAATCTCATACAACTGCGGAAACAAGAAATCTTGCGCTACTAGAACTCATACATTTAGATCTTTGTGAAATGAATGGTGTTTTGACAAAAGGTGGAAAGAAATATTTCATGGCATTAATTGATGACTCTACTAGATATTGCCATGTGTATCTCTTGAAATCAAAAGATGAGGCTTTGAATTTTTCAAGAATTATAAAGCTGAAGTGGAAAATCAACTTGATCGGAAAATCAAGAGGCTTAGGTCCGATCATGGTGGAGAGTATTTTTCCAATGAATTCAATTCTTTTTGTGTAGAATACGTAATAATCCATGACAGGACGCCTCCTTATTCACCTCAGTCAAATGGGGTAGCCGAAAGAAAGAACCATATTCTAACTGATTTGGTTAACGCCATGTTAGACACATCAGGTCTCTCTAAGGCATGGTGGGGGGAGGCGATATTGACTGCATGTCATGTCCTAAACAGAGTTCCCACAAAGAACAAAGAGATCACTCCATTCGAGGAATGGGAGAAGAAAAGGTTAAAACTCTCTTACCTATGTACTTGGGGCTGCTTGGCAAAAGTGAATATACCAATTCCAAAGAAGCGAAAGCTTGGACCAAAAACTGTGGATTGTGTTTTCCTAGGTTATGGTTTTCATAGCATTGGTTATGGATTCTTGATTGTAAAATCTGAGGTATCGGACATGCGCGTCGGTACAATCATGGAGTCGAATGATGCGACTTTCTTTGAAGATATCTTTCCCATGAAGGATATGTGTAGCTCATCAAATCAAGAGTTGCCTAGTTCATCGAGTCAAGATGTAGTTTAAATTTCTGAACCTATCATTTCGACACAACAACTTGAAGATCCCGTGAAGGAAAATGATGAGACTCCTAAAAGGAGCAAGAGACTGAGGACTGCAAAGTCCTTTGGTGATGATTTTCTTGTATATCTCATAGACGACACTCCCAGTTCTATTTCAGAGGCCTATGCATCTGAAGACGCTGTCTACTAGAAGGAAGCGGTCCATAGTGAGATGGATTTCATCTTGGGAAATGAAACTTGGGAGATAACAGATCGACCTTATGGGTGCAAACCTATAGGATGCAAATGGGTGTTCAAGAAAAATCTTAGGCCTGATGGTACTATTGAGAAGTATAAGGCACAGCTGGTGGCCAAAGGATATACCCAAAAGGAAGGTGAAGATTTCTTTGATACTTATTCACCTGTGGCTCGACTGACCACTATTCGAGTGTTACTTTCACTAGCTGCCTCACATGGTATTCTCGTTCATCAAATGGATGTTAAGACCGCTTTCCTGAATGGAGAGTTGGATGAGGAAATTTACATGGAACAACCTGATGGGTTTATAGTGGACGGTCAGGAAGGAAAAGTGTGCAGATTGTTGAAGTCTTTGTATGGACTCAAACAAGCACCTAAGCAGTGGCATGAGAAGTTTGAAAGAACTTTAACAACTGCAGGCTTTGTTGTAAACGAAGCTGACAAATGTGTGTACTATCGCCACGGTGGGGGCGAGGGAGTTATCCTTTGCCTATATTTTGATGACATACTGATTTTCGGAACAAATCTGAACATTATTGAGAAAGTCAAGTATTTCCTATCTCATTGTTTCGAGATGAAGGATTTAGGAGTAGCTGATGTCATTTTAAATATCAAGCTGCTGAGAGATGATGATGGTGGGATTACATTGCTTCAATCTCACTATGTGGAAAAGATCTTGAATCGCTTTGGTTATAGTGACTGCAAGCCCTCTCCAACACCTTATGATGCCAGCGTGTTACTTTGAAAGAATCAAAGAATTGCTAGAGATCAATTGAAATATTCTCAAATTATTGGCTCACTTATGTACTTAGCCAGTGCCATGAGACCTGACATCTCTTTTGTTGTTAGCAAACTTAGTCGGGTTGTCTCAAAACCGGGAGATGATCATTGAAAAGCTCTAGAAAGAGTTATGCGCTATTTGAAGGGCAGTACGAGCTATGGAATTCACTACACTGGGTACCCAAAGGTGCTTGAAGGGTATAGTGACTCAAACTGGATCTCTGATGCTGATGAGATAAAGGCCACGAGCGGATATGTATTCACTCATGATGGTGGCGCTGTTTCTTGGAAGTCTTGCAAGCAGACCATCTTAACGAGGTCAACAATGGAAGCATAACTCACATCACTAGATACAGCTACGGTCGAAGCAGATTGGCTTCGTCGGCTCTTGAATGACTTACCGGTTGTGGAGAAACCTGTACCGGGTGTTCTTATGAATTACGACAATCAAACTGTGATTGCCAAAGTGAGTAGTTCAAAGGATAACATGAAGTCATCAAGACATGTTCAGAGAAGGTTAAATATGTCAGGGAAATGAGAAACTCCGGAGTTATTGCATTGGATTATATCCAAACGTCTAAAAATATGGCAGATCCTTTTACCAAGGGTCTATCACGTAATGTGATAGATAATGCATCAAAGGAGATGGGTATGAGACCCACAACATGAGTTGTTCACAGTGGTAACCTATTCTATGTGATCGAAGATCCCGTGAATTAGATGTGGAAGACAAGTTGGTCAACTGAGAGGAAAGTAATAATACCACTCCATGAAGATGCAATACTTTCCTAATCTGCGTGGCAGGTTGATATATATGTTAATGTGTTCTAAGTGGCTTATTTGAGCAGAGATGTTGTCCTGCAGAACATCTTTTGAAGAACACACCTATATGAGTCTGATTGTTAACGTGGCAATCTATGAGAGTAAGATGCTCTCTAGTAAACTCATGAAAGGCCTCAGAGTATGATGCATAAGCTCCACCCGCGGGGAAATCCCACGACAGACTAGTATCGGTCAAGGCTTTGTGTGAAGCTAGATTCACAGAAAACTTGCAGTTCAAGGCATAGTCCACTTTTCAAGTTGCTTACTAGTGTAGCATAGAGTTCTAGGTGAAAGTTCAACTTAACAGTCTCCACTGCAGTACCGGTATATAAACAGTGTTTTGGAACCAAAGACAAATTTTGTGTGCCTCTTGGATATGGTGGGAGATTGCTGGAATTTGTTCTAAAAATGGGCCAGCCCAATAACAATTTTCAGAATTCCTAATAAATCCTAGAGGCCCACTAAGCCCATTCGTACAAGGCAAGAGGTGAAACAAAAGTTTAGTCCCACATTGCTAGTTTAGTAGGAGTTGGAACTCCTTATAAGGGAGGATGTTTCTCCACATGTATAAGCATGAGAACAAGAGGGACATACACGCGCTCCTCCTGCCTCGCCATGCCTCGCCACGACGCGCCGCGGGTTGCGGAAATGAGCCGATGTCTAATTTTTTTGCCACGTACGACTGGAATACGAAAGGTCACTCTGCCGCCTTTTCGTTTCGTCTCCCTCTTTTTCTTCGCCTCCTGTCACTGCCCGTTCGCCTCCTTCTCATGTGCCTATAAAAGGGAGTCTCCAGAGAGACACACCAAAACTTTCTCTTCCTCACGTCATTGAGTTCCAAACCCCGAGCTGCTACAAGGTTCTTTCCCATCCCGACTTGCGGCATGCACCGCAGGTCGGGACAGTAGGCCTCTGAAACCCCACCACTTTGAGTCTTGTACGGAAGAAGGTTGATAAGGTTTTTAGGGAGCGCTCTGCGCGGCTATTGGCTTCTTCATCACGGATGCCACGGACACCGACGATCACTTCCCAAACGACGACTTCTTCCCCGACGTCGACAACCTCTTTGACGACATGGCCGGTGATGACGTCAACACTAACCCTGTTGCTGCTGCCGCTCAGTACGTATTCACGTTTTCCATGTTCGAGGTTTTGCTACAAAAACTTGGTCTAGTTTTTATTCTACCTATATTTCCATATAGTTCTTATGTTCACATAATATTCACCTACTATCCTTTAGTTTCCCTCATAAGTTTCGTTTCTCTTATTGGGACATATTCTTCTTTAAGTCGCATGACTAGTGTTGCCTCTTTTATTATGATCTTGCTTTATCAGTTTCTTATTTTATTTAAATCTTTCGGTAATTTTCTCATATTTCCAACTGACGCATCTCCAAAGCGACTGCTATGTCTGCCTTGCAGTAGGCGAGACATAGCATTTGCGGCAACGGGCTGTACAGTATTCGTCTTGCCCCATTCATGGTGCAGGAGACTCGTAGCCTCGTAGAGTCGTAGGTACTGTTGCTTCTCTTCCACAAGATGTCTGATTCTCGTGTCCAATCTTGAGTGCTTATGATAGGGTAGCAGGTAACGATCAATCTCAGAGGGTTGGCAGCATTAAAGCACACGAGAGATGAATTTACCTACAACTACAGATGGTTAGATGGGTGATGGTCACGTGCACATCAGCACAGGCAGGGAGTAAATTAAGTAGGTCTCAGCGGCAAACATCACGTTCCAACCGGCAACGGCCATCCACCAAATTAACCTAACACAACCACACAGAAGCGCAAGTATGGAGGGCCACATAACAAGTCGAGCAGTTCAAGCTAACTTACCTGCGCGACATCGACTTGCATTAACAAGACTAGGAAAACAAATATCACATCTATTCCGAGTTATAAGATGTTTTTACAACTGTTAGTAGACTCAAATGAGTAAACGATCTCATCAAAACGGGGGGAGTATTTTTTTTTGTATTCGTTAATTCGTCCTTGTTATTTCTGTTTTAGTGAAAACCGTGTTTATATATTTCACCCATTGTAGATCGGTTTTACAATTACAATGTAGTTATAAATCATATTGGAGCGGAAATTGCCTTTGGTAACCGAGCTCATTGGAGGCCTCCAAATTCAAAATCCAAATTTCATCATAATTCATATTTTTTCATTTTAAAAGATTCTGAAATAAAATACAGATATACATGAAGGCATAACACACATGAAATAAAAGATTATGTAAATTTTCAAGGCAAAATACGTTAAAATGAGGGTTGTGCAAAAAAGATAAATCTGAGGCTGTTTAATACATGATACTATTCATCCACCAGGCCATCAATTTGCTTTTCTATACAGATCGCATTTTAACGTATTTCATCATGAAATTTTACACACATATAGGTTACCTCCTTACATACATGTATATTTGTTTTAGAATTTTTTAAAACACAAAAGTTTTTTTTTTAAATAAAGACCTTTATGAAGCTCGGCTTCCAAAACGTCATTCTACTCAATGAATCACAATCATGCTGAAAAGTATCAGCAAGAAAAGGAGGAACATATCCTTGCTGTGGTGTCCCGTCGGTGGAGGAGATGCCGCACACGTATATCCCTGTCTTACTGAGGACAGTGCGGCCAACACCAAGGATCATGTGGTGTTTTAGTTCTGCAAATTTATGTCTTCAAATCCAGCGGATTGCCGTCCGGTGTCTTGGCACAAGTTTTGCGGTGATAGTTGCCATGGTGTTGGTGCGAGTTTGTTTCGGTTTTGTGTTGCTCAGACTTAACAGTGGGTAGAAAAAGTAAAAAAAAAACTCGGTTTTAATTCAAACTAGTAAGCGTGCATGTGCAACGCACGAATTATAGAGTTATGATAGAGAGAAAAAGTTAGATTATAGAAAGTAGAGCGACGACATAAGTGTCAAGGGAGGAGGATTGATTATTGCGGCAGCCGTGGGGACATGCCTGTAGGTTTTCTTGGTATTTCCCGGCTAATTTTAGTGACTCTCTTGATTATGTTGGACTATTGTTGAAGAGATTATTGAAAACTCGTAGTGTGTACAATCAGTGATCAATAATAGGAAAGCATGTTGGTGATGCTCGGTGGAAGAGACAAAAGTAATTTGCAAGGTAATACTCGAAGCTTCCTTGAACTCGAAGTTGATTATGCAAGCAGTCGAAGTTAGGATTTAGCGTGTCAGTTATGCACTCTATAAAATGTAAATCTATCAAGTCTAGGATACATGATCCAACAATTTACCTACTTTATAAAATCTGTTTTTCACTCTAATTTAAGGGAACTAAATATGTTTTTGACATGACATGGAAGACAAATGACATACGCTCCTCTTTAGCGGCAAAACAATTTCACTCCTGAAGATAAGTGTTGGAAACATGCACATCCTCATATTTGACACATGAACAAGCGACTGGATTGGTCCCAGTATTACGGAGACAAAAGGTCATGAAACATCAGTGTGAATCTCAGATCATGACAATTTAGGTTTTCCCTTTCATATCCACATTGTGTACAGTTGGATCAGATTTCAATGTTTATATGTAATTTAGCAAGAGTTCTATCAAGCCATTAACTCTATAGAATCCACTTTTTTAGGTAAACATTGATATTATTTAGGAGTGAGAGACATACCTGACCCCACAAACTATTTTTGGAATATAAATTGATTAATATCGGTAGCAAGATAGGAAAGTCATGTATGTGGCTAATCAGTAGTTAGGAAGCTCGTATTTCCATGTGCGATAGGTAACTTCATAATTCACAACATGAAACCATTTCGGAATTCTAAACACATTTCAAAAATCGAAAACCATGTAAAAATAATTTGGAATTCACAACATGCCCATATGTATTTAAATAAAATGATGATTCAAATAAAAAAATAAAAATCCAACAAAGTTTGCTTGACTACAAAATAGCATGAATAAAAAGCAATCAAAGAATGAACTTGCACCATCCTTCCAAAACATCTCTATAGACAATATTCTTGGTGCTTTTCCCTGATTTATCAACCTGTTTGTTCGGCTTGGCCAAAATCCGCGTCATTTGCCTTGATACGCCCCTAGACAAGGCAACATACAACTGACCATGGGAGAACACCGGCTCGGGAAGATAAATACCAACATTTGGGATGGTCTGGCCCTGCGCCTTGTTAATGGTCATCGCAAAACTTAGACGGATGGGGAATTGTTTCCTCTTAAGCTTGAAGGGAAGTGAGATATCCTCCGATGGTGATAAAGGGATCCTCGGTATAAATACCCTTTTCCCAACATGTTGCCCACCAACAATCTCTACATCAATTGCATTATCTTGGAAGGCTCTGATCATTAGCCTTGTTCCATTACAGAGGCCATTGTGAGGGTCGAGGTTCCGTAGTAGAATGACGGGGCAATGGACCTTCACTTTCAACACATGCGGTGGCAATCCATTTGGAGTGAGTGAATTCACAAATTAAGTCAATGGGGTAATTGTCCGAGAAGTCATCCTCAATAGAGTCGAAGCTATGGTATACCTTCTCTTCGCCAGGAAACATGCCGATCATCTTGGAATTCAGCTCATCAACATGGTCATTCTTCGTGGAAAGAATAGCACGGGAGCTCATGTACTCTCCCGATTTAGCATTGAAATTAAGAGATGGGAAAACTTCTTTGATTATCCTATTGATTGTCGTTTCATCATCAGTATGACCGATCACTATGTCCTCAGGGAGACGCACATAGTCATCACCTATCGTTTCTTCGATTCCATTGCCAATCCTCAAGAGATACTCAGAGAACCAAGGGTCAGCTTGTGCTCTCATGTTACGTGTAAGGTGTATCTTACGAATCTTCTGCCATATATAGGATCTTTGTATCGTAGCATATGTGATGTATGCTCTTGTCCCTTTTAGAACCACTGGAAACACCTGCCTAAAATCTCCACCGAAAACGACAATCTTCCCCCCGAACGGCAAAACACATCCCATTATGTCTTGGAGTGACCTATAAAGCGCCTCCACAGCTTGACACTTTGTCATGGCGACTTCATCCCAAATTATTAAGGCCGTCTCTTTCAGCAACTCTGCCGTACCACTTTTCTTTGTGAAACCACACATGCTATTTTGGTGAGTTTAATGGGTATTTGAACCTAGAGTGTGCAGTATGCCCTCCAGGTAATATCAAGGCTGCTATACCTGATGTGGTAGTGGCAATGGCTATCTTACCCATCGAACGCACCTTAGCAAGCAACACCTTGAACAAGTATGTCTTCCCAGTGCCTCCTGGAGCATCAAGAAAGAAGAATTGGCTTCTTTTGTTCATCACATGGTCCATGATGTCATTGAACCCAACTAGTTGCTCATTGTTTAAAGAGTTGATAAGATCAATATGCTCTTGGTCCACACCGACCTCCCTCTCCTCTCTAACCTCCATGCACTCGTCTCCTAGAAAAGCATTTGTATCAACCAACTCTGGAAGGCCATAGCTTTTAATATCCTTCCCCATGGAATGCAACAAATCCCTGATGTCTCTAAGCACCATCTGCTCAAGTATTTCCTCGTTGGGCTGGGTACATCGGTAATCCTCAGACATCGACTCTAGGTGTTTGTCCCATAACTCTTGGATTTTTGTAACCTCACAAAATACTAAGATAGTGGCAAACAAGCGTCTAAGAGCACACGACATCTGAAATACAGCAGCTTCAGTCAGGCAGTGATCAAGTGATTTGTTGTGCTCAAATAAGCCTAATTGTTCACATGCCTCTCTAAAAGTAGAGCACGGAATGCCTCGCACCTTTTTCAAATCATCATATGATGTCGCACCTCGGACATGATTCAAGAGCACCCGCAAATAGTACCTCTCCTCCTCAGCAGGGTGTGCATACATAATTCTACCAATCTGTGGCCATTGTTTTCTTTGATACCATCTCTTCTTCGATGCTTCCCATCGAAAGTGTTCTGGAAAATCTCTATACAACCATTGTCGTGCATAAGGATACTTTCGATTCATTTCAAAATACTCAGTAAGCATGGTTCTTGAAGAAGATGGCTTATCAACAATATCTTTCAGATTATCATCGACTTTAAATGCGACCGTGTGCATGCCTGGCAGATGAAGCTGCAACTGCAGGACTCGAGGACTAGTTCCAAACATTTAAAGTGTAAAATCCTGTTGATAGCCTCTGGAGCTGATACAAAGCGTGCATCTCGGTATTGGCAGATCTCATTAATGGAACCCCCATTATTTATGATATCTTGCTCGAATGAAAATGATGTTTGGTCATGTCCTTTGTAGATGTACTTGAACAAATACTTCACTGCCTTGATGCTCGAGCAAGCTTCTACATTGATGTGGCAGTTGTACTTCATGAGAAGAAAGGGGTTGTAAGGCACCACCCACCTATTGTCCAACTCTGCTCCTCTCACTTTTACTCGCCGTCCATCATCCCTCCTCTTATATATGGGATATGAGTCATTTCCATGTTGTGTAGCAAGACAAAACTCCCGAGGGTAGTGAAAACGACACTCAATCATGCAAGCACATTTTTTATTGAGGACACCACATGGACGTGCAACATGTGTTTTATGACCAGAGCATGCAGGACAAGGTATTTATCTTTATCAGGTATTTCTGCTGATATGACTCTGTCATAGTCATCTGGAGTCTTTAACTTGCTACCTGCCTTCATGGTTAGAAGGATATGTTCGTGTGGCAGCCCTCTTTTCTGAAACTCTGTCACATTATAGGCCGCAACCTCGCCAAAATGCTTCTTCTTGATGAGAAAGTCCATCAAATCTCGCTGCTTTGCCTTGTACACTCTTGCAACCAGGTCTGGTCGGTCTTGTGGTAGTTGTCCGGGCATCAGCTCTGTTGTTATCTCCTCCCAGTATGGGTTGCATGTCATTGTGATAAAGTAATCTGGTTTACCCCATTGCTGCACTATGTCCATTGCATCTAGGAACCTTCTCTGCATATCTCTATCACCACCAGGAAATGTCCTTGGGAGTACAATCCTTCTACAAATCCGATCACCACATGACTCACGAGCAGTGATCGTGTCTACAAGACCCTACATAGAAGATACATGATGCGGGTATTAAGAATATTGAACTATATTGTAAAAGTGAGATCGATAGTATCATAAGAAAAAATCCCAAGAATGTTACCTGGTAGAGGTCCGCTCGTATAATCTTCTGATTTTCTGGCTTGGAGTACCAATCAAGCCTCATTGTCTCAATTTTAATGTACATATCAACGACCCATTGTTGGAAAAGACGCCCCCCAAATAGGACCATGTTGAAAAGCTTCTTCCTGATCATCAACTTGAAGCAGTAATACTGCCTTGCAGAAACATATTTCCTTGATTGACCAGGTTCGACCTCCTCATCCTGGTTGTCCTCGTTATCATATGAATGGAGATTTGTATCATTAAACAAATGGGATACGTACCCTTAAAATAAACATGTATAAGTGATGAAACATACCTGGAGGCAAATCAGCCGCATGTTCATCAAATTGTTCAGAATTATCAAATGTAGTTTGCATTGTGCCATCATCTATTTCTATTAGTTGAACACTTGAAGGCAAGTCATTAGACCGGTCTTGACCTCGTTCTGAACTACCAAGTGGACCTTTTAAACACAGGAATTTCAGAATATTAGTGTTTGGTGTTGTTTTAATTGACCTTGTTACAAATTTAAAACTATAAAATCATACTTGTGTCAGACTCATGGCATTCATCTTCTTGTGTAGGAGCATATGGCAACATTCTATTCTAACCAGTCTCCCCAGCAGGAAAGAATAATTGATATGTCAAAGGGTCATAACAACCATAGTATGCTCTAATATACATGGGCGCTCTCCTGATCCATGCACGATAACATGTCGATCAAAGCAGTTATGTGTGTCACTCCCTTCAACCGATATCGCAACAACCTGGGAAGTTGTCGGGACATTGTATCGTCGTTGATCCAGGGTTATATCTGTGTTTATTGGAATTCTATATTCATCAAGGCTTGCTGAAGAACCAACATTTATTAAAAGTCTGCACATAAGGGTTGTGTTGTAGCATACTTAGAATTTTGCGAATGAGATCAATATTAAGATCTGGAGACCTCTGGACCCTGTGCGCTAAGCTGTCATCCGTATCATAATTATACAGTTGCAAATGTCGCGGACCATGTTCACCATGAACCAAATGATCCAAACGGTGGTACGACTGTCCATGTGCATGAAATGTATATATCCCAGTGCCTGATGCAGTGCTAACTCGCTGGTCGAGTGTCACTCCAAGACTTGTGAATGAGAAGTGTGAGTTAAAATACCTTATGTTATCTCTGAAATATCTAGCATCATTATCATCCTGACTTGTAAACAATCGTTTCAACTCAGTAGGCACATCTGGAATAGATATGCTAACTTTTCCTTTTCTATAACAGAATGCAGGTCCCTCGTATTGAAATCGCATTAGTCCGCAATAGCTGCAATCTTTTACCGATTTTGCTGAATATACATTTAATTTCAACAAAGAGAATTATATATATTTATAGGTATAGAAGAATATAGAGTTGCAATGATACCAGGGGTTACAAGCGCTGCCACTGAGTCATTGTTTTTAGAGTTAGCTGTAGCTCGTTTTCGTTGACGTGCTTTTTGCTGCTTATGTAGGTATTCGGCTCTCTTTTCTTCACTCATTCGAGCATAACAACCTTGACCTCTTGGTTTTTTCTAGGATGGTAGAGTAACATCCGAAATTTCAGCACTATTTATGTCTGGTGTGCCTCCATTATTACTCTGACCTATCACAACAGTTTCATACACAACACATGAGACCAAAAACGAATCATGGAAAACATCACAAAGTATTGTTCCCTCTAGTCCAAAGTAAGTGTCACGATTTTGAAATAAGTGTATTTCAACCTTAGTTTATATATAATTGCGACACTTATTATGGACCGGAGGGAGTATTTGATAAATAAAAACATGTCTAAATGAACTAACCTTTTCCATTCCTATTTGAGTCATATGTAAGAGGAATCCTTTCGACAACTCCATCATTCCCAGCTATAAATTAGACAAGGATGTCAGTTTTGGGGTTTTGTCACACCGAGAGAATAATCTCAACCATTGGTCGGAAAGGTGCACAAACATGGACCCTTTTTAAATGTGTTTGTTACATCAGTAAACGGAGCATGCTCACTCTGAACCAAATCCACTAGATGGTGTAGATGACTTAGTTGCATCCCTTTTTGCCTGGCGCGCTATTCGTAGCTTCTTTAGGTATTTTGCTTTATTATCTCCGGACAAACGAGCATACCACCCTTGCCATTGCTCTGTTTATTCTCCGAACCAATATATGTTTCTGAATTCTAGAACAAATGATTTTCGAATCGTAATTAGCAAACAGAGAATAGTTATCATCAAAGAGCACTGAAGATGGTAACATATAGAAAGGTAGTTGGCTGTGAGCAAAGTCAAATTTAGATTTGAATGATATGCATGATATGCACTCATCAATGGCTTTTCCAAAGTTAAAATATTCATAGTGCACAAGAGGTATTTCTGCGGATGACTATAATAATAAGGCATGGCAATCGCTGCTGATAGTACTGAATGATGCTCATACAAGAGAGCAGGGACATGAGAAAATTATCACTGATTTTGTGAGATGGAGAACATAAAGGATCATACAATATTAGAATTGAAAAATATTATGTACCATTCGCAGACATTATGTCAGTTTGTTAGGTAGATGTAACTCAATCCCAAAGTTTGTTAGCGCAATGAATGCCTTTTATTCGAAAATTCTAGTTTTAATTAACTCTTGTTTACAATTTTTTTTTGTTTACTATTATTAGTAATCTCATATTGTTAGATTCCAGGATGGCACGTTGTGTCTGGTTTGTAGAAAGCAACGCATCACACTACTACCTTCCAAATTAATCTTTTCAAACAATCATTAGTAATCACATTCTTAGCACACTTTCAAACCTCTAATAATTAGTACAACACATTCCGAAAGATCTAATGATCAGTTAAAAATGAGGAAGCTAACAACAACAATGACAATTTGTGTTCAATTGATTTGGTCAATACACGCACCTTTGAATTTTGTTGATCGGTCCCAGTGAATTTGATCCCCGACTGCATATCAGACGTAACACGTCCGCTTGCTCGCTCGCTCGTTTGACGTAGCCGCTCAGGGCTGCTGAAACATCCGGTAAAAGATCAATATAAAAAATGTGTTGGATTCAGAACGGGAAACCAATTCACAGAGCAATGGTAACACATGTACACAATGCTAGCCCGAAACAAGCAGAGAGGTAGGTTACTTGATTTATTGTCTAACTAGAGGTACCTGCACTTGTAACCATAGACGTATGGATCGTACATGGAGCCCGTCCAAGTCGTGGTTAATTCTTTCTGTGATCACTCAATTCGTATACGTGTGAACTTGAAGCTGAAATCAGAACACCCACCTCAGTAAACAAGGCAGCAGCAGGTATGGATTCCCGGGGCCGATGGTGACGTCTACACGCGTACGTGCATGTGGATGTGGTGGTGAGACTTGGTCGATGGAACAGTGAGAGCACAACCAAAAAGCAAGGACAACGAGGGGTGGGAGCAAGGAGGTCTGGACAGGGCGAGGAGGGATGCGTGAGAAATTTGGATCGAGAGGTTTGAGGTCTGGACGACGTGAGGTGGAGGTCTCCAGGTTGGAGAAAGATCATGGTAATTATTGCGAAGATCGTGGTAATTATTGCTAATTGATTATGATTAAAATATTCCTAGACGACACGAGCTAATTATGATGGCAGAGATCATGGTAATTATTGCTAATTGATTATGATTAAAATAAAATTAATTATAGTAAATGATGTGATACAACATTCAGACAATCGGGACCATTGAGAGATGGCAGATTTGTGGCTGAGATATAATGTTTCTGCCACAACTTGATTGTTTAATAGTAGTGGAGATAAAGTCGAAATTTTGATATGAATACTTGTATTTGTTGTTTCCAATTTTTGGAGGGGGTTTGAGACCGTCGAAGCCTCCTGGTAGATTCGCCACTAGGTTCAGCATCTTGGTTGTCTGACCCTCACCACAGTGCATCAAACGGTGTGACCATCATGTTAGTTGTCCCGCTGGCCACAACTATGGAGAAAAATCAATATGCAACACAAAAAAATCATGCTATTAAGTTGCTCTCAAGCGAGAGACGACGACTTCAGGCTAACTAAATGTACCTTTTTTATGTGATTGTTTTTTGCTTGGGCCAATATACTGGACTTGATGTACTTCATTAAAGTAGTCAATCAATCTAGACACTCGAAAGAGACAAAATGCCTTGCAACGAGACCCAGTTTGTGTTGGGAAAGGCCAAACTCTCATCAGGGAGTGAGCTCGGCAGCACGAGCGCTCCCTCCACCCACCCACGCACCGCTGACCACTCCGGCCGCGGTGGCCACAAATCCCTAGGCGCCGCTCCCCCAGGCTCCCGCGCCGGCCCATGCCACCCTGCTCGCCGCGACAGGGCCCCGCCTCGACATCGGCGGACCTTCAATGCGCGGGTCGGGGTCGTTAGTCCGCCTGCCGGTCTGTCAGAAGCGCCGCAGCCCACGTCCCCTCCTTCGAACCGCTCTGTTGTGCCGGCGCCGCGGATCCTGCACCGAGAGGAGCATCCAACGTATGCCTCATTGCTCGGACTAGCGGATCTTGGCACGTCACCCCCATTTGAGCAACCCTGCCTTAGATCCATTGTGGCTGCTCCTGATCCACCGCCGTTTTCGGCCGCTGGAGTCAATGATGGAGAGGGATGGATCACCTAATAGTCCCGGAAGAAGCGTCGGGCGAGTAAAGACCCGCTGCTCAGCGGAGGGATTCGACAAGGGGGCAACGGTAGCAGATGCTCCTCCTCCAAGGGGCGGGAGGCCTTCTTAAGCAGGTTCAAAGGGCTCTGTTTTCGCTGCCTAAGTTCTCGCCACCGCCGGAAACACTGTAGGGACCCGCTGTGCTGCATCATCTGCAAGCAGCCCAGGCATTTTGGTAGAGAGTGTCCTAAGAATCCTAGATCCCGGAGGGGGAGCGGGACTGTGCGGGAGAGGTTGGGCGAGCGCCTCCCGGCGAAGGAGTTGCTCGTGTTCCCTGACAGGGAGGCCATAGCTACGGCGGCTCCCCCTGCATCAACCACGGGCATCGGCCTCATCATAGCCACAAGGTGATCGCCTTCACTCCGGCGATGGAGCACCAGTTGTTCCTGCTGCAGCAGCATGCCGTGGTAGTTACTGCGGTCAGCAAGCTTCATGCGGCCAACCCCTTCTCCATCGGGAAGGCCATTGATATTGAGTTCCAAATCCCCGCACACCACCTCCGCATACCAACCATGACCCCGAGGACTTCTTCATCCATTTCAACCTGCCGACGCACAAGGAGCTCGTGATGCGTCGCGGATCCACGAAGGTGGATGGAGTCACCTTCATGACGGAGCCATGGCGGGAGGACGCTCATGCGCTGCTGGAGACGTGGATGATCCACATGCGCCTGGTCATCGAGAAGCTCCCCATTATGTTGTGGACGATGGAGGGCGGCGCCGACATGCTCGGAGACAAGGTCATCGTCGACCGGCTGGACAGCCGCACCTTCGAGTGGGCGGACATGAAGACGTTTGTGGTGTGAGCGTGGGTGCTGGACCTGGGCCACATCCCCATGCGCGCACGCTGTGGAAGCACGCTCGGGACGCGGGGCGCATCGAGGAGATGTTCAGCTTCCCCCTCCCCCCCCCGAGCAGGGATGTGGTGCCGTCGTCGCGCCTGAAGCGTTGGGACATCCTTGTGCACCTCGACCGCATTGAGGATTAGACGCCCTTGTCCCCGCGCTCCTCCCACTCGAGGCAGAGTGGGCTGCCCTCCTCCTCCTCCTCTGACGACGACCGCCCTTTCCTGCGGCGGCCACCGGCTGGTGGCTGGCTACATGGGCACGAAGACGGGAGGCCGGTGTTGGGCCATGCCTCGGGCCAACGTGGCCGCGCTATGGCACGCGTGGCCTCGATGGGCTGCCGCGGCATGCCGTCGGTTACAAGCAAGCATGACCATGACGACAATGACGGTGACAGGCGACGACGGTCCTGGAAGGACACGCTTCTTGGGCGGGGCCGCACGAAGGACGCGGTGACTAAGTGTGCCTCCTCCACTCGCCATTGGAGCCGCATCCTGACCTCTCGCCACCACCAGGGGGCACCGCGCGGGCATCGCTCCTCTGTTGATCATGGCACCATCATGATCAAGGGAGGGCAGGAGGATGCACACACCAAGGGCAAGGAGAAGGAGCCAACAACAACCAAGGCCACGAAGAAGAACCGCTGCTGGCACAACCGCAACGTCTCCCCTCCGACAAAGTTACAGACCCGGTGGCCAACTTCTTCGACGGCATGGACGCGGCACTGACACCCCACCGCGTCTGGACGATAGGGCGGCTACGATCGATGCGGCGGTGGTGGCAAAGTTGACCAAGCCGCTGGACTTCAATGAGGGGGGAGGATGCAGGGAGCGACGGAACGCTCGACATGGGGCCAGTGCTCTCGGTGGACCGCCACACACCGGAGGCGACGCTCACCCACTCACTCCAGCTGGGCATGGTCACGAACAAGGTGTGCCACCTTCAGTTGGTGGAGAGCAGCAGCAGCAAGTTCAGCCCTGCTCAGTTCGAGGAAGGAAGTAGTAGCAGGGGCCCCATGCATCTCTTCACCGGGGCTCCTCCGTCGCTGCTCGGACAGGGCAAGGCCCGTGACAAGACATCGGCCAGGGAGAGAAGGACGACAACACCAACTAGGCAGAGTGACCGTCAGGCAAGCAACCCTTCCATGATGCCGATGAGCCAGAGGGCCACCCTACGCCTCGTCCACGGGCTCGACATCCTCGGGCCGAAGGAGAAGATGACAGCCAAAGCTGCAGAGGTGCTCATTCAACGTTTTGACGAGCCACTCTCAAACGAAGACCTAGTTGCCATTGCCAGGCTCACCCGCATGGACGTGGAGGCGCTCAAGATTGCTGCGGGCATGAATGGGCCTGATGTAGAGGGGTCGGGGGCTGCACCTTCCCCGTGTTAGTTAGACTTATTAGTGTTAGTCTCTGGAGACGACCAACCTTCAGCTGGTTCGAGTTAGGTAGCTTCATGCTTTATAACAGTACCATCAACGTAGGCATAGCTCTCGCCCGGTGGGGTTTTGGGCCTATTGGTGGCCGTCGGCGACCCCCGGGGAGGGAGGAGGTGTACATGTGTGTTCTTCTTAATAGTATTAGTCTTTGGTGTGAAATCTGGTGCACCCATGAGTACCTCTCCAACACCAATTTTGAGCTGGAATGTTAGAGGCCTCAATACACCGGCGAGACGCGCGGTGGTTAGGGAGACGGTCGAGCTCTCTAGGCTTTCCATCTTATGCCTCCAGGAAACAAAGATCGAATCCTGGAGCCGCATCCTAGCTAGCGAGATAGAAGGCACCAGGATGGCCGACTGCATGGTTTTGCCGGCGGTGGGGACTAGAGGAGGGGTCGCAATCTTCTGGGACAAAACACGCGTGAGCATGCAAACACGCGCGATGGGAATGTACTCCATCACCACCATAGTTACGATCATCTCATCAATGACCAGCTTCTAGTTCACCATCGTCTATGGGCCGACGGAGGACAATAGACAGGATGATTTCCTCGCTGAGCTTGCTAGGGTGGCGCCGCTGGTGGGGACGCCTTGGTTGATCAACGGAGATTTCAACATAATCAATGAGGCCCATGACAAGAACAACACCAACATCAACCGTAGAATCATGGGACATTTTAGAGCGGCAATTGACGCAACAGGGCTTAGGGAGATCAAGTGTAAAAACCATCGATTCACGTGGAGTAATGAGCGCTTAAACCCAACATTAGTTAGCATAGATAAATTCTTCTGCAACAACCCTTGGGATGCCATGTTCCCCGAGCTTCTACTCCATGCTGCCTCCACTTCCTGCTCAGATCACTGCCCTCTGCTCCTCGCTGATGCGATGATGCCACGCTGCCGGGAAAATTCCATTTTTGAGTCCTTTTGGCCGCACTTCCTGTGCTTCCACATCACAGTCCAGCGGGCTTGGCAACGACCGGTGGCTCATAGATGTCCCTTCCGTAGACTTAGTATCAAGTTGGGACGGGTAGCAACTGTAGGGAGACGTAGTAGTAAATCAAAATTTTCCTACGTGTTCACCAAGATCTATCTATGGAGAAACCAGCAACGAGTGGGAAGAGATTGCATCTTCATACCTTTGAAGATTGCTAAGCGAAAGCGTTACAAGAACGCGGTTGGTGGAGTCGTACTCGCAGTGATTCAGATCGCGGTGGAATCCGATCTTAGCGCCGAACAACGGCGCCTCCGCGTTCAACACACGTGCAGTCCGGTGACATCTCCTACGCCTTGATCCAGCAAGGAGGAAGGAGAGGTTGAGGGAGAGCTCCGGCAGCACGACGGAGTGGTGACGGTGGAGCTGCGTGGTCTCCGGCAGGGCTTTGCCAAGCACTACGGAGAACGAGGAGAGGGAGGAGTAGGGCTACACCGAGAGAGGAAGAACGCATGTGTCTAGCAGCCCCAAAACCCACCACTATATATAGGAGGAGGAGGAGAGAGGGCTGCTCCCTAAGGTTCCCACCCTAGGGGCCGGCGGCAGCCCCAGATCTCATCTGGTGCGGCGGCCAGAGGGAGAGAGGGATGGCCGGCGCCCTAGGTGGGCCTTAGGCCCATCTAAGCCTAGGGTTTGCCCCCTCTCTTCCCTTGCTGCGCCTTGGGCCCTTGTGGGGGATGCACCAGCCCACCTAGGGGCTGGTTCCCTCCCACTTGCGGCCCATGAAGCCCTCTGGGGCCGGTGGCCCCACTTGGTGGACCCCTAGAACCCTTCCGGTGGTCTGGGTACGTTATCGGTAATCCCCGAAACATTTCCGGCAACCAAAACCTCACTTCCTACATATCAATCTTTGTCTCCGGACCATTCCGGAACTCCCCGTGACGTCCGGGATCTCATCCGGGACTCCAAACATCCTTTAGTAACCACGTACACTATTTCCCTATAACCCAGGCGTCATCGAACCTTAAGTGTGTAGACCCTATGGGTTCGGGAGACACGTAGACATGACCGAGACACCTCTCCGGTCAATAACCAACAACGGGATCTAGATACCCATGTTGCCTCCCACATGCTCCACGATGATCTCATCGGATGAACCATGATGTCAGGGATTCAATCAATCCTGTATACAATTCCCTTTGTCTATCAGTATGATACTTGCCCGAGATTTGATCATCGGTATCCCTATACCTTGTTCAATCTCGTTACCGGCAAGTCTCTTTACTCGTTCCATAACACATCATCCCGTGACTAAATCCTTAGTCACACTGAGCTCATTATGATGATGTCTTACCGAGTGGGCCCAGAGATACCTCTCCGTCATAGGGAGTGACAAATCCCAGTCTTGATTCGTGCCAACCCAACAGATACTTTCGGGGATACCCGTAGTGCACCTTTATAGCCACCCAGTTATGTTGTGACGTTTGGCACACCCAAAGCATTCCTACGGTATCCGGGAGTTGCACAATCTCATGGTCTAAGGAAATGATACTTGACATTAGAAAAGCTTTAGCAGATGAACTACACGATCTTGTCCATCACATCATTCTCCTAATGATGTGATCCCGTTATCAACGACATCCAATGTCCATGGTCATGAAACCGTGACCATCTATTGATAAACGAGCTAGCCAACTAGAGGCTCACTAGGGACACGTTGTGGTCTATGTATTCACACATGCATTATGGTTTACGGTTAACACAATTATAGCATGAACAATAGACAATTATCATGAACAAGGAAATACAATAATAACCATTTTATTATTGTCTCTAGGGCATATTTCCAACAGTCTCCCACTTGCACTAGAGTCAATAATCTAGTTACATTGTGATGAATCGAACACCCATAGCATTCTAGTGTTGATCATGTTTTGCTCGTGAGAGAGGTTTAGTCAACGGATCTGCGACATTCAGATCCATATGTACCTTGCAAATATCTATATCTCCCTCCTGAATGTAATCACGGATGGAGTTGAAGAGGCGCTTGATGTGCCTTGTCTTCTTGTGAAACATGGGTTCCTTGGCAAGGGCAATAGCTCCAGTGTTATCACAGAATAGAGTAATCGGGCCCGACGCATTGGGATTCACTCCTAGGTCAGTAATGAACTCCTTCATCTAGACTCCTTCCTTTGTTGCTTTCGAAGCAGCTATGTACTCCGCTTCACATGTAGATGCCGCCACGACGCTTTGCTTGCTGCTGCACCAGCTGACTGCCCCTCCGTTCAAAATATACACGTATCCGGTTTGCGACTTGGAGTCATCCGGATCTGTGTCGACGCTAGCATCGACCTAACCCTTTACGACGAGCTCTTCGGCTCCTCCATATACGAGAAACATGTCCTTTGTCCTTTTCAGGTACTTCAGGATATTCTTGACCGTTGTTCAGTGTTTCGCTCCGAGATCACTTTGGTACCTCCCTACCAAACTTATGGCAAGGTTCACATCAGGTCTGGTACACAGCATGGCATACATAATAGAGCCTATGGCTGAAGCATAGGGGATGACACTCATCTCTTCTCTATCCTTTGCCGTGGTTGGGCATTGAGTCATACTCAATCTCACACCCTCTAACACAGGCAAGAACCCCTTCTTGGACTGATCCATATTGAACTTCCTCAATATCTTTTCAAGGTATGTGCTTTGTGAAAGACCTATGAGGTGTCTCGATCTATCTCTAGAGATCTTGATGCCTAATATGTAAGCAGCTTCTCCAAGGTCCTTCATTGAAAAACATTTATTTAAGTAGGCCTTTACACTTTCCAAAAGTTCTATATCATTTCCCATCAAAAATATGTCATCCACATATAATATGAGAAATGCTACAGAGCTCCCACTCACTTTCTTGTAAATACAGGGTTCTCCATAAACCTGTATAAACCCAAATGCTTTAATCACCTCATTAAAGCGAATGTTCCAACTCTGAGATGCTTGCACCAGCCCATAGATGGAGCGCTGGAGCTTGCATACTTTGTTAGCATCTTTAGGATCGACAAAACCTTTCGGCTGCACCATATACAATTCTTCCTTAAGGAAGCCATTAAGGAATGATGTTTTGACGTCCATTTTCCAGATCTCATAATCATAAAATGTGGCAATTGCTAACATGATTCGGAAGGACTTCAGCATCACTACGGGTGAGAAAGTCTCATCGTAGTCAACTCCTTGAACTTGTCGATAACCCATAGCGACAAGCCGAGCCTTATAGACGGTCACATTACCATCCGCGTCAGTCTTCTTCTTAAAGATCCATTTATTTTGAATGGCTCGCTTATCATCAGACAAGTCCACCAAAGTCCATACTTTGTTCTCATACATGGATCCTATCTCGGATTTCATGGCTTCAAGCCATTTGTTGGAATCCGGGCCCGCCATCGCTTCTTCATAGTTCGAAGGTTCACCGTTTTCCAACAACATGATCTCCAGGACAGGGTTGCCATACCACTCTGGTGCGGAACGTGTCCCAGTGGACCTTTGATGTTCAATAGTAACTTGATCTGAAGTTTCATGATCATCATCATTAACTTCCTCTCCAGCCGGTGTAGGCTCCATGGAAACAACTTCCCACGCCGCGCTACTCTCCGGTTCGAGTGGAGGTACGATTACCTCATCAAGTTCTATTTTCCTCCCACTTATTTCTTTCAAGAGAAAATCTTTCTCGAGTAAGGATCCATTCTTGGCAACAAAGACTTTGCCTTCGGATCTGAGGTAGAAGGTATACCCAATAGTCTCTTTGGAATATCCTATGAAGACACACTTTTCTGCTTTAGGTTCAAGCTTCTCAGGTTGAAGTTTCTTCACATAAGCATCGCATCCCCAAACTTTTAGAAATGATAGCTTAGGTTTCTTTCCAAACCATAATTCATACGGTGTCATCTCAACGGATTTTGACGGTGCCCTATTTAAAGTGAATGCGACAGTCTCTAATGCATATCCCCAAAATGATAGCGGTGAGTCAATAAGAGAGATCATAGATCGCACCATATCCAATAGAGTGCGATTACGACGTTCAGACACACCATTTCGCTGAGGTGTGCCAGGCGGCGTGAGTTGTGAAACAATTCCACATTTCCTTAGGTGCATGCCAAACTCATGACTTAAATATTTTCTGCCACGATCAGATCGTAGGCACTTTATTTTCCTATCACGTTGATTCTCTACCTCACTCTGAAATTCCTTGAACCTTTCATTAAGTAGACATACCCATATTTGCTCAAGTCATCAGTGAGGGTGAGAACATAACGGTAGCCACCGTGAACCTCGACGCTCATTGGACCGCATACATCGGTATGTATTATCTCCAATAATTCAGTTGCTCGCTCCATTGTTCCGGAGAACGGAGTCTTGGTCATCTTGCCCATGAGGCATGGTTTGCACGTGTCAAATGATTCGAAATCAAGAGACTCCAAAAGTCCATCAGCATGGAGCTTCTTCATGTGTTTGACACCAATATGACCAAGGCGGCAGTGCCACATGTAAGTGGGACTATCGTTATCAACCTCACACTTTTTGGCACTCACACTATGAACATGTGTAACATCACATTCGAGATTCATCAAAAATAAACCATTGACCAGCGGGGCATGTCCATAAAACATTTCTCTCATATAAATAGAACAACCATTATTCTCAGATTTAAATGAGTAGCCATCTCGCATCAAACGAGATCTAGATATAATGTTCATGCTCAAAGCTGGTACTAAATAACAATTATTGAGGTTTAAAACTAATCCCGAAGGTAGATGTAGAGGTAGAGTGCCAACGGCGATCACATCGACCTTGGAACCATTCCCGACTTGCATCGTCACCTCATCCTTTGCTAGTCTCTGCTTATTCCACAACTCCTGCTTGGAGTTACAAATGTGAGCAACTGCATCGGTATCAAATACCAAGGAGCTACTACGAGCGCTGGTTAGGTACACATTAATAACAAGTATATCACATATACCTTTAATGTTGTCGGCCTTCTTATCCGCTAAGTACTTGGGGCAGTTCCGCTTCTAGTGACCGGTACCCTTGCAATAAAAGCACTCAGTCTCAGGCTTGGGTCCATTCTTGTTCTTCTTCTTGGCAACTTGCTTACCGGGCGCTGCAACAGCTTTGCCGTCCTTCTTGAAGTTCTTCTTACCCTTGCCTTTCTTGAAACTAGTGGTCTTATTCACCATCAACACTTGATGCTCGTTTTTTATCTCGACCTCCGCTGATTTCAACATCGAGTACAACTCAGGAATGGACTTCTCCATACCCTGCACGTTGTAGTTCATCACAAAGCTCTTGTAGCTAGGTGGAAGCGACTGGAGGATTCTATCAATGACCGAGTCATCTGGGAGAGTAAATCCCAGCTGAGTCAAGCGGTTGTGCAACCCAGACATTTTGAGTATATGCTCACTGATAGAACTATTCTCCTCCATCTTACAGCTGAAGAACTTGTCGAAGACGTCATATCTCTCGACCCGGGCATGAGCTTGGGAAACCAGTTTTAGCTCTTGGAATATCTCATATTCTCCGTGTTGCTCAAAACGCTTTTGGAGCCCCAGTTCTAAACTGTAAAGCATGCCACACTGAACCAGGGAGTAATCATCACAGCATGACTGCCAAGCGTTCATAATGTCTTGGTATGCTAGAAAAAATGGGTGGGTCACCAAGCGGTGCATCAAGGACATAAAATCTCTTGGAAGCTGTGAGGATGATCCTCAAGCTACGGACCCAGTCTGCATAGTTGCTTTCATCATCTTTCAGCTTGGTTTTCTCTAGGAATGCGTTGAAGTTGAGGGTGACATTAGCATTGGCCATTGGATCTACAATATAGATTGTAAAGACAATTTTAGACTAAGTTCATGATAATTAAGTTCACATAATCAAATTATTTAATGAACTCCCACTTAGATAGACATCTCTCTAGTCATCCAAGTGATACATGATCCATGTCAACTAGCCCATGTCCGATCATCACGTGAGACGGACTAGTCGTCTATGGTGAACATCTTCGTGTTGATCGCATCTACTATACGACTCATGTTTGACCTTTCGGTCTTTTTTGTTCCGAGGCCATGTCTGTACATGCTAGGCTCGTCAAGTCAACCTAAGTGTTCCGCGTGTGTAAATCTGGCTTACACCCGTTGTATGCGAATGTTAGAACCTAACACACCCGATCATCACGTGGTGCTTCGGAACAATGATCGTTAGCAACGGTGCACAGTTAGGGTGAACATCTTTCTTGAATTTTTATTGAGAGATCATCTTATTTACTACCGTCGTTCTAAGCAAATAAGATGTAAACGTGATAAACATCACATGCAATCAATATAGTGACATGATATGGCCAATATCATCTTGCTCCTTTGATCTCCATCTTCAGGGCACCATGATCATCACTGTCACCGGCACGACACCATGATCTCCATCATCATGATATCCATCATCGTGTCTTCATGAAGTTGTCTCGCCAAATATTACTTCTACTACTATGGCTAACATTTAGCAATAAAGTAAAGTAATTACATGGCGTTTATGATTGACACGCATGTCATACAATAAAATAAGACAACTCCTATGGCTCCTACCGATTGTCATACTCATCGACATGCAAGTCATGAATCCTATTACAAGAACATGATCAATCTCATACATCACAATGCATCACATCACATCCTTTGGCCATATCACATCACAAGGCATATGCTACAAAAACAAGTTAGACGTCCTCTAATTTGTAGTTGCAAGTTTTTACGTGGCTGCTATAGGTTTCTAGCAAGAACATTTCTTACCTATGCCAAAACCACAACGTGATATGCCAATTCTATTTACACTTCATAAGGACCCTTTTCATCGAATCGAATCCGACTAAGGTGGGAGAGACAGACACCCGCTAGCCACCTTATGCAACAAGTGCATGTCAGGCGGTGGAACCGGTCTCACGTAAGCGTACGTCTAAAGTTGGTACAGGCCGCTTCATCCCACAATACCGCCGAATCAACATAAGACTAGTAGTGGTAAGAAAATTAACAAGATCAACGCCCACAACAACTTTGTGTTCTACTCATGCATAGATTCTACGCATAGAACTAGCTCATGATGCCACTGTAGGGAGACATAGTAGTAAATCAACATTTTCCTACGTGTTCACCAAGATCTATCTATGGAGAAACCAGCAACGAGTGGGAAGAGATTGCATGTTCGTACCTTTGAATATCGCTAAGCAGAAGCGTTACAAGAACGCGGTTGGTGGAGTCGTACTCGTAGCGATTCAGATCACGGTGGAATCCGATCTTAGCGCCGAACAACGACGCCTCTGCGTTCAACACACGTGCAACCTGGTGACGTCTCCTACGCCTTGATCTAGCAAGGAGGAAGGAGAGGTTGAGGGAGAGCTCCGGCAGCATGATGGCGTGGTGACGATGGAGCTGCGTGGTCTCCGGCAGGGCTTCGCCAAGCACTACAAAGAACGAGGATAGGGAGGAGTAGGGCTGCACCGAGAGAGGAAGAACTCGTGTGTCTGGCAACCCTAAAAACCACCACTATATATAGGAGGAGGAGGAGGAGAGAGGGCTGCGCCCTAGGGTTCCCACCCTAGGGGCCGGCGGCAGCCCCAGATCTCATCTGGTGCGGCGGCCAGAGGGAGAGAGGGGTGGCCGGCGCCCTAGGTGGGCCTTAGGCCCATCTAAGCCTAGGATTTGCCCCCCTCTCTTCCCTTGCTGCGCCTTGGGCCCTTGTGGGGGGAGCACCAGCCCACCTAGGGGCTGTTTCCCTCCCATTTGCGGCCCATGAAGCCCTCTGGGGCTGGTGGACCCACTTAGTGGACCCCCGGAACCCTTCCGGTGGTCCCGATACGTTACCGGTAATCCCCGAAACATTTCTGGCAACCAAAACCTCACTTCCTATATATCAATCTTTGTCTCCGGACCATTCTGGAACTCCTCGTGACATTCGGGATCTCATCCAGGACTCCGAACATCCTTCGGTAACCACATACACTATTTCCCTATAACCCTAGCGTCATCGAACCTTAAGTGTTTAGACCCTACGGGTTCGGGAGACACGTAGACATGACCGAGACACCTCTCTGATCAATAACCAACAGCGAGATCTAGATACCCATGTTGCCTCCCACATGCTCCATGATGATCTCATCGGATGAACCATGATGTTGGGGATTCAATCAACCCCATATACAATTCCCTTTGTCTATCGGTATGATACTTGCCCGAGATTCGATCGTCGGTATCCCTATACCTTGTTCAATCTCGTTACCGGCAAGTCTCTTTACTTGTTCCGTAAAACATCATCCCATGACTAACTCCTTAGTCACATTGAGCTCATTATGATGATGTCTTACCGAGTGGGCCCAGAGATACCTCTCCGTCATATGGAGTGACAAATCCTAGTCTCGATTCGTGCCAACCCAACAGATACTTTCGGGGATACCCGTGGTGCACCTTTATAGCCACCCAGTTACGTTTTGACGTTTGGCACACCCAAAGCATTCCTACGGTATCCGGGAGTTGCACAATCTCATTGTCTAAGGAAATGATACTTGACATTAGAAAAGCTTTAGTAGACGAACTAAACGATCTTTTGCTACGCTTAGGATTGGGCCTTGTCCATCACATCATTCTCCTAATGATGTGATCCCGTTATTAACAACATCCAATGTCCATGGTCATGAAACCGTAACCATCTATTGATCAACGAGCTAGCCAACTAGAGGCTCACTAGGGACACGTTGTGGTCTATGTATTCACACATGCATTATGGTTTCCGGTTAACACAATTATAGCATGAACAATAGACAATTATCATGAACAAGGAAATACAATAATAACCATCTTGTTATTGCCTCTAGGGCATATTTCCAACAACAACAGACCTGAAAATTTGGGCGAAGAGCTTCTTTAGTGAAACTAAGCTACAGCTACACCTGGCTACTGAGCTGGTGCTCCGTTTTGACGTAGCACGGAAGAGCCGCACCCTCTCTTCCACGGAATTTCAGATGCGCAAGCTACTCAAGCTTCGCATTCTAGGCCTAGCAGCCATTGAGCATGCCAGGAAACGCCAGGCATCAAGAGTCTCCTAGCTACGGGCCGGCGATGCTAGAACTTCCTACTTCCAAGCGAAGGCAAACTCCAGGAGGCAAAAAACTTCATCCACTCCATCAAGGATGATCAGACAGTAGCAACGACATATGATGACAAGGCCACCCTCATACACAATCACTTTAGGACCTCCCTAGGGGAGACCTCGGCAAGGCAAACAACTCTAGATTGGGAGGCCATAAACCTGCCAACGCTAGATCATGGAGGGCTGGACAACCCATTCACTGAGGACGAGGTGTGGAATGCGATTGCGGCATCACCCCAAGAGAAGTCGTCGGGCCCGAACGGCTTCAATGGCACGTTTTTCTGCTCTTGCTGGCCCATCATCAAGCACAACATCATGGAGGCGTTCCACCACTTCCACCGCTTGGCCGGAGGCGATTTGGCCTCGCTCAACATGGCCATGGTGGGCGGTGCATACATGATAGTTCTCTGTTTGTCCAAAACATAGTCAAAAGCCTACACCGACGCAAGACCCCGGCATTACTAATGAAACTCGACATTGCTAAGGCCTTCGACAACGTCTCATGGGAGTATCTCCTCGATCTCTTGCAGCACCTGGGCTTTAGTGCCCGGTGGCGGGACTGGATCGCCCTCCTCCTTTCTTCATCCTCTTCCAGGATTCTTATCAATGGAGTGGAGGGTGCGCCCATCATCCATCATAGGGGGCTCCCCCAGGGTGACCTGCTGTCCCCCTTCCTATTCATCCTAGCAATTGACCCCCTTCACCACCTGATCAAGGCAGCGGTAGACCAGCATATCCTTGCTCCCATTCCGGGAAGCGACCTTAGGCTACGAGTTAGTAACTATGTAGATGATGCGGTAATCTTCACAAATCCCACTAGGCAAGCGGTCGATTGTCTATTGTCATTACTATCCGACTTCGGCTCGGCTACATGGCTTCAAGTAAACCCCAGGAAGTCCTCGGTGACTGCGATCAGATGTGTCGAGGTGAACCTCCATGAGGTTCTGACTAGCTTCGAGGAAAGTGTGGTGGCATTCCCGATTAAGTACTTAGGTCTGCCTGTCACTCTAGGGCGTCTGCGTCTTGTTCATTTTCAGTTCATCATTGAAAAAATCAAGGCAAGGTTAGCAGGCTAGAAAGGCAACCTAATGCACTTTTCGGGTCGTAGAGTTTTGGTGTGTTGCGTCCTCAGTGCCATGCCCACATTTGCATTGACGGTTCTATAGGCACCTAAGAAGCTCTTCAAGGACATAGATAAGTGCATACGGTGCTTCTTATGGTGAAATGACGAAGCCATGTCCAGAGGTAGCTGCAAGGTGAACTTGGCGTCCGTATGCTCTCCGACTGCATACGAAGGCCTAGGCATACACTGTTGGGAAAGGTTGTATGGGAAACGAAAAAATTCCTACGCACACGCAAGATCTATCTATGGTGATGAGCATATACGAGAGGGAGAGTGGATCTACATACCCTTGTAGATCGCTAAGCGGAAGCGTTAAGAAACGCGGTTGATGTAGTTGAACGTCTTCGCGATCCAAATCATTGAGCGTCCCACGATCCCATCATGATCCATCTCGCGATCCATCTCGCGATCCATCCCGCGATCCCATTACGATCCATCTCGCGATCTTGATCACGGTCCTTACGATCTAGCATCAAACGGACGACACCTCCGTGTTCAACACACATGTGGCTTGATGACGCCTTCACATCCTCGATCCAGCGAGCGATGGTGAAGGAGTAGATGAGTTCTGACAGCACAACGGCATGGTGACGGTGGTGGTGAAGAACAATCTCCGCAGGGCTTCGCCAAGCACAACGGAACTATAACGGAGGATAAACTAGAGGGACGGGGTTGCCGAAACACGGCTTGAGGATTCTTGATGTGTTCCGGGTGCTAGCCCCACCCTTTATTTATATGTTGAGCCCTGGGGTCGAAACTTGGAGAAAAATCCTTCTCAAGGTCGGTTTGGCAGGCAGGCAAGAGTCCTTTTCGAACTCCAGGACCAGACGCCAAGGTCCTCGGCATCTGGTCCCAGACACGAGGGTCCCTGGCGTCTGGCCTCTGGCCTCCGCAAAACTCCTTTTGCACCTTCCTAAAGCCTCATGGGCTTTACCCCTTGTCCCAAATAAAGTGTTCTTGTACCCCGAACATTTCAGGAAACATCTGAAACTCTTTCCGGTGAATTTCGGAACCCTTCCGGAGACCAAACACTATTATCCCATTTATCAATCTTTACCTCCGGACTATTCTAGAGCTCCTCGTCATGTCCAGGATCTCATCCGGGACTCCAAATAACTTTCGGTCACCAACATAACAACTCAACTATACTTATATCGTCACCAAACGTTAAGTGTATAGACCCGCCGGTTCGAGAACTATGCAGACATGACCGAGACACCTCTACGGTCAATAACCAATAGCGGGACCCAGATGCCCATATTGATTCCTACATATTCTACGAAGATCTTTATCGGTTGAACCTCTGTGTCAAGTATTCAGTTAATCCCATATGATGTTCCCTTTGTTCGTCGGTATGTTACTTGCCCAAGATTCGATCGTCGGTATCTCTATACCTAGTTCAATCTTGTTACCGACAAGTCTCTTTACTCGTTCCATAATACAAGATCATGTGGCTAACACATTAAACACTTTGCTTGCAAGGCTTGTTGTGATGTTGTATTGCCGAGTGTGCCCTGAGATACCTCTCCGCCACACAGAGTAACAAATCCCAGTCTTGATCCATGCCAACCCAACAGACACCCTCGGAGATACCTGTAGAGCACCTTTATAGTCACCCGGTTACGTTGCGACATTTGATACACACAAGGTACTCCTCTGGTGTCAGTGAGTTGCATGATCTCATGGCCATAGGAACAGATACTTGACACGCAGAAAACTGTAACAATAAACTGACACGATCATATGCTACATTTATAGTTTGGGTCTTGTCCATCACATCATTTTCCTAATGATGTGATCCCGTTATGAAATGACATCTCATGTCCATGGCTAGGAAACCTTAACCATCTTTGATCAATGAACTAGTTAACCAGAGGCATTCTAGGGACACAGTGTTGTCTATGTACCCACACATGTATTTGAGTATCCAATCAATACAATTATAGCATGGATAATAAACGATTATCACGAACAAGGAAATATAATAATAACCAATTTATTATTGCCTCTAGGGCATATTTCCAACAGTCTCCCACTTGCGCTAGAGTCAATAATCTAGCTCACATCACTATGTGATTTGTTATGAATCTCACACCCAATGAGTTTTGGGGTTCGATCATGTTTTGCATGTGGAAGAGGTTTTAGTCAATAGATCTATGTATACTTTGCAAATCTCTATGTCATACTGTATACACTGCTACCATGCTCCACTTGGAGCTATTCCAAATGGCTACTCCACTATACGTATCCGGATTGCTACTAAGAGTCATCCAGATTGGTGTTAAAGCTTGCATCGACGTAACCCTTTACGACGAACTCTTTAGCACCTCCATAATCGAGAAATATTTCCTTAGTCCTCTAGTTACTAAGGATAATTTTGACCGCTGTCTAGTAATCCACTCCTGGATCACTCTTGTCCCCCCTTGTCATACATGGGGCAAGGCACACATCAAGTGCAGTACACAGCATAGCATACCAAATAGAGCCTATGGCTAGTGGCATTGGGGACGACCTTCTACTTTTCTATTTCTTTTGCCTTGGTCGAGGTTTGAGTCTTACTCAACTTTACAAATCAGGCAAGAACTCTTTCTTTGGCTGATGTATTTTGAACTCTTTCAAAATCTTGTCTAGGTATGTACTCATTGAAAGTCTCATCAAGCATCTTGATCTATCTCTATGGATCTTGATGCCCAATAATTAGGTAGGTTTATCCAGGTCTTCCTTTGAAAAACCTTTTTCAAACAACCGTTTATGCTTTCCAGAAATTCTACATCATTTCCAATAAATAATATGTCAACCACATATACTTATCAGAAATTCTATAGTGCACCCACTGTTGGGGAACTTTGCATGGGAAACAAAAAAATTCCTACGCACACGCAAGATCTATCCATGGTGATGAGCATCTATGAGAGGGAGAGTGGATCTACGTACCCTTGTAGATCGCTAAGCGGGAAGCGTTAAGAAACACGGTTGGTGTAGTCGAACGTCTTCGCGATCCAAATCGTCGAGCGTCCCGCGATCCAATTACGGTCCGTCCCGATCAAGCACTAAACGGACGACACCTCCGCGTTCAGCACACGTACAACTTGATGACGATCTCCACCTTCTTGATCCAGCAAGAGGGAGCGGAGAGGTAGAAGAGTTCTTCGGCAGCGTGACGGCGCTCTGGCGATGGTGGTGGAGCTATTCCGGCAGGGCTTCGCCTAAGCACTGCAGAAATCCGATCTAGAGGAGAAACTATGCACTGGAGGAACGGGTAGCCGTGGCTGAAAATCAATTGCAAAAACCCTAAAACCTCTAGTATATATAGGAGGGAGAGAGGAGGAGGCTTGGCCCTCAAGGGACCAGCCCTTGGTTCGGCCGAATCAAGGAGAAGAGGAGGACTGCTCCTCCAATCCTAGTAGGACTAGGATTCCTCCCTATTTTGCTTTTTTTCCACCTTATCTCTTTGGGTTTTCTCTCCCAGCCACATGGGCCTTGTGTGGGACTTACACCAGCCCACTAAGGGCTGGTATTCACTCTCCCACAGCCCATGTAGCCTCTTGGGTCAAAATACCCCTCCCGATGGTCTCCCGGTACACTACCGACACTCCTGGTACACTACCGATGAGCCCGAAACTTTCTTCCCGAGACCAAAATAGGACTTCCTATATATCAATATTTACCTCCGGACCATTCCAGATCTCCTCATGACATCCGGGATCTCATCCGAGGCACCAAACAACCTTCGGTCACCACCATACATAACTCTATACTACCGAAACGTCACCAAACCTTAAGTGTGTAGACCCTGCGGGTTTGAGAACTATGTAGACATGACCGAGACACCTCTATGGTCAATAACCAATAGCAGGACCTAGATGTCCATATTAGTTCCTACATATTCTACGAAGATCTTTATCGGTCGAACCTTTATGTCAAGGATTCAATTAATCCCGTATGATGTTCCCTTTGTCCTTCGGTATGTTACTTGCCCGAGATTAGATCGTCGGTATCTCCATACCTAGTTAAACCTTGTTACTGGCAAGTCTCTTTACTCATTCCATAATACAAGATCGCGTGACTAACACTTAGTCACATTGCTTGCAAGGCTTAGTATGATGTTGTATTACCGAGTGGGCCCTGAGATACCTCTCCGTCACACGAAGTAACAAATCTCAGTCTTGATCCATGCCAACCCAACAGACACCCTCGGAGATACCTATAGAGCACCTTTATAGTCACCCAGTTACGTTGCAACGTTTGATACACACAAGGTACTCCTCCGGTGTCCGTGAGTTGCATGATCTCATGATCATAGAAACATATACTTGACATGCAGAAAACAGTAGCAATAAACTGACACAATCATATGCTACATTTGTAGTTTGGGTCTTGTCCATCACATCATTCTTCTAATGATGTGATCCCGTTATCAAATGGCATCACATGTCAATGGCTAGGAAACCTTGACCATCTTTGACCAACGAGCTAGTTCACTAGAGGCATACTAGGGACAAAGTGTTGTCTATTTACCCACACATGTAATGTGTTTCCAATCAATACAATTATAGCATGGATAATAAACGATTATCATGAACAAAGAAATATAATAATAAACACTTTATTTATTGCCTCTAGGGCATATTTCGAACACCCACTCACTTTATTGTAAATACAAGTTTCTCATAAACTTCGTATAGACTCAAAAACTTTGATCACCTCATCAAAGCGTATATTCCAACTCCGAGATGCTCGCTCCAGCCCATAGAAGGATCACTGGATATTGCACACCTTTTAGCATCCTTAGGACTGACAAAACCTTCTGGTTGTATCTCATACAGCCTTTCCTCAAGGAAGGAAACGATGTTTTGACATCCATCTGCCAGATTTCATAACTGAAAAACGCAACAACTGCTAACATAATTCCAATAGACTTTAGCATCGCTACGGGTGAGAAAGTCTCATCGTAGTCAACTCCTTGAACTTGGCGGAAACTTCTTTGCGACAAGTCGAGCTTTATAAATGGTAACATTTACCATCAGTGTCTGTCATCTTCTTAATGGTCCATTTGTACTCAACGACATGCCATTCAACGGACAAGTCTACCAAAGTCCATACTTGGTTTTCATACATGGATCCTTTCTCGGATTTCACGGCCTCTAACCATTTGTTGGAATTCGGGCCCATCATCGCTTCTCCATAGTTCGTAGGTTCATCGTTGTCCAACAACATGACCTCTAAGACATGGTTGTCATAACACTTAGGAGCAGTACGCATCCTTGTCAACCTACGAGGTTCGATAGTAACTTGATTCGAAACTTCATGATCATCATCATTAACTTCCTCTTCAACTGAAGTAGGCTCCACAGAAACATCTTTCTATGCTGCGATACTCTCTAGTTGAAACAAAGGTTCAACAAGCTCACCAAGCTCTATCTTCCTCCCACTCAATTCTTCTGAGAGAAATCTTTTTCTCAAGAAAGGACCCGTTTTTAGCAACAAACACTTTGCCCTCGGATCTGAGATAGAAGGTATACCCAACTGTTCTTAGGGTATCCTATGAAGTTGCATTTTTCTGCTTTGGGTTCGAGCTTATCAGACACAAGTCTCGCATTCCCAAACTCTGAGAAATGATAGCTTAGGTTTCTATCAAACCATAATTCATACGGTGCCATCTCAACGGATTTAGATGGTGCCCTATTTAAAGCGAATGTAGTTGTCTCTAATACATAAGCCCAAAATGATGGTGGAAAAAATGATAAGAGACATCATGGTTCACACCATATCGAGTAGAGCACGACTACGGCATTCGGACACACCATCACACTATTGGTGTTCCAGGTGGCATGAGTTGTGAAACAACTTTCACATTGTCTTAAGTTGTATACCAAACTTGTAACTCAGATATTCACCTGCACGATCATATCGTAGACATTTTTATCTTGTTGTCACGATGATCTTAAACTTCACTCTGAAACTGCTTGAACTTTTCAAACAATTCAGACTTGTGTTTCATTAAGTAAATATATTCATATATACTCAAATCATCAGTGAAGGTAAGAAAATAAAGATATCCACTGCACGCTACTACACCCATTGGACCGCATACATCAACATGTATTATTTCCAATAAGTTACTAGCCCGCTCCATCATACCGAAAACGGGGTCTTCAGTCATCTTTCCCAAGAGGCATGGTCCGCATGTCTCAACTGATTCAAAATCGAATGAGTCCAAAGATCCATCAGCATGGAGTTTCTTCATGTGCTTTACAACAATATGACATTTAGCGGCAGTGCCACAAGTATGTGGTATTATCATTATTAACTTTGTATCCTTTGGCATCTATGTTATGAACATTTGTATTACTACGATCAAGATTTAACAAACCATTCTCATTGGGTGCATGACCATTGAAGGTATTATTCATGTAAACCATTATTCTCTAACTTAAATGAATAACCGTATTGCAATAAACACGATCTAATCATGTTCATGCTCAATGCAAACACCAAATAACATTTATTTAGGTTCATCGCTAATCTCGAGTGGAATGCCAGAAGCTGGCCGTCTCCCCGTCCCCTAGCGTGACCTTGGTCGCCGCGGCAAACAGAGCTTGTTCCCCTTCGCCACAAGGCAACTCCGAGCCCACCCATGGTCCTTCCGGGTGCCGCCAAGTGCTCCACAGCCAACGAAGGCATATCGCCATGCTGAAGCGCTGCAGGTTGTGTATGTTGGAAATATGCCCTAGAGGCAATAATAAATTGGTTATTATTATATTTCCTTGTTCGTGATAATCATTTATTATCCATGCTATAATTGTATTGATTGGATACTCAAATACATGTGTGGGTACATAGACAACACTGTTAGACGCTGGCCCAATAGTTTCCGTCCATCTTCATGCACTCTAGACGGAAGGGCGGGACTGTGCAACAGGCGCTCGCCCGGGATGCATGGATCAACGACATTGCTCACGGGCGCACCGACGACATCCTGCGTGACTTCATTAGCATGCATCGGCTCATCATAGGGGGTAGGCATTACGCTGCAGGCTGGTTCGCCGGACGTGATCAGATGGCTCCGGGAGAGCTCGGGGTCCTACTCTGCCAAGTCCGCTTACACGATGCAATTCTGTGGTAGGGAGACATCGACCTTTGATAGAGATATCTTGAAGGTTTGGGTGCCGGGCAAGATCAAGATGTTCACGTGGCTACTCCTGCAAAACCGTCTTTGTGCAACGACCGGCTGCAGCAAAGGGGATGTCCAAATGAATATTTCTGCCAGCTGTGCCTACGCAACCTAGAATCAGCTAAACACCTGTTCTGGGAGTGCCCATGAGCACGATAGGTTTGTCTGTGATTGGCACCTTGGGGGGGGGGGTTGCTCATCCTTCCAACCCCAGGAAGAATGGAACCAAGCAACGACGTCTACAATTGTTAGCAGCATCTACGATCGCACGCCTACAGTGAAGAAGAAGGGGGCGAGGTCTATGTTGTTACTTGTTTGCTGGGAGACCTGGCAAGAGAGGAATGAATGCACATTCCGAAAGAAGTTGCCATCAATGGCATGGGTCATCCAGCGGATCAAGGACTCGATTGAACTATGGCGTCTAGCAGGAACTAAGTGCCTTGAGAGCCCCTTCGGGGACCCGCCGTGAGGAATCCACTAAGTTTTGAGTACGGGAAGCCGCTTGCGGCTGGCCCCTATAAATTTTTTTCCTTTTTTTCTTTGATCCTAGGATCTATCCCACTTTTGTATTCCCATTGCTTTCTGCTAATGATCATGCAAGGCCAGTGATTGTTGGATCTTTCAAAAAAAGAGACAAAAGGATGGTGTGGATGACTGAGAAAATATTATTTCTCCATCGCATTGTAGGATTACATCATGACCTACCATGTCATGTGTTTTTTTGAATTTCATGAAGAAAGGATGAAAAAACTTGGAAGTAGAAAGCACGATACATGTTCTTGTTTTTCCACGGGACATGATACATTTTGTTGCCTATCTTCTGCACGAAACACTGATGAACATGGATTCACACACACCCTACTGAATTATTAAATCAAAAAAACATTATCCATTTTTTATAACATACTATTCATTTTTTATAACATACATAATACTATAGGGTTAATCACCCTTTGTCGTGTCGTCCTTCAGTTTAGAATTAATTCTCTTTTCCCATGGGTTATATTATAGCAATTCACATTCAATGCATAGCGTGGAGGCTATCGAGCAAAGTCGAATCTTAGCTCACACTATTAGGTCATCTCCCGATTTTGGAAAGGTTTCCTTCCGTTTTTTCTTCTCTTTTTTCTCTACCTCTTTCATCTTTTATTTTCCTAATTGCTTTTATATTTGTTTATTTTAACTTCTTATTCATGAATTTTCAAATTTACGAAGTCTTTTTTAATTCTGGAACATAATTATAATTCTTGAATATTTTTTCAAAATCAGAAATGTTTCATCAATTTTTTTAAATATGTGATCTAAAAACACATGAACATTTATTAATTGTGAGCAATTAGAAAACTCATGAGCATGTTTTGAAATTCATGAATGTTTTTTTTGTATTTGTGAAGTAGATTAAATTTAACAATATTTTAAAATTTGCAAATAATTTTAAATATTATGAAACTTATTGGAAATTTACAAAAAAAATCTGAATATGTTTTTTTTTTGAAAAATGTTTTAACAGAATGTCTAATAGTGACATGCAGGACGCATGGCCTGACTAGACCCTTACAGGTGGGATCCACTTCAAGCAAAAACTTTGGATCTCCCCTAGGTCCTAATTCCTAAGGAACTTAGTAATTGCAAGTATAATGTTTTATCAACGTGTGGATTCTTGTGGGGAAATGACATATTGCGTGGCAAAAGCAAATTCAGACCTCTAATATGTTTTATATGGCCTTTTCAGAGCATCAATTTTCTTCTTTTCTTTTTTTACTTTAACACGTTACGTATATATATATATATATACACTTATCTCTAATAAACGCATACATACACATCATATTTTTACGAAGATCTTCAAAACACTTAACGGATGCATCATCTTGAGCTTTCTTTTTGTGTGGAACACCATAGATGTTATTTTTTCACGAAACTTTACACGTGAGATAGAACACTCGATCACGTTTGTTGGTAAGAAAACTCAGTTTCTTTGTCAGAGCGTACCATTATTCATCCGGTGGATATGTACACAAGGTTCACCGAGCCCCTCCGCCTACATGTGCTGCCTGCTAGTATAATCCACGTGCTCCCGTTTCAAGCCTTTTAAATTCTCGAGGTTAAGCTTCTGGAATCACGCGGAATCCGTCCGTTTCTCTCGCCCCCTGCCCGCCTGTCCACGTGCGACACAAAACCACTCGCCGGCCGGCCCGTGGGGCCCGCACGCCAAGAGACGTCACCGTCGACGTACACGCCCGGCTCACGGCTCACGGCTCACGGCTCACCCCCGCGTCTGCACGACGTGCGGCGCGCGCGCACCACTCGCCCCGCCAACCTCAACCCCACCCCACCACGCGACGCCACCGGCGGCAACGCAAAGCGCAGCGGGCCCCACCGCCAGCGTCCACGCGGTCCACTCCACGCCCCCAGCGAACAGAATAAAAACCGTCGGCCACGGGACGGACGGCCACCAGCGCCCCGCCCCCCTCCCCGAGCGCCGGCCTCCAACAAGAAACACCAGCCGACGCGTGCGCGCAGGCCGACGGCCCAGAGACGCCGATGGGCAGCCTCGCCGGCGGGGTGGGGGCCAGGCGGCCGCGGTTCCTGTGCCTGCACGGGTTCCGTACCAGCGGCGAGATCATGCGGAAGCAGGTGGTGGGGAAGTGGCCCGCCGAGGTCACGGCGCGCCTCGACCTCGTCTTCGCCGACGCGCCCTTCCCCGCCGAGGGCAGGTCCGACGTCGATGGCATCTTCGACCCGCCATACTACGAGTGGTTCCAGTTCGACAAGGTCCGCCTCCACCCTCCCTTCCTCACATATTCCCATTGCCTGATCGATCTGTTTTTCCCAATCTCGTGGTGCGTCCAAGTTCGGTGGAGCCAGCCCACCAGTACCACCTTTTCTTAACTTTTGTATATATAAATAACTCCTTCTCCCCAGAATGTCGGCCATGCGGATCTGAGTTTATAATTTTTTCTCCCTTATATTCATGAAGCTCTTTTACTTTCTTTCAAAACAGGGATTCACAGAGTACAGGAATTTCGACAAATGCCTGGCTTACATCGAGGAGCTGATGATCAAAGAAGGGCCCTTTGATGGACTGATGGGTTTCTCCCAGGTAATAAGACTGGGATCACTTCTTCCATAAACATATATATGGTGGCTAAATTGTCAATTAACGATTGCAAATTGTCATGGCATTACCAGGGTTCGATTCTATCTGGCGCACTTCCGGGGCTCCAAGAACAAGTAAGCTGGCGGATTCTGATAACCTTACCACATATCAACTCCAGTTCGACTGTTACAGTAGTAGTTCTTGCTATGATATGCTGAATTGCTGCTAGAGCTGCAACTTTCCTTAGCTCATTTGTTCTTGTGCTTTGTTGGCAGGGATTGGCCTTGACTCGAGTTCCTAAGATCAAATACCTCATAATCATAGGCGGCGCCAAGTTCCGCTCACCCGCAATAGCCGATAAGGCGTACGCCAACATGATCAAAATCCCCTCGCTTCACTTCCTTGGTACTTCAATATGTTCTTCACAGATTTGTCCTTTACAGTTGTTATGCTTGTTGGTTGTTGGCTAGCGTATTCGCAGCTGCTTCCTTGGCGGTGTGTGCGTATGGCTGTCTCCTTATCATGTTTAGTTTCCAGCCGGCATGTCTACCTCATGTGCAGTTATGGTCTATAGTGTTTATTATGTGATTAGGCAAGGTGCTTAAAGTACTCACACCAACTGTGTGCTTTTCTTTTTTATCATACTTACAAAAAATAATTCAAAGGCTTTATATGCAATTTAAAGACAGTACTCGTGAAAAACTTCCAAGAGCTCGATGTATTCTAATGATGGTAAACAGCATGTTATTAGGGGATAATTTACAGAGGAAGAATATACCATAGGATCATCTATGACATAGTTTACACTTTGAACAATCTGTTGTGTGAGATCAAGCTTTGACATATTATCTGATGACACCATTTCTGGGTTTGTATTATTCCCATTGGTTACTTTAGTCAAAGTCAAGTTCTCATGTCATTCCATGCTGAGTGTTTATTTTGAAAGATTTGAAGCCTTCTCGAAGGTCAACTGAGTAGTGAGCAAGTAAAACAGGACCATTAACACACCGGCTTATTTGACGTGCAGGGGACAATGACTTCCTTAAACCCCATGGTGAACAGCTCATAGAGTCATTTGTGGATCCATTCATCATACGTCACCCAAAGGGCCACACGGTCCCAAGGCTTGTTGGTAAGCTGATATTTCCATTCACCAAGCTCCTCTGAACTGCATAAATTTAGGCACTGAATATCGATCCAGTTGTAGTGTTAATGTTGATACTAAAAAGTTGAGAAGAGATCAGTAGGTAAACTGTAAACATGAGATATTTGTGATTGGAGGCAACAGGATCACAAACTTTAGCTGGAAAATTAACTTCGGTATCGCTACTCTAATCTAATTCAGGGTTCGATATCTGTACGTGCTAAACATATTTTTTGATGGAAGAACTTCAAATAGCCCATAGAGTTCGAAGAACCTATCAGTTTTTTGGTTCACCATTCTGCATCGATATGAACGTCCTAACGTAAGATCATGCTTGTTGTTCTATGCAGATGAGACGAGTTTGGAAGTCATGTCCCGTTTCCTTGACAAGATGGAGAAGGGGATATCTGAACTTCCATCCGTCGAGGCCAAGGCCGAGGCTGAAGCTCCCGCTGATGTTGACGAAAAAGAAATTTGCGTCTGATACTAGCACCTCGAGGATTAGTGCCTGAATACATATCAAATCCGTATATAGGCAAATCATACAGCTGTGACCTCCTTATTAGTTTTGTGTTGTTGCAAGCGTGTGATTATTCAGTAATAATTCCTGAATGCACAATGATAGCTCTTTGCTACTACAGCACTTTACATCACATCACATCCAATGAACCTATAGTATATTTTCTCGTGGTGATGATGCTATATCTCTATAGCGTTAACAAATAATACCGTGGCACGAAAAAAAGAAACAGGAGTATTACTCCCTTCGTTCTTAAATATAAGTCTTTTTAAATTTTTTATTAGGGACTATTCTCTCCGTCTTAAAATAAGTGTCGTTCCTCTAGTACAAAATTTATACTAATTTAATGTTAAATGCGTGACACTTATTTTGGGACGGAAAGAATACATACAAAGCAAAATAAATAAATCTACATAAATAAATCTATATTTTAAAGTATGTTTATATACTTCGTATGTAGTTTTCTAGTGGAATCTTTAAAAAGGCTTATACTCTTTTCGTTGGAAATACTTGTCCTACAGATAAGTAAAATGGATGTATCTATAACTAAAATAAGTCACGTTCATTTTAGAGGGAGTACAAGGTACGTGTAAATACATGCAGAAGAAGAAAGTTAAGGAAGATCCCCGGCCAGAAATGAAGAACAGACGGCCCCGGCCAGCACTCAGCTGTTTGACCCAACGATCAAATCAGCACAGCAGCGATCCAAACTGGAGAGAGATGGCCGCGGCACCAGCTCAACCCTCTCGTCCCATCACCTTCAATTCGGCGAGCAACGCTCGTCACGCGCAAGCCTCCGCCCCGTCGCTCTCGCGCGGCCGCCTCCCACCGGCCCGAAAGCCTCCCGTGGCCAGCTGCCAGCGCCACGGCGCAGGGGCCTTGGAACCAGGCGGCGGAGCGACGAGGCGGCCGGCGCCGCGGTTCCTGTGCCTGCACGGGTTCCGCACCAGCGGGGAGATCATGCGGAGGCAGGTGGCGGACAGGTGGCCCGCCGTCGTCACGTCCCGCCTGGACCTCGCCTTCGCCGACGCGCCCTTCCCCGCCGAGGGCGAGTCCCCGGTGCGCGGCGCCTTCGACCCGCCCTACTACGAGTGGTGCCGCTTCGTCGACGAGGTCAGTCGGGCCTCCGTCACACTAGGTCCGTAGTTCAGTAGTTGACTTTCCGGTCAGACTGACAAGATCTCTCTACACCTGGGATCGATCGACCGATCTCGGGACAGGATTTCCTGAAGTACAGGAACTTCGGCGAGGCCCTGGCCAGCATCGAGGAGCTGATGGTGAGGGAAGGGCCGTTCGACGGACTCTTCGGTTTCTCTCAGGTGGCGAACTTCAACTTGGGCTCCATTAGCTCCGACCTTCGTTTCAGACACCGTCATACTAATACGATGAACTGATGAGCCATGTCTGTGATCTCGTGCTGGCATGACATGACATCCAGGGCGCCCTCCTGTCGGCCGCGCTTGTTGGGCTCCAGCAACAAGTGAGTTATAAATCGCCGCCGTCGTCGTCTCCTGCAGTTCATGCTACTTCTTGGATCGCCTGCTATCTGTCAATGCGTAGTTGCGGCTCCATCACCTGACCATCATTCTGTTCATGCCTTCTCTGGCAGGGGCTGGCCTTGAACAGGGTTCCTAGGGTGAAGTACGTTATGATCATATCCGGTGCCAAGATCCAATCCCCGGCATTGGCCGCCAAGGCGTACGCCAACAAGATCAAGTGCCCTTCGCTACACTTCATTGGTAACTGCCATGTTATCGTCTTAGCAATTGTCAGCAGCACAAGTGAGCAACTGCAATGGCTGAAGCTGCAGCTCCTTGCGCGCAGGTGACGGTGACTTCGTGAAAGCCCACGGCGAGGAGCTGGCGGACTCGTTCATGGATCCGCTTGTCATACGCCACCCGGCCGGACACACGGTCCCCAGATTCGGTAAGCGCGCCTAGCCTGTGAATTTGAAGAGAGCATTTGGGTTCATGGCCGAAAGGGACCGGAATGTTCAGAAGGAGCAAGACAAGGTTGTTGACAGAGTTTTGCTGGTTTACATTTTTTTGTGTGTGTGCTCGACATTTGCAGACGAGAAGGGTCTCCAAGCGATGCTCGGCTACCTTGACAAGATTGAAAGGGATCTGGCGACAGATTAATCAATTGTGCTGAGCACCACTCTGTTTCATTTTTTTTGGAAACAACTCTGTTTCATGAGTGGCATGGTGAGAGTTGCCGGAATTTAATCTATTTATGGGCCAGCTCAATAGCAATTTCAGAATTCCTAATGAATTCTAAAAGTCCATTTAACCCATTCATGTAAGACAAGAGGTAGGATTAAAGTTTAGTTTTATATTGCTCGCCTAGTAGGAGTTAGACCTTCTTATATGAGGATGGGAACAAGAGAAGCATTCACGCGACTTTCCTGCTCCGCCGTCCGCCGCGTCGCGCCGCGGGTTTCAGGAATGTGTCGAGCCTTTCTAATTTTTTATCACGCACGACTGGTATACAAAAGGTCACTCAGGAGCTGAAAAGTTTGCTGCAGTGAAGATTGAATACAGACGCTGCACCCTTCGGCTGTTGTCTGTCCGTTTCGTCTTTCTCTTTTGCTTCACCTTCCGTTGCAATCTATTCGCCTTCTTTTCTTGTGCCTATATAAGAAAGGTCGCTCCTCTTCAGAGATACACGTCAGAACATCATCTTCCTCAGGCCATTAAGTTCCAAACTCCGAGCTGCTGCTAGGTTCTTTTCCATCCTGGCTTGCAGCGTGCATCGCAGTTCGGGACAGTAGGCCTCTGAAATCCCACCTCTTTGAGTCCTGTACGGAAGAAGGGTGATAAGGTTTTTAGGAAACGCTCTGCATGAGTACTGACCTCTTCATCACGTACGCCACAAATGTCTCGACGACTACTTTCCTAATGACGACTTCTTCCCCGATGTTGTCAACCTCTTCAACGACATGGGCGACAACAACGTCAACACCAACACCAACGCTAATGGTAATGCCACTGCTCATTATGTGTTCGTGTCTTTTCTGTTCGAGGTTCTACTAGAGTTTTTTGGTCTAGTATCTGTTCTAGATTTATTCTGTTTTCTAGCACACACGTTTAGGTGATGTTTGCCTCCTCTTCGATAGTTTGCCTACCTAGTCTTGCCTTTGTTATTATGGCTTATTTTCCTCAAGTTTGCATCACTAGTCTTGTCTTTGTTACAATAATCATATTTTATCTACTATTTATTATTTCTAATAATTCGCTAAAATGCTCATATTTCCAACAATCCAAAAACCTTACTATAGGCAATTTACCCCGAGTAGTTTTGCTACTTCCATATGTTTGAGGGTGTGCACTATAACAGATGACGTGTGAGGGCGGTTCTATGGTTTCAAACCATGAGTTGGTATGATGCCACTCTTGGCAAACCTGAAGGAGTTCTTGATCCTCAGCAGGAGCAAGCTTTTAAAAAATCTGATACCTTGTTTAAGGCCGCTCTCTTGAGTGTTCTTGGTGAGAACATAGTTGATGCTTAAGCGTCAATTGATAATGGCAAAGATATGTGGTACGCACTTGAGGCCAAGTTTGGGGTCTCAGATGCTGGCAGTGAGCTGTATATGACGAAACAATTCTATGACTACATGATGACTGATGAGCGCTTCGTGATTGAGCGAGCTCACGAGATACAATCATTTGCTAGAGAATTTTAGAACTTCAGTTGTATGTTACTAGATAAGTTTGTTGCCGGAGGTACCATCACTAAGCTTCCTCACTCGTGGAGGAACTTTGCTACCTCTTTGAAGCATAAGAGGCATCAGTTTTTCGTTCCGAATCTCATTGGTACTCTTGATTTGAAAGAAAAGGCGAGAGCAAAAGACATATGTGCTCGAGGTATTGAGGAAGGTTCTAGTGCCAATCTGGTATAGAAGAAAAACTTACAGCCCCACAAGTTCAAGAACAAGGGCAAGTTTGATGGCAAGGGAAAATTTGATGGGAAGAACAAGGCTTCGCAGCACACCAACTTCAAGAAGAAGACTGACAAGAAGAAAGGTGTTTTTATGTCTGTGGAGATCCTGATCACTGGGCCCCTAGTTGGCCTAACCATTATGACAAGCGTATGATGACCCACGAGTATAGGGGATCAATTGTAGTCCTTTCGATAAGCAAGAGTGTTGAACCCAACGAGGAGCAGAAGGAAATGATAAGCAGTTTTCAACAAGGTATTCTCTGCAAGTGCTTTGAGTAACAATAATAGATAGTTTTGTAGCAAGGTAATTCGTAACAAGTAACAATAGTAACAAAGGTGCATCAAGTTAGCACAATCCTTTTTGTAGCAAAGGACATGCTTGAAAGTACTTTTATATTAAGCAAGTGCTCCCGAGTACACATGTGAATTTCTGCCTAGTCATGTTCATCATGTTGAGTTGATTCACGTTCGCTACTTTGATAATTTGATATGTGGATGGACCGGTGCTAAGGCGCTGTTCTTATTTGAACTAACAACCTACTTATGATTAACCCCTCTCGCAAGCATCCACAGTTACGAAACAAAAATTAAGATAAATCTAACCGTAGCATGAAACATGTGAATCCAAATCAGCCCCTTATGAAGCAACACATAAAGTGGGGTTTAAGCTTCTGTCACTCTCGCAACCCATCATCTACTTGTTACACCATAATGACTTTCCTTAGGCCAATAGCATGATGAAGCGCCATATAGTCGACGTTCACATGACACCACTAAGAGAAGTAAGAACATACATATCATCAAAATATCAAACGCATACCAACTTCACAAGATTACTTATAACAAGATTTCTCCCATTTCCTTAGGAACAATAGTAACTACTCATACATCATCAACATGTTCAAGATCACATGTATAATAATGATGATTAAGGATCTGAACATAATCTCTTCCACCAAGTAATCCAACAAGCATCAACTACAAGATTTAATCAACACAACTAGCAACCCACATGTACCAATCTGAGGTTTTGGGACAAAGATTGAATACAAGAGATGAACTAGGGTTGGAGATGAAATGATGCTGATGAAGATGTTGAGGAATATTGATCCTCCCACAAAGGAGGAAGCGTTGGTGATGACGATGGCTTCAATCTCCCCCTCCCAGAGAGGGATTTCCTCGGCAGAATCTGATTGCCGGAGTGCAGAAGGGCCTCTGCCCAGGTTTCCGCCTTGAGACGGCGACGCTTCGTCTCGAAAGGTTACTTATGAATTTTTAGGGTAAAACACACCATATAGGAGAAGAGGGGAGTCAGAGAGCCAACAGGGGGCCCACAAGCCATTAGGGCGCGCTACTAGGGGGCGCCATGTTGGCTCTCTGACTCCCCCTATCCAGAATTCCAGTTTCCAGATATTTCCCTCCTTATCATGTACCTTGCATATTCAGAGAAAAAAGACATAATAATTGTGTGACAATGTGGAATAATGGACAAGAATAAAGTAAACAATAGTAAGAAATCATGATGCAAAATGGACATATCAACTGCCCCAAGCTTAGACCTCGCTTGTCCTCAAGCGAAAGCTGAACTCTAAAATAACGACCACATAATTTGAGAGAGAAGTGTCGATAAAAATAGAATGCAGACATGAGAGCATCATGAATGTCATCATAGCAACAAGTTTTCAATCATATAACCTCTCATGAACAAGTAACAATCTAGTCACAACTAAAGAAATATGAAGCATATTCTTTATTGAGAACCAACAACCAATGCAATTAATCTTTGAGATAATCATAGCTTTTGCAATCGAGAGAAGAGTCTATGTAAGAGCTTTATATTTCTAGCATGTTTACATATTCAACTATGATGTGGCCTTCGATGATTGCTAACATACATTGCATATTTTTGAAACAAGTAATTCCGTGGGACACATAGGAAGATGGATGATTTACTGTTCTTTCCACCCAACTTATTTACCTCAAGGATAATGTCAACAATAATGAAACATGATCATCTACGTTCAGCTGGATATATTTATTCGAATCTTTCTTCAACACATAATGCTTGCCACTAAAGAGTTGAAGAATAGGAACAAGGGAAATATCATTGACTCTTGCATGAAAATAAAACTTGTGAGAATGTAAAATATAGGCCCTTCGCAGAGGTTGTCATGAGCTTTTATTTGTTTGATATGTTCAATCTCTTAATGCAAAAGAACATCAGTTCATATTGCACCTTGTGATAGCAAACTTTATTATGCACTCCGTCGCTTTTATTGCTTTATCATCACAAGATCATACAAAGCTTACTTTTCCTTACAATAAAAGATCTTACATGATTAGATGCAATTTTTATTGCCTTGTGCAACAATGACAACTTACTTGAAGGATCTTATTCAATCCATAGGTAGGTATGGTGGACTCATTTGGCAAGAAACTGGGTTTAATGGTTATGGATGCACAAGTAGTATCTCTACTTAGTGGGAATCTTTGGGCTAGCAAAAGATCCTAACAAAGCATCACATGTTAAAGGATTCAACACCATATAACTTCTATGCAAATGTAGATAACCATGTTTATTATGTTGTCTTCCATTTACCACTTCAACACTTGGTCATTATGTAATATTTTGATGGAAGCTCACAATCATAGAAGGCGTTCAAGATATTATATTTACATTTAAATATGCTCTTCCCTACCATACTTTTGCATAGATCATATCAATTACTAACATTATGTTTGTTACTTTTCAACACTTCTTATTGTTTATACCTATTTTCTATGTGAAGTCATTACTTCTCAAGAGATAGGCATATGATTCTTTTCTATTCTTTTTATTGCCATGCTAAGATGATGAGTGCAAGTGAGGAAGAGGCACATGATCCCAACTAACTTTATTATATAACTCTCGCACTTGATTACAAGGATAGGTAGAACTAAAAGCAAAAACTCTAAACAAAACAAATCTGAAATTTCAACTCCCTACATCTCAAAAACTAAAGATCGAACTAAGATATATAATGGTGATAAAAAGTGATGGTGATACGATACCGGGGCACCTCCCCCAAGCTTGGAACAAGCCAAGGGTGGTGCCCATACCCATGTACTCAAGTGTTCTTTGGTGATGACGGTCGTGTGCGGTAATCCTCCATCTTCCAAGGCATAGGTTCCCCATCAAAGAAAGAAACTCTTGTCTCCGAAGTCCTGAAATCAGTAGCGAGGCTCATCCTTCTAAACCTAGATTAATACTCACAGTTTTGAAGTTGGACTTCATAGAGTTGATCTTGGAGATGCTCAATCTGCTCTTGAAGCTTGACGAGAGCCTCCCCCATGCTCTTTTTGTCCATCTTATTTTCATGAATGAAGTCCGTGATCATAGAGTGATAAGCACTCAAGCCACGTTAAGCCATCCCTTGGCACCTGAAGATTTCTTGTTCCACTTCTGCAAGCCTGGCTTTCTCGCTTACCTCCTTCTTGGGGCCATGAACATCCCGGATGTGGAGCACCCCCTCACGCATCTCAATAGCTTGAGGGTGCTTCATCACCTCCGGCAAGTAGGGATTGATGACCTTCTCGAAGAACTTGTCCTTGGTTGGCTTAGGGGAAGTCATGGCGATCTAGATCAGAAAAAATAGCCCGAAACATGAACAGGGGAAAATCTCACGATGCGGTTGTCACAACATAGGAGTATATATAATGATTTTTTCTAGGCAGAATATGTGTTCTGGAAGAAATCGGAGTCCGGAGTTCACACAAGAGACCCACAAGCCATCATGGCGCGCCACCATGGGGCCTTCCCCATGGGTCCTTATGACTCTGTTTTATTTTTTTAATTTCTAAAATACCAAGAACGACAAAAAATATTTTTATGGAATTTTTGGAGTCGGTTTACTTACGTACCACATACCTACCCCCTTTCAGGGTTTTGGAGTGTTCCGGAAGACCTCCTTGATGTGTTCTTCCGGTGTAATAACTTGGATGACATTGGTTTCTTCATTAATGGGTGCACCTAAAATATATTGCTTAATTCTTTGCCCATTCACCACTCTCGGGGTTCTTGCCTTCGAAGTTATTGATTTTTATAGCACCGGAGCGATAAACCTCCTCAACAATGTATGGGCCTTCCCATTTGGAGATGAGTTTTCCTGCAAAAAATCTGAAACGAGAGTTGTACAAAAGTACTAAGTCTCCTACATTAAATTACCGTTTTTGAATCCTCTTGTCATGCCATCCTTTAACCTTTTCTTTAAACAACTTAGCATTTTCATAGGCTTGTGTTCTCCATTCATCAAGTGAGCTAATGTCAAATAGCCTCTTCTCGTTGGCAAGTTTAAAATCATAGTTAAGTTCTTTAATTGCCCAATAAGCTTTGTGCTCTAACTCAAGAGGTAGGTGACAAGCATTCCCATAGACCATTTTGTACGGAGACATACCCATCGGATTCTTATAAGCAGCTCTATAAGCCCAAAGCGCATCATCTAGTTCGTTAGACCAATTCTTCCTAGATCTATTAACGGTCTTTGCAATATTAATTTATTTCTCGATTATTTAATTCAACTTGACCACTAGACTGGGGATGATAAGGTGATGCAATCCTATGGTTAACATCATATTTATCTAGAAGTGTACGGAAAGCACCATGAATAAAATGTGAACCACCATCAGTCATTAAATATCCAGGGACTCCAAACCGCGGGAAAATGATGTCTTTAAGCATTTTAATAGAGGTGTTATGATCAACACTACTAGTTGGAATAGCTTCTACCCACTTAGTAACGTAATCAACAACAACTAGAATATGAGTATACCTATTTGAGGAAGGAAAAGTCTCATAAAGTCAAAGCCCCAGACATTGAATGGTTCCATAGCAAGTGAATAATTCATAGGAATTTCCCGAGACTTACCGATGTTACCCACTCTCTGGCATGCATTGCATGTAAGGACATACTTACGAGCATCTTTGAAAAGCGCAGGCCAATAGAAACCAGTTTGTAATACCTTGTGTGCAATTCTATCACCGGCATGGTGTCCTCCATAAGCTTCGGAATGACACTTTCAAAGAATCTGTTCTTGTTCATGCTCAGGTATACATCGTCTAATAATACCGTCTACTCTCTCTTTGTAAATATGTGGGTCATGCCAAAAGTAATGTCGTAGATCATAAAAGAATTATTTCTTTTGTTGATATATGAAGCTAGGTGGAATGTACTTGGCAACAATATAATTAGCATACTCATCATACCAAGGAGCACTACGTGAAGTATTTATAGCAGCAAGTTGTTCATCAGGAAAACTATCATCAATAGGAAGTGGGTCATCAAGAATATTTTCCATCCTAGACAAGTTATCTGCTACGGGGTTTTCAACTCCTTTTCTATCAATGATATGCAAGCCAAACTCTTGAATTAAAAGTACCCACCTAATGATTCTAGGTTTAGCATCCTTCTTTTTCCATAGGGTATTTAATAGTAGCAAGATCGTCATGAATAGTTACTTTGGAATCGACAATGTAAGGACTAAACTTATCACAGGCAAAAACAACTGCTAAAAATTCCTTTTTAGTGGTGGCATAATTCTTTGAGAAGAGTCTAGAGTATTACTAGCATAGTGAATAACATTTAATTTTTTGTCTACTCTTTGCCCTAGAACAGCGCCAATAGCATAATCACTAGCATCACACATAATTTCAAATGGTAGGTTCCAATCAGGTGGTCGAACAATAGATGCAGAAATTAAAGCCTTCTGAAGTATTTCAAGCTTCTACACAATCATCATCAAAAACAAAAGGAACATCTTTTTGAAGAAGGTTAGTTAATGGCCTAGAGATCTTTAATGAAACGCTTATAAAAACCACCATGACCAAGGAAACTTCTTATGCCTTTGATATCTCTCGGGCATGGAATTTTCTCGATCGCATCAACTTTAGCCTTGTCCGCCTCAATGCACCCTTTGGAAATTTTGTGCACAAGCACTATACCTTTATTCACCATAAAGTGGCACTTTTCCTAGTTCAAGACAAGACTAGTTTGTTCACATCTCTGCAAAACTCGATCAAGGTTGCTCAAGCAATCATCAAAAGAAGTCCCATAAATTAAAAAATCATCCATAAAACCTCAACAATTGTTTCACAAAAATCAGAGAATATGGTAGTCAAACATCTTTTTAATGTAGGAGGTGCATTACATAAACCAAAATGCATATGTCTATAAGCATACGTTCGAAATGGACAAGTAAAAATAGTTTTCTCTTGATCTTCTTTTGATACATGTATTTGAGAAAATCCGGAATATCCATCAAGAAAGCAAAAGTGTTCGTGCTTAGATAATCTTTCTAATATATGATCATTTTTAGTAGCTTTATTTATTTTCCTAAAATAAGTTACCATCCAATAACCAGTTATGATTCTTTGTGGAATAAGCTCATTTTTATGATTAGGAACAACGTAATACCTCCTTTCTTAGGGACATAGTGAACGGGACTTACCCACCTAATATCATCAATAGGATAGATTATACCTGCCTCCAGAAGCTTTAGTATTTCAGTTCTTACCACTTGTTTCAATTTAGGATTTAAGCAACTTTGATGATCAACAACATGTTTAGCATCTGGTTCCATATTAATCTTGTGCTGACATAGAGTGGGCCTTATGCCCTTTAAATCATCAAGAGTATATCCAATAGCAGCCATGTGATTCCTCAAAGTTTTAAGTAATCTTATTTCTTCACGCTCTAAAAGGTTAGCAATGATAATAACATGATATATCTTCTTTTCATCAAGATATGCATATTTCAAAGTATCATGTAACGTTTTTAATTCAAACACGGGATCTCCTTTGGGTGGAGGAGGATCCCCTAGGATATCAACTAGTAAATTGTGTTTAAGGATAGGTGTTTTTTTGAGGAGTATATTATCTATTTTATTACTTTCATTTATCTGCATATCATTCTTGTGGTCCAACACATATTTTTCTAGAGGATCAATAGGAGGTACGACAATGGAAGCAAGACCAGTCATTTCATCCTTACTATGTAATTCCTTCTCATGTAATTGGTTAGTAAACTTGGAAAAATTAAATTCATGAGACACATCACCAAACCTTACTCTAACCTTATCAGTAACACAATTGATTTCAGCATTCATGGTGTTTAAGAAAGGTCTACCAAATATAATAGGACAAAAGTTATCTTGTTCCGAACCAAGTACTAAGAAATCAACGGGGTACTTGACCTTCCCACATAGAACCTCAACATCTCTAACGGTCCCAATTGGCAAAATAGTGTATCGGTTTGCAAGTTTAATAGTAACATCAATATCTTCCATAGTAGAAGGTGGTATGTCATTCATAATTTCTTGATATAAGGTGAAAGGTATAGCTTTGACACTAGCACCGAGGTCATACAAACCATGATAACAGTGTTCTCCAATTTTAACTTAAACAACAGGCATGCCATTCATCGGTTTATTTTTGTCTAACTTATCCTGTTCGTTTCTAGCGGGTTTCGCAATCCTAGCAGCTTCCCTACAAAAATAAAGAACCTGACCCTCAACATTATTATCTAGAAGATCTTTGACCATGGCAACATTAGGTTCCACATTTATTTGTTCAGAAGGTATAGGTGTTCTAATATGACTTTTATTAACCACAATCGTAGTCTTAGCATGTTCCCTAATTCTAAGAGGAAAAGGAGGTTTCTCAACGTAAGCTGTGGGAACAACTGGATCAGCATGACTAACAACTATTTCTTATTTATCAATTTTAATTGGTTCCTCTAATGGTGGTTCGACGGAAGGATGATATTTAAACCACTTCTCTTTGGGAAGATCAAAATGAGTAGCAAATGATTCACAAAAAGCACCTACTATTTCAGAGTCAAGACCATATTTATTGCTAAACTCATGGAAGGCATTGGTTTCCATAAAAGATTTAACCCACGCAAAATTAAGTTTTATACCTGATTTGTTACCTTTGTCGAGTTCCCAATCTTCAGAGTTGTATTTAACTCTTTCCAAAAGATTCCATTTGAATTCAATAGTTTCATTCGTATATGATCCCGAGGAAGAAGAATCCAATAATATCCAATCATCACGAGAAAGCCGAGCATACAATTTTTGTATACTCATTTCTCTTGGGAGCTCATGGTTGGGGCAGGTGTGCATCATAGATTTTAGCCTCCCCCAAGCTCGAGCGATGCTTTCTCCTTTACGGTCCGAGGTTATATATATAACTAGATGATGCCCCACGCGTTGCTGCGAGAACGTTGCTAAGAAATGGTTAAATAGTTGCTAAAAAATCTAAACTAATGGAAAGCATATGTAAGCTTAACAAAATAAAATACAAAGCATATAAAAAGAGAGTAAAAATTATAATTAAAAAATGTCATTTCTAACAAAATATGGAGGATAAGTCTAATGCAAAAAATAACTTATGACTAATATGCATGAATTGATGATGTGGCACCATTGCATTCCTAGAGTTGTGCAAAAAATGTTATTTATGTCTTGCATGCATACTTGCTTATGTGTCATGGTTTCATGGATAGGAAAATTTGGTAGTGAGTTGTAGCTATTTAGGAATAGAAGATTCCGATCACGGTGAACTAGATGCATTGGATACAACTTCTGATGAAATTCCAGCTTCAAGCGATTCCAATCGCATGATTCAATATTATCCAATAGCCCATATCACATCAATGCTTTTCCCTCCAAAGATAAAGGGAAAACATTCTTCTTAACTTTTTCCCTAGACAAACTTATTAGCTGAAACAATCCACAAACCTCATCGACGAATATTAAATGGAATTTAGGATGAGTCGTACCATCATAAGGATCAGATAATAGTTTTTCAAGCATACCCGAAGGAATCTCATAATAAATATTTTTAGTAGGTGCAGTCGATGGAGGAACAATTTTCTCATCTTCCATTTGGGGCGAAGATGCCCCAAACAAGCCACTCAAAGTGTAACCGTTCATAGTGACAAGCAACAGTAAATTTCAACACATATAGAAAATGTTTCCTTACCAATTTCCACTTACCAAAGGAGCTTCACTCCCCGGTAACGACGCCAGAAAATAGTCTTGATGACCCACAAGTATAGGGGATCAATCTTAGTCCTTTCGATAAGTAAGAGTGTCGAACCCAATGAGGAGGAGAACGAAATGGTAAGCAGTTTTTAGGAAGGTATTCCGTGCAAGTGCTGTGAGTAACAGTAGTAGATAGTTTTGTAGCAAGGTAATTCATAACAAGTAACAAGTAACAATAGTAACAAAGGTGCAACAAGGTATCCCAATCCCTTTTGTAGCAAAGGACATGCCTGAAAGTACTCTTATATTAAGCAAGTGCTCTCGAGGGTACATGAGAATTTCTATCTAGTCATGTTCATCATGTTGAGTTGATTCACGTTCGCTACTTTGATAATTGGACATGTGGGTGGACCGGTGCTAAGGTGATGTTCTTACTTGAACTAACAACCTACTTATGATTAACCCTCTCACAAGCATATGCAACTACGAAGGAAGAATTAAGATAAATCTAACCATAGCATGAAACATGTGGATCCAAATTAGCCCCTTATGAAGCAAGACATAAACTGGGGTTTAAGCTTCCATCACTCTCCCAACCCATCATATACTTGTTACTCCACAATGACTTCCCTTAGGCCCATAGCATGGTGAAGTGTCATGTAGTCGACGTTCACATGACACCGCTAAGAGAAGTGACAACATACATATCATCAAAATATCAAACGCATACCAACTTCATAAGATTACCTATAACAAGACTTCTCCCATGTCCTCAGGAACAATAGTAACCACTCACACATCATAAACATGTTCAAGATCAAAGATATAATAATGATGATTAAGGATCTGAACAAAATCTCTTCCATCAAGTAATCCAACAAGCATCAACTACAAGATGTAATCAACACAACTAGCAACCCACATGTACCAAGTTGATGTTTTGGGACAAAGATTGAATATAAGAGATGAACTAGCGTTGGAGATGAGATGGTGCTGGTGAAGATGTTGATGAAGATAGATCCTCCCACGAAGGAGGAAACGTTGGTGATGACGATGGCTTCGATCTTCCCCTCCTGAAGAGGGATTTCCCCGACAGAATCTTAATTCCGGAGTGCAAAAGGGCCTCTGCCCAGGTTTCTGCCTCGAGATGGAGGCACTTCGTCCCAAAAGGTTGCTTATGAGTTTTTTAGGGTAAAACACATCATATAGGAGAAGAGGGCATCGGAGACCCAACAGGGTCCCACAAGCCATTAGGGCGCGCCACTAGGGGGCGCCCTGTTGGCTTGTGCCCTGCTGGTAGCCCTCCTAGGATATATTTTTGCTCCAGAAATTCTTAAATATTCCAAAAATATTCTCCGTGAAGTTTCAGGTCATTCCGAGAACTGTGACTTTTTTGCTTTTTTCTCGGTTTTTCGGTCAAGAATTCCAGTTTCCAGATATTTCCCTCCTTATGATGTACCTTGCATATTCAGAGAGAAAGTACATAAGATTTTTTTGAAAATGTGGAATAATGTATAAGATTAAAGTAAAAAATAATAAGAATTCATGATGCAAAATGGATGTATCAGCGTCAACATGGGAAAGGCGACAAGATCACCAATGTTGTCATTGGTGACACTCAAATGAAGGATGTTGGGCCTCAGGGACTACTTCCGTTCTGATGGGCAATAGTTCAAGTGCTTCTATTCGTGGTGTTTGCACGGTTTATTTGAAGTTTACATCGGGGAAGATCGTGCGACTGAAGAACAGGTAAACTAGCAAGTAAAGCAAACAAGGAAGTAATTTAGTAGCTAGCAAAGATAAATATTTTTGTATTTTTGATGTTTATAAGACAAACTAAATATAACAACAAATAAAAATAAGAACAAGTGAATGAAAATTTGTGCAAAGTTACTTGATAGTTGGTGATGGTATTCCCCGGCAACACGCGCCAGAAATCCTTCCTGATACTTGTGATCTGCGTTGGGTTTTCCGTGAAGAGGAATGGGTTATCTCAGCACAAAAAGGGTAAGTATTTCCCTCAGTTATGAAACCATGGTTTATCGAACCAATAGGAATACCAATCCTCGACCGTCTTCAACGGCTGCACACAAAAGAACAAACAACTTGCACCCAACGCCGGTAAGAGGGTTGTCAATCCCCTTGATCTCATTATTTGCAAGCAAGTGAGTTGTGTATATAATTGTAGATAATTATAAATTGCAAAATAAAATAACAGCAAGGTAATGATAGTGTTTGCAAATATATTAGTGAACAGACCTGGGGCCCGTAGAGTTCTGTAGTGGCATGTCTTATAGAAATAGCATACGGTGGGTAAACACATTACTGTTGGGCAATTGATAGAAAATTGAATAGTTATGCGACTTTCACGGCAATGATCATGTGTATATAGGCATCACGTCCATAAGCAAATAGGCCGACTCCTGCCTGCAGCTACTACAATTACTCCACTCATCGACCGCTATCTAGCATGCATCTAGAGTATTAAGTAAAATAGAGTAATGCTCGAAGAATGATGACATGCTGTAGAAAAAGTAAACTCAATCGATATGAATAAACTCCATAATTTTATCCTTAGTAGCGGAAACACAAAGACACAACTTGTTCCCTTCTGTCACTGGGATATAGAAACTTGTCAGGTTGAACCTACTATAACGCACCACTCCCACCGAAGAAATATCAATCTAGTTGGCCAAACTATCTCAATAGATCGGAGAGCATTATGAAGCTATGATGGTCATTTAAATAAGAATATTAGTATTCAGGTTTGACTGAAATACTTTTCATGAATAATCTGAACATAAACTCACAATTCATCGGATCCCAACAAACACACCATACAAAAAGATTACATCGTATAGATCAAGGCAAAGATGCGATGAACATTGTATTGAAGTTCGAGAGAGAGAGAGATTAGAATCTAGGTACTATCTATGAACCCGTAGCTCTATGGTGAACTACTCACACATCATTGTGAGGGCTTCAAGGTTGATGAAGAGGCCCTCCGTTATCGATCTCCCCATGCGTTCTTCTTTGACCAACGTTTATGATGGTACATAGTTCAAAATACGAAATCGTGTGTGATAAGGAGACTAGCACAAATGCTCGTGTTTTGTAATCTCACACGTTCTTTCTCATCGGACCGTGCGTGATGACAAGATTCATCGCACACGCCTTGAATGGAGAAACGTGTGTGATGTTGGAGTTGATCGTGGACATTTTGCTTTCTCAAATTGTGTGCATTGTGATGGCCTACAAGCAGGATTTGCCCCTAATTAAATGCATTTGTTCATAATTCACATAATTTAAATTTGAAAGTAGGAATTCATGTATTTCATATCGAATCATGTTTAGCTTTAAGAACGAATGCATAATTCGATTCACATGTAAATATACTCAAGAACTACATAAGCATCAATTCTCAAAAAAAAGGAAAACTACAAAGGGACAAATAAAGAATGATGGAAACATGGTTGTACTAAAGACGGTAAAGAGAGAAACGAAATACATTTTGTATGCTGGAGAAGGTGAAGCGGAATACCCATATTGTGCCCTCCTCCATGCCTAACGCACGAACGACTCTAGGCCAGCCCCTAGTGATGGCCGCCCGACCATCCTTCGTTGTCTTCATTACGACTTCTCGATGCTCATTGTAGTCTTGATGATATATTTTAACATTCATTGCATGTCTAGCAATCATGTACTTTGCGAGGTAATCTTGAGTAAAATTCTTTGGGAACCACTGCAAAAGAAAAAGATTCACACGTTGTTGTGTGACAACTCATCATGGGCAGTACTAACAGAAGCCTACAGAGTTCGTAGTTACCATCCTACAACTCACTGTTGTGTTGGATAGAGCGTAAACAAATAGTCTAATTGACATTGTTCGTCTATTTTCCCTAACAATCATTTCCAGTTTCCTCACTTGATGTTAGTTCATGAATATTTTATTACCCCACACGCAAAAAGGGTTGAGGAATGGATCTTTACCTAAGACATATGTACCTACAAGCAAGAAGCCAATATTAGAAGCTAAAATGTAGTTGCAGAATGGTGTAATATATTACTCCATCAGTTCCATAATGTGTTGCATATAAATTTTTTGAGAAGTCAACATTTCCTTACTTTGACAAAGTTTGTAGAGAAAAACATTTACATCTAGAATTTCAATTCCATTTCCTTAGATACATCACAAAATTTTATATTTTATACATTTTAGATGGTATATGTAGATATATCACAAAAATATATATGCACTACATGATGGAACAGATGGAGTATAAGCGGAAGGATGAAAAGAACCTCGATGGAAAACGTTGGCCACTCCCATTGTTGGCCTGTGCAAGTACATGTAAAGTCATGATAAGTACATCAGGCTTAACATCAACTAAGTATACGAGGTATCTACTTGAAACAAACAAGGCATATATGCTCACTATAACGACCAAATATAGCCATTTGATACTGGACAAATGCTCAATCGAACCAACCTAACAACTAGATAACGAAAAACAAGGCGTATGCTTGAAAACTAGACAATTGCTCACTGCAATCAACCTAAGAACTAGATACAGAAAAGCAAGGCATGTGCTTGAAAACTAGAAAAATGCTCACTGCAACCAACCTGGCAACCAAATCAGAGAAACAAGGCATACATGTTTAAAGCGGGAGTTAATGGCAGAGGTTAACAACACCAGGCATAACAGGTGGTGTCAGGGATATACCCCGCGGTATGACCCGGCCTGGCGACTCACAGGAGACCCCATAAAGACATGACATCTTATTAATGACCCGGTAGGCGGGTCGCAGGATGACCAAGCCCAAGACCCGGCAGGTGAGACGGCGCCTGGCGGCTCACAAGAGAAGGCCCAAAGAGAGAAGGATTCCCTTAAAGGAAATAAGACCCGGAGTTGGATTCGTGAGAGGCTAGTCCTAATCCTACTCCTAGTAGGACTCTATTTGTAAGCCTACCCTCTCCACCTATATAAGGAGGGGTAGAGCACCCGTAGAGGGGGAAGATTGATAAGTCAACAAGTTTAGACAACACAAGAGATTAGAGATAGATAGATTAGAGGCCCTCGTGATTAGAGGTAGCAATTAGCACCCTTGTAACCGAGAGATCTTCATCATCATCAATATCAGACAAGCAGGACATAGACTTTTACCTCCATCGGAGGGGCTGAACCTGGGTAAACTCCGTGTCTCTCGATTCCGATCAACCCCTTCAAGCCGCCACCTAGTTGCGTCTTTGCCCCGAACCTAAGTCCGTTCACCCGGACATCTGCCGTAATAAATCCACGACAGTTGGCGCCCACCGTGGGGCCTACGCATGGTGGTATTGTGGTCTTGGAGGAAGCTCTTACAGGGGTCGAGAAGATTGCGATCGACTGGATAAAAAATAATAGTGCGGAAGGATCTGCATCAGTTTTTGAGTTCATCAGTCCAGATTAACAATTTTCACCGAGGTCCGTGATGTTCTGAAGAGGACGCGTCCGATCAGACGCCACTTTCGCGTACATACGCATTGTCACATCATTATGTCCCGAGATCTGCTAAATCCAGAGACGAAGGATTAAAAATTAGTAATCGGGTGTCAAAGGAAAAAAGACGAGTTGCCAAGTCAACTATGACTCGGAATAGATTTGGACATAGACAAGGACTCCCCCGCAACAACCCGCCTCCCTTCGCCAGTGCGCCTCCGCGGCTGCGGCTTGACTGCGCCTTGCCGATCCACGCTCCGAGTCGTCCTTGCTGCACCCCTACGCTTCCAAGCCGGCAAGTCTACGCGCCTCGCCCCTGGCTCGCATTGACCGTCTCTCACTTTGACTCTGCCATGGATGTTCGCTCGCTCGAGCCGTCCTGTCCGTGATTGGACGATGCTTGGCCTGAAAGAAATCCAGCCTAAGCGGTGTTGTGCATTGGATCAAATGTCGTCTCTAACACATCAGGTGATATTTGTCCAGTCTATTTTAATCGCATATAATAATTTCATTAAGAGCAATTATCTTGGCATATAATATTTTTTACGCAGGTCAGTAATTCAAGTGGCTTTATACCGCGGAGATGGAGGCGTGCCAACGTCATCATGCACCGATGTGTGTTCGTATCGCGCTACGCAGGCTTATGACACCGCCACCGTGCCGGCTTACAATGCCGTGGCCGTCTCTCGCCACAGCGCCGGCTTACAACACCGTGGCCATCTCTCGCCACCGCTCCGGCTTACAATGACGTGGCCGTCCCTCGCCACCGTCCTGGCTTACAATGCCGTGGCCGTCTATCACTGCTGCGCCAATGCCTTCACCATCTCTCGCCACCGCTCCGGCTTACAATGCCGTGGCCGTCCCTCGCCAACGCGCCGACTCACAATGCCGTGGCCGTCTATCACTGCTACGCCAATGCCTTCACCGTCTCTCGCCACCGCTCCGGCTTACAACGTCGTGGTCGTCCTTCACCATCAGCACCGGCTTACAACGTCGTGTCCGTATCTCGCCATCCACACCGACTTTTAACACCGTGGCGTCTTTGACACTAGCACTGGCTTACAATGCCACGGGTGTTCGCTATGTCTACATCAACCCAACAGCGGGTGCATACACCGGTGCGAGCCGCCCAACGGACGCGCACAAGACGCTGTCCACAGTCTGACCTACATCAACATACTAGTACGATGCTCATCGATATGAGCCGCCCGACGGACAGGCGCACAAATCGCCGCCGCTACAATTTGGTTCACTTCAACAACCAGCCAGAACGAATCCTCGACTGGATCATTGGAACAAATCATACGGGATCATCTATAAACCGCCACGGCCAACCTCAACTTTCAATGGAGATTCTCAAGCCGCCTCTTCGAGTCAACTTAAGACTCTGGGGATACAGACATGGCGAGACACATTTGGTCGTTTTCAAACGAGAACCCCGGGTCTTTGCAAGAGAAAATCCAATCCTGGGGGCTATTACATTACTGACGGAAGATTAAAAGTTTCCCAAGAGGACGAACCACCGTGATGCACCATTCAAACATAGGTGCCTGGATTATTGGATCATCGCTTGGAGCTTCTGCCGTTTCTTTATACAAGATGGCGGTTTACAAGATAGCGACTGACAAGAAGAGTTCAAAAATACTCCGATTGATGTATCAACTGAGATCGGCGAACATCGGCTTCTTACCTTCGAGTACAGCTTCTAACGCCTATTAGCCAGGCGTTATGCCACAAAAATCCGGCTCAGGAAAATGAGCCGCGGCGAGGGCGGCTTCCTACCTTTAGCCGGTACCGCTTCTAACGCCTATCCGCCGGCGCTTTGCGTCGTAATTACTGAAAAGGGGGCTTCTTACCGACGGGTACCGCTTCTAACACCCAATCAGCCGGCTTTATGCCATCTCCGGCTAACCAGTTTAGCCGCGGTTGTGAGAGGTTTTTTACCGACGGGTAGCTAACATCTCATGACCCGCAAACGACGGCTTCTTACCTCTGGGTACAACTTCTAATGCCTATTAGCCGGCGTAAGGCCATGTAAAAACAGCTAAGGTAAATTAGCTATGGTGAATGGCGGCTTCTTACCTTTGGGTACAGCTTCTAACGCCTATTAGCTGTTCTTATAAAAATCCGGCTTAGGAAAATGAGCCGCGGTGAACGGCGGCTTCCTACCTCCGGGTACAGCTTCTAACTCCTATTAGCCAGGCGTTATGCCACAAAAATCCGGCTCAGGAAAATGAGCCGTGGCGAGGGTGGCTTCCTACCTTCGGGTACAACTTCTAACGCCTATCCACCAGCTTTATGCCAAAAAATGTTGACAAGTTAACGTTACATCATACATTGCATCTTGCATCATACATGGCATCATACATTGCATCATATATTTCATCATATTCACATGTCATGCCGGCTTATCAAACCGGGTCAAAGCCAGATTATGAAAGAAGGAGCAATGTTATGAAAGATATAACATCTCCGGGTTGTGCTTTTTCAAGCCGCCCTTACAGCAACACAGAATACATTCTGTCATGTTTTTGTAGGTCTTGTTTATTAAAGATGAGCCGCCGTTATATTGGAAAGTTGATTATTCTTGAAGAACCGCCCGATCAGATATAATGCTGTGTCATCTAATTGGCTGGTCCTCGGATTTCTTCAATTATGCTCTATAGTAATCTACAACACTCATGGATTTCTCCAATATATATTTGCCGGGTTGCACCGCAACCATGAGCAGGGATTTCATGTCAGAGACAAAGGAATTATTTCAGGATATTCATTCCGGGTTATATTATAACCACGATTAAGGATTAATCCAACAAATTGTGGTGAGTCATATTATTCTTACATAGTCCCAAGTCGCCGCAGGCAGACGACCCGTCACTTGGGGGATACACTATTCAAAGCCAGTTTATATCAATTATGCAAGTTCCATGTCACTGCAAGCATGCACCACGACACTTGGGGGCTAATGCAAGCCGGTTTTCAAATCATTACATCGTCAGCATGACCATGTTATCTCAAGGAGATGAGCCGGCTTTTCTATATTTTTCTAAAGTCCCAGCCCAGTAATTCTTACTGACCCGGCACTTGGGGACTACACCGCTCAGATCAATTTTTCAAAGTCCCAAGTCGTTGCAGGCATGCGACCCGGCACTTGGGGGCTATAGTATTCAGCTATTTAAACAGATCATGAGGTTCAAATTGAAGACCCGGTGCATCACATTTTGATGAGACGGCCCTTGGGGGCTACACCCGCCGAAGCTTTCTAATGAGCCGACCCTTGGGGGCTACACCCGCCGAAGTTTCATAAGGTATAAGACAGTTATAAGCCCCAGGTTGCTACAGCCAGGTCAACCCGGCCCTTGGGGGCTACACAGTCCAAAATATTATTGCAAAGCACCAAGTTATCATGGATAATCTCGGAGCTTGGGGGCTACAGGTAATATGGACATATCAAAAACTCTTGAGGAGATTTTCAAGATATTAAGTATGGAGTTCAGTTGTTAGACCCAGCGTCACCAACAGTTATGACCCGGTGTTATCAAAAGATCATAACCCGCTAGATTTTATAAGCCACCCTGCTTCACAACAATGGAAGTACGGTTTACATCAGATAGGTTTTCATCCCAATATTTTTATCAAGTCAGCTGGATTCTAGTTGTTTGACGTGGCATCACCAACGATAATGACCCGACGTCATCAGCGATAATGACCCGGCATCATCAATGATTATGACCCGGAAGAGATGACCCGCCAAGAGTATTGGAAGCCGATTCAATGACATATGGGTGTTCTATTCTTAAAAATTTTCAAAGGACATTGACAAGCAAGATGATTATCAAGATGACTCGTTCATATACAGAAAAGACCCGGATTTCTGAGGAGCCATTTTATAAGCCGGCCAAAGGAGCAAGCTGGCCACTTAACATATTTATTAGTCTTATTTCAGGATCTTAGCACGAATAAATTCAAACTAATCTAGGGGCTAATGTCGGGGATATACCTCGCGGTATGACCCGGCCTGGCGACTCACAGGAGACCCCATAAAGACATGACATCTTATTAATGACCCGGCAGGCAGGTCGCAGGATGACCAAGCCCAAGACCCGGCGGGTGAGCTGGCGCCTGGCGTCTCACAAGAGAAGGCCCGAAGAGAGAAGGATTCCCTTAAAGGAAATAAGACCCGGAGTAGGATTCATGAGAGTCTACTCCTAGTCCTACTCCTAGTAGGACTCTATTTGTAAGCCTACCCTCTCCACCTATATAAGGAGGGGTAGAGCCCCCCTAGAGGGGGAAGATTGATAAGTCCACAAGTTTAGACAACACAAGAGATTAGAGATAGATAGATTAGAGGCTCTCATGATTAGAGGTAGCAATTAGCACCCTTGTAACCGAGAGATCTTCATCATCATCAATATCAGACAAGCAGAACGTAGGCTTTTACCTCCATCGGAGGGGCTGAGCCTGGGTAAACTCCGTGTCTCTCGATTCCGATCAACCCCTTAAAGCCACCACCTAGTTGCGTCTTTGCCCCGAACCTAAGTCCGTTCACCCGGACATCTGCCGTGATAAATCCACGATAGGTGGTATTGATGAAATTGAACTACACAATTCATACTTGCAGATAATGAACATCACATTGTGAATAACTGAAAGAAATAAGGCATTCATGCTCACTGTAACAACCAACTATAGCCATTGAAAACTGGACAAATACTCAATGCAACCAACCTAACAACCGGATGCAGAAAAGCAAGGCATCTGCTTCACAACTGGACAAATGCTCAATTAAACACTGCTTGGTTATCACATGACAAAAGCTACTACAACAATGGATACGAGACGGCTAGCTATAAAAGATATGATTTGCTCACAGGATGTTGCCTCACTTGTCATGGATGGGCTGCTTCCACTTGGGATATGAGGTGCCCATGGTGCGCTCCCTGATGTAGCATAAGGCATGTTTCCCCTTGTAACAGTCGTAGTGTGTGCCATTATCTTGGTGGATGAGATCTGACATTGGAGCTAAGGATCCCAAGCCACCGCTGTAGAATGTTTCCTTAAAAAATGACAAAAGGGGCTCGATGGCCTAGAAGGATTGCAAATCCATGACCTCGAGATGGAGGACATCAGTGGCGGGGCCTTTGGAGAGATCGGTGGCGGTTGAACCAGAGGCGTTGCCGGTGGACCACTTAACTTGTGACATGGTCCGGGTGAAGCCGGTGATGTTGACGAGCTTGATGTCGTAGCCGGCTCTCCTGAGATACAAGGACACGCGTTCCCGGAGACTTTAATCCTTCGACATGGCAACATAGGCAGCGCCCTCACCGGCTTCCACAGTGAGGTGTTCATCCGGGATCAAAGGGTCGACGTGAACGGCGCCCACCTCGCCAACGTACGGTGGAGAGGCCATGATAGACCTCCTTTTGCTCGTACACTCCTCGAGGTCCACGGGAGATGTGGTCAGACTGATTAGGTTGCTTCTGTTTGGAGTACGCGATGGGATCTAGGGGAAAGGGACATTGTCGGCCTCATCTAAAAACTCAGGGTGGCGATGGTGTATGTGGATCGGTGGGGACCCTGAACTTGTTTAGCTATGAGGCACGGGTAGACCGACTGTGGTTGTTGGTGGGAGGCGGCAGCGGCGACGGCGATTAGGGTTCAAGCGGGGGAGGAAGGGGGGTGTTGGGTGGACAGGGGGCGAGGTGTTTGCGGATGTGCTGTTGGTGCTGAAAATTTTAGTAGTAATGGTGTGGGTGGAGATGGTGGTGGACGAGGGATGCCGATGGTTCAAATGCCTTAGCACCTGAAATTTTACTATAGGGTGGGTGCGATGGACGAGGAAAGGTGGCACACAGTTGAAACACCACTTCCAATTAAATTTTGGCAAACGAACCAGGCGGGAGTAACCTAGATGGCACACGGTCCAAACATAGTAAAGTGTGTACGCTCTACGCTATAACAAAATGTCATGCCGCGAAACCATGAATTTTTGCATCGCTCGAGGCAGGTAGCTCTTTTTTAGATTTCTCAAGGCGGGTTCATCTCACACGGTTTATCCCCAATTTCAGTCGCACACATCAAATTCATCCTAAATTTCCACATGCCCACAAACAGATGCCACAAACATTTTGCAAATTTTCAACACAAAATGCCTTATTTTGCAGCGGATTAGTTGACATTAGTTCATATGCTCAGTAATTTACAAATAGTTCGTAAATTTACATGAAGATGAATTGCACAAAATATTCACTACGCCATGGATGCATACAAATGCCGCACCTCGACCATCGTCATGACCGTCCTCGCCTCAGAACGAGTATTCAGAGGAGCTCGTCATGTTGGTGAGCTCCACTGGTTCCACGACGGAGAACGATAGGGCTACCTCGGCTGAAGCGACCGCGACGCCTCTCGCCTAGTCTGCCGCTGTCGACGAAGATGTCGTGGCGTCTAGGTGGGCCATTGGGATACATACGGGCGCCGATCTCGCTAGAGCTGCGTCCCTTGTCGTCGTGGCCGCTGTTGCGAGGGCTATCGCCACAGCTGCAAGGCCTGCACTGGCCTTCAATGCGACTGAGAGGCATGGGGCGGCCTGCTCCGCCGCCTTCTGGTCCTGCTCCTGCCTCTTTTTGCCCTCTGCATCTGAGTTCCGCTTCCTCTTCACACTCTCCTGCCGTTTCAGAACTTTAGCCATGTTGCGGACGACATCCATAGATGCGATAGATTGTTCCACACTGGCACTAAGATGTCGCTCGTCGTCGTCGCGCGGGAACGCATCAAGGCCCAATTCCTAAACGGATAGAGCGATGGCCATCTGCATTCAAAACTAAAACTCGGGGTCATCATCATCATCGTCTGTTGCGGCATATGACGGTTGACCGTTGACCAACAAGGAGGACATCGCATCAGAACCCTCTATCCCATCATCTTCGGCCGTGGTAGTTGGCTAATTGCCATTACCTGCCACGGTGGCCAACGCGTCGGAATTCTCTATCACGTCGTTGTCCAACACTATCAGGACGGTGCCATGCACATCTCCATGGTTGAACAACGGCTCCATTTGGTGCGTGTGGTGGTGGTGGCGAGCTATCGGCAGCAAAATTAGATGTTAGTCGTCGCCAGTGAGATCTTTTCTAGGTCACTGTTGGGTTTGGGTTTGTATTGTGCACATTACCCGTTTGCAGTGGCTGACGCTTCTGGTTGGCACCACTAGGCAAGGCCGATTTTGCTGTGTACGGGCATCACACACTGTTAGAGTAGCACACTCGTGTCTGCTCGGGGTACAATCACATACAGTTGTTTCATTAGTTTCGTTTGCTATTTTACATAATACCAGCATCTTTGAGATAAACGAGAAAACCCCCGCAAGCGAGGGTCAAAACACAACCACGCCCACTAGTGGCCCAAATATATACTCCCTCCATTCTAAATATATATGTACTTCGTAGTGAAATCTCTAAAAAAATACTTGTAATTAGGTTCGGATGAAGTATATATATGTACGAACATGGTGTTGTCATGTTTAAATTCGCAATGCGCAACTTTAATGTCTGGCACATGCCGCATATGTGCATGCCTAAAAGTGTCCAATGTGACAGAGAAGGGTTTCATGACAATCATAATATAGGGTCTTGCCCCCTACACTATGTGTCGGAGGATATATGGGGTCCTATGAACACATGACCTGGTTCAAACTTTGTCACACATTTATCCATGTCTGAATTTTTGTAAGACAACCAAGAGAATTTATACCTTAATATGGCCAAACCATCACATATTGTTGTCGGACAAGAGGGATGTATATAGATCACGCGGTCCCACAAGTTGGCGCTTCGTTGAAGATCAGTTCAGCGGGGCTAGAAGAACACCACCCCCCTACATATGGCCAAATTTATATGCGAAAATGGCGTGGTCTGGTGTTTCAACAATTGATACACAATGGTACACTATCTATGATGTAGCATGCACCTAGATGAGATAACTAGACATATCGCTATAGGAATTTTATTTATGCCTATAGTGATCATATCACACCGCCTAAATGAACCTTGAAATCTTCCAACTTCCCAACCGGTCACCCATCCTTGACTACTCCATCGAAATCACACTTAACTTTCAAGTTCCATTCGAATGGGTTATGGGCTGGAAAGCCGTGTCTTGCTGGTAACGGTTGCCTCCTATCATATACAAGGCGTGCCCTGATGGGCACCGGTGGGACTAGACACGCATCGCAGACGTTTCTGGTAGTACTGGAAAACGTGTGTGATGGTGGCATGATGGCGTGATGCCGCTTTTGCATGCTCTCTGGCCTGCTCTGTGTCGTCCTCCTCATCTAGGAGGTTGATGATGGGGCCGGTGCTTCGGCTCGAAACCGATTGGGGGAGTGGCGGGAGACCGATTGGGGGAGTGGCGGGAGAAGCGTGTTTGGATAGACCATCATTTTAATACAATTTCGATAACTTCTCAAAGAAGGGAGCTTGAGCTAGCACAACACGCGCACACCATACTTAGACACGCACGAGCTTCAGACGGGCGCATAGAACTGCTTTAAATTATTCATGGTTTGTTAACTTTTTGTATACAACACTAATCAAGTTTGTAGTGATTTAATGTGCATAATTCAAATTTGAACTAAAAGAACATGCTTCGTGTCACCAAAATGGTTTGAAAAAGGTATTTGTGTCCTTGGGTTCCTTGTTTAGGTCCCATGCAATGAATGTGAATGGATTGCAAACATCTCGAAGTCATGATGAGGGCCCAAACATTGAGAAACTTGGCTATTAAATCATCATAAATCCACAACTCGTCTGAAATTCTTGAAACTTACCCCGGTGTCATGACACGACACTTATACAACATGATAATTTTTTGTCCAATGTGGGACAAGTCTCTTGCACACCAAAATTTCTCTCAAGAACCATCGTGGTTTCAATGTGGAACATGTTACCTCTGTGGAGGGAACGACATTCGATGTCTCTTCTTGTGTTGGTATTTTTTCGACATGTAACATAGGCTAATACAAGTGCAATTCTAAAATGTGAAATTATTGAAACTCGTGTGTCGACACGACACTTATAGGACATGGTATATAAGTTTTGGGACAAACCTCTTACAAATTGGAGCTTCCCACGACAAGCATGGTGGTTTCGATATGGAACATGTCACCTTTGTGGTCGAAACGACATTTGAGTTTTCTAAGCATGCACTTAATGTGAAGAAATCAAGTTTGATTTACAAGCACAGGCTCTAGAGCACCTAAATGGATTAAAAACCATTTTGTGTCATTGGGTCCATGTTTAGATCCCATGCACTGATGGTTACTGAATTACAAACATCTCGGTGGCATGACTAGACCGCAAACATTGATAATCTTGGTTTCAAAGTACGAGAGAACCCAAAGCTCGCCATGAATTCCCGAAACTTACATAGTGTCATGTCACGGCACATCTATGGTGTGCATTTTGTTTTCTGATGTATTTGGGACAAATATTAGGACACGCATCTTACAAGCCAAAGCTCCCCATGATAGGGAACATGTCACCTTTGTTGGTGAAGCTACATTCAATGAGTCGTTAGTCCATGGATTCGGCCCCTTTTATACATTAATTGAGTTTTTTGGGATTATAACGTAGTTAAAAATTTGAACTAGAGGCTCATGCTCTGACCTCGTGGTTTCGATAGGGAACATGTCACCTTTTGTGACGAAACTACATTCAACGTGTCCTCTAGTGCACCAATTCGGCCCTTTTTATACATCAGTTGAGTTTTCTAGGGCCCTTTTCATACGAATGTGAATGGATTAGAAACATTTAGGCATGATAGCTCGGCTGCAATCATTGATAATATTGGTTTATTGAATTCCTATACATACAAAACTTGTATGATAACCATTTGGTGCCACACGTCCATTTTTTACTCCCTCCAGTTTCTTTTTACTTCGCATATAGGATTTGGTCAAAGTCAAGCTAAACATAATTTGATTAAATTTATACAAAAAACAAATCAACGTCTACAATGCTAAGGTTATATAGTATGAAAGTTAATTTGACGATGCATCTAATAATGTTGATTTTAAATTATACACTTTATTTATTTTTCTATAAAGCTAGACAAACTTTACAAATTTTGTATTTGACCTAATTATATGTGCTAACTAAAAAGAAACAGATGGAGTACTTGATATGGGGGAGCCGTGCGTGTAGCTACAGGTTGATGACAGGACGCATGTGAGCTTTCCGTCATGCAGGCTCGACGGGACGCGTGCGAGTTGTCCGCCGTGCAGGCTTGACAGGATGCGTGAGAGCTGTCTGCCATGCATGCTCGATGGGACGCATGAGAGTCTACCGCGCATGCTCAACGGGAAGCGATACTTTGACCTCCAACCCCTCTCCCTCCCGCTCGCCTCACTCCCAACTTCTGAATTAATGGCATTCTACCCATTGTTTATCATGTGGTTAATGCACCTGGACGGAGGGACTAGTTTGCTTGTGATCACTGTTTTGTTCGTGCCTAGCCGAGAACTTTGACGTTTCGTCTGTTTTCAATCGTATACTTGTACAAACGAACAAAATAATATAACAACAAATTAGCATCGGCAAAGATAATAATTTTCTTACATATGCATGATAATAAAAAATGCCACATGTGGCAACACCCCAAAGACAAAGGGGCAAAAGAAGAAAGAAGAGGTTGGAGAAGGAAGACAAAGAAAACAATCTGGGCCACTTCTATATAATTCTTCATGGATTGCTGCGCAGGGAGTTCCTCAATCTCCTTCTTCATCACCTCCACGACCTCCATCTCCTGTCGCCTCTCATCGAACATCTTCCGCATTGCAGCCATGGCGCGGGCTCTTTGCTCGAGAGCGTCGATGGCCTGCGCCGCGTACACATGAAGTTCCTTCACACGCTCCACGGATTCCTTCACCAGCCTGTCCCGCTCGATGTAGAGCTTCACCAAGTCTTCCAAAAGTCCCTCGGAGAGTTATTTTAGCCTCCCCTCCGAGGCACTTTTCTTCTTGAGCAGTTTCTTCTAGGCATCGTTCTCCTCCATAAGTTTCTCAACGAGGCCGGTCGCCATGTCAACCGAGGCGTCGCTCTTCTCCAGCAGCTTCATCAGGTCATCGATCATGGCGTCCTTCCTATCGAGCTCAGCGCAGATGTCGTCGCTGGCTGAGGAATCAAAGCCTACCAAATCGTCCAGTTCACCTCCGAGGCGAATGCACTTGTGACCTCAAGAATCGTCGGCTCTCCGCGAAAGATCCTCCCGGGCGTCCGCAACGCCACCAGACATCTCTGCTGCATCCAAAGCGGTGTGGTTGGAGCTCTCTAGCACTTCCGCGGCGCGGCGGCGGGACCTCTCAGTTACTTTTGCGGCTTTGGTCTTTCTTCCCTGATTATATCTGGACCCAGACCCCCCCATCAGCCATGGCAGACGGAATGTAGGACTAACAAAGAAAGGCCTATTTTTTGGTGGCGGGGGTGAAGAATGTGAGGTAATTTTCGAGTACGAGTTTGTGTTTTTATAGCCTACTACAGTAAACAACTGCTAAGTGAGAACACGTTTAGGTTTGGTAGGTGTGAACTGATTTACGAAAAAATGAACGCTTGGTAATTTGGAATGTAAAAGGAAACAAGGTCAATATTTATTGCTGGTTTTAGTTCCCAAACACGGAACACTTTATGGTTTGTAGAAACCATTTTGGAATGTGCTCATCGAGAAGATGCGTGGCCCTGCTTCTATGAGAGGTGGGCCCTGCCTGTGCTGTGGGTGCAGGTTTGATAAGACGGGACGCGTGCGAGGAGTCCACCGTGCAAGCTCAAAGGGATGCGTGCGATCAGTCCACCGCGTAGGCGCAACTGGCTCACTGGGAATCAAGCCCTTTGACCTCGGACTTCCACCCACAGCCATATTCTCTCCCAAGTTATCCATTAGTACTACACCTTGGTAGTTTTTATAATTCATGACAACATACATTGCCTCTTGGACTAATAGCTCTAGCTAGTTTATTTCAGGTTTAGTCCACAAAAAGGATTGGCTAAGGATTGGGAGGAGAATTCCCAAGAAGAAGACGAAGAAGAAGAAGAAGAAGGGAAGGAATAGGATAGACAAGCTCCACGCTTCAAGCAACAAGACTCTACATTTTATATTTTGTGAGAAATGACTTTTCGGTCCATAGGAAAGCCAATACTATTAAAAGGGGATGAGTAATTATGATGATCTGGTTGCTCAAGTGCTTATAGATTAGCCACCAAAGATACTCACCCATTCTCCCACAAATATTCTCTGTCCAAAGCCCAAGGTCCAAAATAGGTGACACCAAATTTTCCCATTCAGTCCCACCGAGGTTTGTCCTAGACAAAACCTAAGCGAAACCCTAGCATCTCAGTGACACCAAGTTTCCACTCGGCGAAACCGAAACCACTGACAAAATTTTTGTTGTCCTGTTTCTTAAAATTGGAATTTCTGAGTTTTAAGAATCGGTGACACCGAGTCTTAGTAACTACCTAGGACACCCATATCGGTACCACTGAGATCTATATATCGGTCTCACAAAAAAGGCCAAAGTTACCACATTTTGCACTAGTCGGTGCAACCGAGTTGGGCAATAATGTTGTAACAATTGGATTATTGGAGATGCCTATATATACCCCTCCACCACCTTTCATTCGCAGAGGAAGCACTCAAAACATACAACCACTTGCCATATCCAATTTTCTGAGAGAGAGGCACCTACTCATGTGTTGAGACCAAGATCATCCACTCCAACCATATGGATCTTGATTTCTAGCCTTCCCAAGTTGCCTTCTGTGGGGACCCCGACTCATAATTCATGATCATCGAATGTACGTGCACAGTGATCCCAGAGATCAATGCTCACTATACGCACAAAAACTGAATCACAAGAGTCTTACATCCACATTTAGCGTCTTACACAAATAGGACCATGAAGGTCAAGTCTTACATAGATAGGTCCACGAGGGACAAACACTTAAATGGATCAAACAATGGAAGTCTTGATCAATAGCGTGAACCCATGCCATCAGCCTTAAACCTACAAGCATTCTCACTCGGAAGTGTCCTAGTTCGCATGTTCTTCACCAACAAACTCTTCAACCTGCTCCTGTTCTTCCATGCCTGGCCAATTAAATAACCAATGGCAAGCCAATGAGTACTTTGAATGTACTCGCAAGCAACCCAAGTTGTGGAACAAGGTAATAATGATGCATGATATAGCACTAAGTAGGTAATTTGCGGAAAGCTAGTTTTCAATGCAATGACATTATCAAGTAACTAGTAAGCATGCATCAACAGTAGGCAGATATCCATATGAACAAGTTACATATATCATCATAAGTAAGGGTTGGACAACCCATGTTCATTCATCATGCTAAGTCATCGGACTTAGTTCAATTCCCATACTAAGTCATCGGACTTAGCTCATGTGACCTCTTTGTCACCATCACACCCAAACTCACACCAAGTTTCATGAAAACATCCGGACATAGTCTAAGCAGCACCACCCAACTGTCCTCGACCATGGACACATCGATTCGAATAGTTTTACACTCTGTAGAGGTTGCACACTTTACCTACAAGACTCGGGGAACTTTCGTGTCATCCACGACTCGCGGTATATAACATACCCGAGGTAAGGACCCGAACAATGCCTTTCCCCTAGAGATACTAAACAAAGAGTCCACTCGATTGGTACCCAGCCCTCACGATGTACATCACACGAGCCTCGCTCTAATCATACCATCCATGAGGGGACCAACGGTGTGCCTGGTGCCTGTGAAGACAACACATGATTGTACATACCGGTATGACCCCGTATCGAGAGTGACCACGCCACTCCCGCCACTATAAATGTGGGCTCCTTGACAGTACCCACCAAGGTAATCACAAAAGCCCCGTCCCATAAGGGGTATCGTGGTTGCGCATGTAAGGTTGGGACGGTCAATTTTTTTAAATCTAATCCGTTTTCGAAAACACACCCTCAACTTGTTCCCGCACACCACTTCTTTCTCAAGTGGTCACCCATTTCTTCATCATCTCCCTCGGGCATTAGTGGCACCCGACGTGGTTTTCGAAAATTCTTTGAAATCATTTCTTTCTTTCCATCACCATGCATAAGCCTGAACCATTTGCGTAGCATCTACTAGCAACCTATCTACACCCACCTGCATAACCCTCATCACGTGGTAGGGCCATGCACGATGCAAGTGTTAATAGTAAAAGCTTCGGAAGTAATCGACCGGAGGGGTCACTATTCCACATGATCAAATATGCCAAAAGTAAAGTGCTATATGTCATGCAATGAAAATGGTTTCTTGACATGATCAAAGGGCTGCTTGGCTAGCTCAACAAAGTCTCTGGGGTCTTCGAAGTCTTCGGGTTCAACTTCTTCGTCAACAGTGCAATCTATCGTCATGAATAAAAGCGATAAAAATAAGCATCACACAAAAAACAGAGCACACAAGCAATCATTAAAAATGCTACCCTATTTTGATAATTCCTAGATGTTACACTAAAAATATTTGTTTAAGGTTTTGAGCTTAGAAAGATTTCTAAAACCATTTAGAACAGGAGCTTATATTGCTAAATAGGGGTTTTAAATTAAAACAGTACATAAAATGTTTTCAAACATTTTTACAAATGGCACTAATAAATTCTAGGGAATATTCTAGGAATTTAGGTGCAAAAATTATTGTGGTAGGAATTTTATTGGGCTCTGTGGGATTTTTGCAAATCCCATAGAAAAGGAAAAATAAAAAGGACACGGGGACCCAGGCCAGAGGCGGCCAGTGGCTGGGCCGCCCCAGCTGGCCGGCCAGCCGGCCTCGCGCGCGGCCAGATTCAAACCTGACGCGGGGAGCCTGGCCATCAGCGACCGCAAGGGCGGAGAGAGAGAGCGGGAGAGGGAGAGAGAGGTCGACAGGTGGGTCCCACCTATCGGGTCCTTCTCCCACCTCGGGGCAGAGAGGGGAGAGGCTCACCGGCGGCGGCACGGGGCACGGCGACGGCAGGCGATGGCGGAAACGGTCTCGGGGAGGAGTCGCCGTTCCAGGGGAGGTCGAAGAGAAGCCGGAGGTGGCCGGAGGCACCGGCGGTGAGCACCCACGGCGGAGGAGGTTTCGGGAGGTGGTCGCCGGGGCTGCTTCAGGCTACAAAGAGGACTGTGAGAAGGGGGAACGCGTTAGAATGTCAAGGGAGGACCAACCAAAGAGAGAGGAGGGCTGGAGGGGCTCCGTACCCGGAGATCGACGGTGAGATGGCCGCGGCGGTCCTCGGGTCGTTCACGAGCATAGAGGCATCGGGGGCTCTCTAGGGGGGCTCAGGGAGGTTGCTAGGGAGAGGAGAGAGGGAGCAGAGGGGAGATAGGGGTCCGGGAGGCCCTTTTATAGCTGGGGCATGAGTCCACCGATGAGCCGTGTGCTGGAGAGAACGTGGCCGAGGCCAGAGGGAGAGGGGGCTTGCGGGATTGCTCGGGGGTGTTCCTGGGGCTGGTCCATGACGAGCGGGAGCAAGGGAGAGAGAGGGAAGGGCGTGCATGCAAGGTTGCAGGTTGGCCGAGCCGGGCAGCGCTCGGCACACACGGGAGGAGGGAGAAGGAGGGTAGGAGAGAGGAGGGGGCCGACCGGCCGGCGTGTCCCGGACGCCGAGGCCAGACAACTGGCGAGAGTGGGGATCCCGAGACGGCCGGGGCCATGCAGTGGCCAATGGCTACAGTGCATGTCGGCACTGTAGTGCACTCCAGAGCGTGCGTTTGGCATGCCAACAACGTCTTCTGCGTGGCCACCTATGTCTAGGGGATAGGGGAGGGTATAGAATAGTGGAAAGTGGCCTTGGATGCCCTGGGATTCCTTAGGAGAGAAGGAAAGCTGAGAGAGAGGGAGAGAAACTACTGTCCAGAGGGGTAAAGGGAGGGTCTTACCCTACTTACCTATGGAGTCTTGGCCAGGAAGAGTTACTGGAGGTAGCTAGTAACCTATTGGGGTTGTGGTAAAAGTTTGGGGGCAAGGGTAAAAGAGGAAGGGGGTGGAAATAGTGACTTTACTATTTCACCAAAAGGTGTTTGAATGGGTTTAGGAGAAGCAAATGGCTCTGGTTTGCCCTGAGATTTGATAGGATCTAAAGGTGGTTAGAAATGGGCTGGTTCACCAAGTTTGAGCTCAAGGGGGGAAAGTTGACAATGGAAACTTGGTAAACCCTAGAAACTAACAGAATTAGGTTTCTATAGATCTAGTGATGCTAGGATTTTACCCTTGATGCACCACTTAGTTGGCATCACTATTTGGTCATTAGAGCATGCCCACAAAGTTTGGTGCCAAGGGGAGAAACTTCACAATGTAAAGTTGCTCAAATTTGGATCTAGACAGGGAGGGTTTTGGGATGGTTTGATGAATCAAATCAACTTGGATTGAGATGAGACTTTGCAAGATCATCACTTATGATAGTGTTGACTTGCTGGAATTTTCCTGGAATTTAATGAGAATATTTCTTATAGAAATATTCCAAAAGTTTGATGTGAACAGAAAGGACTTTGAGGTGTTTTGCCCATGATTTGACCATGCTCATGGAAACTCATATATATGGTAAATATATGTCCACTGAGTTTCCTTAAATTTTCTCAAATATTTTCAAATTTTTTAAATAATTTTTCCCTATGAAAAACCATTTCTGGCTGAAGAAAAATCCTTCAAATAAAATATAAGAATAATCTTTAAAATTAATATTTGGTGGTTTTGGAAAGTCTTATATATAGTAGGTTTGAAATAAAGTCTTTGGGGAAGAAGGATCCACCCAATTTGAGGACTTGCAGTGCAAACCTCATTTCAAGGGGTTTTGAAAACCTAGTTTGAATAAATCATTTTTGGTTAAAACAACATTTGATAAAAATAATTTTGGGCACTATTCACATGGCGTGATCATTGGGCAAGAGGTTTGGGTCAAGGAAGATAACTATGAAGTGGAATAGAATCTAGAAGTGCCGCAACCACAATCATCAAGCAAGCAAACATCATTGCAAACAAGAACAAGCACTATCAAAAAGTTTTAATTTGCTCCAAATTTTATAAACCCAAATATACCAAGGTGATACAAACACAGGGTATGACACCTTCCATCCAATCAATCTCTTCTACCCATACCAAATCCGTGAGAGAGTGATTGAGTGTTGAGGAGACTATCTTTTGAAGCACAAGAGCAAGGAGTTCATCATACTTACCACATATACTACCTTTTTGAGGGTGGTGCCTCCTAGATTTGTTAGGTGTCGTTTGGGAGCCTGCTACTTCGTGTTGTGGAGTAGAACCAAGAAGTTTGTAAGGGTAAGGAGATCACCTACTTCGTGAAGAGCTACACTGAGTAAGGCTAGTCCTCCATGGTCGAAGGCCATGATGGCATAGACAAGGTTGCTTCCCCGTGGACCCCTTGTGGGTGGAGCCCTTCGTGGACTCTCGCGGCCGCTACCCTCCATGGGTTGAAGTCTCCATCAACGTCGACGTACGATAGCACCACCTATCGGAACCACGCCAAAAAACTCCGTGTCAACTTTGTGTTTGATTTTCGTATCTCAACTCTCTTACATATGCTTGTCTTTACGCTCTGTTGCCATATTTGTTGACTGGCATGTGTAGGGTGCACTAGACTTGTTAGAATTGCTAAAATATGCCAACCAATTAATTTTGGAAAAGGTTAGGTTTTAATTTTGTCAAGTAGTCTATTCACCCCCCTCTAGACGCCTCTTCTAGTGATCCCACACATGTGGGCTTTAGGATCCGTGCTAGGCCAAAGAGTTGAACCAGTGCCGAATGCGTATATATAGTGGATGTGGGGCACACTCATTCGGTTGATCGCTTCAGCGCCGTCATTAGGGCTTTGCATGTGTTTCAACTAGCCACCTCCACTCGCCGCCGACTATGCCACCAGACTTAGAAGTCAGACACATGGTGTTCCTCCTACACGTGCCGATACCATTAGAGGAAGGGCCCTTGCGCTACTCCAGCGAACCTGTACATGGGATCCGACGAACGGATGTTTGACGGAGAGGATCAGGCAGTCGGTTGTTCGAGGGAGATTGTACGAGGAGGAGACGGACCATGCGAACGCGCTGCCCCAACTCTACTTTCGCTGCATGGCACTGCGCTGTAGTGGTAATGATCTGTGATCCATCTCCGTAGCATGATCTTGGATCTTCTACGCATATGATAATTTTAATTTGCATGCGATGCACCTACGATAGAACCCAATAGTGGTATCAGAGCCTTTGTTGTAGCTTTCGTATTCAGATCGGATGCATATTTGATATGTGGAGGTGACACATGAGATATGTTGTCATTCATAAGATCGGCTATGTGCACGGTTGATGAGATCAACTGCACTTCGAGATCGCTTGGGCTATGTTTTCTGTCAATCGAAATCGATGAGGTCGTGACACAACCTACCCCTACGATTTGGTATCTGCCATTGGGGTTAACAGTGAAACATAAATCTGAAGCGGGTTCGTGATGATCGATGAGATCGGTCAGGTCAAAAAATTCAGTGTGATCGGAGCATAGATTCGATCTGTGATTTTCGAAAACATACATGATCACACAAACAGGTAGAATGTGATTCTATGCATAAGTTTGGTTTGCATGTTTGATGTGAATAGTATGGCTCATATGTATGTGATGCATGTGTGTAATTTAACATGACCTAGTGTCATGATTGTCAGCCGATAGGAGCCAAAGTGTTGTCATTATATTATTTAACGACCTACGCGTCGACTTGTGATTCTCTGTAAATTCATTAATAGTTGTAGTACTTGGAGGATAGAGGTCCAGTTTGAGACTTTGGTGTCCTGACGTGTCAAACAAGATGGAGTTCCGCCCTGGTCATCAGAGTTGGAGCCGTCTATGGAAGTACATCCATGAAGGAGCCATACTATTTCACATATTTAAGTTTATATGTGATTGATATTGCTTATTGTTTCTATACATGTTATAATGGTCGAAATATCCCTCATTAATATCTAGCACGTTGCCATTCCGGAGGTTGCACCGTCGCACGTCAAGTACGTCTAGTAGTGGCTCATAAAATTGAGGTGCTACTAGGTGTCCTTGAACTGGAGGGTTCGTGTCGGATACGGACATGCACTACATCAAATTAACTTGACAAGGCTATCAAAATTGTTTTGGGCCTTGTGGCAAAGAAGGTCGGGAGCCGGGGTATAAGATACCTACCCGACCAACAAGAGTTGTATAGAGATACAATTAGCAAGGAGTTGCTTATTGGATAGGCAAGTTGGCTAGAAGTGATGCTAAAGCTCACTAGCCACTCGCACTAGTCGGATCCTGAATCACTAAGAGTTTGAGGAGGGATGCCGACTTCAGTGGGAGTAGTTCTGTTTAAGGTTGAATTACTCTACATAAACACATTGCTTAGTGATTGCATATTTTCTGCTGTAGATCAATGGCATCACCTGCCCAAAATTTTGCGTTGAAATCAATTCTGGAAGAGGATAAACTGAATGGAACAAACTTTACCACATGGTATAGAAATTTGAGAATTGTTCTCAAGCATGATAAAAAGGAACATTTTCTAGAGGATCCACTTCCAGAGGCCCTTGCCAATAATGCTAATGCCACAACCAAGAATGCCTACTAGAAACTCGTTGATGAATCGAACGAGATCAGCTGCCTCATGTTGGCTTGTATGGAGCCCGATTTGCAACATCATTTCGAAGATATTGCGGCGTTCGATATGATCGAGAGTCTCAAGAGCATGTTTTAGGTGCAGGCTAGGACCAAAAGGTTCAACGTCTAGCGATCCTTGATGGATTTTAAGCTAAAGGAACGTGATTCACTGAGCCCACATGTTATCAAGATGATCGGATACGTGCAAGCTTTGGATCGGTTGGGCTTCCCGCTCTTGGATGAGCTGGCTACTGATGCAGTTCTGGGTTCTTTTCTAGCTAGATATGGGACGTTCATCTCGAACTATCATATGCACGGCATGGATAAGAAGCTCACTGAATTGCATGGGATGCTCAAGGTGGAAGAGCAGGATATTAAGAAAGGCACGCATCAAGTGTTGATGGTGTGGAACTCAACAAAGTTCAAGAAGAGTTGGTCCAAGAAAAGGGGCAAAGGGCACGGAGAAGGTTGTCTCCGCTGCTGAGCTGAAGTCCGGACAAAAATCAAAGACCATTTGCTTTCATTGCAAGGAAACTGGTCACTGGAAGAGGAACTGTAGCAAGTGGCTTGCTGAGCATGGCAAGAAGGCCAGTGATGCTTCTTCAAGCAAAGGCACACGTGTTACATATGTTATAGACATTTAACTTGCTGACATACCTAGTAGCTCTTGGGTATTTGATACCGGATCGGTTGTTCATATTTGCAACTCGATGCAGGGGCTGGTAAGAACTAGGAATGTGGCACTAGGGGAGATTGACATCAGGGTCGGCAACAAAGCAAGAGTTGCCGCGTTGGAGGTCGGCACGATGCAGCTCCAACTTCCTTCTAGAATTATTTTGGAATTGAATAATTATTATTACATTCCCGCACTTAGTCGGGGCATTATTTCTGCCTCATGCTTGATGAGTCAAGGTTAGGAATTCAATTTAAAGGACAATGGTTGTTCATTTTATTTGAATGGAATGTTCCGAGGCTATGCACCCATTGTAGATGGGCTATTTATTTTTAATATGGAAACAAAACTGGTCTATAATGTGAATGTCAAGAGGCATACGCCTAACGAAATAAATCCTACATACTTATGGCATTGCCGCCTTGGACACACTAGACTGAAATGCATGAAGAAGCTCCATGATAATGGGCTTCTAACTTCATCCGACTTCGGGATGTCGAGACATGTGAGTCATGCTTGCTAGGCAAGATGAGTAAGTCTCCTTTTGCAAAGAGTTGTGAAAGGGCATCTGAGCTGTTGGAGCTTATACATAGTGGTGTGTGTGGTACAATGAGCACAACAGCCAGAGGTGGTATCGGTATTTTGTGACTTTTATCTACGACTTGTGTAGATATGGATATATCTATTTGATGACACACAAGTCAGAAAATTTTGAAAATTTCAATGAGTTTTAGGACGAGGTTAAAAATCAGCTCGACAAAATGATAAAACTTCTACGATAAGATAGTGGAGGTGAGTACATGAGGCAGGAGTTTGATGATCATCTAAAAAGTCGTGGTATAGTACCTCAACTCACACCTCCTGGTAAGCCACAAAGAAACGGCGTGTCAGAACGGATAAATCGAACCTTGTTGGACATGGTCCGACCGATGATGAGAAAATCGGATTTACCCTTGTCATTCCGGGGATACGCTCTAGAAACTGTAGCTTTCACACTTAACAGGCTACCATCAAAATCCATAGACAAACACCACATGAGATGTGGACTATGAAGAGTACTAGTTTGTCTTTTCTAAAGATTTGGGGTCATGAGGCATTTTCAAGTGACTCATATCGTACAAGCTTACACCCAAGTCGGATAAATACATATTAGTGGGATATCCGAGGGAAACCTTGGGATACAACTTCTACAATCGAGAAGAGAATAAAGTGTTTGTTGCTCGGAGCAGGGTTTTCCTAGAGAAAGAGTTTCTCAGTTGGGAAGCCAGTTGTGGGGACCTCGACTCATAAGTCGTGATCACCGAATGTACGTGCATAGTGATCCCAGAGATCAATGCTCACTGAACACATAGAAACTAGAATACAAGAGACTTACATCCTTATATACCGTCTTACCAAAATAGGGGCCAGATAGGGCAAGTCTTACATAGATAGGGCCGCAAGGGCCAAATACTTAATCCTAACAAGTAGCGGAAATCTTGGTCAAAAGTGTGAACCCATGCCATCTGCCTTAAACCTATAGGCATTCTGACTGGGAAGCGTCCTAGATCGCATGTTCGTCACCAACGACCTCTTCACCATACTCCTGCTCTTCCATGCCTGGCCAATTAAATAACCAGTGGCAAGCCAATGAGTCCTTTGAATGTACTCACAAGCAACCCATGTGTGGAACAAGGTACAACAATGCATTATATAGCACTAAGTATGTAAGTTTTGCAGAAAGCTAATTTTGAGTGCAATGACATGATCAAATATCTATGTAAGCATGCATCAACAATTGTTAGACATCCAAGTGAACAAGTTACCGATATCATCATAAGCGGGGTTTGAACATCTCATGTTCAATCATCATACCAACTCATTAGTCTAATCACAGGTACCACCTGAACACTTTATGTCCAGTCACCATGTCAAGTTATCTGACTTAGCTCAAATAACATCCCTGTGTTTTCACACGCACCCACACCAAGCTTAGGAAAACACTGCACATAGATTAAGCGGCACCACCCAACTGGCCTTGACCTAGGACGCAGCTATTCGAATAATTTCACACTCTGTAAGGTTGCACGCTTTACCCACAAGACTCGGGGAACTTCCATGTCATTTACGACTCGCAGTATATCACATACTCGACGTAAGCACCTGAACAATGCCTTTCCCATGGTGATACTAAATAAAGGGTCCACTCGTTGGTGCCATCCCTCATGATATACATCACACGTGTTATCCATGAGTGCACGCAACGGTGTGCCCGGTACCTGTAAAGACAGCGCATGATCGCCCATTCCAATACGACCCCATCCAGAGAGTGACCACTCCACTCCCGCCACTAGTAATGCGGGCTCTCTGCTAGCACTAACCATACTAATCAACAAAGCCATGTCCCATAAGGGGTATCGTGGTCGCACATGTAAGGTTGGGACGGTCGACAAATCTTAAACCCTCCATTTTCGAAAACACACACACATCCTGTTTCGGTACAACACTTCTTTCTCAACTGGTTACCTAGTCCATCATTATCTTCCTCAGGCATTAGTGTCACCCAACAGGGTTTTTGAAAAAGTCTTGAAAATATTTTTGTGTCCATCACCATGCATATTCCCATCCCACTTGTGTAGCAACTACTAGCAACCTAACTACTCCCACCTGCACAATCCTCATAAGGAGGTAGAGTCATGCACGATGCAAGTATCAACAAGAAAGTATCGAAGGCATCCCACCAAAGGGGAATACCACATCAACATGATCATCATCAAGAAATAATGTGCTATATGCCATGCAATAAAAGGTTTCATCGTCATGGTCAGAGGGCTGCTTGCCTGGCTCAACAAAGTCTTTGGGGTCTTCAAAATCTTCGGGTCCAACTCCCTGGTCAACAACACAATCTGTCATCACGATAAATAACGCTAATAATAAGCATCACACAAAAACAGAGCACAAAGTGTACTTCTAAAATACTACACTACTCTGATAAATACTACAAACTATTCTAAAAACATCTATCTATAGTTTTGTTGTGATAAACATTTTTAACTATTTAAACAGAGGAAAAATATATTTAAAACTAGGTTTTAGTTAAAATCATTACATAAAACATTCACACAAAAATGCACAAATGGCACTGTTAAATTCTAGAGAATATCCTAGGATTTATGGTGGAAAAATATTTGGCATTGGATTTTTATTTAATCCTATGGGATTTTTGGAAAATCCCATAAAATAGAAAAATAAAAAAACCTCAGCATCTTGGGCCAGAAGCGGCCAGGAGCTGGGCCGCGTCAGTGGCCAGCCAGGCAGGCGCGCTGGTGCCCCCGCGCGCATCAGGTTTCAAACCTAACAGGCGGTGCTTAGTGGCCAAAGAGAGAGAGAGACGCGGGAGAGAGAGAGAGGCGAGAGGCCGACACATGGGGGCCACCTGTTAGGTCCTTCTCCCACCTCTGCATCGAGGAGGGGGGAGCTCACCCACGGTGATGCATAGCACGGCGAGGGAGGCAGGAGCGGGAATGGGCTCAGAAGGCTACCGCCATTCTAGAGGTGGCCGAGGGAGTGCCCGCGGTGGTCGGAGTCGCCGACGTCGAGGTCCCGCGGTGGAAGTGCTTCGGGAGGGGTCACCATTGACATTTCCTACATCAATAGGAACGGGGAAAGGGGGAACAAATCAGGAGGGGCTGTGGTTCCAGATCGAGCAAAAAGGGAGGCGGAGGGGCTTCCTACCATGAGAACTCCGGTGACCCTACATGGCGGATCTCGAGCTCGAGCGGCTCTATGGAGGAGTGGGTGGTTCGGGGGTGCGTTTGAGGGTTCGAGAGAGCTAACAGAGGAAAGAGGGGAGCCCGGGGTGGCTTTATAGAGGCTGCCCACTATCCACTGAATGTCCGTGCATCGGTGATGTGGAAGCCGTCGCGATAAGCCATGGGAGGGTGAGAGGGGGTATCTGTGGCATACCTAGGGTACGTCCACGACCGAGGGGAGAGGTAGAGGAGGGAAGAGCGCGCACGTGCGAGGCCCCCAGTTGACCGAGAGGGGCGGCCGCGACGCGTGTGTGGGAGGCCGGTGGAGGAGGAGGGAGGAGTGGGCCGACAGCGCATCATGTTGCGGACATTGAAGGGGACACACAGGCGAGAGGGGGGGGGCTCGAGCCTGTCTGGAGCAACCATAGGGCGGCCGCTACAATGCGGGTGCACACTGTAGCGCATACCAGAGCGCCCAAATGGCATGCCATAGCATGTCTTTGGCATTTTGGGCATGGCCACTTATGTCTAGGGGTATAGGAGAGATCTAGACTAGGAAAAAATGGCATTGGATGCCCTGGGTAGCTGATGGAATAAGAGGGAGAGGGAGAGAGAGAGAGATTCTTGCTGTCCAGAGGGGTGAAAGTGGTGTTTTACCCCATCTACCAGTGGGTTTTGGACTTGGAATTTTTACTGGAGGTAGAAGGAGTATCTTAGAGACAGTGGTAAAAGTTTGAGACCAAGGGGAATAGGTTTTGGGGGGGGGGTGAAACAGGGTTTTTACCAAACATGCAGAAGGTGTTTCATCAAGGTTTGGGCCACTAAATGAATCTTGCTGTTTATGAGATTTAACAGGATGAAATGGGGGTTGGGAACAAGGCTGATCGCCAAGTTTGAGCCCATTTGAAGAAAGTTCACAATGTAACTTTGTAAAACCCTAGAAATAACAGGAACAGATTTCTATAGATCTAGGTATGCATTTCAATAACCCTTGATGCACCACTTGGTGTGTCATCCCTATTTAGGTAACAGAACATGCTCACAAAGTTTGGGGGCTAGAGAAGAAACTTCACAATGTAAAGTTGCTCAATTTTGATTCTGGACAGAAAGGGTTTTGGGATAGTTTTGTGAATAAAACCAAGGGTAATGAGATGAAACTTGGTAGGATCATCACATATGATATATCTGACTTGCTAGAATTTTCTAGGAATTAATTGAGAGTATTTCTTATAGAAATATTCCTAAACCTTGAAACAGACAGAAATGGTTTTGAAGAGTTTTGTCCAATATTTTGAACATGACCATGTGTTGAAATCTTCACATATGGAAAATATATGTCCACTGAGTTTCCCTAAATTTTCTCAAATATTTTTCAAGCATTTAAATATATTTTTCCCTATAAAACACCATTTTTTACCTTAAGAAAAAGTCTTTAAATAAAATAGCAAAATAATCTTAAAAATTAATATTTTGTGGTTTTGGGAAGTAATATATATAAAGTGGGTTTCAAGTAAAGCCTTTTGGGAAAAACGATCCACCCAATTTGAGGACTCGTAGTGCAAACCTCAACTCAGGGGTTTTTGAAAACCTAATTTGAACAAATCCTTTTTGGTCAAAATAAATTTTGATAAAAATATTTTTAGATCCTATACACATGGTATGATCATTGGGCAAGATGTTGGATCAAGGAAGATGATTATAGAGAGGAGTAGAACCTAGGAGTGTCAAACACAAAGAACCAAACAAGCCACAATTGAAACAAGCATGAACTCAAAAGTTTTAACTGGTTCCAAATTTTGTAAATCCAAGCATAACAAAGTGATACAAATACAAGGTGTTATAGACCTACCCTCCTTACAATAATCTTGTCCCCGAGATTCCTAGGCTAAGCGCTAAAAAGGTAAGGGAACTCAGATCTAAGATAGTCTTCACGCTCCCAGGTTGCTTCTGCTTGTGTGTGGTTGCTCCATTGGACCTTGAAGTAATTGATGGTGCGGCTTCAGATGCAACACTCTGTTTCATCCAAAATGCAAACTGGCCTCTCACGATAAGTGAGGTCTGGTTGAAGGTCGATGGCTTGATAATCGATGTCCTTGTAGAGTTTGGAGCGGTCGGGAACTTGAAGACACTTCCGGAGCTGTGACACGTGGAATACGTTGTGCACATCTGATAGGTCAAATGGTAGTTCAAGCTGGTAAGCAACTTCTCCTCACATAGCGATGATCTTGAAGGGGCTGATGTATCTTGGTGCAAGCTTTCCCTTGACGTGGAAACGCTTGGTGCCTTTGAGGGGCGTGAACCGGAGGTAGACATGGTCGCCGACGCAGAAGTTTACTCCCCGACGATGTGAGTCAGCTTGGCACTTTTGTCTTGACTTGGCAGTCTGGGGACGTTCTCGGACGAGTTGAACTTTCTCTTCAGCTTCACGAAGGATATCTGGTCCAATACCAATCCTTCTCCGGTCTTTGACCAGTTGAAGGGAGTACGACAGTTGCACCCATACAACACCTCAAATGGAGCCATCTGGAGACTGGACTGGTAGCTGTTGTTGTAGGAGAACTCGGCAAACAACAGGCAATCTTTCCACTTGGTTCCATATGCCAAAACACAAGCACGAAGCATATCTTCTAGTATTTGATTCACTCGTTATGTCTGCCCACCAGTCTAAGGGTGAAAAGCTATACTCAAAGACAACTTGCTCCCGTTGCTTCTTGAAACTTCTTCCAAAACCCTGAGGTAAAGTGGGTTCCTCGATCCGACACAATCTCCTTTGGAACTCCGTGAAGACTCACGATGCGGTTGATGTAGAGGTTTGCAAGTTGACTTCCATCATAGGTGGTTTTAACATGGATGAAGTGGGCTACCTTGGTCAGATTGTCGACAAGGACCCAAATGGAATCATGTCCCTTGCTTGACCTTGGCAATCCGGTGATGAATTCCATCCCGACCTTGTCCCACTTCCATTGCGTCACTTTGAGAGGTTTCAATAGCCCAGCGGGCCACTGATGCTCAACTTTGACTCTCTGGCATATGTCGTACTTAGCAACAAACGTGCCTACTTCCCTCTTCATGCCATGCCACCAGAACCTTGCCTTGAGGTCTTGATACATCTTGGTTCCTCCAGGATGGATGGAATACGGAGTGTCATGAGCTTCTTATAAGATCAAGTTTGGGTATGCAGATGCGATTCCCAAACCATACAACTCCTTGTTCATGCACTAAGAATCCCGGGGCCTTGCCTGCCTTGACCTTCCTCTTCATGCCTTCAATGCTCTCGTGTCCCTTCTGAGTTTCCTTAATATCATCCATCAAGGTAGGCTTCGCTTCGAGGTTGGCAAGGAATCCAGGTGCAACTAGTTCCAAGCCGAAGCTTTCAAGCTCTTCATACAGGGTGGGTAGCCTTTCCTTAATCATAGAATTCAAGGAACAAGCCTTTATTCTTAAGGCGTGTGCTACCACATTAGCCTTTCCGGGGTTGTATTGAACACTGAGGTCATAGTCCTTGATCAACTCCAACCATCTTCGCTGCCTCATGTTCAATTCCCTTTGGGTGAAAATATACTTCAAACTCTTGTGGTCTGTGTATATCTCACATCGCTTCCATAGAAGGTAATGTCGCCATGTCTTTAAGGCATGAACCACGGCTGCCAACTCAAGGTCATGAGTAGCGTAGTTCCCTTCATGAGTACGTAACTGTATGGATAGATATGCTACGACTTTGCCCTCTTGCATCAGAACACATCCAAGCCTGGTTCTTGATGCATCACAAACTCCTTGTGAATATCGGGGGTGGCCAAAACTAGGGCTATGGTCAATCTCTTCTTGAGCTCTTGGAAGCTTTCTTCACACTTTGGCATCCATTCGAACTTCGTGTCCTTCTTCAAAAGCTGAGTCATGGGTCGGGCAATGCTCGAGAATCCTTCGACGAACTTGCGGTAATATCACATGTGTTCGAGGAAGCTTCTCACTTCCTTCACATTGGTTAGGGATTGCCATCCTGTCACGACTTCAATCTTGGTGGGATCCACTGACAATCCTTGTGCAGTCAACACATGACCCAATAATCCAACTTCATTTGGCCAAAATTCGCACTTACTGAACTTGGCATAAAGCTGGTGCTCTCGAAGCTTGTCTAGGACAAATCTCAAGTCTTGATCATGCCCCTCTTCAGACTTGGAAAAGATGAGTATGTCATCAATCAAGATGACAACAAACTTGTCCAAGTACTCCATGAAGACCTTGTTCATGAGATACATGAAGTAGGAAGGGGCATTGGTTAACCCAAATGACATGACCGTGTATTCATACAAGCCGTACCGGGTTACAAATGTCGTCTTCAGAATGTCTTGGGGTGTGATCTTCAGCTGGTAGTACCCAAACCTGAGGTCGATCTTGGAAAACACCTTAGCTCCGTTCAGCTGACAGAAGAGGTCTTCAATCTTCGGGAGTGGGTACTTGTTCTTTATTGTGACCTCATTGAGTGAACGGTAATCGACACAGAGACAGATAGTTCTGTCCCTCTTTGACACAAATAGCACAGGTGATCCCCAAGGGGAGGCACTAGGGCAAATCATTCCTTTTCTAAGCTGCTCTGCCAGTTGCTTCTTCAATTCAGCCAACTCTTCGGACCCCATCCTATAGGGATTTTTATAGATGGGTCCTGCCCCGGGCATTAGCTCAATGATGAACTCAATGTCACGGTCAGGAGGCATTTCGAGCAGCTCATCAGGAAATACATCCGAGTATTTGCATAACATTGGCACTTGATCCAACTCAATTCCCGATAGACAATTAGCCTATGGGGCTCGAGTGGAGGCAAGGTTGAGAATATACTTGACTTCTACTCCTTGGCTATTGGTTAGGGGTGACGATGCTCTTGGCAAAGTTGAAGTAGCCTTGGTTCTTGGTCAACCAATTCATGCCAAGGATGACATCCAAGCCTAGTGAGTCTAGAACTATGAGGTCTGCTAGGAACTCTACCCCGTTGATGATAATCTCAACTCCTTTAAATCCTATCTTGGACTTCATAACCAAACCCGGGGTTTGTATCAACATATGACTACCCATGGATGTAGGCTTCATACCACTCTCTAGAGCAAACTTTTGAGTGACAAAAGAATGTGAAGCTCCATAGCCAAAAAGTATTGTTGCTTTAGTTGAGTTGACTAGGAACATACCTAGTATGACGTCCGGGTCTTCCCTGGCTTCCTCAACGGTGACGTGATTCACATGACCCTTGCCATTGTTGGGCTAGTTGCGGGGAGTTGGGTTCCTTGGTGGCGCTCCACGGTCTTGACCTCGGTTTGGCGCATTGGGGCGTGGTGCGCCTGGCTTCTTGTTGGGGCACAACTTAGAGATGGGTCCAGGCTGACCACACCCAAAACAAGTGACCTGACCATAGTTGTTGTTGTTGTCCCTTCCATTGTTGTTGTTATTGGGGTTGTTGTAAACTGGCCTGGGATTGGCGTACTGCTGAGGCTGGTAGCTCGGACGAGGTGGAGGAGGTCTAGCCTGCTGTGGCTGATAGGTCGGCTTGGCTGGGGCTGGCTGCCAGGGACAAGGCTTCTGGTTGTTGGAACTACCCTTGATAATCATCTTGCACTTGCATGTGTCGTCTATGGCACAACGCTTGTCTTCCAGCATGAGGGCCTTGTTCACCAGGTCGAAGAAGGTCCGGCAGTCGCACACAATGAGCTGGTACTGCAGGGTCTGCTGGAGTCCTTCCATGAAGCATTCCATCTTAGCAGCCTCTGTGTTGACATCTTTAGGTGCATACCTGGACATCAGGTTGAACTTCTACATATACTCCTTGATAGAGCCACTTCCTTGCTTCAGCGCTCGGAATTCTCTCTTCTTGATAGCCATGATCCCAGAAGGAATGTTGGCGGTGCGCAATCCTTCCTTGAAGTTATCCCAGGTGATCACTCGATCTCCTTGCATGACCTTGAATCCATCCCACCAAGCTCTGGCAGTACCTCCGAGGCAGTGAGAGGCATACAACACCTTCTCACAATCCTCATTGCAATTGACCAGTGCCAGGAGGTCCTCGATAGTGCGGATCCAGTCGTCAGCATCTAGGGGTTCAACGGTCTCGGTGAAGGTTGGGGGCGAATTCATCATGAACTCAGACAGAGTGGAGCGGCCATTGTCGTTCCTCCCTTACTGCTGGTTGTTCACAAGGACTTGAGCCATCTGCTGAATAGCAGCAGTGTTGGCTTGGCGTTCCTCCCGGAGAACTTGGAGAAACTGAGAAATGGTCATGTTCTCCGGTGGAGGTGGTGGCGGGGGAATGTTGCCTTGTGGCTGCTCCTGGTGTCCTCCAACCTGAGCAGTCCCACCATTTCCCAGCTGCTGGCTAGAGTTGCCGACTTCAGGGTTGGTGAAGGGGCTGTTGCGGGTAGTGATGTCTACTACACAACCTTCTTCTTGTAGACTCGTGTTGGGCCTCCAAGCGCGGAGTTTTGTAGGACAGTGGAAATTTTCCCTCAAGTGGATGACCTAAGGTTTATCAATCCGTGGAAGGTGTAGGATGAACATGGTCTCTCTCAAACAACCCTGGAATCAAATACAAGAAATCTCTTGTGTCCCCAACACACCCAATACAATGGAAAATTGTATAGGTTCACTAGTTCGACAAAGAGATCGTGATACAAGTGCAATATGGATGGTAGATATAGGTTTTTGTAATCTGAAAATATAAAAACATCAAGGTAAAAAATAGTAAACAGAGAGCAAAATGTTGTGTATAAATGCTTGGAAACAAGGCCTAGGGTCCATACTTTCACTAGTGCATTTTCTCTCAACAATATTGACATAGTTGAATCATATGTAAGTCCCTCTCGTGCGACAAAGAGTTCACTCCAAAGTCACAAATAGCGGAGAACTAGCGAAGAAATTATTGTAGGGTACGAAACCACCTCAAAGTTATCTTTTCTGATCAATCTTATGAGCTATCCCTATAAGTGTCACGAACAGCCCTAGAGTTTGTACTAAAATAACACCTTAAGATACACATCAACCAAAACCCTAATGTCACCTAGATACTCCAATGTCACCACAAGTACCCATGGGCTTGATTATACGATATGCATCACATAATTTCAGATTTGTAATATTCAATCCAACGCAAAGAACTTCAAAGAGTGCCCCAAAGTTTCTACCAGAGAGTCAAGACAAAAACATGTGGCAACCCCTATGCATAGATTCCCAAGGTCATGGAACCCACAAGTTGATCACCAAAACATACATGAAGTGGATCAATAGAACATCCCATTGTCACCACGGATATCCCATTGCAAGATATACATCAAGTGTTCTCAAATCCTTAAAGACTCAGTCCAATAAGAAAACTTCAAAGGGATAACTCAATTCATTACAAGAAGATAGAGAGGGGAAAACTCCATATGATTCCTCTATATCAATAAAGCTCGCGATACATCAATATTGTGTCATCTCAAGAACACTAGAGAGAGAGAGAGAGATCAAACACATAGCTATTAGTACATACCCTCAGTCCCGAGGGTGAACTACTCCCTCCTCGTCATGGAGACCGCTGGGATGATGAAGTTGGCCTCCGGTGCTGGTTTCCCCCTCCGGTAGGGTGCCAGAACGGGCTCCCGATTGGTTTTTCGTGGCTCCGGAGGCTTGCAACGATGGAACTCCCGATCTAGGTTTATTTTCGGAGGTTACTATATTTATAGGAATTTTTGGCTTCAACCTCACGTCAAGGGGTGCCACGAGGCAGTGGTAAGCCGGCTAGGCGCGGCCAGGGGGTGGCCTCTCCTGGTAGGCTTGTGACCGCCTCGTGGCTCTTCTGACCCAACTCGAATGCTTCGGGGGTCTCTTTTGGTCCAAAAAATCATACTAAATTTTCAGCCCATTCCGAGAACTTCGATTTCTGCACAAAAAACAACACCATGGTAATTCTGCTGAAAACAGCATCAGTCCGAGTTAGTTCTAATAAAATCATACCAAAATCATATAGAATTATTGTGAACATGGCATGAATACTTCATAAATTATATATACGTTGGAGGCGTATCAGCATCCCCAAGCTTAATTCCTGTACGTCCTCGAGTAGGTAAATGGTAAAAGAAATATTTTATGAACTTTGAATGCTAGCATAGTGCATAAATTTGATCAATGATTGTCCAAACACTTTTTCTAGCATCATTATATCATAAACATTAGCTCATCTCATAAACCTTCTCATGATGAAATAACAAGCTATCCACATGTTAATGTATATACTAACAAACCATGCTTTCAATCACCAAACAATTGCAATTCATCTTATTTTCAGGAAGGGTCTATGTAAGAGCTTTGATTTAGCAAATTCCTGATACTCAACTATCATATAGTCTTCCATGATTGCTAAACCTCAAAGCATATTTTTAGAGGAAACGGAATCCGTCAAACACATAGAAATAGCTTAAAGTTTTGCCTCCCAACTTATTTATCACATATATAATTGTCAACAATAATAATTCATGATCAAATATATTTGAATGGCCATATATGCTTGGATCATTCCCCAACACGTGACGCTTGCCTAGGGAAAAAGGCAAAATATAGGAAGTGGTGAAGATCACCATGAGTCTTGCATAAAGGGAAGTACATGAAAGTAAGAAGATAGACCCTTCGCAGAGGGAAGCATTGATTTGCAGACGTGCCAAAGCTCGATCTTTTAAAATGGAGTGAATAATAATTTTGGGCGATATGCTTTCATTGTCACCATAACAACCGAGAGATCTCGGTATTTTCCATGCTAGATACATTATAGGTGATTCCCAAACAGAATGGTAAAGTTTGTACTCCCCCTCCACCAATCAATCAAACTCCACGGCGAGCCGAATCCACGGGTACAGTCCATACCAACAAAATTCCTAGGGGAGTTTTGTTTAATTATATGTGTTTTTTTTGGATGGGGAATCCCTATCACCAGCCACTTTCTCGTGAATGATAGTGAATCAACACATATCGTGACAACAACCCACCTAGCATGGAAGATACTCACAGCCCCTAGTTACTATATGAGCGATTTGGGCATACAAAACAGAATATTATTTGAAGGTTTAGAGTTTGGCACATGCAAATTTACTTGGAACGACAGGTAAATACCGCATATAGGTAGGTATGGTGGACTCATATGGAACAACTTTGGGTTTAAGGGTCTTTGGATGCACAAGTAGTATTTCTACTTGGTGCGGAAGTTTTGGCAAGTATGAGATGGAAGCAAGCACCACATGTTGGAGGATCCATAACAATATAACTTCTATGCAAATATATCCAAGCATAACTCATTACGTTGTCTTCCTTGTCCAACTTCAACTAATTTTCTCAAGTTTGGAAATAATTAATGGGTAATCACAATTATAGAAGATGTTCAAGATAGTATATTTATATGTGAAATCTCTCTTCCTTCAATATTCTTTCATGAATTGTTCAAGTGACCAATGCGGTGTTTGCTAACTTTCAATAAATTTTACCACCTTACTTCTTATATGTGAAGTCATTACTCCCATGGGATAAGTATATAAAACTTACATAATTTCAGATTTATGATATTCAATTCATTCAACCATTTACTCATAGGATATAAGTGAAGCACGAGAGTAAATGACAAAACTACTCCAAAACATATAAGTGAAGATCAATGAGTAGTTAAACAATTAAGTAGCTATGTGAGGACTTTCTCTATCTCTCTAAATAAAGATTTCAGATCTGAGTATTTTATCTAAACAGCAAGCAAAACAAAAATAGCACTCCAAGAATAGCACACCACTACCGGAATCAGAAGATTTGCCGTCTGCCACATCTTTGCCGTGTGCTAGCTGACGGCAAAGAGTGGCTTTGCCATCAGCTAGCAGAAAACAGACGACAAAGAGCTAGCACACGGCAAAGGGTGGCTTTGCCATCAGCCAGCTCTTTGCCGTCTACTAGCTGACGGCATAGATTCTTTGTCGTTAGCTAGCGGATGGCAAAGAGCTGGGTGGGCACTAGTCGACGACACTACTGTAACGGCCCACCACCCCACCTCTTTGTCGTCCACTAGCGGACGGTAAATAGGTTAATACCTAGCCGCTACTAACGGCACACCCCCACGCCTCTCTCTCTTCTCTCTCTCATCTGATCCCCCGACCCAACCGCACGCCCGCCGCCACCGAGCACCGCCCAGCCCCCGACCCCCACCGCGCCCCCGCTGCCGCTGACCCCCCGTTGCCCCACCTCTGACCCCCACCGTGCCCCCGCCGCCCCGCCCCCGGCCCCCGTCGTGCCCCCCGTTGCCCCACCCCCGACCCCACCGCGCCCCCGCCGCCCCGCACCCGGCCCCCATCGGGCCCCCGCCGCCCCTGCCCCCCACCGCCTAGACCCGCCGCCCCGCCGCCCTACTCCCGACCCCCATCGTGCTGCCGCCGCCCCGGCAACATCGCCTCGCCACCCCAGCCACGACGCCCCTTCCCTGTGGCGGCCGCCCGAGCACCGCCGTGAGGAAGGCCGTGGCGCCGCCCCCTCCCTTGCGGCGGGCGTCCCCCCTCCTCCACCGCCCCCTCCTCCACCGGCAGCCCCCCTACATTGCGGTGAGCTCCTCCTCCTCATCTTTTTTTTTCTGTTTTTTTAGTTTTAGGTTTATGCTTAGTTTAGTTTCATTTTTAGTTTTAGTTTTAGGTTTATGTTTAGTTTAGTTTTAGTTTTAGGTCTAGTTTTGAAAAAAGAAGAAGAAAATAAGAATAATTAGAAAATGAGGAAGAAGAAGAAGAAGAAGAAGAAGAAGAAGAAGAGGAGGAGGAGTTTTAGATTTAGTTGTGAAAAAAGAAGAAGAAAATAAGAATAATTAGAAAAAGAGGAAGAAGAGGAAGAAGAAGAAGAAGAAGAAGACGAAGGAGGAGGAGTTTTCGGTTTACCCCCAACGCCACCGACCCCCGACGCCCCAGACCCCTGACCACCGACGCCATCGCCCCCCGACCACCGACACCATCGACCCCTGACCACTGGCGCCATCGACCCCCGACCACCAATGTCACCAACCCCTACTCCCGACACCACCGACCCCCGACTGCCGATGCCACTGACCCTGATGCCACTGACTCCCGATGCCACTCACCCCTGACACCTATTCTGCCTCATGTTGACCAAAAAGGTGCTCTTCGGCCTTCGTGAGGCCGAGGAGGTCATAGTTTTGTAAATTATGAGCTAGGTCACATATTTTCCTATTTTGTTATAAAAACATCATATTTTGTGTTGATTAGGTGAATTTCAATGCGCAGTTGTTCGACGACCTCCCTATGCGTTCGACGAGCTCCCCTGTTGCGTTTGTTGGTGAGCACAAATGAAATCTTCTCCCCCGGCACCCTTAAAAAAATTCCTCTGTTCCGGTCTTTGTGCCGATGAAACTTGCTAGCTATAGGTGTCTTCAATCATCAGTATGCGTGACCACTATGCGTCTCCCGTTCGAAAGGGTTACATCTATAAATGTGCATTCATTAGCATATTTATAGCCGTTATTCTTTTGAATTGTCCAACGTTATCCATGGACAACCCGAGTATGTGTAGATTGGGTTCGTTTTCCTATATGCTCTACTCCGGATCCAATGCAGAATTTCGTCAGTGCCTCCCTGTTGTTCTCCGGGTACACATCCTCTCTGCTTATTGCCGAGATGTGTATCAGGAGAATAGCAGGGAGGTGCTACCGAAATTGTGCGTCAGATCCGGAGCAAAGCATGGGAAAACGACCCCAATCTACACATACTCGGGTGGGATTAGGACCTATCTTTACCTACTAGCGTCTAGGTTGCATCGACGTAATAAAACTGACAAACTCTATTAAATAATGAATATGGTTTGCTGAATTATGTATATATTTTTTGTGTGTCCAGTAGCTAGGCAAGATGAGTGATCGTGGGTGGATGTACACCGGTCACACTAGTCAGAAAGACATGACCCGTGAATGGATAACAAAAACCAAGGAGTTTTTGAGAGTCACATTTGCAAAAGGACAGAAAATAACCTCGTGCCCTTGTGTCGATTGCAACAACTTTAAGAAGAAGTCAGGGTTTGGAATGATCAAACACCTGTAGAAGTGGGGTTTTACACCTAATTGTACGGTCTGGACATTTCATGGTGAGTCTGCCCAACGTGCCAGAGCTGAGGTGGTTCGTCGTCGCACCGACGAGCATGGTACCGGGATCGAAGACATGGTGCAAGACTTTGATGATGCTCGGGATTCGTGCGATGAGATGGAGGAATCTGCAAAGGCCTTCTATGAAATGTTGCAATCTTCAAAACGTCCTCTCCACGAGCACACTGAGCTTTGTCAGCTAGATGCCATCGCGCCAGTAATGGCTCTGAAGGCTCAGTTCAACCTGGGCAGAGAATGCTACGACGCGACGATGACGATATTTGGACGCTTTATACCCAAAGGCCATGTATTGCTAGCAAACCTGTACTAGTCGGACAAAATCCTACGTGCGCTTAAGATGCCCTATGAGAAGATAGATGCCTGTGAGAATGGATGTGCCTTATTTAGGCTTGAGTATGCGGGCTTCAACTATTGTCCCATTTGCAATGCTTCCAGGTATGTTCTAGTAGACAACGGTATGGGTGAGAAGAGTTAGACCAAAATCCCAGTCAAGGTTCTTCGGTATCTACCAATCATACCAAGACTTCAACGTCTTTTCATGGTCGAAGAGACGGCCAGACAGATGACGTGGCATAAATTGGGCAAAAGAACAGAGATGTAGATGGGAATCCGATGTTGGGACACACTTCAAACGCTTTTGCGTGGAAACACTTTGATGCATTACAGAAGGTAAAGCGGCAGATCCAAGGCATCCTCGAGTTGCCATTAGCATGGATGGGTTCAATGTGTATGGTATGATGACAACACAATATAGTTGTTGGCATGTATTTGTCATTCCATTCAATCTCCCCCTGGAGAGATTATGAAAAGAAAGAAAATTTTCCTGACGTTGATAATTCCAGGGCCCAAATATCCAGGGAAGAATATGAATGTGTACATGCATCAGCTTAAGGATGAATTACAAGAAGCCAGAGATAATGGGATCAATACATACGATGCCGCTACCAAAAAGAACTTCAGAATGCATGTGTGGTTCATGTACTCGTCGCATGACTTGCCGGCGTATGCACTATTCGTTGGCTAGTCTGTGCATGGAAGGTTCCCATGCCCCACATGCAAGGCAGCTCTCGAGTTCCGTTGGCTACAGGAGGGTCGCAAGTTTTCTTGCTTCGACATGCATAGACACTTCCTGGATCCTGGCCATAAGTTCAGAAAAGACAAGAATAATTTCATCAAAGGTAGAGTTGTCAAAAACATTGCACCACCTGCATTGACAGGCCAACAGATGTTGGATCAGATAAACGCTCTCGAGTCGAATCCAGATCATCCAGGGTATTTCAAAGGGTATAATACGGAACACGCCTGGACTCACAAGATATGTTTGTGGGATCTGGCTTACTTTAAAGACCCCCTTTGCCCACACAACATCGACGTGATGCACACTGAAAAGAATATCATGGAGGCCCTTTTTGGTACATTGTTCGGCATAGAGGGAAAGTCGAAGAATAATCCTAAGGCTAGAGTCGATTAGGAGGCTCTATGTGATAGACCGTTACAAAACATACGACAACCAAAAGGAAAGAAGAACTGGAGGAAGCCAAAGGCATGGTTCAATCTTGGGAGGCCAGCTATGAGGGAAATGATCTTGTGGGTGAAAATGCAGTTGATGTTCCCTGATGGGTATGCAGCGAGGGAAATGATCTTGTGGGTGAAAATGCAGTTGATGTTCCCTGATGGGTATGCAACGAATCTAAAGAGGGGAGCGAGTCTTGAGAAATTGAAAATATTTGGTCTCAAGAGTCATGACTGGCACATATGGCTTGAGCGGGTAATGCCGGTGATGTTGCGTGGCTTTATCCCTGAGGATGAATGTCTAGTACTGGCAGAGCTGAGGTATTTCTTCAGAGCTCTTTGTGCGAAAGAACTATCGCCTGACGTGCTAGACAAAACTGGAAGAGTTGGCGGTAGAGTTGATTTGCAAGTTGGAAAAGATCTTTCCACCAGGCTTCTTTAATCTAATGCAGCATTTGATTTTGCATCTCCCGACCAAGGCAAGATTGGGGAGGGGGGGGGCGTGCAAAATCGTTGGTGCTTCGCAACTGAGAGGATGCAGAAGACGCTTCCAGGAAAATGTAAAAATAAACATAGAGTTGAAGCATCGATGGCCGAGGCATTCATTACTGAGGAGGCGGCAAACTTCATGACAGCACACTACAAAGCCAAGAATCATCATTTGCATAATCCGAAGCCTCGGTACAATGATGGCAACCGTGAAAAAGGTCGATCCAACCTCAGCCTATTCAGAGGGAAGCTCGCACCAGACGGTGCTTCGAAAGCAATAGCGTTGGATGTCGAACAATGGCGGACCATTTCATTGTATATCTTCAACAACCTAATAGAAGTGCGGCCGTACATCGAGTAAGTTCTCGATACATTGTTTCGCAACTTCGAATTCCTTTGAAATGCTCTTATTCCCGGATATGTGATACAGTCGATACGTCACCAAATTCTCGGATGGAGCGGTGATCCAATAGGATTCCATCGAAGAGTATGAGCTTCTGGCAAAGCATGGAGGCAGCTATCCCGGTTTCATCTCTTGGTTCAAGCAAACGGTAATTTCCATTAGACGATTTCATTTCTTCGCCTAGTTTGTGGCTAATGCAACAATCCTTTCGTATTAAACTTGTAGGCTAATGTAGAGTCTATGGACTCTGAATTGAGACAAGTCGCTAATGGTTTTGACTATAAGGTCCGTTCATTTGACAAATACGACATCAACGGGTATCGCTTTCGTACTTTTGGCAAAGAGCTATCTATGACCGATCGTTCTACGTCTGCCGCAACCCCGACCGGTCCTTCTCCGCTCACCCTGGTGCAAACACGACCGGTCCTTCACCTTCGTGATCATGGTAAGTTTTCCCAAGTGTTTTGCTTAAAAAAATGCATACTTAGCTTAAGAAATGACCAATTTAGCTCCAAAATGACCTATACTTAGCTTCTTCAGTTCATTTAGGACATACTAAGCATACTTAGGTAAAAAATAGCATGATAACCTTGGTTTAGCTCCAAAATGACATAGACTTAGCTTATTTTCCTCCAAAATGACAAAATAACCTTAGCTACCTCCAAAATGACCGATTATAGCTAGGATAGCTCTAAAAAGACCTACACTTGCCATTTTGTCCTCCAAAATGAGTAAATATGATTAGTTAGCTCAAAAATGGCATAACTACCTAGGTTATCTCAAAAATGACCTATACTTAGCTTCTTCAGTTCATTTATGACATACTTAGCATACTTAGGTAAAAAATGGCAAGATAACCTTGGTTTAGCACCAAACTGTCATATCATTAATTGGTTTTCCTCCAAAATGACAATATAACCTTGCCTAGCTCCAAAATGACAGATTTTAACTAGGATAGCTCAAAAATGACCTACACTAACCATTTTGTCCTCCAAAATGAATAAATATGCTTAGTTAGTTCAAAAATGGCCTAACTACCTAGGATAGCTCAATAATGATATATACTTAGCTTAGCTATTTCATTTATGACATAATTAGCTTACTTAGGTAAAATATGGCATAATAACCTTGGTTTAGCTCCAAATTTTCATATCATTAGTTTACATAATTAGCTTACTTAGGTAAAAAATTACATAATAACCTTACTAACCTCCAAAATGACCTATTTACCTAGCTTAGCTCTAAGATGACCTACACTTAGAATTTTTACCTAGCTTAGCTAAAAAAAGCATTTTTACCTACCCTAGTTAGAAGAAGAAGAAGATAAAGAAGAGGAGAGGAGAAAAAGAAAGAGAAGAAAAATTCTTCTTCTTCTTATTCTAGCTAGTCTTCTTCTTCTTCTAGCTAGTCTTCTTCTAGTCTTCTTCTTCTTCTTCTTATTATTATTATTATTCTAACTTTCTTCTTTCCCAATTTGCAGATTTGATTTCGTTGAGGAAGCTTGCGTTGATGGAGTCTACTCTTCTTCTTGTGCTTCCTTTTTGTTTTGATTTTGTAGGATGACCAATGTGAAACTTGCTACCTATATATGTATGTATGGATGAAACCATTGTATGCTTGTTGTGGGATATGTTGGCTAGATATATATGTTGCATATGGACTTTTCATTTGGTATGTATATATATATGTGTGTGTGTGTGTGTGTTGGATGATATTATCCATATGGCAGGGATATGATTTGGTATGTATATGTGTTGTTATGCTTGTTGAAAGTATTTTCAAATGTGTATATATGTATATATGTGAAATTCTATGAAATTGAATGAATTTAAGAAGAAAAAACAGGGACTGTACAGGCTCTTTGCCGTCTGCGGCTTTGCCATCAGCCAACAGACGGCAAAGCTGCCACGTGGCAGCTACCTTTGCAACCTGGGGTGGCACTAGGCTGGCCTATGTGGTTTCTTTGTCGTCTGCTGGCAGACGACAAAGAACTTTGCATCTTTGCCGTCGGCCAGCGGACGACAAAGAAACCACATGGGTCGGCAAAGAAACCGTTGCTTTGTCGTCCGCTGACAGACAGCATGCCAGCCAACGGCAAAGCATGTCGTTAACCCCTTAACGGCCATAAGCTGCCATGTGTGTCATCCACGGTCTTTGCCGTCTGCTGCCAGACGACAAAGACCTAAGCATCTTTGTCGTGTGCCAGCAGACGGCAAAGCGCCCTTTACCGTAGCTTATTCAGCCAGACGGTTGGCCTTCTGCTAGCAGACGGCAAAGCCTTTGCCGTCCGCCATGCATGCCTTTGCCGTCCGGTATGGCGGACGACAAAGCAGTTGATTCCTGTAGTGCACATCACGTGAACGAATAAAAATTTAGGCTCAACATAGGCTTACCAATAGTTAACAAAGAGAGGTGGGATGCCTAGCATGCCCAAGCTTAGATGCTTGAGACTTCTTGAAATATTTACTTGGGGCGCCTTGGTCATCACCAAGCTTTTGCTTTTGTATCTTGTTTAGTCATCTCATATCCCGGTTTCACCTATTCTAAAAAACTTCATCCACACAAAACTCAAAAAGAACCCGTGAGATAGGTTAGTACACATAAGAACAAATAAACACTTCATGTACTGGCAAGACAAGTTGCACAATAATTTTAAAACATTAGGTATTGTATAATATCATTTCCACAATTTATATCTACCAATATAGGCTATGGAAACTATAGGATAAGTAGATAACAAAACTATGGCAGCAATGTGTCCAAACAGAACAGTCTTTATCAATTTATGAAAACAGTGTACTTATGTAACTCAAAAAATTAAGAAAATTTAGGGAGTGCTAAATAATTTATATGACAATACTGTGTAGAAATTTCAGAAGCTTTTCTCGTTCCAGTAAAATATGACAATTCAAACACTACAACAGAAGTTTCTGGTTTTACACAGCAGACATCAAACATGCAATGCAAGCATCCTAAAGGCAATTATTGGAACTTTTTATTGAAAAACAAGATTATAAATAACACCTAACAGAGAACAAAAAAATAAAATGATGGTCCAAGCAAAACTCATATTATGTGATGAATAAAAATATAGCTCCAAGTAAGATATACCGATAGTGTTGAAGACGAAAGAGGGGATGCCTTCTGGGGCATCCCCAACACTACTAGGGAAAACCTTATACACAGAACCTTAGCAGTAGTGCGGGACAGGAAGAGGCGCTACTGCTAACTAGTAGTAGCGCGGTCCATGGACAGGCGCTACTGCTACCAACTTGGCAGTAGTGCGGCTCGGTAGAACATCGCTGCTACTAAAATTGAACGACTATTCCCGCCACGCTAGGTTTAGAAGTAGCACACCCAGAATAATCGCTCTACTACTAATGTAATAATAGTAGCGTGCTTTTTTTCATGTCACTACTACTAATTCTGAAACTGGCCACATGGAGGGCCCCCCTTAGCAGTAGCGCTTGTGCCACAGGAGTGCTACTGCTAGCTTATTAGCAGCAACGCGTTTTGATCCCAGCGCTACTGCTAAGCCGCAGCCATACCACCTTTTACCTCCCCCTCCCCCTCTCTTCCTCACTTTCCCCTAGCTCGCATGTCCTCTCTCCCTCACTTCGCTTCTTCCTCACTACTTCTCCCCCATTACTCTCCTTCTTCTACCTATCTTTCTCTCTCTTTATTACTCCTAGCTAACTACACCGCCTCCATTAATGCATCTCCTTTCTCTTTTTCCTTACCCCTCCACTAGTTGAACTTGTCTCCTCCCAAACTAGTTAGCTAGGTAGATGTAGCTAGCATTTAGTGAAGTGACCTATGTACCTCCCTAACTAGATCTGTAGCCTTGTCAAGAAGAGCTTTGTCCACTTTTGATCATTCCATAGGTGTGTGTGGAGACACCTATCGACATCTCATCACCATCGTGCTCGATCTCGAGATAGTTGATTAAATATTTATGCTTTTGCAAGAATGGAAATATGTGTATGTGTGCGATATGACATAATCAGGCGATATGATGGAAATTGTGTGTGTGGCATGAGTTGCTGCCGAATTGTGCTTGTGAGTTGCCTATGTTTTGCCGAAATGTTGGTGTATTTCCGTTTCGGCCCGGGCAAACTCTATATGTCCTATTTTTAGGGAAGGTCGTGCTGAATTTTTGTATGACTTTGATGCATGCATGCATTTTTATAATCAAATTTTTTATTATTACCGTGCAGGCATTCATGATGGTCGTCAGTGGAATGGTGGTGGACAGGTGGTTGCGATCGGCGGTGCAGGACATGGAAGAAAATAACCTGACAGAGGTTTTATGTCCATTTCGAAGATGCAAAGGACGAGTTTGGCTCGACCCCTATGTCGATGGTCATGTGATGGCGCACCTGCTCATGACTGGTTTCATGGATGGCTATAGTCGGTGGATAATTGAAGATGAGGATGAGGATGTTGAGGACGCCGACGAGGCAGGTAATGACAACATGGGGCAAGACGAAGAGATGATCGATAATGGCCGCGGAGAAGGGGTCGAACATGGCGGCGGAGAAGGGGCCGGACATGGTGGCGGGTAAAACATGGACTCCACGTCGCAGAATTCGTCGGTACTAAGTTCAATTGTGCGGGACCCTCATGTTCAAGCACTGCTTCGCAAGGAGACGAGTACCGAGAGAGTTGCTTCTAGAGAGGAGGCAAAGCTGCAACAACTGGCGGTAGACTCGAACACTCCATCGTATCATGGTTGCAATCCCGAGGTGACCCGCTTGAGTTTCACGCTCGAACTCCTGAAGACGAAGGCTAAAAACAAATGGACTGAAACTAGCCTCGGTGAGCTTCTCAAGTACCTAAAGGATGTTCTTCCCGCGGGTTATCTATGTCCTACTGGTGTGGATGAGGCCAAGAAGATCGCGTGCCCTCTTGATCTGCCGCACGTTAGATACCATGCATGCATCAACAATTGCATAATTTATCGAAAGGAGCATGTAGAAAAACAAGTTTTCCAGTATGCAATGCTTCTCGATACAAGAAGGTCGGGAATAAATCTCCCCAGAAAGTTGTATGGTACTTACCTATCACTCCCCTTCTCCAGCCGTATTTCGTAGATGCAAAGGAAGCAAAGCTCATGCGCTGGCACGTGGAGAGGAAGAAGCCCGACGATGGAGATGATCCGAAGTTGAGAAACGTCATGGACGGAAGCCAGTGGAGAGCGTTCAATGGTGAATATCAGTATTTCGCATGTGATGCAAGGAACATCATGCTTGGCGCGTGTACCGATGGCATGAATCCGTTTGGCAACCAGAACACCAACCATATCACATGGCCCGTGTTTGTATGGATGTACAACCTCCCCCCAGGTTGTGCATGAAGTCGAAGTACATACACATGAGCATGTTGATTCAAGGGCCGAAACAACCGGGAAACAATATTAATCTCTATCTGGGGCTACTTCAAGAGGAGTTAGATACGTTATGGAAAACACCGTCCAAGACCTGGGACGCCAGTAAAGGCGAGTATTTCTATATGAGAGCCGCGTTGATCACGACGGTGCATGACTATCTCGGTTATGGATATGTCGCATGACAGGTTTGTCATGGATATTGCGGATGCACGCGGTGCATGGATGATATGACGTCTCAGCAGCTAACGTCAAGGAAAGATGGCGGGTCTAGGAAAATGATGTACCTGGGGCATCGAAGATGGCTCGAGAAGGACGACCCGTGAAGAAATGTGGAGATCTGTTCAATGGTGAGGCTGAGCATCGAGGACCTCCATGTAAGCGGAGCAGCGCCGAAATCGATGAGCTGTTGAAAAACTGGGAACAGTGCCGCGCGCCGAGAAAGACGATGAAAAAAGCATTGGAGCCGTTGCTAAAGGTATGGAAGACGAGGTCTTTTTTCTAGGACTTGGAGTACTCGCACAAACTCGACACGCCTCATCGCCTTGATCAAATGCATATCTGTAAGAATTTCCTTGAGAGCTTGCTTGCGACACCGATGAACATGCCGGATAAGACCAAGGATGGGCCGAAGGCAAGAAAAGACTTGCAAGATTTGGAGATCAGGGGCAGATCTGCACATGCCGCCCCGTAAAAAGTCAGAGGAGACAGAGACCGAGACAGAGGCGTGAGAGAAGAAGGGCAAAAAAGTAAAGGAAGATGATTATTACCCCCCTTCTTGCTTCACCTTAAGTCCGGATGAGATCGATCAATTCTTCAAGTGCCTTATCGGAATCAAAGTTAATTCCGGTTACTGTGGCAAGATAAGCAGATATCTAGACACAAAGAAGAAAAGGTTCAGCAGGATGAAGTCCCATGACTGTCATGTGATGATGACGCAGATACTACCTGTTGCCCTTGGAGTGATAATGGATAAGCACGTCCATGACACACTTATTGGTCTATGTAACTTTTTTGGCATCATCTCTTGAAAGTCGATTAGTGTGAAGCAGCTCTGAAGGCGATAGGAAGAGATCGTTGTCATACTAAATGAGCTTGAGATGTACTTCCCACCCATGTTCTTTGACATCATGGTGCATATGTGTGTCCATATTGTGGATGACATAATAGACCTGGGGCCGTCATTCCTGCACAACATGATGCCATTTGAGAGGATGAATGGGATCATCAAAGGATATGTTCGTAACATGTCCCATCCGGATGGAAGCATCGTCCAGGGCTATCAGACACAAGAGTGCATCTCTTTTTGCGAGAATTTTCTTTATGGCGCAGACCGGCCGCCTGGTGTTGGTTTGCCCGTTAACAAGCACGATGGGAGGCTCGAAGGAGAAGGTCACTCCAACTGTCGCAGGGAACTGCCTGTGGCCTACTCAGATCGATGCAATGACTTTGACAGAGCAAACTTGGTAGTGCTACAACACCTACACCAGGTAGATCCTTTTACGGCACTGTAGAAAGAAACTATCGCAAAGAAGTATCGTGACCGGGGGGTATGCAGGACGGACGCCAAAGTTACTGGAGAGCACAACTCGACTTTCCTGCATTGGTTCAAAGAGCATATTATTGCTAATCCCCCAAAAGAGGGCTCTAAGGACGGATTGCTCATATACGCCTTAACACATGGCCCCTCGCCCAACCTCGTCAGATATCAGTCATACAATATCAACAGATACACGTTCTACACGGAGGCCAAAGATATGGACAGTGGTGATGTGACGCCCTGGATTAAGTGCTACAGTAAATTCTAGAATCAAGCTACAGTAATCTCAGGATTATGCTAATCCAGTTATGATCGCTGTTGGAATCAACCCTGATTCAAATTTCCTTGCAATTCAAATTCGATTCAAAAATGGATTTAAAAGTTTTCCAAACTTCAAATTAAAAATCATGCTTAGGTTGCAAATATTCCCTACGCTATTATAAAATTTTAACCAACCTTTTATCAGGTATTTTAGTGCCTCAAAACTATTTTAACCGGGGCCAAAGTATTTATTAAATGCCCTTTTAAATTGTTGCAGTCTTCTAGTACTTCGAAAAGCCTGCAAACCTTTTATAGTACTAGAAAATATTGCAATTGTAACATTGGACATGTCCTCGAATTTTTTTAAAAGTTTTTGCAAACAAAACATAAATAAATAAAAAACTATTTAAAGAATAAAAAAAGAACACAACAGAAATAGAAAAGCTCCGCCTTCCCCACCTCGCCGGCCCCAACCGGCCAGCCACCCTCCCACTCATCCCCTTTCTCTGTTCACAGAGAAGGGGTGGATGCCTTGCAGCCGCCCATGGCCAGGATGGCCACGCGTCGGCAATCCGAGCGTCTCCGGCGAGCCCCCTCACAGTATAAGACCCCCCCCGATGCGTGTCCCCTCTCCTCTCGCCTCCTGAGCTCGTTCCCAAGCGCCTCCGTCGCCGTCGCCGCATCGATCCCGTGGACACCGGCTGTCTCTCGTCGCACCAGCACGTCGAGGAGGACCGCCACCGTAGGGGTGCCTCGTACACACGCAATCGAGGACGTTTCCGTCGCGTACATCGCCGGCCACCGACGTCGATTGCTTCGTCTCCGGTCCACCTTCGGCCTCCCCGTCGCCTCCGTTGGGACCGTGGTGAGCTCCCCGTCCGTCTCCCCCACACCTCTCTGTCGATCCGGCGTCATAGACCCACGCCCGCCCGAGGCCGCCATAGCCGGAGCACATGTTCACGTGCACGCATGCAGCCCTCGCCTCCGCTCCTCGCAGCACGTGCGCATGAGCTCCCGCTCACGCACTACCTCGCCTGGCCACGACCCGCAACGCCCGCACTGTGCCCCATCGTGCCCGCCTCCCCTGGCAGGACCCACGCGCGCACCTGCGTCGCATGCTTTTGCTGTTGCTAAATGCGGCTGCTTGCTTGCCGTAGCTGCTGCCTGCTAACGCTGTTGTTTGTTTGCTGCTGCTACCGCTGCGTAATGCCGTCGCCGCCGCTGCTGGCTATGCGGCTGCCACTGCTCGTGCTAGCTGCCGTAGCTGCTCTGTGTTAGGATGATCTCCACCGAGTGGGCCCACCGGACCCCTAATCCGATGCGTCTGGATCGGGGGCGCCCAACCCGTTATGGTTGGTGGGCCCCTGTGATCCGCGCTATATTAACAGAGGTGGGAGGCCGGGGCACGGATTACGAGATTCGCCGTCGTCACTCTGCCCACCTACACGCCCCTTCGATCTAGGGTTAGCGCGGTGCTCACGGGAAGCACCACCACCACCTCTCCATCTCTCCGCCGTCATCACCATCGCCACCGCGACGCGATGGAAGGCGGCTCGAGCTCCTCTGGACAAGGAGCAGGTAATCCCCATCTCCCATCTACTACCGGAACCCCTAGCCTACTCGATCCAATGAACCTATCAATGGTATCAGGCCATAGTAGGCATAGGACTTCGGTAAAGAGCAGAAAAGAACAACAGAGGTCCCCCCCAACAGAAAAGAACTACCGGAGATGGCCTTGGGCCGCCGGCAAAGAGCGCCGTCACTCCGGCCGCGTCTGTTCCTCTCGATCCGGACGGGCATCGGCAGGACGGGCATCGGCAAGTCGAGCCATCCGGACGAAGAAGCACCGGAAGCCCCACGGCTCGCCGGCAAAGAAAAGACAAAACAAAAAAAGGAAAGGGGAAAAGTAGGCATCGCAGCCATGCCGTTCGACGGCAGTCCGCTTCTGCTAAGAGAAACGCGCAACCGGCGAAGGGGAGGTAACGGCGCCGTCGGACGCACGGAGGAGCAGAGGCTGCTCTCGTCTCTCTCTCTCTCTCTGTTGTAGTGAGAAAAGAAGGAAGGGGAGCGGAACTCCCATGCCGGCCAGGCTCGTGCTCGTGCGACGGCGGAGTGGCCAGGCACGCACGCCAGCGGCGGCGGCCAGGCGTGCACGCTGCGGCGGCAAGTGCGCACCATGCGGCGGCTGCGGCACGACGCGCACACGACGGCTGTGGCCGAGCTCGCTCGCGCATGGCGGCGGCCAATCCTTTCCTGCCGTTGCCGGTGGCCGGCGGCACCGCATCCGGTCGCTGCGAGCGACTAAGGAGGCGAGCGGCACGGGGTGGGGAGAAGACTCACGAGGGTTTGCCCTCAAGTCCCCGACGCTGGTTGTTTTGTTCGACCGATCTGTGCGCTCAGCCGTCGGATCGATCGAACGGCCAGGACGGGCCGGTGGGAGCAACCCTAGCCCCGGCTGGGCTAGTGGGCCGAAAGGAAAAGGGGCTCTGGGCCTCTTAGACCGGCGCCGCTGCTGCTCACTTTTCTTTTTACAGTGCAGATTTCATTTGATGAATTTTGTCCAGTTTTGGGGCAAATTTCATTAGTTTTTTCTATGCATTATTATTTTCCAACGAAAATTATGTTTACAAAACAGAAAAGAAAAGTTGCAAAGTTTTTGAAAAGTCTCTGAAAATAAAAGAAAAAATTTCAGAAAAGAAAAGTTCATGAATTTATTTTCATGTTTTCCGCTGCGTAGATATTTTAAAGTGTGTTTTATAAAAGAAATAAAGTTAAGAGAGAATTATTATTTTTAAGAGCACATTAAAGTGATTATTAGAATTAATATGATCATGTTATTTTTTATAACCAACGTTATTAAGGACATGACCATGTTTTTAAAAAAAGGTGCTTTTATTTCTATTAATTTGCCCAACGGTGATATAGATTTAATTGCATAGACAATTATATGTTTAATTTGACCAACATTAGATTAACACATGTGGTTGTCATAATTTTTTCAGGAGGTTTCAACTTGATGAGTTGTTTAAAAGAAGTTCCGACACTCAGAGGTGATAATTACACCCAATGGAGGAAGAAAGTTGATCTGGCCTTTGTCTGTGCTGAGGTTGACTGGGTTGTGGATGAACCACAGTCAGTCAGGCCTACAGAGCCAGTCAGAGAGGCCACTGATGATGATGCTGCATGGAATAAAAAAAGGAGTGACTATGCTCCATTGGAGTTCTCCTACACTCTGAACAACCAAAAGTGGGTAAATGCCAATAAAAAGTGTATGGCATTTATAAAGAACACAATCGAGAACGCCATCGCGGGCTCGATTGCAGAGTGCACTTCTGTAGGGAGCTGCTGAAAAAGATAAAGAGCCAGTTCACTCCTTTTTAAGCCACATGGAAAAGCACCCTATCAGCATCAGAATCAGCAGAGGTTCTTTCCAGTGGACAAAGACACTTGTCTCCACTGCAAGCAGACAGGGCATTACAAAAAGGATTGCCTTGTTTGGCTGAAGTCTGTTATGGCAAAGAGAGGTAACGACATTGTTTCCTGTGTAAATGAATCCTTGTATGTAAAGTTTTCAAAATCTACTTGGTGGATTGACTCTGGCGCAACTGTTCACGTTGCCAACTCTTTACAAGGATTCCGTTCAATGAGGAGTATGGAAAGAAGAGAAAGATGCATTGAGGTAGCTAATGGAGTCCAAGCAGAAGTTGAAGCAGTCGGCGATGTCTCTTTGGAGTTAGCTGATGGATTCAACCTTCTTCTTTGTGATGTCTTATTTGTTCCCTCATGTAATAGAAACTTAATTAGTGTTTCTTGTTTAGATAAAGACAATTATGAGTGTTACTTTGGACATGGCAAGTGTGCCATATGGTGTAATAACGCTTATGTTGGTGATGCTTTGCTTCATAATGAGCTTTATTAGCTATCACTCCGTGAAAAAGTGCATTGTGTGTCCAATGTGAATGCTCAAGCTACCTCGTAGAACAAAGAACAAAAGAAAAGAAAAAGAACTGATGACTCATCGAAATTATGGCACTGCCGTTTGGGCCATATTTCCAGGGGGGAATAGAAAGATTAGTAAAAAGTGAAATTGTTTCTCTTTTAGAGTTTTCAGACTTAGAATAATGCGTGGATTGCATCAAAGGAAAGTATGTCAAACAGATCAAAAAGGGTGCAATTCATAGCACAGGCACACTGGAAGTCATCCACACCGATATTTGTGGACCTTTTCCGGTGAAAAGTGTGGATGGATATGATTCGTTCATAACATTCACAGATGATTACTCTCGTTTTGGTTATATTTATCCAATCAAAGAAAGATCCGAAGCATTGGATAAGTTTAAGATATTCAAAGCTGAAGTTGAAAATCAGCATGATAAAAGAATAAAGATAGTAAGGTCCGATCGTGGGGGAGAGTACTACAGTCGACACACCCCATATGGCCAAGTCCCTAGACCTTTTGCAAAGTTCTTGCAGGAGACTGGCATAGTAGCCCAGTATTCAATGTCGGGCGAGCCTCAGCAAAATGGAGTAGCTGAAAGGCGTAACCGTACTCTGATGGATATGGTATGCAGCATGATGAGTTACTCCACATTGCCATTGGGATTATGGATGGAGGCATTGAAAGCCGCCATTCACATTCTCAACAGAGTGCCAAGCAAGTCGGTGCCCAAAACACCGTACAAGCTGTGGACAGGAAGAGTGCCCTCTTTAAAACACTTCAGGGTGTGGGGGTGCCCCGCTGAGGCGAAAATGTTTAATCCAAACATTGCAAAGTTAGATCCCAAAACAGTGAGTTGCCACTTCATTGGCTATCCAGACAGATCAAAAGGTTTTTGTTTCTACTGCCTAGACAGATATATAAAGTTTGTAGAAACGAGACACGGAGTCTTCTTAGAGGACGAAATGATGAGGGGAAGCTTGGTAGCTCGGAAAATTGATCTTGAGGAGAAGAGGGTGCATGCACCTAATCCGATGATTCGGGATCCATTTTTCTCACTACCAGCTGTAACTCCACCCGTGACAACTATGGGGGAAGACCCGGAACCTGTCCGTCAGGAGCCGACTGAACCCGTTGTTGAACATGAAAGGGAGGTATAGCAGTCAACAGTAGAAGATGTGCTAGAAAGTGAGGCACTTAGAAGATCTAATAGAACAAGAAGACCTGCTATTTCTACTGATTATAAAGTTTATAATACAGAAATGGCTCATATGGAAGGTGATCCCGCTACATATGAAGAAGCCATTAAAAGCCCTAACTCATCAAAATGGCTACAAGCAATGGAAGATGAGATGTATTCCATGATTTCGAAAGATGTTTGGGACTTAGTGGAAATTCCTAAAGGAGCCAAAACAGTAGGCTGCAAATGGGTCTACAAAACCAAGTATGATCCTAGTGGCAATGTAGAAAAGTATAAAGCAAGACTTGTGGCTAAAGGATTTACACAAAGAGAAGGGATAGATTACAATGAGACTTTTTCTCCAGTCTCATGTAAGGATTCCTTCAGAATCATAATGGCATTTGTTGCTCATTTTGACTTAGAGCTACATCAAATGGATGTCAAGACGGCATTTCTGAACGGTGATTTAAAAGAAAAGGTCTACATGAAACAACCCAAGGGTTTTATCATGGAAGGCAAGGAAAATATGGGATGCCGCCTAAAGAAATCCATTTATGGATTAAGACAAGCCTCTAGACATCGGTATCTAAAGTTTAATCAAACGGTTAAAAGTTTTGGGTTCAAAGAAAATATTGAGGATAATTGCATTTATGCAAAGTTTAAAAATGGGAAACATATTTTCCTAATCTTGTATGTGGATGATATCTTGCTTGCTAGCAGTGATGTTAGTCTACTACTAGAGACAAAGAAGTTTTTATCCTCAAATTTTGATATAACAGATCTTGGTGAAGCATCCTATGTTTTGGGCATAGAAATTCACCGAGATAGGAAAAGTGGAGTCTTAGGACTATCGCATAAGGCATATTTGGAGAAGGTTCTTCAAAAGTATAATATGCATGCGAGTAAAGCCACACCTACTCCTATAGTCAAGGGCGATAGTTTTGGGAAATTCCAATGTTCCAAAAACCAGTATGAGATCGATCTCATGAAACCAGTACCATATGCTTCGGCTGTTGGAAGCTTACAGTATGCACAAGTGTGCACCCGCCCTGACTTAGCTTTTGTTACCGGCGTACTCGGTAGATATCAAGAGAATCCAGGCATGGAGCACTGGAAAATGGCCAAGAAGGCATTGCGTTATGCGCAAGGCACGAAGCACTACATGTTAACATACAGGAGGTCTGACTCCCAAGAGATAAAAGGGTATACAGACGCAGATTTTGCGGGGGACAGAGATGATAGAAAATCCACGTCTGGATACGTCTTCACTCTCGCAGGAGGGGCTATTTCGTGGAAAAGCTCCAAACAGTCAATGGTTGCATCATCCATGATGTATGCAGAATTCATAGCATGCTTCGAAGCCATGGGGCATGCGATATGGCTAAAGAAATTTGTACCCGACTTGAAAGTGGTAGATTGTATTCACAAACCACTAAAGATGTACTGTGACAACTAGCCCGCAGTATTCTATGCTCACAACAACAAGTCGAGTAATGCTGCCAAAACAATAGAAAGAAAGTACTATGTTATGAAAGATAAAATCCAGGATCACACCATAAGTCTCGAGCATATAAAGACAAAGGATATGCTTGCAGATCCGCTAACGAAAGGCTTACCACCCAATGTGTTCAAGGAACACTTAGCCGGCATGGGTATAAGGGAAAGCCTATGGTTCCTGGATCATGAGAGGCCCAAAAAGAACAGAATTTGTTTCTGAACAAAACGTATGTTGTGGCTGTATGATTCTATCGGCAATCAAGCTGTGACGATGAGACATGCTCAATGTACCAATATGTGATGAAACGAATAAACTAGAAAGTATAAAGTTAAAAGTAAAGTTGAGATCAAGGGGGAGAATGTTAGGATGATCTCCACCGAGTGGGCCCAACGGCCCACCGGACCCCTGATCCGATGCGCCCTGATCGGGGGCACCCAACCCGTTATGGTTGGTGGGCCCCTGTGACCCGCGCTATATTAACAGAGATGGGAGACCGGGACACGTTTTACGAGATTCGCCGCCGTCACTCTGCCCACCTACACGCCCCTCCGATCTAGGGTTAGCGCGGTGCTCACGGAAAGCACCACCACCACCTCTCCATCTCTCCGCCGTCATCACCACCGCCACCGCGACGCGATGGAAGGCGGCTCGAGCTCCTCTGGACAGGGAGCAGGTAATCCCCATCTTCCATCTACTACCGGAAACCCTAGCCTACTCGATCCAACGAACCTATCACTCTGCTGCTCACTACTGTTGCTGTTGCTTGCTCATGCCGCTGCTGCTTGCTGCTCCTGCCGCTGCGTTGCTCCTTGCTGCTTGCCGCTCCCGCTGCTGCCTTGCTTGTTGCCGCTGCTTTTGCTTTAGCTGCTGCTGCCGGCCGTGGAGCTGGTGCTCTCGTGCCCGTCGCTGCTGCTGGTCTTGGCAAGGCCATGGCCGAGTGCGCCATGCATGTGTGTGCTGTGTGCACATGCATGTGTGTGGTGTTCTATGTGCACGCCATATGCGTGCGTGTGTGTCCAGTAAGGCCGGCCCTATTCTAATTAGTTAGTACTAATTACATTTGTTAGGTTAGATGATTATTTATTTAGTCTAATGCCCAAGTGACAAGTGGACCCCATTAATTAAAGTTAGTATTAAATTATTTGTTCAGTATAGTTGATGACATGCGGGACCATTTGACCCTGTTGACCAGTTAACATTGACCAGTCAACATTGACTGGTCAATTACTGCTGACTGGACCCTTGGCCCCATTGTCATACACACTCGCTAGCATAGTTCATGTGAGAAAAGTATTTGTGCATTTATTTTCGAATTAGAATAATCTAGAATATTATTAAAACTTTGAAAATTAATATAAAATAATCCGTAAGTCGGATGAAAATATTTTATATACGAAAGTTGTTCAAAAAATCCCACGAATCCGAATACGCAATCTATTAGTCTATCACGTGCTCCTATCATAACAAACATGGAATTTTTCCATTCGTTTCATCTGTCCGGTAGTAGCCAGAGACCTAGGAAATATCGTCAGATATTCTCCCGCTCCGTTTGCGACGTATAGTACCGCGTTAGTGCATGACTAGCCCTGCATTTACCATTCCATGCATTGTGATTGCATCTGTGCTTTATATTTATTGTTTCTTTCCCCCTCTTCTTACCGGTAAACCCCGAGACTGATGCTGCTGCCGGGTATGACTACGTCGTTGACGATCAGCCTTTTGTCGCAGAGCGGCAAGGCAAGAACCCCCCTCCTTGAGCATTCCAATATCGCCCATTCTTCCATCTTATTCTTGCATTAGATTTTGCTACTATATTAGTTAGCTCCTATTCTGATGCATAGCCTGTTTTTAATGAACTGCTACTATATCTGTTGCTATATCAACTGCTTAGTATAGGTTGGCCAATGAATCCCCAATGACCCCCTAGTCTCAGTTGCCCCTGCTACTTCATCGACGACCCGACGACTCGAAGACTCGATCAACCGACCGACAAGCCAGGCCTCTCACATCACCGCACTCCCCTTAGTTGTACGACTCTACAGTGCTACTATCGAGTACCGGGGATGACACCTCGTGAAGTACTCATGATGCTAGCCCTGTAGTGCAGCTAGTCGGTCGTGGTTATCGAGGATGATTCCTCCTTCACCATTCCCGACGATGTCTTTGACGTGCAACCCGTCAAGTGTCGGACCCTCGAGGGTGATTCCTCTAAAGTTCACCTTGATGGTTACATCGAGCGGGGACCATTGAGGGTGATTCCTCAATTCCCTCCTTGATGTTTTATACACAAAGTTACTATGACCTGGTTACAGAAACATGTTGGTGATGGGTCGGCCCTTAGGGGTACCCATGGTTTGATGATGATGAGGCGTGGACGGGCAGGAGAGGTCCTTGCCACACATCCTCGAGACGGGGCGACGGAACCGCACTTTATGGGTCATGCTTGCCCTGCATTAATAAAATGCTCGTTGGCCTTAATATGCACTAACCTTCACGTGGGAGAAGTTATGGGTACTTAGCGTCGTTGTATCAGCCGAAGCTCTTCGGGCGTCAGCAATGGAGCGGTGCGCGACGGATTGCACTGGAAGGTACAACTCTTGAACCAGAGTGTGTTAGGTCTGCTTTCGCCCGCCCACGCATCATGCAGGAGTGCAAGGGCAAATGGGCCCACGAACCTGCGCGCTTAGGATTTAGACCGACGGGTTGGCCTCTTCATTGAGTCTAGGTGAGGCGACGATGTTTTGATATCCCGAGGCCGGGCATGACCCAGAAAAGTGTGTCCGACCGGAGGTGATTCAAGCGTGTTGGGGAATATGTTGTGCACCCCTGCAGGGAAGAAATTATCTATTCGAATAGCCGTGTACACGGTAACAGGACGACTTGAAGTTGTACCTTGACCTTATACAACTACAATTGTGACTTTAATTGAGAAATGAATGTTGGCTCCGAGATTGCTTCCTCGCAGGGAGTCGAGGAAGAATCTCTGGGCATGGTTACTTAATAAAATTGCTACAATAATATGACTATATGTGAGATACCAGTCTACTCTGTTCTAATGCTGCAAGATGCTGAAGATGCTAGTCTTCGATAGGACTAGGCCTTCTCCCTATTCTTGCTTTTTGCAGTGAGTCCTGATATACCCCCCTTGATAATGATGCATACTTAGCATAGTTCTGATGTCAGTCTTGCGAGTAATTTGGATGAGTACTCGCCGCTGCTTTGCTTTCTCTTTACCCCTCGATACGACTCCGCGTTCAGACGACGGAGCCCCGTAGTTGGAGTACGCCGGAGACGAATACTACACCACCGCGGGAGCCTACTACTACATGGAGGCGGCCCCCAACCAGCAGTAGGATAGGAGGTTCCCAGGCAGGAGGCCTCGCCTCTTTCGAACCGTGTTATGTTTGTGCTAGCCTTCTTAAGGCAAAACTTGTTTAACTTATGTCTGTACTCAGATATTATTTGCTTCCGTCGACTCGTGGTTGTCGAGCTTTGTATTCAAGCCTTTGAGGCCCTTGGCTTGTAATATGATGTTGTATGACTTTAATTTGTGTCTAGAGTTATGTTGTGATATTGATTAGTGAGTCCCTAATCTTGGTCGTACGTATTGCGTGTATGTTTAGCGTACAGTCAAAATTGGGGCGTCACAAGTGATCAGAACTCAAGGGTGACGATGAAATGCATGACCGACAACGACAACGGCGCAACTAAGAGATTTTGCGGAAGGGTCGAGGAGATCTCGGAGCTTGAGTACTCTGGAGTGCACAACGCGACGATGTTCCGTGTCAGATGGGCTAAGAATGTTGAAAGAGAAAACCGGTATTTCACTACCATGACTATACCCGACGCCAAGAGCGGTACCATGAACACTATCGCAAAAAACAAGCCATGGGTACACGCTAAGCACATGACACAATGCTTCTTCATAACAGACCTGTGCAATCCCAGCCGTGTTGTCGCGAGGAGAGGCAAAAGGAACATCATTGGAATGGATGGAGTCGCCAACGAGGAAGACTACGACCCAGTGATCAACCCAATGAAGGAAGATGACAATGACGATGAAGTATACGTCAAAATAAGAATCAATACTACATTAGCTAAGAAAGATTGTACTCCATGGAAAAGGAAAAGTCACAATGAGGGGCTCAATTATTATTCAACGAACAAGAAGGGAAAGAAGCTCACTCAAAAACGAAAACGTCAACGCTGAGGAACCGTTATCGGTCAAATGATGTAATATATATGTTCCTATTTTGTGTACACGCTTAACCATTATGCATGGGTCAAATGATGTAATATATACCGCCTTAGTTATATATATCGTATCACCTTCCCTTCGTTCCTGCTCTCGGAAAAAAGGAAAAGAAAAGAAAAGAAAAGGAAGAAAGGAAAAGGAAGAGAAAATAAAGGAAAAGAAAATAGAAGAAACAAACAGGAAAACTGCTATAGGTACTGGTTATAGCAGTAGCGCTTTTCTGAAAAAGAGCTATAACTAGTCAAAATAGCAGTAACGCCGTTTGAGAAACGCGCTACTGCTATGTTGACTTAATCCCCCAACGGGCTTCCCGCCTTTGCTTCTTCTCCCAAATCCCCACTCCCTCTTCTCCCCCCTCATCGCCGCCGGAGCCCCTGCCCTCGCCGCGCCCCTGCCTCATGCACCGGAGTCCTGTGCTCGCCCTCGACCTTGCACGGAGTCCTACCCTCGCCCCCGACCCTGATGCTCGCCCCAACCCCCCGACCCCGGCGCTCACCCTTGCCCCCGACCCTGGCCCCAGTGCGCCACGCCTCCCTCCTTTGCTTCCTCCCCTCCCAACCTCGGTCGTCGTCGGGCCTGCCTCCTCGCGCCTACACCCTCTGTAAGCCCCCACCGCTCCTCCTCTCTCTGTTAGCTAGGGTTCTTCGGTTAATTTACTTAGGTTTTAGTTAGGGAAGTAGGTTAATTAGGTTATTTATTTAGTTATGAATTTATCTAGGTATCAAACTAGTAGGTTAATTTGTCTATATTATGAACCCTCGTTAGTATGAACCCTAGTTAGTATGAACCCTAGTTAGTTAGGTTCTTTGTCAAATTAGGACACAAATTTAGGGTTAGGTTTCTTGCAGAAAAAACATAATTTATTATATAGGTTTCCTGCATTTTTCTTCAAGTTCTATATTTTTCTTCCTTTTATACGCAAATTTGAAGTGGACATGGCATATTTGGACATGTGATATTTTGGACATGTCAGATTTGGAATTTGGACATGTCATATTTGGACATGTGATGTTTTGGACATGTCATATTTGGAAAATGATGATTATGTGCAGGGTAAATGATCTGAGTGGCCAATGTTTTGTCGTAATGTTGATTCATTTCCATTCGGGTGAATTTTAGGCGCCCCATATGTTCACTTTTTAGCAAAGGTCATGCCAAAAAATTTCGTGAATTTTGGCATGACTTGTGCTGGAAAGTAGGCATATCGAGTGTCGGGATTTGCTGGGAAATGACATTCCGACAAACATAGATCTTTTTATGCCATTTATCATTTTTTTATAGTCTTAGAATTAAACGAGGAAACTTAATCATAGGAAACAGGTAGAACAACGAAGAAACCGGGCCTTCTGACCAAGAAGCAGACGAGATGGATTATGAGGGTGAACAACGGTACTTCGACTTTTTGTGTGCTAAGCACGGTCAAGGTTTGCAGGTCGGCACCGATGATGGTACTGACGCCGACATCGACTCCGATGGTGCCGGCACTGATGACAGCGCCATGACCAGTGGGGAAGGTACTAGCGTCAATGCCGCTACCAAAAATAAGAAGCAGAGGATATGGAAACCTAACAAACTCGGCATCAGATGACTGGTGATCACAAAGATGGCCCCTGGCAAGTTTGAGCCATTAGAGCCGGAAGAACCTCACAAGTGCTATGGGAACCAAGTAGGATGCATCCTACGGGAATGCGCAAGCATCAATGACGAACTTAAGGAGTAAAGAACATTTGAGGCAGTTGCTCCTAACAAAGTTGCACAAGAGATTCAAGTTCCCCGATCGGGATGATAAAATAGAACAACCGTGGGATGATCCGAAGATGAAAAAGATTAACAATCATGCAAGGGGCATGTTCAGCAATGATTTGGCCTCCTGGAAAGGGAGGGTGAAACGAGCTATTGAGGCCGAGAAACCCCTGTGCAAGATTTTGGAGGAAAATCCGACACTTACGAAAGAGGAGTTCGAAAAGTTCAAGGACACTTGCGCTACCGAGGCAGCCAAGGCTAAGGCTACGGAATTCAAGAGCCTTCAGCAAAGGAACACGGGGAAGCATCGCCTCGGAAGCCGTGACAACCTTGGCAAAAGGGCCATATGGGATAAGGAGGACGTGGAACATGAAGCCGCGGGTCTCCTAGACGGCCAGACCCCTTCGCAAAGTTCACCAACCCCTTGGAGCATGACTTCATCAGGTCCCGCTACAAGTGGGACAAGGAAAAGAAGGTTTTTTACACGGACCAGATCACGAGGAAATTGATTAGAATACCGGTAATTATTCTTTTACCACCCTACATTTAGCTTCTGATCAAGTCGACTACACATTCATAAATGGTTCACGTTCGTTCTGCGGGAGAAGCAACACCATCTTGCAGCCGAAAGCTCTACTTCGCCAATGAGGCCCAAGTGGGACACCCCTCTCAATCGGGCCTTGAACGAACTTAAGGGACTCCCTTTGGGCCAGCGGCCGCAATATGGACATGTGCACGGCGCCGGAGACTGCTCCACGTGGAAGGTGTTTTACAACGAGGGCCTGAAGGTCAAGAACCAGAAAAAGAAGTTTAGTCAGGCGGAAATTGGCGAGAAGGTGAAGCTTGCATTCGAGAAAAAAGCAGCTGAGGACGCGAAAAAAGCAGCCGAGGAGAAAAATGAGTTGCTACAACAGACAGTCGATGCAGCTGTACATGCCTGCAGAAATGATTTCGCTACTAACTTGATCCCGGCTATCATCAACTGGGCGAAGGAAAAACCAGACAAGACGGTACATGGTTTCCCCATGCCCAGTTTCGTCATGAGAAACTCGGTGAACAACAACACCGCACCATCACCTACTCACGCAACCGGGCCTGCTCCTGCACCCGCACCTGCTCATAGCAGCCCGTCCTTAGTCTCTGGCACGCTAGGTGGGCCTTCGTCTTTGGCTGAGCTCGACGCCCTCATGGTAATTACATGTCGCACCAACATATATCTAGAATATTCCATTTTCATTGCCTTTCGTATGTTTTACGCCGCAGACATGTGCTTGCAGGCCGACGAAACCCCTTGCACCGTACTCTACTTTGTCAAAGGCTAGAAGGTGGACGTGGGAAAGGGGGTGATAAGAAGCCCTTGGAACTCATGTTCCACGGCCAGCCGATGCTCGGTGGTCACTTCAGGGTTACCTTGTCGAGTGTGAAATCGGGGCACGAGGATTTGCCTCCTCCAGTACGGTTGCAGGGAGAGAACGACGAGACCCCATCGCGGATTGGAAGCTGCAAGGGTTGGGTGCTGCTATGGCCGAAGAATCTTCTTCGTCTGCAGCCGACCAAGAGCACACCAATAACCACACATCAACAAGTAGGTATGGACACCACCACCCCGCCTATGCAATTACCAGCACGTGTAGTGCCGGGTGAGAACGGCGGACGACGTGATGAGGTGGATCCAATAGTGGCTGATGTAATTGCCCCCGTAGAACAAAGAATGGATAATGAGATGGAGGAGGACCCTCTTCGGTTCCTCAATACAGGCGCCGATGACAGCGACTTAGATATGATGAGTCAGCCGTATGACGACTCAGGCTATCAACATGCTAATGAGGATATGGATGATCTGCCCGGGCAGGAACACCCTAGCAGGGATTGCAAGAAGTCACTCTTCATGCAATCCTCACAGGACACACCTGAAGATGTAGGGGGGCGTCGTATAGTGCTTAGCCCGAAAACCCTGGGACAGGGGTTAAGGAAGGGTCTAGAAGGCCAGCCCAAGAAAAAGGAGAGGAAGAGAACGGGGAAGATAGGCTTAGCTGCCTACAAACAAGCCAGAGCACATAGCAGCCAGACGGCGGATTTTGAAGAGTGTGTACCTATCAAAGGTGCAGCCATGTTCCATGTCACGGGCGAGCCGATGCTATCGCTGAAACCGCTGGAGGCAATATCAGGGGATCTTAGGGGACTACATGACCAGGTGCTATCGACTGAGAAAAGCCTACTAGCCTCGAAGGATCCAGGATATCTGACATATGTGGCTCGTGTGCCTGAGAATAAGTGCTACGTCAACACACGACCCGCGGAGGTGTTCTTCCTGCGGTTTCATCATATCTTCGATATGTTTCTGACAAGGCGGCTCGATTTTACAATACTCCGTCATGAAGAGAGAAGAAGTCTTGCAAATCTGTGTCGCGGATCCATACTACATGCACGAGTCCTTGAATCTCGGCGACTTTGAGCGTAAAACTGCTAGGGAGTACCTCGAAAACTTTATGGTACAGAATAAGGACCAAGAAATTGTCCTCTTGCTTTATCATCCCAAGTAAGTCAGTGTCTAACAACACTTTCGTACATTTCAATCATTCCTTCTCGCTCATATGGAGAATAATTTGAGGTGTTTTCCCCGCAGCAATGGTTGCGTCGTCCTTATCATTCTTTACCCGCAAGTCTCCCACGCCATGTATTTCCACCCTACCAGAAACTACGAGAAGAAGGACTACACTCACGTAATGAATATTCTAGATGATGCTCTCCAAGGCTTCAGCTTGAGGGGTGGCACATGCAGATCACGAAACAAAGGAACCGCAAGACGGGTTTCTCGCATAAAACCAACTTCTGCTGCATCCATGTCCCAAAATCAAGGAGGAACGATGGATTCTACCTCCTCCATCTCATGATGGAGTTTAGAAGGGATCACCAAAGTTTTGCATGACAACTAGAAACGATGATCATATCCGCAAGTGGGTAGAATCTCAAGGAGAAGCGGATTATAAACTTAGAGATCACTTCTTTCGCATCCAGAGGGACATTGTGACGATCATCATGAAAGAAGTCGTCAAAGTTAAGGGGATGTTCCACCACGGCCCTATATTGCGAGTTGACATCCGAACTTGCATAGGCATGCAACGTCAGGACCTCACGCCGTTCAAGAAGCTAGGGTAAATCCTCGATGATCTGGAAGGATGGAAGTTCTAGTGATTTACGATGCCAATCATGATGATATGTGTCGGTTGAACTTGTATACTTTTTGTAGCGATGAAACTTTGTGATGTCCATGGTCCCTACCGAACTTGTGTAACGCTACTTTGTTAGTTTGGGTACGATGACCTGCATACCTCTAGTTAATTGGTTTGCGTACGATGAAACTGCGTTGATTATCTATGTTTACTATATGTTGCATCTAGTTGCTAACCCTTTCTTTTTTGTATTGCTCAAGTATATTTTGTTGCATATGATTGTACATTCTCTTGATGAAGATGCATCTTTAACAGGTACCTAGATTCTTGACGGCGAAGTACTGGTGCTATGTCGTGTACAAAGGAGAGGTTCCGGGTGTATACGACAAGTGGTACGAGTGTCAAGCGCAAGTGGAGGGGGTCTCGGGCGCCAGCCATAAAGGCTTCAAAACCAGACAAGAAGCAGAAGCTAGTTACGCGAGAAGGCTCACGCTAGCACGAGAGAGGACACATAACCACCGCCTCATGTACTATATAGTTTTGCTCTTACTCATAGTGATAGCCCTTCTCGCGTATATCATTGTTTAGATGGATGACGATGTAGTTGCAAGTATTCGAGACTTGTATGTATATGATGATTATGATGATGACATGATTTGATGAGACTATTTGTATGTATATGCTATGATTACATTTGTAGTCTCGCAGCCATTTGTATGTGTATGATGATGACATTTGTATGTGCTAAAGATTCTTAGATAAAGCCTATTCAAATACAAAACAAATATGCCGAAAAAAATCAGAAACTAATAAAGTTAGCAGTAGCACGGGGAGAAAAGTTAGCAGCAGCGTACAAGTAGCACGTCCTAATACAAGGCGCTACAGATATTAGCAGTGGCGCCCTTTTTTGGAGATCGCTGCTGCTATGCATGTATAGCAGCACCGCGGGCCGACACGCGCTACTGCTACAGGTTAGCTATAGTACCCTATCAGTAGCGCGGCCGCTATACATAATACCCGCGCTATTGCTAGGCTTTTCCCTAGTAGTGCAAGCTTAGACGCTTGAGTATTCCTTGAATATTACCTTGGGGTGCCTTGGGCATCCCCAAGCTTAGGTTCTTGTCACTCCATATTGTCTTTATTGGTGTCTCATCCAAAACTTGAAAACTTCAATCACACAAAACTTAACGGAACTTCGTGAGAAGGGTTAGTGTAGTAAAGATAAATCATTCACTTAGGTACTGTCAAGACAAGATTCATAATTATTCCCACATGATACCTACTGTATTCCATCATTCCCACAATTTATATTACTCAATATAAGCTATAGGAACACTTGAAACAAGCAAACAATGCATGCAAAACAGAATCTGTCAAAAACAGAATAGTCTGTAAAGATCTGAATGATCACCAAACTTCCCTGACTCTCAAAATTCTGAAAAATAGAAAATATCATAGAATTTCCATACAAATGTTGTGTAAAAATTTCAGAATTTTTGACGCTCAAGTAAAATCAGATAATTCATATACTGGAGGCAAAATTTTCTGTTTTTGCACAGAATCAAACAAGCACGTATCCACACTATCCCAAAGGCTTTACTGGGCACTTTATTGAAATAAAAGACACAGTACATGATTAATACAGTAGCTTAATCATGTGAACACATAAAAACAGAAGGTAAAAGTGTTGGGTTGTCTCCCAACAAGCGCTTTTCTTTAATGCCTTTCAGCTAGGCATGATGATTTCAATGATGCTCACATAGGAGTAATATTTGAGACATGCAAAAGAGCGTCATGAATCACATAACAAGCACATTTAAGTCTAAACCACTTCCTATGCATAGGGATTTTGTGAGCAAGCAATTCATGGGAACAAGAATCAACTTGCATAGGAAGGCAAAACAAGCATATCTTTAAAAATTTGAACACATAGAGAGAAAACTTGATATTATTGCAATTCCTACAAGCATATGTTCCTCCCTCATAATAATTTTCAGTAGCATCATGAATAAATTCAACAATGTAACTAGAACATAAAGAATTCTTTTCATGTTCTACAAGCATATAATTTTTATCACTCTCCACATAAGCAAATTTCTTCTCATTCATAGTAGTGGGAGCAAACTCAACAAAACAACTATCATGTGACATTTGATTGACATAACCACATTGAATATTAAAATCATGATAATAGATTTCATGGTTGTCATTACTCTTTATAGCATACATGTCATCACAATAATCATCATAGATAGGAGGCATGCCATCATCATAATAGTTTTGCTCATCAAAACTTGGGAGAGTAAAAATATGATATTCATCAAGCATAGCATCCCTAAACTTGTGGTTTAGCATATCATTAGCATCATGAATATTCAAAGAATACATACTAACAACATTGCAATCATGTTCATCACTCAAAGATTTAGTGCCAAACATTTTAATAACTTTGTCTTCTAACACTTGAGAACAATTTTCCTTTCCATCATTTTCAGGAAAGACATTAAAAAGACAATTTTCCTTTCCATCATTTTCACAATTTTCCTTTCCATCATTTTAATAACTTCTTCTAACCTCAATTCCATTTTTTTGTAATTTTCTTTTATAAAACCAAACTAGTGAAAAACAAGAAACTAAAAGATTTGACTGCAAGATCTAAAGATATACCTTCAAGCACTCACCTCCCCGGCAATGGCGCCAGAAAAGAGCTTGATGTCTACTACACAACCTTCTTCTTGTAGACTCGTGTTGGGCCTCCAAGCGTAGAGTTTTGTGGGACAGTGGCAATTTTCCCTCAAGTGGATTACCTAAGGTTTATCAATCCATGGAAGGTGTAGGATGAACATGGTCTCTCTCAAACAACCCTGCAATCAAATACAAGAAGTCTCTTGTGTCCCCAACACACCCAATAGAATGGAAAATTGTATAGGTGCACTAGTTCGGCGAAGAGATGGTGATACAAGTGCAGTATGGATGGTAGATATAGGTTTTTGTAATCTGAAAATATAAAAACAGCAAGGTAACAAATAGTAAACGGAGAGCAAAACGTTGTATAAATGCTTGGAAACAAGGCCTAGGGTCCATACTTTCACTAGTGCAATTTCTCTCAACAATATTGACATAGTTGAATCATATGTAAGTCCCTCTCGTGCGACAAAGAGTTCACTCCAAAGTCACCAATAGCGGAGAACTAACGAAGAAAGTATTGTAGGGCACGAAACCACCTCAAAGTTATCTTTTCCGGTCAGTCTTATGAGCTATCCCTATAAGTGTCACGAACAGCCCTAGAGTTTGTACTAAAATAACACCTTAAGATACACATCAACCAAAACTCTAATGTCACCTAGATACTCCAATGTCACCACAAGTACCCATGGGCTTGATTATACGATGTGCATCACGTAATTTCAGATTCATCATATTCAATCCAACGCAAAGAATTTCAAAGAGTGTCCCAAAGTTTCTACCGGAGAGTCAAGACGAAAACATGTGCCAACCCCTATACATAGATTCCCAAGGTCACGGAACCCACAAGTTGATCATCAAAACATACATCAAGTGGATCAATAGAACATCCCATTATCACCACGGATATCCCATCGCAAGACATACATCAAGTGTTCTCAAATCCTTAAAGACTCAATTCGATAAGAAAACTTAAGAGGGAAAACTCAATTCATCACAAGAAGATAGAGAGGTGAAAACTCCATATGATTCATCTATATCAGTAAAGCTCGCGATACATCAAGATCGTGTCATCTCAAGAACACAAGAGCGAGGGAGAGATCAAACACATAGCTACTAGTACATACCCTCAGCCACGAGGGTGAACTACTCCTTCCTCGTCATGGAGACTGTCGAGATGATGAAGATTGCCTCCGGTGATGGTTTCCCCCTCCAGTAGGGTGCCGGAACGGGCTCCCGATTGGTTTTTCATGGCTCTGGAGGCTTGCGGCGGCAGAAATCCCGATATAGGTTTATTTTTGGAGGTTTCTATATTTATAGGAATTATTGGCCTCGATCTCACATCAAGGGGTGCCACGAGGCGGTCGCAAGCATGCTAGGCACGACCAGGGGGTGGCCATGCCTGGCAGGCTTGTGACCTCCTCATGGCTCTTTTGGCCCAACTCCAATGCTTCAGGGGTCTATTTTGGTCCCAAAAAACATAGTAAATTTTCGTCCCATTCCGAGAACTTTTATTTCTGCACAAAAGCCGACACCATGGTAGTTCTGCTGAAAACAACGTCAGTCCGGGTTAGTTCTAATAAAATCGTACCAAAATCATATAGAATTATTGTAAACATGGCGTGAATACTTCATGAGTTATAGATACGTTGGAGACGTATCAGGTAGCGTTCACCATCCTGTTTGGAGTAGCCAAGTCAATCAACTAGGATAGACTATAGAAAGAGCAATAATGAAGAAAGCCCGCCTAAGGGGGTTGGTATAGTGCAAGTGTGGTAAAACAGAGGTCGAAAGACCCACACATATATTAAGATAAGATAGACGATGGAGTCGCTTACATGTTGCCTAAGGCAAAAGCACGACTAGCATCGGAACACAAACATTAAAAGCAAACAACAAGCACACATGGATTCATATGAACCATTACATGGACTCAACTTCGCATGAGGGGTACATGACTGATCCTACCCTAGGGGTTCTCGGACTCAGGTGGTGGAGTGCTCTGCTTCCTGCCCAAGAGGAAGGAATACTTGGTTGCTTGCTGGGACTCCTTCTGGCATGATGCCCATGCTTGCCATACCCGAAACATGTGACGAGAATACAGAAGTTGCTACTTGGCCTTGGGTCAAGATGTCAGTGGTTTGGCAGAATAGCTCTCGAATGTGGTGAAGTTCCTAGAGAAGCTTCACGGACTCCTTAATGAGGTTGTGAACCAGACTATCGGCAGAAAGGCTGAAGTAGGTCTGGAATCTGAGGGGCACGCCATCCTCCTTGGATGGAACCAGTGTCTGGCTTTTGTCGAAGTCGTCCTTTCTGATGGGTAGGTAACGAGTAGCAGGCTTGTCGGCCATCTCTGGAATAATGCCTCAAAGGTGGACAAGTGCCTTGCGTGCTGGTGTCTCGACAGCGAGTGCCAGGGTCTCCATCTATGGTCCTTCAAAGAACCAACTGGTTGGGGAGTCATTTGCCTTCACGTACACTTCAGCATGATATTCCTTCGTGATTGCAATGACCAAGTGCTCGTCGTAGAGGAAAACAGGTGCTTGGCAGAACTGGCACTTCTCCAGGCTATCCCCAAGGAGTAGGGGAAAGCTGGATGCTAGGAGGGCTTTGGGTACGAGACCATCTACGAGGTTTAGAATGGAGGAAAGTTAGCAAGAGGTTGAAATAGACTACAACAGAAGAGAGGTATAAAATTTGTTGCACCTAGCAACTAGGCACAATTTTTAAAAGGTTTTTATCCTAACTAATGTCCATGCTAACTAAGGGCTTCCTACAGTCAGGATGGCTCTGATACCAGCTCTGTGGGGACCCTGACTCATAAGTCGTGATCACCAAATGTATGTGCACAGTGATCCTAGAGTTCAATGCTCACTGAACACACAGAAACTAGAATACAAGAGTCTTACATCCTTACATACCGTCTTACACAAATAGGGGCTAGATAGGCCAAGTATTACATAGATAGGGCCGCAAGGGCGAAATACTCATAACAAGCAGCGGAATTCTTGATCGAAAGCGTGAACCCATGCCATCTACCTTAAACCTACAGGCATTCTGACTGGGAAGCGTCCTAGATCGCATGTTTGTCACCAACGAACTCTTCACCATACTCCTGCTCTTCCATGCCTGGCCAATTAAATAAGTAGTGGCAAGCCAATGAGTACTTTGAATGTACTCGCAAGCCACCCATGTGTGGAACAAGGTACAACAATGCATGATATAACACTAAGTAGGTAAGTTTTGTAGAAAGCTAATTTTGAGTGCATTGACATGATTAAATATCTATGTAAGCATGCATCAACAGTTGGTAGACATCCGACTGAACAAGTTACCGATATCATCATAAGCGGGGTTTGAACATCTCTTGTTCAATCATCATACCAACTCATTAGTCTAATCACAAGTACCACCTGAAAACTTCATGTTCAGTCACCATGTCAAGTTATCTGACTTGGCTCAAATACAATCCCTGTGTTTTCACATGCACACACACCAAGCTTAGGAAAACACTGGACGTAGCTTAAGAAGCACCACCCAACTGTCCTTGATCGATGACACGTCTATTCAAATAGTTTTACACTCTGTAGAGGTTGCATGCTTTACCCACAAGACTCGGGGAACTTTCGTGTCATCCACGACTCGCGGTATATCACATACCCGAGGTAAGCACCCGAACAATGCCTTTCCCATGGTGATACTAAACAAAGAGTCCACTCGTTGGTGCCATCCCTCATGATATACATCACATGTATTATCCATGAGGGCACGCAACGGTGTGCCTGGTGCTTGTAAAGACAACGCATGATGGCCCATTCCGGTACGATCCCATCTCGATAGTGACCACTTCACTCCCGCCACTAGTCATGTGGGTTCTTTGCTAGCACCAACCACAGTAATTAACAAAGCCCCGTCCCATAAGGGGTATCGTGGTCGCACATGTAAGGTTGGAACGGTCAAAAAATCTTAAACCCTCCATTTTTGAAAACACACACACATCATGTTCCGGTACACTACTTCTTTCTCAAGTGGTTACCTCGTCCATCATTGTCTCCCTCGGGCATTAGTGGCACCCGACGGGGGTTTCAAAAAAGTCTTGAAAATATTTTTGTTTCCATCACCATGCGTATTCCAATCCCACTTGTGTAGCAACTACTAGCAATCTAACTACTCCCACCCGCACTACCCACATAAGGAGGTAGGGTCATGCACGATGCAATTATCAACAAGACAGTATCAGAGGCATCCCACCGAAGGGGAATACCACATCAACATGATCATCATAAATAAATAATGTTCCATATGCCATGCAATAAAAGGTTTCATAGTCATGGTCAAAGGGTTGTTTGCCTGGCTCAACAAAGTCTTTGGGGTCTTCAAAATCTTCGAGTCCAACTCCCTCTTCAACAACACAATCTCTCGTCGCGATAAATAACTGTAACAATAAGCATCACACAAAAACAGAGCACAAAGTCTACTTCTAAAATGCTACACTACTCTGATAAATACAACAAACTATTCTACAAACATCTATCTATGGTTTTTTTGTGAGAAAGATTTTTAAAACTATTTAAAGGGAGGCTAAAAATATTTAAAACTAGTTTTTAATTAAAATCATTACATAAAACATTCACACAAAAATGCACAAGTGGCATTGTTCAATTATACATAATATCCTAGGATTTATGGTGAAAAAATATTTGGCATTGGATTTTTATTTAATCCTGTTGGATTTTTGGAAAATCCCACAAAATAGAAAAAGAAAAAAACTCAGCATCCTGGGCTAGAAGCGGCTAGGAGCTGGGCCGACTCAGTGGCTAGCCAGGCCAGGCGCACTGGTGCCCCCGCGCGCGTCAGGTTTCAAACCTGACGAGCGAGGCCCAGTGGCCAGAGAGAGAGCGCGCGAGAGAGAGAGAGAGGTGAGAGGCCGACAGGTGGGGGCACCTGTTAGGTCCTTCTCCCACCTTTGGACCGAGGAGGGGGATCTCACCAATTGCGATGCACGGCACGGCAAGGGGAGGCGGGAGCGGGAATGGGCTCAGGAGGCTGCCGCCGTTGTGAGGGTGGTCGAGGGAGTGGCCAGGGTGACCGGAGTCGCCGGTGATGAGGTCCCATGGCGGAAGTGCTTCGGGAGGGGTCACCATCAATGTTTCCTGCATTAATAGGCACGGGGAAAGGGGAGGACGCATCAGGAGGGGGTTGTGGTTCCAGATCGAGCGAAAAAGGAGGCGGAGGGGCTTCCTACCGCGAGAACTCTGGTGACCTGACGTGGCGGTTCTCGAGCTCGAGTAGCTCTGGGGAGGAGCGAGTGGTTCGGGGGAGCGTTTGAGGGTGCGTTTGAGGGTTTGATACACACAAGGTACTCCTCCGATATCTGTGAGTTGCATGATCTCATGGTCATAGGAACATATACTTGACATGCAGAAAACAGTAGCAATAAACTGACACGATCATAAGCTACGTTTGTAGTTTGGGTCTTGTCCATCACATCATTCTCCTAATGATGTGATCCCGTTATCAAATGACATCTCATGTCCTTGGCTAGGAAACCTTAACCATCTTTCAATCAACGAGCTAGTTCACTAGAGGCATACTAGGGACATTGTGTTTGTCTATGTATCCGCACATGTATCCATGTTTCCAATTAATACAATATAACATGGATAATAAATGATTATTATGAACAAAGAAATACAATAAGAAACACTTTATTTATTGCCTCTAGGGCATATTTCCAACAGTCTCCCACTTGCACTAGAGTCAATGATCTAGTTCACATCACTATGTGATTTACATTGTAATGAATCGAACACCCATGCAGTTCTGGTGTTGATCATGTTTAGCCCTTGGAAGAGGTTTAGTCAACGGGTCTGCAACATTCAGATCCGTGTGCACTTTGCAAATATTTATGTCTTTCTCATAGATGTAATCGCGGATGGAGTTGAAGCATCGATTTATGTGTCTGGTCCTCTTATGAAACCTTGGTTCCTTGGCCAGAGCGATGGCACCAGTGTTGTCACAGAACAAGTTCATTGGATTCAGTGCACTAGGCACTACTCCAAGATCTGTCATGAACTGCTTCATCCAGACACCTTCCTTCGCCGCCTCTGAGGTTGTGATGTATTCCGTTTCGCACGTAGAATCAGCTACCACGCTTTGCTTGGAACTGCACCAGCTTACCGCTCCCCGGTTAAGAATAAATACGTATCCGGTTTGTGACTTAGAGTCGTCCGGATCAGTGTCAAAGATTGCATCGACGTAACCCTTTACGACGAGCTCTTCGTCACCTCCATAAACGAGAAACATTTCCCTAGTCCTTTTTAGGTACTTAAGGATATTCTTGACCGCTTGCCAGTGCTCCATTCCAGGATCACTTTGAAACCTTCCGGCCATACTTATGGCAAGGCTGACATCAGGTCTTGTGCACAACATTGCATACATGATAGAGCCTATGGCTGAAGCATAGGGGATGACACTCATCTTTTCTCTATCTTCTGCAGTTATTGGGCATTGAGTCTTACTCAACTTCACACCTTGTAATACAAGCAAGAACCCCTTCTTGGACTGTTCCATTTTGAACTTCTTCAAAACTTTATCAAGGTATGTGCTCTGTGAAAGTGCTATTAAGCATCTCGATCTATCTCTATAGATCTTAACACCTAATATGAAAGCAGCTTCTCCTAGGTCCTTCATTGAAAAACTCTTGTTCAAATATTCCTTCACGCTTTCCAGCATTTCTATATTGTTTCCAATCAGCAATATGTCATCCACATATAATACTAGAAACGCTATAGAGATCCCACTCACTTTCTTGTAAATACAAGCTTCTCCGTAAACTTGTATAAAGTCAAACGCTTTGATCACCTCATCAAAGCGCTTATTCCAACTCCGAGATGCTTGCACCAGTCCATAAATGGATCGCTGGAGTTTGCAAACTTTGTTAGCATTCTCTGGATCGACAAAACCTTCGGGTTGCATCGTATACAACTCTTCCTCAAGGAAACAGTTGAGGAACGTTGTTTTTACATCCATCTGCCAAATTTCATAGTTGAAATAGGCAGCTATTGCTAACATGATTCTGACAGACTTAAGCATCGCTACGGGTGAGAAAGTCTCATCGTCGTCAACTCCTTGAACTTGTGAAAAACCCTTTGCCACAAGTCGAGCTTTATAGACGGTGACATTACCGTCCGCGTCTGTCTTCTTCTTAAAGATCCATTTGTTCTGAATGGCCTTTCGCCCCTCAGGTAATACTTCCAAAGTCCATACTTTGTTTTCATACATGGATCCCATCTCGGATTTCATGGCCTCTAACCATTTCTCGGAATCCGGGCTCATCACTGCTCCTCCATAGCTCGTAGGTTCATTGTTGTCCAACAACATGACCTCCAAGACAGGGTTGCTGTACCACTCAGGGGTAGTACGCGGCCTTGTCGACCTACGAGGTTCAACAGATGCTTGATCCGAAGCTTCATGATCAACATCATTAACTTCCTCTTCTACCGTCGTAGGTTCCACAGAAACATCTTTCTGTGCTGTGCTACTTTCTGGTTGAAGTAAAGGTTCAATAACATCATCAAGCTCTATTTTCCTCCCACTCAATTCTTTCGAGAGAAACTCTTTCTCAAGAAATGTTCCATTTTTAGCGACAAACACTTTGCCTTTGGTTCTGAGATAGAAGGTATACCCGACTGTATCTTTTGGGTATCCTATGAAGATGCATTTCTCCGCTTTGGGTTCTAGCTTTTCAGGCTGAAGTTTTTTGACATAAGCATCACATCCCCAAACTTTAAGAAACAATAACTTTGGCTTCTTGCCAAACCATAGTTCATATGGCGTCGTCTCAACGGATTTTGATGGTGCCCTATTTAAAGTGAATGCGGCTGTCTCTAATGCATAACCCCAAAACGATAGTGGCAAATCAGCAAGAGACATCATAGAACGCACCATATCTAATAAGGTTCGATTACGACGTTCGGACACACCATTACGATGTGGTGTTCCGGGTGGTGTCAACTGTGAAACAATTCCACACTATCTTAAGTGACTGCCAAACTCATAACTCAGATATTCACCTCCTCGATCAGATCACAGGAAGTTAATCTTCTTGTTATGATGATTCTCAACTTCACTCTGAAATTGCTTGAACTTTTCAAACGTTTCAGACTTGTGTTTCATTAAGTAAATATACCCATATCTACTTAAGTCATCAGTGAAGGTGAGAAAATAATGATATCCACCACGCGTTGTAACATTCATTGGACCGCACACATCAGTGTGTATGATTTCCAATAAGTCACTCGCCCGTTCCATTGTTCCAGAGAACGGCGTTTTAGTCATCTTGCCCATGAGGCATGGTTCACATGTGTCAAGTGATTCAAAATCAAGTGACTCCAAAAGTCCATCAGCATGGAGTTCCCTCATGCGTTTTACACCAATATGACCTAAACGGCAGTGCCACAAGAAAGTGGTACTATCATTATCAATTCTACATCTTTTGGTATCAATGTTATGAACATGTGTGTCATCACTATCAAGATTCAATATGAATAAACCCCTAACATTGGGTGCATGACCATAAAAGATATTACTCATATAAATAGAACAACCTTTATTCTCTGATTTAAATGAGTAACCGTCTCGCAATAAACAAGATCCAGATATAATATTCATGCTTAACGCGGGCACTAAATAACAATTATTCAGGTTCATCACTAATCCCGATGGTAATCGAAGAGAGAGTGTGCCGACGGCGATCACATCAACCTTGGAACCATTTCCCACGCGCATCGTCACTTCGTCCTTTGCCAGCCTTTGTTTATTCCGTAGTTCCTGCTTTGAGTTGCAAATGTGAGCAACCGAACCGGTATCAAATACCCAGGCACTACTACGAGAGCTAGTAAGGTACACATCAATAACATGTATATCATATATACCTTGTTTGTCGTTGGCCGCCTTCTTGTCAGCCAGGTACTTGGGGCAGTTCCGCTTCCAGTGACCAGTTCCTTTGCAATGAAAGCACTCAGTTTCTGGCTTGGGTCCATGCTTGGGCTTCTTTGCAGGAGTAGCAACTGCTTTGCCATCCTTCTTGGTTTTACCCTTCTTGCCCTTGCCCTTGACTTTGCCATTTTTCTTGAAACTATTGGTTTTATTGACCATCAACACTTGATGTTCTTTTTGGATTTCAGACTCAGCGACTTTTAGCATGGCAAACAACTCGGCGACTGACTTGTTCATCCCGTGCATGTTATAGTTCATCACAAAGCTCTTGTAACTAGGTGGCAGTGATTGAAGAACTCTTTCAGTGATCGCCTCTGGCAGAAGGGCAATTCCCAACTCCGCTAGACGAGTTGAATACCCAGACATTCTGAGTATATGTTCACTGATAGATCCGTTCTCCTCCATCTTGCAAGCATAGAACTTATCGGAGGTTTCATACCTCTCGATCTGGGCGTTCTTTTGAAAGATAAACTTCAACTCCTGGAACATCTCATATGCTCCATGACGTTCAAAACGTCTTTGAAGTCCCGGTTCTAAGCCATGCAATATTGCACACTGAACTATTGAGTAATCTCCAGTACGTGGCTCCCAAGCATTCCTAACGTCTTCGGAGGTCATGTCTTCTGGTTGGTCACCAAGCGGTGCATCAAGGACATATGATTTCTGGGAAGCCGTGAGGATAATCCTCAGATTACGGGCCCAGTAAACAAAGTTACTTCCATCATCTTTCAGTTTAGCTTTCTCTAGGAACGCATTAAAATTCAGGGGTGCTACTGCGTGAGCCATTGATCTACAACATAAATATGCAAAGTTCACTTAGACTATTGTTCAAGATAATGAGTTTAGATAATCAAATTACTAAAGCTCCCACACAAATTGACATCCCTAAGGTCATCTGAGTGTCACATGATCCAAATCCACCAACTCAAGTCTGATCATCACGTGAGTTGAGGTGGCTTCAATGGTGAACATCATTATGTTGATCATATCTACTATATGACTCATGTTCGACCTTTCGGTCTCTTGTGTTCCGAGGCCATGTCTGTACATGCTAGGCTCGTCAAGTTTAACCCGAGTGTTCTGCGCGTGCAACACTGGCTTGCACCTGTTGTATGTGAACGTAGAGTCTATCACACCCGATCATCACGTGGTGTCTCAACATGACGAACTTTCGCAACGGTGCACACTCAGGGAGAACACAATTTTATCTTGAAATTTAAGTGAGGGGTCACCTTATAATGCTACCGTCGTACTAAGCATAACAAGCTGCATATAAGGATTAACATCACATGCAATTCATAAGTGACATGATATGGCCATGAACTTGTGCTTTAGATCTCCATCTTGAAAGCACCGGCATGATCTTCATCATCACCGGCACGACACCATGATCTCCATCATCTTGATCTCCATCAACGTGTCACCATCGAGGTTGTCCCGCCCTGCATGCTTCTACTACTATTGCTACCGTTTAGCGATAAAGTAAAGCATTACATAGCGCTTAGTGATTGACATGCAGGTCATGCGATAATTAAAGACAACCCTATGGCTCCTGCCGGTTATCGTACTCATCGACATGCAAGTCGTGAAATTCTATACATCACGTGATCATCTCATACATCACATATATCACATCATGTAATTGGCCATATCACATCACAACATACCCTGCAAAAACAAGTTAGACGTCCTCTAATTGTTGTTGCATGTTTTACGTGGCTGCTACGGGTTTCTAGCAAGAACGATTCTCACCTACGCATAAACCACAACGGTGATACATAATTTGCTTTTCAACCTTCTCAAGAACCGCCTTTGTTGAATCCGATCCAACTAAAGTGAGAGAAACTGCCACCCGCAAGCCATCTAGGCAACAAGTTGCGTCGAGGGAACCGGTCTCTCGTAAGCGTACGAGTAATGTTGGTCCGGGCCGCTTCATCTCACAATACCGCTGAACCAAAATCCAAACAAGGGAGGAAGCAATATAAGCATCAATGCCCACAAACCTTTTGTGTTCTACTCGAGATCTCATCTACACATAGACCTAGCTCATGATGCCACTGTTGGGGAACGTTGCATGGGAAACAAAAAAATTCCTATGCACATGAAGATCTATCCATGGTGATGAGCACCTACAAGAGGGAGAGTGGATCTACATACCCTTGTAGATCGCTAAGCGGGAAGCGTTAAGAAACGCGGTTGGTGTAATCGAACGTCTTCGCAATCCAAATCGCCGTGCGTCCCGCGATCCAATCACGATCCGTCCCGCGATCCGATCACGATCCCTCCCACGAACTTGATCACGATCCGTCTCACACACTTGATCACGGTCCTTCCGATCTAGCACCGAACGGACGGCACCTCCGCGTTCAGCACACGTATAGCTTGATGACGATCTCCACCATCTTGATCCAGCAAGAAGGAGTGGAGAGGAAGAAGAGTTCTCCGGCATCCTGACGGCGCTCCGGCGATGGTGGTGGAGCAATTCCGGCAGGGCTTCGCCTAAGCACTATAGAAAATCGATCTAGAGGAGAAACTATGCACTGGAGGAACGGGTAGCACATGGCTGAAAATCTAGTGCAAAAACCCTCAATACCACCAGTATATATAGGAGGAGAGGAGGAGAGGAGGCAGCTTGGCCTCCAAGCATCCTAGGCTTCGGCCAAACTAGGAGAGGAGGAGTCCACCTCCTCCACTCCTAGTAGGATTAGGATTCATCCTTTTTTCCCTTTTTCCTTTTTCCAAGCCCGGAACTTTTCCGGCGACCAAAATAGGACTTCCTATATATGAATCTTTACCTCCGGACCATTCCGGAGCTCCTCGTGACGTCCAGGATCTCATCCGGGACTCCGAACAAACTTCGGTCACCACCATACATAACTCTATACTACCAAAACGTCACCAAACCTTAAGTGTGCAGACCCTGCGGGTTCGAGAACTATGTAGACATGACCGAGACACCTCTATGGTCAATATCCAATATTGGGACCTGGATGCCCATATTGGTTCCTACATATTCTACGAAGATCTTTATCGGTCGAACCTCTATGTCAAGGATTCAGTTAATCCCGTATGATGTTCCCTTTGTTCTTCGGTATGTTACTTGCCCGAGATTCAATCGTCGGTATCTCCATACCTAGTTCAACCTCGTTACTGGCAAGTCTCTTTTACTCATTCCGCAATACAACATCCCATGACCAACACTTAGTCACATTGCTTACAAGTCTTATTGTGATGTTGTATTACCGAGTGGGCCCTGAGATACCTCTCCGTCACACGGAGTAACAAATCCCAGTCTTGATCCATGCCAACTCAACAGACACCCTCGGAGACACCTGTAGAGCACCTTTATAGTCACCCAGTTATGTTGCGACGTTTGATACACACAAGGTACTCCTCCGATATCTGTGAGTTGCATGATCTCATGGTCATAGGAACATATACTTGACATGCAGAAAACAGTAGCAATAAACTGACATGATCATAAGCTACGTTTGTAGTTTGGGTCTTGTCCATCACATCATTCTCCTAATGATGTGATCCCGTTATCAAATGACATCTCATGTCCATGGCTAGGAAACCTTAACCATCTTTCAATCAATGAGCTAGTTCACTAGAGGCATACTAGGGACATTGTGTTTTCTATGTATCCACACATGTATCCATGTTTCCAATTAATACAATTATAGCATGGATAATAAACGATTATCATGAACAAAGAAATACAATAATAAACACTTTATTTATTGCCTCTAGGGCATATTTCCAACACACCCTTGGTGCGTTGTGAATAATCTCACAGGGGAGGACTGCTTCTGCCTGGTAGAACATGAAGAATGGTGTGTATCCCATTGCTCTATTTGGGGTGGTGCACAGGCCCCACGGGATGGAGTCAAGTCCCTCTACCCAATGGCAGTCAGACCCATGCAGAGATCATACCAAACATGGTTTAATACCACTCATGATGAGGTCGTTTGCCCGTTCGACTCGTCCATTGGTCTGTGGGTGATACACCGATGCATAATCGAGCTTGATGCCCACTTTTGTGCACGAGTCTTTGACCTCTTGGGTTGTGAAGTTGGATCCATTGTTTGTTATTATACTGTGCGGGACGCCGTAACGGTGTACCACGCCGGATATAAAGTCGATTACTGGTCTGGACTTGGCTGATTTGACAAGTTTTGCCTCTATCCATTTGGTGAATTTGTGAACCATGACCAGTAGGTATTTATTCTTCTTGGTCCCCCCTTTAAGTGGTCCGACCATATCCAGCCCCCAGAACAAAAAGGTCTATGTAATCGGAATAGCCCGAACAGTTGTTGGGGGCATGTGACTTTGATTTGCAAAAAGTTGACATCCCACGCAGTGCTTGACAAGTGATTGGGCGTTCGCTCAAGCAGTGGGCCAAAAGAAACCAGCCCAAAAGGCCTTGCTAACCAAGGCACTTGCTGTGGCGTGTTGTCCGCCCATCCCTTCGTGGACTTCGGCTAAGAGTCGTGGTCCTTCTTCCTTAGAAATACACCGCTGTAGTACTCCGGTGGTGCTTTTCTTGTATAACTCACCCTCGTGGACCTTATAGGCTTTGGATCGCCAAATTACGCGTCGCGCCGTCGTTTGATCGTCGAAGAGTTCTTTGTGAAGAAGGTAGGCAAGGAAGGGCTCACTCCATGGCATGATTATTGCCATGACTTCATGAGCCGAAGGCATTTCGTCCATTACGGAACCACCGATGATTTGGTCGTCTAGTTCCTTTATAGGGGGAACAACCTCTTCTGCGCTGGTGAGACCGACGCCCTTATTATCGTCCTGCCAAACCACTAATGGCTTAAAGAGCCATTCCAGGGAAGTGTTTTTTAGGATAGGGTCATGTTTGGCCCCCATGCGAGCCAGTATGTCGGCGGCTTGGTTGTTGTCTCTAGCGACATGGTGGAATTCTAGCCACTCGAACAGTGCAGATATCATGAGGACATCATTTCTGTATGCCGCCATCTTCGGTTTTTTGGCATCGAATTCACTGTATATTTGGGAGATGGCCAGGTTGGAGTCTCCCACACCTCTAGCCATTGTATGCCTATTGATGCTGCCATCTAAAGACCATGCAGGAGTGCTTCGTATTTGGCTGCATTGTTGAAATTGGCATACATGATCTGCAACACGTATCGAACATTGTCGCCCGTGGGGATGTGAGAATAACTCCAGCCCCCAGTCCGGCCAAAGTTTTGGATCCATCGAAGTACATCGTCCAATGGGAGTATGTACTATATTCCCAGGGAAGCTTGGCCTCTGTCCATTCGGCGAGTAAATCTGCCACCACCAGAGATTTAATAGCTCGTTGTGGCTTGTAGGCAATTTCAAAGGGAAGAAGCTCAATGGCCCATTTGGCTATGCCGCCAGTGGCATCCCTCTTGTTGATTATATCGTTCTGGGGTACTTCGGTTGCAACCATAACTAAACATTCTGGGAAGTAGTGTCTTAGTTTCCGTGATGCCATAAATACTCTATAGGCTATCTTCGGGTGGTGCGGGTATCTGGACTTGCACTGCGTTAGTACTTCTGACACGTAATAGACCGACTTCTGAATCCGGAATTTTTGTCCCTCCTCCTCTCGTTCGACAACGAGCACTGCACTAATGACTTGGTTGGTGGCCAATATGTATAATAACATGGGTTCACTAGCGTCTGTTGTTGTGAGAATGAGATTATTTGCTAGTAGTGTTTTAATTTCTTCTAACGCAGCCGCTTCTTCATCGGTTCATTTGAAATTGTTGGTCCGTTTTAGCAATCTATAGAGTAGTAAAGCCTTTTCACCGAGGCAGGAGATAAATGGCTTAATGCCGCCACGCAACCATCCAACCTCTGGACATGTTTTAGCTGTGTTGGAACTGCAATTTTTGATAGGGCGCGGATCTTAGTCGGATTCGCTTCCATTCCTCTATGGGAAATGATGAATCCGTGCAGTTTAACAGTGGGAACTCAGAATACACATTTCTCCGGATTGAGTCGTATATTGTACTCACGTAGGCTGGCAAAGGTTTGCCCTAGGTCGTCAATTAGCAGGCTGGCATGTTTGGTTTTGATTACCATGTCGTCCATGTATGCTTTGACTATTTTACCAACTTGTTTTGTGAGACAAGTCTGTATCATTCGCTGGTAATAGCCCCAGAGTTTTTTAGCCCAAAAGGCATCGTGTTGAAACATAATGGCCCGTAAGGAGTGATGAATGCGGTTGCATCTTGATCGGATTCCTTCATTTTAATCTGATGGTATCCGGAATAAGCATCAAGGAAACACAATAAGTCGTGTCCGGCTGTGGCGTCAATAATCTGGTCTATACGTGGTAAGGGGAAAGGGTCCTTAGGGCAGGCCTTGTTGAGGTCTTTAAAGTCGATGCACAACCGCCAGGATTTGTGTTTCTTTGGTACCATCACTAGGTTTGCCAACCATTCGGGGTGATTAATCTGCCGAATCAATCCGGCCTCTAGCAGTTTGGCTAATTCTTCACCCATGGCTTGTCATTTGGGCTCGGAAAAGCGGCACAGAGTCTGCTTAACGGGCTTAAAGCCTGTGATGATGTTCAGACTATGTTCTGCTAGCCGCCGTGGGATTCTAGGCATATCGGAAGGATGTCAGGCGATGATGTCCCAGTTTTCTCGTAAGAATGCTCACAGTGCTTCGTCCACTATGGGGTCTAGTTGAGCCCTGATGCACAATGTCTTACTGGGGTCCGTCGGGAGTACCTGAAATTTAACGATTTCATCTGCAAGTTTAAAGGACGTGGGTTTGGGCCTTTTGCCAAGGATCACATCGTCCTTGTCTAGTGTTGACCGAAGTGCGGTTAGTTCTTCTGCAGCAAGGGTCTCAGCGAGTGCCTCGAGGTGAGCGTTGCTGTTTTGTTTTTAGCTCGAAGGGCTATATTCGGATCACTGGAGATTTAATTACCCCGTTCGAGCCTGGCATGTTGAGCTTCATATGCCCATAATGTGGTATAGCCTGGAATTTCGTGAAGGTGTCACGCCCCAGCAGGGCGTGGTAGCCGCTGGGGAAGGGTACAATATGGAAGAGAAGTTCTTCGGATCGGTAGTTTTCGGGAGTGACGAACACTACATCCAGGGCGATACGACCCGAAGAACATGCCTCTTTCCTAGGAATGATACCCCAGAATGTCGTGTTGCTATGCTCGATGCGAGATCGGCCGAACTTCATTTTTTCCAGTGTATCTTCATAGATAAGGTTTAAATCGTTGCCTCCATCCATTAGCACTTTGTGCAACCTGAAGCCATCGATGATGGGGTTTAGGACCAGTGCGGCCGGTGTATGACAGGGACGAATGGGTGGTTGGTCAGTATCTACGAAGGTGATGGGTATGTCTGCCCATGCACTTGTTGCTGCCACATGATAGACCTGTTCGAGTTCTCTAAGATCTCTTTTCCTCTTGTTGCTTGAGGGGAACGTTTCGTAGATCGTCAGGACTTTGGCATTGTATTCCGGTGGCGATGTGGAGCGCCTGTTCGGCGGTAGTGCCTCAAGGATAGCTTCACCGCTTTTTGCGACATGCCTGACAACCCAACAGGCTCTAAGGCTGTGAGTCAGGCTTGTGTTCAGTAATATAGAATGTATAGGGCATGGTTTGTCCAAGAGCCCATCAAGGACAGTTCTGACCCCTACAAGGGGTCTATTTATCTTCGGTGGTTCGAGTTTGGCTAGCCGCTTTGGAGGTATCCCCTTTTACCGATCTCCTCTAGGGTACTCAGCAGAGGTTGGTTCCGAAAATAGCCATTCGGCTTGCCAGGTGCTCTTCATGGCACAATATTTTTGTACCAAATCCGATAGCTCGGTGAAGTCATGAATGTGCCGGTGAGCCAGGGCGTTGAGAATCCCTTCGTCATGGAAATTGCGAATGAAGATTTCCATTATCTCCTGGTCACTAAGACCTCGTACTTTGTTTCTAGCGAGGAGGAGTCTAGCCCAAAAATGATGAATCGGCTCTCCTTGTAACTGTTTAACATCCCGTAAGTCCGAAGACTTGGACTCTACCGCGATGCTTGAGTGCTCGGCTTGGGTGGTGGGTGGTGATACGTTCATTTTGCATCATGCTTTTATATTGATATATTGCATTATGGGCAATTATTACATGTTTTGGTACAATACTTATGCCTTTTCTCTCCTATTTTACAAGGTTTACATGAAGAGGGAGAATGCCGACAGCTGGAATTCTAAACTGGAAAAGGAGCAAATATGTGAGACCTATTCTGCACAACTCCAAAAGTCCTGAAAATTTACGAGAATTATTTTTAGAATATATAAAAAATATTGGGCGAAACAAATACCAGAGGGGACCCACCAGGAGATCACAAGCTTGCCAGGCGTGACCTACCCCCCTGGTTGTGCCTAGGTGACTTGTGGGCCCCCTAGCAGGTCTCCGGTACCCATCTTCTGATATATGAAGGGTTTTGACCTAGAAAAAAAATCAGAGGAGAGCTTTCGGGATGAAGTGCCGCCGTCTCGAGGCAGAACTTGGATAGAACCAATCTAGAGCTTTGGTAGAGCTATTTTGCCGGGGAAACTTCCCTCCCGAAGGGGGAAATCGAAGCCATCGTCATCACCAATGGTCCTCTCATCGAGAGGGGGTCAATATCCATCAACATCTTCATCAACACCATCTCCTCTCCAAACCCTAGTTCATCTCTTGTATCTGATCTTTGTCTCAAACCTCAGATTGGTACCTGTGGGTTGCTAGTAGTGTTGATTACTCCTTGTAGTTGATGCTAGTTGGTTTACTTGGTGGAAGATCATATGTTCACATCCTTTATGATAATTAATACTCCTCTTATTATGAACATGAACATGCTTTGTGAGTAGTTATGTTTGTTCTTGAGGACATGGGATAAGTCCTGTTATAAGTAATCATGTGAATTTGGTATTTGTTCGATATTTTGATGAGATGTATGTTGTCTCTCCTCTAGTGGTGTTATGTGAACGTCAACTACATAACACTTCACCATTATTTGGGCCTTGAGGAAGGCATTGGGAAGTAATAACTAGATGATGGGTTGATAGAGTGACAGAAGCTTAAACCCTAGTTTATTCGTTGCTTCGTAAGGGGCTGATTTGGATACATATGTGTCATGCTATGGTTAGATTTACCTTAATTCTTCTTTCGTAGTTGCGGATGCTTGCAAGAGAGGTTAATCATAAGTGGTAGGTGTGTCCAAGTAAGGGCAGCACCCAAGCACCGGTCCACCCACATATCAAATTATCAAAGTAACGAACGCGAATCAAGTGAGCATGATGAAAACTAGCTTGACAGAAATTCCCATGTGTCCTCGGGAGCGCTTCACTTTATATAAGACTTTGTCCAGGCCTGTCCTTTGCTACAAAAAGGATTGGGCTACCTTTCTGCACCTTTTCTACACTTTTTACTTGTTACTTGCTACAAATTATTTAATCACAAAACTATCTGTTACCGATAATTTCAGTGCTTGCAGAGAATACCTTACTGAAAACCGCTTGTCATTTCCTTCTGCTCCTCGTTGGGTTCGACACTCTTACTTATCAATAGGACTACGATAGATCCCCTATACTTGTGGATCAACAATACTCTTTTCTGGCGCCGTTACCGGGGAGTGAAGCGCCTTTGGTAAGTGGAATCTGGTAAGGAAAAATTTGTATAGTGTGCTGAAATTTACTGTCACTTGTTACTATGGAGAATAATGCTTTGAGGGGCTTGTTCAGGGTATCTTCACCTCGACCGGAAGAACAAGAAGTTGCTCCTCAACCTACTGAACCTACTGAAAATATTTATTATGAAATTCCTTCGGGTATGATAGAGAAACTACTGGCTAATCCTTATGCAGGAGATGGAACACTAGATCCTGATTTGCATCTAATCTATGTGGATGAAGTTTGTTGATTATTCAAGCTTGCAGGTCTGCCTGAGGATCACGTCAAGAAGAAGATCTTTCCTTTATCTTTGAAGGAGAAGGCATTGACATGGTATAGGCTATGTGATGATATTGGATCATGGAGCTACAACCGATTGAAAATGAAGTTTCATCAGAAGTTTTATCCTATGCATCTAGTTCATCATGATCAGAATTATATCTACCATTTTTGGCCTCGTGAAGGAGAAAGAATCGCTCAAGATTTGTGGAGGCTTAAGACAATGTTATATACATTCCCCAATCATGAGCTCTCGAGAGAAATTATTATTCAGAATTTTTATGCTTGGCTTTCTCGTAATGATCAATCCATGCTCGATACTTCTTGTACTGGTTCCTATATGAAGAAAGATATTGACTTCAAATGGGATTTATTGGAAAGAATTAAATGCAACTCTGAAGATTGGGAACTCGACGAAGGAAAGGAGTCAGGTATAACCCTTAAGTTTGATTGCGTTAAATCCTTTGTGGACACCGATGCTTTTCGTGAATTTAGCACTAAATATGGACTTGACTCTAAGATAGTAGCTTCTTTCTATGAATCTTTTGCTGCTCATGTTGATCTCCCTAAGTAGAAGTGGTTTAAATGTCATCCTCCCATTAAAGTGAAAGTAGTTGAACCTATTCAAGTTGAACAAGAAACTATTACTTATAATGTTGATCCTGTTATTCTTGCTGCTTATATTGAGAAACCACCTTTCCCTATTAGAATAAAGGAACATGCTAAAGCTTCAACTGTGGTTCATAAGAGCTATGTTAGAACACCTACACCTCATGAACAAATTAAAGTTGAACCTAGTATTGCTATGGTTAAAGATCTTTTGATTGATAATATTGATGGGCATGTTATTCATTTCTGTGATGAAGCTGCTAGAATTGCTAAACCTGATGCTAAAGATAAACATAGACCCATTGTTGGCACGCCTGTTGTTTCTGTTAAAATAGGAGATCATTGTTATCATGGCTTATGTGATGTGGGTGCTAGTGTGAGTCCAATTCCCTTTACCTTATATCAACAAATTATGAATGATATTGCACCAGCTGAGTTGGAAGAAATAGATGTTACCATTAAGCTTGCTAATAGAGATACGATAGCACCAGTTGGGATTGTTAGAGATGTTGAAGTCTTGTGTGGGAAAATAAAATATCCTACTGATTTTCTTGTTCCTGGTTCCCCGCAAGATGATTTTTGTCCCATTATATTTGGTATCCCTTTCTTGAATAATGTTAATGCTAAGATAGATTGTGAGAAAGAAACTGTTACTGTGAGTTTTGCGGATGTGTCCCATGAGTTTAATTTCTCTAAATTGCGTAGACAACCCCATGATAAAGAATTGCCTAGTAAGGATGAAATTATTGGTCTTGCTACTATTGTTGTGCCTCCTACTGATCCCTTAGAACAATATTTTCTATACCATGAAAATGATATGCATATGAATGAAAGGAATGAAATAGATAAGATTTTCTTTGATCAGCATCCTATTTTGAAACACAACTTGCCTATTAAAATACTAGGGGATCCTCCTCCACCCAAGGGTGATCCCGTGTTTGAACTTAAACAATTATCGGATACTCTGAAGTATGCTTATCTTGATGAAAAGAAGATATATCTTGTTATTATTAGTGCTAACCTTTCAGAGCATGAAGAAAAGAGATTATTGAAAACTCCGAGGAAGCACCATGCTAATATTGGATATACTCTTGATGAACTTAAGGGCATTAGTCCCACTCTATGTCACCATGAAATCAATATGGAGGTCGATGCTAAAACAGTTGTTGATCACTAACGATGATTAAATCCTAAAATGAAAGAAGTGGTAAGAAATGAAATATTAAAGGTTATGGAGGCAGGTATAATGTATCATATTGCTGATAGTAGATGGGTTAGTCCCGTCCATTGTGTCCCTAAGAAAGGAGGTATTACCGTAGTTCCTAATGATAAAAATGAATTGACCCCGCAAATAATTGTTACATGATATAGAATGGTACTTGATTTTAGGAAATTAAATAAAGCTACTAGGATAGATCATTACCCTCTACCTTTTATTAATCAAATGCTAGAAATACTATCCAAACAAACACATTTTTGCTTTCTAGATGGTTATTCTGGCTTCTCTCAAATACCTGTGTCAAAAGAGGACCAAGAGAAGACCACTTTTACTTGCCCTTTCGGTACGTTTGCTTATAGATGTATGCCTTTTGGTTTATGCAATGCACCTGTTACCTTTCAAAGATGTATGACTGCTATATTCTTTGATTTTTGTGAAAGGATTGTTGAGGTTTTTATGGATGATTTTTCCGTTTACGGAACTTCTTTTGATGATTGCTTGAGAAACCTTGATCGAGTTTTGCAGAGATGTGAAGAAACTAATCTTGTCTTGAATTGGGAGAAGTGCCACTTTATGGTTAATGAAGGTATTGTCTTGGGACACAAAATCTCCAAAAGAGGTATTGAAGTTGATAAAGCTAAAGTTGATGGTATTGAAAAAATGTCGTGTCCTACGGATATCAGAGGTATAAGAAGTCTCCTTGGTCATGCTAGTTTCTATAGGAGGTTTACTAAAGACTTCTGTAAGATTTCTAGGCCTCTCACTAATCTTTTGCAAAAAGATGTTCCATTCGTTTTTGATGATGATTGTGTAGAAGCATTTGAAATTCTTAAGAATACCTAGATTTCTGCACATGTTGTTCAACCACCTAACTAGAACCTACACTTTGAAATTATGTGTGATCCTAGTGATTATGCCGTTGGTCCAGTTCTAGGACAAAGAGTTGATAAGAAATTAAATGTTATCCATTATGCTAGTAAAACTCTAGACAACGCTCAAAGAAACTATGCTACCACTGAAAAGGAATGTTTAGCACTTGTGTTTGCTTGTGATAAGTTCAGACCTTATATTGTTTATTCCAAAGTAATTGTTCATGTTGATCATGCTACTATCAAATATCTTATGGAAAAGAAAGATGCTAAACCTAGACTTATTAGATGGGTTCTTCTGCTACAAGAATTTGATTTGCATATTATTGATAGAAAGGGTGTTGATAACCCCGTAGCGGATAACCTGTCTAGGTTAGAAAATGTTCTTGCTGACCCACTACCTATTGATGATAGCTTTCCTAATGAACAATTAGCTGTTATTAATGCTTCGCGTAAGTCTCCATGGTATGCTGATTATGGTAATTACATTGTTGCTAAATTTATACCGCCTAGTTTCACATACCAACAAAAGAAAAAGTTCCTCTATGATTTAAGACATTACTTTTGGGATGATCCACACCTTTATAAAGAAGGAGTAGATGGTGTTATTAGACGTTGTGCTCCTGAGCTTGAACAAGAACATATCCTACACAAGTGTCATTCCGAGGCCTACGGAGGACACCACGCTAGAGATAGAACTACACACAAGGTATTACAATCTGGTTTTTATTGGCCTACTCTCTTCAGGGATGCTCGTAAGTTTGTCTTTTCTTGTGATGAATGTCAAAGAATTGGCAATATTAGTAGACATCAGGAAATGCCTATGAATTACTCTCTTGTTATTGAACCATTTGATGTTTGGGGTTTTGATTATATGGGACCTTTTCCAAAGTCCAACGGGTATATTCATATTCTAGTTGATGTTGATTATGTTACTAAGTGGGTAGAAGCTATTTCAACTAGTAGTGCTGATCATAACACATCTATTAAAATGTTGAAAGAATTTATTTTCTCTAGATTTTGAGTCCCTAGATATTTAAAGACTGATGGTGCTTCAGACTTTATTCATGGTGCTTTTCATAAATTTCTTGCTAAGTATGACGTTAATCATAGAATTGCATCTCCTTATCACCCTCAGTCTAGTGGTGAAGTAGAATTAAGCAATAGAGAAATTAATCTGATCTTGCAAAAGATTGTTAATAGATATAGAAAGAATTGGTCCAAGAAACTTGACGATCCATTATGGGCTTATAGAACTTCTTACAAAAACCCTATGGGTATGTCTCCATATAAAATGGTTTATGGTAAAGCATGTCACTTACCTCTAGAACTAGAGCATAAAGCTTATTGGGCAATCAAATATCTCAATTATGATTTCAAACTTGCTGGTGAGAAGAGGTTATTTGACATTAGCTCACTTGATGAATTGAGGACTCGGGCCTATGAGAATGCCAAGTTGTTTAAATAAAAATTTAAGAGATGGCATGATAAAAGGATAGAAAAGCATGAATTCAATGTAGGTGACCATGTCTTGCTATACAATTCTCGCTTAAGATTTTTTGCAGGAAAACTTCTCTCTAAATGGGAAGGGCCTTACATTGTCGAGGAAGTATATCGTTTCGGTGCCATCAAGATCAACAACTCAGAAGGCACACATCTGAAGGTGGTAAACGGGGAAAGAATCAAACATTATATCTGAGGTACTCCCATAAATGTTGAAACCAATATTATCAATACCATAACTCCGGAGGAGTGAATTAGGGAGACCTACTGGAATGTTTTAGACTCCGAAAAGGAATAGGTATGTGGTATAGTAAGAAAACCGACTCCAAAACTTTCCCAATAGCATTTTTTCTCAGTTTTGGAATATTTAATAAATTAGGAAAATTTAAAGTAGTACGAAAGGTGCACGAGGAGGCGAAAAGCCTGCAAGGCGCGGCCTACCCCCCTGGCCACGCCCCTATGGCTTGTGGACACTCCGTGCTCCCTCCAGACTTTGTTTTCTTGTGGTATACTCCTTTTGGTTGGTAAAAATTCATTATATAATCTCTCAAAGGTTTAGACTTTTGTATCATGACAATACCTCATGTTTTCGTTTTGAGTTGTTTTTGTAGCAGATTTAGAGCAAGATGTCGTCCCAAGAGAACGACGGGGAGAGCTATATATCGCATTACCTTGCCAATGCCAAGCTCCATGGGGACCTAGATCCTTATGGATTATTCTCGGAGGAGGAACAAGAAGGCAAGTATGAGGAAGAAAGCTCGAATGAAGAAGAGATCCCTTTGCCTCAACTAGGAGATATGCACGTGGAGTTCAGGAAATCAAGCCTCTCAAACACGAGGAGAAAACCCAAGGTTCTATTTATCCCTTATCGTTTTCTGCAGGAGAGCAAACAAGAATTATGTCACGGGATATTGAAGCTCGAGCAAGAAGTCGATGATCTGAGGGAACATAATTTTAAGCTTAAGAGGAAACTGAACAAGCTTGAAAATCCTTCTCCACCACCATCACCTCCGAAGAAGGACATCTAAACACATGGGTATGGGCACTCCCCTTGGCTTGTGCCAAGCTTGGAGGAGGTTCCCCAGTATCATATCACCATCACATCTTTTACTTTTCTTGTTTTTCCTAGTTCGATCCTTTTGGTTTTATCTTGATCTAGTAGAATAAAGTTTAGTATGATCTAGCTTTGAGTTTTGCTTTATTTTCCCCTTTTGTAAGCGAGTCTAAGAGTTATATAATAAAAAGTAGTTTTGATGTGAGGGCTTTGCTTGTCGCTATGATAAATAAGAAAGAAAAGGAGAATAGAATAAAAGCAAAGAGTATATATGATTATATTATGGGGAGTGATGACTTCACATATAAGAGGTATGTTGATTGAAATTTGTAGGGAGTTGACAAACATAGCGATTGGTCATTGGTGCAATTAAAAGGAAGTAATGAACAAAGAGAGGTTCACATATAAATATATTATCTTCGAAATATTTTATGATTATGAGCACTCATCAAAATATTATATGCTAAGAAGTTGATGTTGGACAAGTAAGACAACATAATGGGTTACGTTTGCTTATTTCTGAATAGAAGTTATATCGTTATAGATCCTCCAACATGTAGTGCTTGCTTCCACCTCATACTAGCCAAAACTTCCGCACCAAGTAGAGATACTACTGGTGCATCCAAACACCCTCAACCCAGTTTTGCCATGAGAGTCCACCATACCTACCTATGGATTGAGTAAGATCCTTCAAGTAAGTTGTCATCGGTGCAAGAAGCAATAAGAATTGCTCCTAAATATGTGTGATCCTTTATTGTAAAGAAAAATAAGCGTTGTACGAACTTGTGATAGTAAATAAATAAAAGCGACAAACTGCATAATAAAGGTTGCTATCATAAAGGGCAATACAACATTGCGGTCCTTTGCATTAAGGGTTTGCATATCCAAAAACAAAAAGCACATGACAACCTTTGCTTCCCTCTGCGAAGGGCCTATCTGTTACTTTTACTTTTTAAATACTTACCTTTATGCAAGAGTCATGGTGATCTTCACCACTTCCTATATTTCGCCTTTCTCTCATGGCAAGCATTATGTGTTGGGTAATGATCTAGACACATATATCCACTCGGATGTGGGTGATCATGAGTTATTTCTATTGACATTACCCTGGAGGTAAATAGTTGGGAGCCAAAACTATAAGGCCCTATCTTTCTCTGTGTCTAATTGAAGCTTTGAACTCATGAGTACCGCGTGAGTGTTAGAAATTATGAAAGACTAAAAGATGATTGAGTATGTGGATTTTCTTTACAAGCTCTTATATTGACTCTTTCTGATGTTATGATAAATTGCAAATTGCTTCAATGACTGAGAGCATAGTTTGTTGGTTCTCAATAGAGTTCTTGGTTCATACTTTATCCTGTGAATGAATTGTTACTCTAGTATAAGAAATTATATATCAATAAGTATTTCTATTCTAAAGATGATCATGATGCCCTCATGTCAGTATTTCATTTTATCGACACCTCTATCTCTAAACTTGTGGACATATTTATCAATCTTGGCTTTCGCTTGAGGACAAGCGAGGTCTAAGCTTGGGGGAGTTGATACGTCCATTTTGCATCATGCTTTTATATTGATATTTATTGCATTATGAGCTGTTATTACACTTTTTGGTACACTATTTATGCCTTTTCTCTCCTATTTTACAAGGTTTACATGAAGAGGGAGAATGCCGGCAGCTAGAATTCTGGACTGGAAAAGGAGCAAATATTAGAGACCTATTATGTACAACTCCAAAAGTCCTAAAAAGTTACGGAGAATTATTTTAGAATATAAAAAATTGGGCGAAACAAATACCAGAGGGGACCCACCAGGAGGTCACAAGCCTGTCAGGCGTGACCTACACCCTTGGCCATGCCTAGGTGGCTTGTGGGCCCCTAGCAGGTCTCCAGTGCCCATCTTATGCTATATGAAGGGTTTTGACCTGGAAAACATCAAAGGAGAGATTTCGGTACGAAGCACCTCCATCTCGAGGCGGAACTTGGACAGAACCAATCTAGAGGTCCGGCGGAGCTGTTCTGCCGGGGAAACTTCCCTCCCGGAGGGGGAAATCGATGTCATCGTCATCACCAACGATCCTATCATCGAGAGGGGGTCAATCTCCATCAATATCTTTACCAACACCATATCCTCTCCAAACCCTAGTTCATCTCTTGTATCCGATTTTGTCTCAAATCTTAGGTTGGTACCTGTGGGTTGCTAGTAGTGTTGATTACTCCTTGTAGTTGATGCTAGTTGGTTTACTTGGTGGAAGATCATATGTTCAGATAATTAATACTCCTCTGATTATGAACATGAACATGCTTTGTGAGTAGTTACGTTTGTTCCTGAGGTCATGGGATAAGTCCTGTTATAAGTAATCTTGTGAATTTGGTATTCGTTCGATATTTTGATGAGATGTATGTTGTCTCTCCTCTAGTGGTGTTATGTGAACATTGACTACATAACACTTCACCATTATTTGGGCCTAGGGGAAGGCATTGGTAAGTAATAACTAGATGATCGGTTGCTAGAGTGACAGAAGCTTAAACCCTAGTTTATGTGTTGCTTCGTAAGGGGCTGATTTGGATCCACATGTTTCATGCTATGGTTAGATTTATCTTAATTCTTCTTTCGTAGTTGCAGATGATTGCAAGAGAGGTTAATCATAAGTGGGAGGTTTTTCCAAGTAAGGGCAGCACCCAAGCACCGGTCCACCCACATATCAAAATATCAAAGTAACAAACGCGAATGAAGTGAGCACGATGAAAACTAGCTTGACAGAAATTCCCATGTGTCCTCGGGAGCGCTTCACTTTATATAAGAGTTTGTCCAGGCCTGTTCTTTGCTACAAAAAGGATTGGTCTACCTTTTTTCACCTTTGCTACACTTGTTACTTGTTACTCGTTACAAATTATCTTATCACAAAACTATCTGTTACCGATAATTTTAGTGCTTGCAGAGAATACCTTACTAAAAACCGCTTCTCATTTCCTTCTGCTCCTCGTTGGGTTCGACACTCTTGCTTATCGAAAGGACTACGATAGATCCCCTATAATTGTGGGTCATCAGGTGGGAAATTTTTTGACTCCACGCCATGATGTGAGTCCGGAATTACGGGTTCCGAATTGCATGCTAGATCAGGGACCGATGCCGATCTATCTCCTAAGCAAACTCCGGGGCCCAGGTTGCAATCGGGGTCTCGATGATCGAAGATTTGGGTATAAACCGTTTTTAATTCCGGTCATTGGGGGGTCGAGCCCCAAGCCGGACACTCGACGGTGGGGACTAAGTGAGTGATCGTGGGGATGAGAATCTCCCTATCATCGGGTTTAAGCCTGAGTTGGTCATAGACCGGGGTCTGGTCGTCAGTCATATGCATGGTCTGAATCCAATCAAATAGCTCGTTTAGAAATGAGGCGATGGTGGGATGCGTGTCGCTGAAGCGAGTGGGGTCGATCTGCGGCGTCCCAGTTTCGGAATCGCATGAGAGCAGATCCGGGTCCTGTTCGGCCATAGCGGATCCGGTCATAATGACTGGATCGGTTGTTCCAAGCAGACCGAGGGTGAAGGTCACCTTAGAGGTGGGGCCCCATGTCTTCAGCGTCGAAGCGTCGGGATTTGCGGGTGCCTCCACGAGAGTTGAGGGTCCTATCAAGACAATTTCTCCCTATGAATGAGCGACGAATTCTAGGGTTCCGAATATTATTCCTTGATTGGGGGGAAGCTTCCGATCTGGCCAAGATGGCCGGTTAGGTCGGCGTGCAACAAGACGTCGCCGGCTATGAAGATCTGATCAAGGATGAGAATATCCTGGCTGCAGATCTCGTTGCTTGTGACAAGGCGAGCCATCGATTCCTTTGGCGATCACAGCGGAACTCTCAATGAAAGCACCAATGTCGGTGTCAAAACCGGCGGATCTCAGGTAGGGGGTCCGGAACTATGAGACTAGGATCGATGGTAATAGGGGACGAAGGATATGATGTTTACCTAGGTTCAGGCCCTTCTATGGAGGTAAAACCCTATGTCCTGATTGGTTGTATTGATGATATGAAGGTTACAGAGTTGATCTACCTCGAGATCGAATAGCTAAAACCCTAGACAAGTTTCCCTGCCCTATGATCTCAAACCCTCTTGGTTTATATAGGCACTGGGGGTAGTAGGGTTTACACATGGTCGGTTGCACAATGAAGGAAAAAACATGCCTATCTACTGTTGAAAACTTGGAAGACACGTCATGACTCCTTGAAGCTTCCATCCTGTCAATGGGGCCTTTGATCATCCAATGCTTAGCCAGCTGCCCACATAGTTCGGCCAATGAGAAATAGGTTGGCCACCCGAGGACCCCTTAAACCAGGACTCCCTCATTGGCCACGTATGCTAAAGCAATGGTGAGGCTGGATTTCGAGGCATGGCTGGAGGCCATGAGATCCAAGTTAAAGTACATGAATGACAATCAAATCTGGGACTTGGTTGTTCCGCCGCCTGGCATAGTAGCCATTGGTTGCAAATGGGTCTTTAAGAAGAAAACTGATATGGATGGAAATGTTCAGATCCACAAAGCTCGGCTTGTCACAAAAGGTTATGGACAAGTTCAAGGAATAAACTACGATGAGACCTACTTGCCGGTAGTGATGCTAAAGTCGGTATGGATCATACTAGCTATGGCTGCATATTTTAATTATGAGCTATGGCAGATGGATGTCAAAACGGCTTTCCTTCATGGAAATTTAAAACAGAATGTACACATGATACAGCCCAAAGGTTTTGTCGATCCAACTAACGCTGGTAAAATATGCAAGCTCAAGAGATCCATTTATAGATTGAGGCAAGCAGCTCGGAGTTGGAATATTCATTTTGATGAAGTCATCATTAACCTTGGATTCATCAAGAACGAAGAGGAGTATTGTCTATACAAGAAGTCTAGTGGGAGCTCGGTAGTATTTTTGATCTTATATGTGGATGGCATACTGCTAATCAGAAATGATGTTTTGATGCTCAACTCAGGCAAGTTTTTGATGGAAGACCTTGGAGAAGTAGTGTACATTTTAGGCATCAAGATCTATAGAGATAGATCGAGAGGCTACTCAGCTTGAGCCAGAGCACGTACATAGACAAAGTGTTGAAGAGGTTCGACATGAGTGAGGCCAAGAAAGGGTTCTTGCCCATATCACGTGGTATAAGGCTAAGCAAGACTCAGAGTCCTATGACTTCTGATGACCGAAGTCGGATGAGTAGGATTCCATATGCTTAGGGAATAGGATCCATCTTGTATGCCATGCTATGTACTCACCCTGATGTTGCCTATGCAATAAGCTTAACAAGCATATACTAGGCCGACCCAGGTGAGAGTCACTGGGCAGCGGTGAAAACTATTTTGAAGTACCTGAAAAAGACTAAAGAGATGCTCCTAGTTTATGGAGGTGAGGAGGATCTCTACGTAAGGTGTTATGCTCTCCGAACCGACAGGGATGATTGTCGATCGCAAACTGGATTCGTGTATGTCATGAATGGAGGAGCAGTGAGTTGGACAAGTTCCAAGCACGAAACGGTGGCTCACTCCACAACAGAGACCTAATACATTGCAGATTGTAATGCCGCAAAGGAAATTCTTTGGATTCGTAAGTTCTTGGAGGATCTTGGTGTGTTCCCAGGATGGTCAAAACCGTTGGATCTTTATTGTGATAATTCAGGTGCCATCGCACAGGCTAAGGAGCCGAGAAAACACCACAAGACCAGGCACATAGACCAAAAATATCACTTGATACTAATTTATGCAAGATTCATACGAATGCAAATGTTGCAGATTCGTTGACTAAGCCGCTTCCACAACCCAAGCATGAGGGGCACGTTAGAGCTATGGGCATTTGATGTATATTTGATTGACTCTAGTGCAAGTGGGAGTGGAGATATGCCCTAGAGGCAATCATGAATGATGATATTTCTTATGTGTTTATGAATAAAGATAGTCCTTGGACATTATCAATGATGTGTATTAACAAGTACGTGACTTTTTTTGTGAGACTATGCATTGTATGATGACTGTCCTAAAAGGTCCCTAGTTGAAAGGGTTGTGTGGACGCACAACCAATTAGACTAGGACATGATACGGTGGATTGTCCGGTGTCACTGACCAAGTAGCATTGGATGCTAGACGGATAATATGGACTCAGAATGATCTAGTCAGATTTGATGTAGTTGGATCCGAGTCGAGATACGGTCTAAGTTGGACAGGCCCAACTATGAGACACAACGATAGGTCATCTGTGAGTCTCTCGTACAACATACATTGTATGTCCTAAGACCTGAGATAGCGCATGTACTCAGGATGGTGACAGACCTACTTTGGGCCGACCAAACGTTCCTCCGTGACTGGGTAGTTACAAAGGTAGCTTTTGGGATTGTCCAGACCCATGTTGTGAGAAATGGTCGAGCAAGATGTGATTTGCCCCTCCAATGAGGAGAGGTATACTCTAGGCACCTCGGGTGATCCGACCAAGAGAAGCATGGCCATGCGATGAGGATTATGAGGTAATCGGAAGTGTTAGTCAGATTCACCAGAACGAGAAAGAGGTTGTGCTATAACAAGGATGACCATGTCGCCTTGAGCACGACAACATATATCATGTGGCAAAGGGAACAGAAGTGTGAAGTACCGGTTCGCCTAACTGAGGGGATCGCTAGAAGAGACATCTAGAGGGGGGGTGAATAGAACTCTAGCAAGAATTAAAACCTAACCTTTTCCTAATTTAATAGGTTGGCATATTTTAGCAATTATAACAAGTCTAATGCACCCTACACATGTTAGTCAACAAATGTGGCAGCGGAAAGTAAGACAAGCATATGTAAGAGAGTAGAGATAGGAAGATCAAACACAATTGTAGACACGGAGATTTTTCCCATTCTTCCGATAGGTGGCGCTATCGTACATCCACGTTTATGGAGTCTTCAACCCACGGAGGGTTGCGGCCGCGAGAGTCCATGGAGGGCTCCACCCATAAGGGGTCCACAAAGTAGCAACCTTGACTATTCCATAACGGCTTCCGTCCACGAAGGACTAGCTTCACTATGGTTAGATCTTCACGAAGTAGGCGATCTTCTTGCCCGTACAAATTTCTTGGTTCAATTCCACAACACAAAGTAGGAGGCTCCCAAGCAACACCTAACCAATCTAGGAGGCACCACCCTCCAAAAGGTAATAGGCTTGATAGTGATGATGAACTCCTTGCTCTTGTGCTTCAAGATGATATACTCCTCAACACTCCATCACTCTCTCAAAGATTTTTCTTGGTAGAAGAGATTGATTGGGTGGAAAGCAACTTGGGGAGGCTAGAAATAAATATCTATATGGTTGGAGTGGATGATTCTGATCTCAACACAAGGGTAGGTGGTTCTCTCTCGGAAATTTGGATATGGAAAGTGGGGAACTATTCTAAGTGATTCTCTTTCGAGTGGGATGTGGTAGAGGGGTATATATAGGAATCTTCAAAAATCCAACCATTATAACATTATATACCAACTCGATGAAACTGAAGTAAAACTCAGTTGTACCGATTTGTTCAAAATGTGGCAACTTTAGGAATCTCGGTGAGACCGATATGACATTCTCGGTAGTACCGATAAGAGTGGCCGAGGGCAGTTTCCAAACTCAGTGAGACCAATTCACAACTCTCAGAAATTCCGATTCTTGTGAAAGAGGCAACAGGAAGCTGGTTACTGAAACTAGGTTGCACCGATGTAGTACTTGGTTGTACCGAGAAGTTAGGGTTTGGCTAGGGTTCTGTCTGGGGAGAAAATCGGTAGGGCGGAGTGGGAAACTTGGTGACATGGATTTTGCATGATAGGGTTTAGACAGAGTATTTTTGTGGGAGAGCTTGTGGGTGTTTTTGGTGGCTAGCACTTGTGCACGTGGAGCATTTTGTTCACCAATATTACCTCACCTCCTTTTAATAGTATTGGCTTCCCTATGGACTCAAAGTGATTTCTCACAAAGTAAAAATGTAGAGTCTCCTTTCTTGAAGCTTTGCCAATCCTTTTCCTTCCTCTTCTTCTTCTTCTTGGGGAATCTCCTCACACCCTTTGCCAACATTTGTGGACTAAACCTGAAATAAAGTAGGTAGAAATATTAGTCCAAGAGACAATGTATGTTGTCATTAATTATCAAAACCACCAAGGGAGCATATGTGCTTTCACTAACCAGCTTCATTGGACGCTTGGAGTTGGCACGCTTTGCTAGAAGATGCTACTAACTAGCCAAGCTGGATGTGATCGGACTTGCGACCAAGTGAACGAGAACCTAAGGGGTCGCACGCTTAAGGGAACAAACACGTGAGCTTTACCCATGCAGGATGCCTATATATAGTGGAGGTGTCGATCGCTTCGACGCCGTCATTAGGGCTTTGCATGTGTTGCAACTAGCCACCTCCACCCGCCGCCGACTATGCGATCGGACCTAGCAATCAGCCGCATAGTGTTCCTCATGCACGCACATATACCGTTAGAGGAGGTGCGCTTGGGCCGCTCCGACGAACCTGTACGTGGGATACAACGACCGACTGTTCGAGGGAAAGGATCTGGCGATTGACTCTTCGAGGGAGAACATACGAGGAGGGGACGAACCACACGAACACGTTGCCCCAACTCTAGTTCCGTTGCACGACACTGCGTGTCTAGTGGTAATGATATGTGATCCATCTCCGTAGCATGTTCTTGTATGTTCTGCGCGTAGGATAATTTTAATATGCATGTGATGCACCTACAGTAGAACCCAACAAAAACCACCTAGGGAGAAGTTATGCTTTCAATATCCCCTTCTTGGTAATTGATGACAACATATAGATCAAAGCTTCGACATAAATATAATCAATGAATAGCATCGTCGCTTGGAGAAGTATGCGATAAGCAAGATCTCCCCCTAAATTTTTGCATTGTTTTTAAATTTGCATTGGAATACAAATGCATAGTCGATTAGGATCATGGGTCACTATTCCAAGTCACATACAAGTTGGTGGTGCGCATACATGATATAAGTGAATGACAATGCACATAACACCAATCATCAGTGAATGATCATAATATAAACATCACATGGATAGGAAATAGTAGCATCATCAATCAAAGCGTATGATTAAACACGACAGAGTTTAAGACTAACAAATGATAAACCAATTGTTTTTAAAACAAGAAGAGCAAACAAAATCAAGACACTCTCTCTGAAGCCCTATGATCTATATACTTCTCCCCCTTTGGCAACAAGTTACCAAAAAGTTCAAAGCTATAGAGTTAAGCGTTGCTCTGGGCATGGCCTCCTCCGGTAGCTTATGAAGGAGTCGAGAGATCCACGTACATGAAGGCTTTAGATGATGTCCTCTGAGGTGGTGGAGCAGATGTTGAAGGTGCAAAAGGAGCTCATGGAGCTGCCGCTGGTGCTGATCAAGATGGTCTCAACTCTGGAGCTGGCATGATAGACAATTAGGCATGTGTCCTGAACTAAGTGTGAGGCTGGAGAGGAGGACGATCATCATCATCACTGGAGTGAGGACTGGGCACTACATCCACTTCCTGCTTCAACTTTGTGATAGTCTTTGTCAGCTCATGCACCTTGTTGTCAAGAGCTTGAAGCGTTGTTTCCACAATCCTCTCAAGACTCTTCTGGTTCTTGAGGATCTCAGTTACATTCTTTTCTATTCCTTGGATACTGCTGATAAGATAGAACATCTGATCGCTCTTCGTCCTAGGAATTTTGAGCACTGGTGTCTCTAGCTACGTCTACCTCTGCCGTAGCGAAGCCTTCATCGAATTAGGGTATGGTTTCGGCCCCTCTTGCACTCGCCAATATGATTCTTGCGTATTAGGTTTAGTTTATCTACATGCCACGATTTGCAACGCTCCAATCCAAAATAAAATTCCTTTAGATTAGTCGAACAAAGAAATCTAGGTTTAGGGTTTCACCAAGTGCGTATCGGTGAGTGGCACTTGGTGCAGATTGCCGATTGCAGATTGCTGTTTAGGATGTGAGAGTGCAGACTGTCGTTCACGGCGGAGGACTCCTTCCGTGAGAGTGCACGGGAGGTGAGAAAGATGTCCGGAGACTCGAGTGTGGCAGCAGAGGGTTGCGGAGGACGATGATTAGAGATTGGATTTCAAAAATCAGGTCCGCTAGATATATATACTCTTCTGTTGTCGGTGTCTCTGATTACAAAATTTTGATGCCACCGAGTTTCTTAACTGCCAGGGGACAGAGAAACTCGCTGAGGCCGAGATTACAAAATCAGTTGTACCGAGGTTCCAAAACCAGATCAACCCTAGTGCTTCGATGGAACCGAGTTTTGTGGGTTGGTTACACCGAGTGGCACATGGGAGGTTTTGGAAGTTAGCTTTGTCAAAATGGAACTCCGAGTGCTCCTCACACAAAGGGTCTGAAAAGTGCTTGCTCAAATTTTGTGATGAAGCATGAATAGAATTTGAGACGAGAAAGCATAAATAGCTAGAGGGGGGTACTTAGGCATTCTTTTACATCCAATTGGACAAAGAAAAATAAAATCCAAATAAAAACAACTGTATGTCCCCAAATGGGTAAACATATGCATACCAACATGCTCACACAATAATATGTCAAATGAAATATGGCAAACATGCAAAACCACTCTAGTATCTACCAAGCACTTTGGTGATGATGGAGTCATCTATATATGAGTATATTGACCTAGGAGCCAAGTAAGAATACTTAATCATAGGTCATACTCATCGTTTAAGCACAAGATTGTTGCACTTTTACATAAAGCTTTTAATGTGTTCACATCTTAAGAGATGCTTTGACTTAAGTCTTAGAGTAAATCTCCCCCTTGATGTGACACCCCCTAAGAGGGACAAACTAACCATGGGTTTTGTCGCTGAAGACTTCATGTAGGTGTTGTAGTAGTGGATGCCCGTAATTGATGTAGATCATCTTGAGTTGCGAGATATCCTTGTTGTTTTGTACTCTATGAGGGAATGTGTGACTCCTTGAACTATTGTATAAAGTTGGAGTTGATTGCAAATAGCCCTTGCCAAAATGAATGTGAGTGAATTTTGTTGGCGGACTCACCCCTCAAGAACTTCTCTAGTTCTTATTCTTTGGAACTCACATCAACTTGATGGGGATCCTTGGAGTTGAAGTCCGCTTGTTGAAGTAGAGCTTGTATTTGTTGGGTTCTACCATAGGTACATCGCATGCAAATTACAATTTTCCTACGCGCAGAACATCCAAGAATATGCTACGAAGATGGATCACAGATTGTTACCACTAGACGCGCAGTGCCGTGTAGCGGAATTAGATTTGGGGAAGCATGTTCGCATGGTCTGTCTCCTCCTTGTCTGATCTCCCTCGAACGGCCGATACGATCTCCCTCGTGCAGCCAGACTCTAGATCCCACATACAAGTTCGTCGGAGCAGCACAAGTGCACCGCCTCTAACGGTATCTACGCGTGCAGGAGGAACACCATGCGGCGGACTGCTAGGTCCGATCACACAGTCGGCGGCGACGAGTGGAGGTGGCTAGTTGCAACTCATGCAAAGACCTAATGACGGCGCCAAAGCGGTCAACCGGATGGGTGTGCCACACCTCCACTATATATAGGCATCCGGCGCGGGCTCAACTCTTGGGCCTCGCATGGATCCTAAAGCCCACGTGTTCCTTCCCTTAAGTGCGCAACCCCTTAGATTCTCGTTCACTTGGTCACGAGTCAGATCACATCCGGCTCAACCAATCGATAGTGGCCTCTAGCAAGGCGTGCCGACTCCAAGTGTCTGATGAAGCTAGTTAGGCGAACATGTACTTCACACTTCTATTCCCTTTGACACACGATATATGTTGTCGTGCACAAGGCGACATGGTCATCCTTGTTGCAGCACGACCTCTTTATCGTTCCAATGAATCCGACCAACACTTCGGATTATCTCATAATCCTCATCTCATGGCCATGCTTATCCAGGTCGGATCATCTGAGGGGCCCAGAGTATATATCTCCTGGTAGGAGGGGCAAATCCCATCTTGCTCGACCATGTCTCACAGCATGGGTCTGGACAAGCCCAAAACCTACCTTTGTAACTACCCAGTCATGGAGTAGCATTTGGTTGGCCCAAAAGCAAGTATGTCACCATCCCGAGTACGTATGTTGTACTAGAGACTCACAGATGATCTATCGTTGCGTCTCGTAGTTGGGTCTGTCCAACTCAAACCTTATCTCGACTCGGACCAGACTACGTTGAATCCGACCAGACCTTTCTGAGTCCATATTATTTGGCTGACATCCAATGCTACATGGTAAGTGAGACCAAACCATCCATTGTGTCATATGCTAGTCTGATTAGTTGTGCATCCACACAACCCTTTCGACTAGGGAGCATTTAGGAAAGTTACCATACAATGTAGAGTCTCACAAACAAGTCACGTACATGTTAATACACATCACTCATAATGTCCAAGGACTGTCTTTATTCATAAACACATAGGAAATATCATCATACATGATTTCCTCTAGGGCATATCTCCAACAGTAGTAGCCTTGGGAACCCACTTGACCATGGCTTGGGATTCGTCTTCAAATGTGTCCATCTCCTCTTGAAGCTTGTCCTTTCCCTTGAGCTTGTGGTCTTGTGGTGGAAGGTCATCTTGGTCTTTTGTTCCCTTGGAGAGGGTAGGTTAGTACTTCTCCCTTTGAGGCACAAACTTTGGCTTGGGGTATTGACCTTCTTCCCATTCACTCCATTGGCGTTGAAGTAGCCAATGCCTTTGTTCTTCCGGTGTTCTCCATGCTTGCATAAAATTTCCTCAGATTGCTTACTTTCAGCAAGACTTTTGTAGACACCTTTTTCTATAATCCCTTTCAATACAACATTTTCTTGCTCAAGTGAGAATCATTAGTGGAATCAATAAAACTACTAGAAGCAACATCATTGGATTTAACATGTTTATTGTTGCTACTAGATGAGGAACCTTTCCCGCCTTTGTTATTAGTTTTCTTAGGTTTAACTTGCGGAACAAAAGTAGACAAGATTAATCATTTGGCTAGATAAGAAGAAGTCTTCTTTCGAAGATCGTCATTGATAACTTTAAGAAACCCATGTTCTTGCTCTAAATTTAGCTTCTCTAAGTGTAACTTCTCATGAGTTCTTAGAAGCTCTCTATGATCTTCTAGAGTAGATTCATGAGATAACTTAAGAGTGTTTAATTCTTTAGTTAGACACTCAATGTCCTTCTTATCATCATCACACGACTTATCTTGACTAGCATGATTATTATCAAGTTCATTTGGACTAACATCACTAGTTTTATCAAAGAGCAAGCCATCCTCTCTTAGTAAGTCATCCTCATCACTATTAAAGTCAATGTATTCAAGGTGTGACACCTTGGGGCCTTTATCCATGAAGAAACTTCCACTTCCTTCATTTGGTGAATCAAATATGTCATAGGAATTTGAGGATACGAGTGCTAGTCTGACAACACCTTCATCTTGGCTATAGTTGGAGTCAGAGTGATAGCTTCTCTCGGATTGGTTGTTGGATTTGGAGCCGAAAACCCATTCACCAACATGAGCTTGATTTCTTCTTCTTGTGTGGCTCTTGGTGTACTTGTCCTTCTTCTCCGAGTCCTTTGTTCTCCGGGAAGGTCTTCGTTCATAATGATCATATCTACTCCTTCTCTTTCTACGAGGTGACTCGTCTCTTGAGCCTTTTCTTCTAGGTGACCCGTCTCTTCTTTTGGGGGGAGGGCGTGCACTCATTTGAGTAGTGTCCGGACCTTCCACAATTGTAACAATTCCTGTCACGACTAGAAGAACGCTTCTCTTCATATCTTGAGTTGGAGCCTCTCTCTTTGCCTCTATTCTTGTAGAACTTGTTGAATTTCTTAACCATGGGGCTTATCTCTTCATTGGTAACAAGGTTGTCACTTGAGGTAGCGGGAGTGTCAATTTAATGTTTGTATGCACCGCTTGACTTGTTGTGAACCTCTTCTTTTTCTTTGAGTGACATCTCATGAGCAACAATCCTACCAATGACTTTTGTTGGCTTGAGATCTTTGTAGTTTGGCATCATTTGGATCAATGTGCACATGGTTTCATACTTTCCATCCAAGCCTCTAAGGATATTATTGATGTTGAATTTGTCGGTCATCTCTTCACTTCCAAAGCCGGCAATCTCATTTGTGATGGGAGCAAGCCTAGAGTACATTTCCGTGACTCCTTTACCTTCCTTCATCTTGAACTTGTCAAGTTGACTTTATAACACATCCAACTTAGATTCCCTAACGGATTTGGTACCTTCGTGCCTATCAACCAAAGTATCCCAAATTTCCTTTGCATTCTTAAGACGGCTCATCTTGTTGAACACTACAGGGCATATGCAGTTGAATAGAATGTCGCATGCTTGAACAGTGTATTGCAACATCTTCAATTCTTTCGCGGTCGCTTCATGATCTGGTTCCTTTCCATCACCAAGGAATTAACCTTGCAATCCAAAACGAACAACAGCCCACACGACAGGGTTATTGTTGGAAATATGCCCTAGAGGCAATAATAAATTAGTTATTATCATATTTCCTTGTTCATGATAATCGTTTATTATCCACGCTATAATTGTATTGATCGGAGACTTAGATGCATGTGTGGATACATAGACAAAACCATGTCCCTAGTACGCCTCTAATGGACTAGCTCGTTGATCAAAGATGGTTAAGGTTTCCTAGCCATGGACATGAGATGTCATTTGATAACGGGATCACATCATTAGGAGAATGGTGTGATGGACAAGACCCAAACTACAAACATAGCATATGATCGTGTGAGTTTATTGCTACTGTTTTCTGCATGTCAAGTATATGTTCCTATGACCTTGAGATCATGCAACTCACTGACACCGGAGGAATGCCTTGTGTGTATCAAATGTCGCAACGTGACTAGGTGACTATAAAGGTGCTCTACAGGTATCTCCGAGGGTGTCTATTGGGTTGGTGTGGATCAAGACTGGGATTTGTTACTCCGTGTGACGGAGAGGTATCTCAGGGCCCACTCGGTAATACAACATCACAATAAGCCTTGCAAGCAATGTGACTAAGTGTTGGTCACGGGATCCTGTATTACGGAACAAGTAAAGAGACTTGCCGGTAACGAGGTTGAACTAGGTATACAGATACCGATGATCGAATCTCGGGCAAGTAACATACCGAAGAACAAAAAGAACATCATACGGGATTAACTGAATCCTTGACATAGAGGTTCGACCAATAAAGATCTTCATAGAATATGTAGGAACCAATATGGGCATCTAGGTCCCGCTATTGGTTATTGACCGTAGAGGTGTCTCGGTCATGTCTACATAGTTCTCGAACCCGCAGGGTCTGCACACTTAAAGTTTGGTGACGTTTCGGTAGTATAGAGTTATGTATGGTGATGACCGAAGGTTGTTCAGAGTCCCGGATGAGATCCCGAACGTCACGAGGAGCTCCGGAATGGTCCGGGGTTAAAGATTCATATATAAGAAGTCCTATTTTGGTCGCCAGAAAAGTTTCTGGCTCATCGGTAGTGTACCGGGAGTGCCGGGAGTGTACCGGGGCACCATCGGGAGAGGTATTTCGAACCAAGAGGCTTCATGGGCTGTGGGAGAGTGAATATCAGCCTTTAGTGGGCTGGTGGAAAATCCCACACAAGGCCCATGTGGCTGGAGAAGAAAACCCAATAGGAAAAGGTGGAAAAAGGATAAAAAAAGGGACGAATCCTAGTCCTACTAGGATTGGAGGAGAGTCCTCCAATCCTAGTGGATTCGGCCGACCCTATGGGGCCTTGGCCCTTACGCCAGCCCTCCTCCTCCCTCCCTCCTATATATATACTGGTGGTATTGGGTGTTTTGCAATAAACTTTACGGCCACGTGCTACCCGTTCCACCGGTGCTCCTCTAGATCAGATTTCCGCAGTGCTTAGGCGAAGCCCTACCGGAATTGCTCCACCACCATCGCCGGAGCGCCGTCACACTGCCGGTGAACTCTTCCTCCTCTCCACTTCCTCTTGATGTATCAAGACGGTGGAGATCGTCATCAAGCTGCACGTGTGCTGAACACGAAGGTGTCATCCGTTCGGTGCCAGATCGGAAGGACCGTGATCAAGATCATGAGACGGATCATGATGAGTTCGCGGGACGAATCGTGATGAGTTCGCGGGACGGATCGCGACGAGATCGTGGGACAAATCGTGATGAATTCACGGGACGGATCGCGACGAGATCGCGGGATGGATCGTGATGAGTTCGCGGGACGGATCGTGATTGGATCGTAGGACGGATCGTGATGAGATCGCAGGACGCTCGGCGATTTGGATCGCGAAGACGTTCGACTACACCAACCGCATTTCTTAAAGCTTCCCGCTTAGCGATCTACAAGGATACGTAGATCCACTCTGTTGGGGAACGTCGCATGGGAAACAAAAAATTTCCTACGCACACGCAAACCTATCCATGGTGATGAGCATCTACGAGAGGGAGAGTGGATCTACATACCCTTGTAGATCGCTAAGTGGGAAGCGTTAAGAAACGCAGTTGGTGTAGTCGAACATCTTCGCGATCCAAATCGCCGAGCATCCCGCGATCTCATCACGATCCGTCCCGTGATCCAATCACGATCCGTCACGTGAACTCATCACGATCCGTCCCGCGATCTCATCACAATTCGTCTCACGATCTTGATCACGATCTGTCCCGCGAACTCATCACGATCCGTTCCGCGATCTCATCACGAACTGTCTCGCGATCTCGATCACGGTCCTTCCGATCTAGCGCCGAACGGACGGCACCTCTGCGTTCAGCACACGTGCAGCTTGATGACGATCTCCACCATCTCGATCCAGCGAGAGGAGGTGGAGAGGAGAGAGAGTTCACCGGCAGCGTGACGGCGCTCCGGTGATGGTGGTGGAGTGATTCCGGCAGGGTTCGCCTAAGCGCTGCGGAAAACCGATCTAGAGGAGAAACTGTGCACCGGTGAAATGGGTAGCACGTGGCCGGAAATTCTGTCCAAAAACCACCCAATCCACTAGTATATATAGGAGGAGAGGAGAGGAGAGGCAGCCAAGGCCTTTGGGTCGGCCGAAATAGGAGGTGGGAGCAATCCTACTTCACCTCCAATCCTAGTTGGAGTAGGATTGCCTCCTATTGGCTGATTTTCCACTTTTTGCTTTAGGACTTTCTCTCCTGCGCCATGGGCCTTTGTGGCTGTTTTCCCAGCCCACTAAGGGCTGGTTATTATTCTCCCACAGCCCATGGACCTCTTGGGGTCGAAATACCCCTCCCGGAGGTCCTCCGGTACACTACCGGCACTCCCGGTACAATACCAATACTCCCGGTACACTACCGATGAGCCCGAAACTTTTCCGGAAACCAAACTGGGACTTCCTATATATGAATCTTTACCTCCGGACCATTCCGGAGCTCCTCGTGACATCCGGGATCTCATCCGGGACTCCGAACAACCTTCGGTCACCACCATACATAACTCTACACTACCGAAACGTCACCGAACCTTAAGTGTGCAGACCCTGCGGGTTCGAGAACTATGTAGACATGACCGAGACACCTCTACGGTCAATAACCAATGGCGGGACCTGGACGTCCACATTGGTTCCTACATATTCTACGAAGATCTTTATCGGTCGAACCTCTATGTCAAGGATTCAGTTAATCCCGTATATCGTTCCCTTTGTTCTTCGGTATGTTACTTGCCCGAGATTCGATCGTCGGTATCTCCATACCTAGTTCAACCTCGTTACCGGCAAGTCTCTTTACTCGTCCCGTAATACAAGATCTCGCAACTAACAATTAGTCACATTGCTTGCAATGCTTATTGTGATGTTGCATTACCGAGTGGGCCCCGAGATACCTCTCCGTTACACGGAGTAACAAATCCCAGTCTCGATCCATGCCAACTCAACAGACACCATCGGAGATACCTGTAGAGCACCTTTATAGTCACCCAGTTACGTTGCGACGTTTGATACACACAAGGCACTCCTCCGATATCCGTGAGTTGCATGATCTCATGGTCATAGGAACATATACTTGACATGTAGAAAACAGTAGCAATAAACTGACACGATCATATGCTATGTTTGTAGTTTGGGTCTTATCCATCACATCATTCTCCTAATGATGTGATCTCGTTATCAAATGACATCTCATCTCCATGGCTAGGAAACCTTAACCATCCTTTGATCAACGAGCTAGTCCATTAGAGGCATACTAGGGACGTGGTTTTGTCTATGTATCCACACATGCATTTAAGTCTCCGATCAATACAATTATAGCATGGATAATAAACGATTATCATGAACAAGGAAATATGATAATAACTAATTTATTATTGCCTCTAGGGCATATTTCCAATAGTCTCCCACTTGCACTAGAGTCAATAATCTAGTTCACATCACCATGTGATTCGCATTGTTATGAATCTAACACCCAATGAGTTCTGGGGCTCGATCATGCTTTGCATGTGAGAGAGGTCTTATAGTCAACGGGTCTGCGATATTTAGATCCGTGTGTACTTTGCATATCTCTATGTCAAACCGTAAACACTGCTACCACACTCCACTTGGTACTATTTCCAAATGGCTGCTCCACTATACGTATCCAGATTGCTACTACTAGTCATCCGGATAGGTGTTAAAACTTGCATCGATGTAACTCTTTACGACGAACTCTTTATCACCTCCATAATCAAGAAACATTTCCTTAGTCCTCTGGTTACTAAGGATAATTCCGACCGCTGTCCAGTGATCCACTCCTGGACCACTCTTGTACCCCTTGACAGACTCATGGCAAGGCACACATAGGTGCGGTATACAACATGGCATAATATAGAGCCTATGGCTAAGGCATAGGGGACGACGTTCGTCCTTTCTCTTTCTTCTGCCGTTGTCGAGCTTTGAGTCTCACTCAACTTCACACCTTACAAATCAGACGAGAACTATTTCTCTGGCTGATCCATTTTGAACTCTTTCAGAATCTTGTGAAGGTATGCACTCATTGAAAGTCTCATCAAGCATCTTGATCTATCTCTATAGATTTTGATGCTCAACAATTAGGTAGCTTTATCCAGGTCTTCCTTTGAAAATCACTTTCCAAATAACCGTTTTATGCTTTCCAGAAACTCTACATTATTTCTGAACAACAATATGTCATCCACATATACTTATCAGAAATTCTATAGTGCTCCCACTCACTTTATTGCAAATACAAGTTTCTCATAAACTTTGTATAAACATCAAAACTTTGATCACCTCATCAAAGCGTATATTCCAACTCCGAGATGCTTGCTTTAGTCCATGGAAGGATCACCGAAGCTTGCACACCTTTTAGCATCCTTAGGCCTGACAAAAGCTTCTGGTTGTATCACATACAACCTTTCCTCAAGTAAACCATTAAGGAAACGATGTTTTGACATCCATCTGCCAGATTTCATAATTGAAAACACAGCAACTGCTAACATAATTCCAACAGACTTTTAGCATCGCTACGAGTGAGAAAGTCTCATCGTAGTCAACTCCTTGAACTTGTCACAAACATCTTTGCAACAAGTCGAGCTTTACAAATAGTGACATTCACCATCAGTGTCTGTCTTCATTTTAAAGATCCATTTGTACTCAACCACCTGCCGTCCAACGAGCAAGTCTACCAAAGTCTACACTTGGTTTTAATACATGGATCCTATCTCGGATTTCATGGCCTCCAACCATTTGTCGGAATCCGGGCCCATCATCGCTTCTTCATAGCTCGTAGGTTCATCGTTGTCCAACAACATGACCTCCAAGACAGAGTTGTCATACCGCTTAGGAGCAGTACACATCCTTGTCGACGTACGAAGTTCGATAGTAACTTGATCCTAAAGTTGCATGATCATCATCATTAACTTCCTCTTCAACTAACGTAGGCTTCACAGAAACATCTTTCTGCACTGCGCTATTCTCTGGTTGAACAAAGGTTTAAAAACCTCATCAAGTTCTATCTTCCTCCCACTCGATTCTTTCGAGAGAAACTTTTTCTCGAGAAAGGACCCAGTTCTAGCAACAAACACTTTGCACTCGGATCTGAGATAGAAGGCATACCCATCTGTTCTTAGGGTATTCTATGAAGATACATTTGTCCGTTTTGGGTTCTAGCTTATTATGTGATAACATTTTCCACACAAGCATTGCAGCCCCAAACATTAAGAAATGACAGCTTAGGTTTCTGTCAAACCATAATTCACACGGTGTCATCTCAACGGATTTAGATGGTGCCCTATTTAAAGTGAATGTAGTTGTCTCTAATGCATAACCCCAAAATTATAGTAGTAAAACGATAAGAGACATCATAGCACGCACCATATCCAATCGAGCATGACTATGATGTTCGGACACACCATCACACTATGGTGTTCCAGGTGGCGTTAGTTGTGAAACAAATTTCACATTGTCTTAAGTTGTATGCCAAACTCGTAACTCAGATATTCACCTCCACGATCATATCGCAGTCATTTTTATCTTCTTGTCACGATGATCTTAAACTTCACTCTGAATTTGCTTGAACCTTTCAAACGATTCAGACTTGTGTTTCATTAAGTAAATATACACTATATCTACTCAAATCATCAGTGAAGGTAAGAAAATAACGATATCCACTGCATGCTACAAGACTCACTGGATTGCATACATCAACATGTATCATTTCCAATGAATAACTTGCCCGCTCCATCCAACGGGATCCTTTAGTCATCTTGCCCAAGAGGCATGGTTCGCATGTCTCAACCGATTCGAAATCGAATGAGTCCAAAGATCCATCAGCATGGAGTTTCTTCATGCGCTTTATACCAATATGACATTCTGCGGTAGTGCCACAAATATGTGGTACCATCATTATTAACTTTGTATCTTTTGACATCAATGTTATGAACATGTGTATTACTACGATCAAGATTTCAACAAACCATTCTCACTGGGTGCATGACCATTGAAGGTATTATTCATGTAAATAGAATAACCATTATTCTCTAGCTTTAAATGAATAACCGTATTGCAACAAACATGATCTAATCATGTTCATGCTCAACGCAAAACACCAAATAACATTTATTTAGGTTTGTCACTAATCCTGAAGGTAGAGAGAGCGTGCGATGTTGATCACATCAACCTTGGAAACACTTCCAACACATATCGTCACCTCACCCTTAGCTAGTTCTCCGTTTATTCCGTAGCTTTTATTTCGAGTTACTAACATTTAGCAACCGAACCGGTATCCAATACCCAGGTGCTACTAAGAGTACTAGCAAGGTACACATCAATAACTCGTATATCAAATATACTTCTGTCGATGTTGCCAGCCTTCTTATCTACCAAGTATCTAGGGTTGTTCCGCTTCAGCGACCTCTCACCTCATAATAGAAGCACTTAGTCTCGGGTTTGAGTTCAACTTTGGGTTGCTTCACTGGAGCAACAACTGACTTGCTATCCATGAAGTTTCCCTCCTTGCTCTTGCCCTTTTCGAAACTAGTGGTTTGATTAACCATCAACACTTGACGCTCCTTCTTGATTTCTACCTTCGCGGTGTCAAACATCGCGAACAGCTCAGGGATCAATACTTCTATCCCTGGTGTATTATAGTTCATCACTAAGTTCTAGTAGCTTTAGTGACAGTGACTTGGAGAACTATATCAATCACTATCTTATCTGGAAGATCAACTCCCACTTGATTCAAGCGATTGTAGTACCCAGACAATCTGAGTACATGCTCAACGATTGAGCTATTCTCCTTCATCTTACAGGCAAATAATCTTGTTGGAGATCTCATATCTCGCAACACAGGCACGAGCCTGAGATCACAATCTCTGCTCCTAGAACATCTCATATGTTCCGTGACGTTCAAAACGTTTTGGAGCCTCAATTCTAAGCCGTAATGCATGACGCACTAAACTATCAAGTAGTCATTGAAACGTGCCTGTTAGATGTTCACAACATCAATAGACGACGCTAGAGGGGGTGGCGCACCGAGCGGTGCATTAAGGACATAAGCCTTCTGTGCAGCAATGAGGACAATCCTCGGATCACGGACCCAGTCCGCAATTTTGCTACCAACATCTTTCAATTCTATTTCTCTAGGAACATATAAAAATACAAGGGAACTACAGCGCGAGCTAGTAATCTACAACATAATTTGCAAAGACACTTTGACTATGTTCATGATAATGAGTTCAATTAATCATATTACTTAAGAACTCCCACTCAAATTGACATCCCTCCGATCATTCGAGTGATACATGATCCAAATTCACCAACTCAAGTCCGATCATCACGTGAGTTGAGGTGGCTGCAATGGTGAACATCATCATGTTGATCATATCTACTATATGACTCATGTTCGACCTTTCGGTCTCTTGTGTTCCGAGGCCATGTCTGTACATGCTAGGCTCGTCAAGTTTAACCCGAGTGTTCTGCGCGTGCAAATCTGGCTTGCACCCGTTGTATGTGAACGTAGAGTCTATCACACCCGATCATCACGTGGTGTCTCAACACGACGAACTTTCGCAACGGTGCACACTCGGGGAGAACACAGTTTATCTTGAAATTAAGTGAGGGATCACCTTATAATGCTACCGTCGTCCTAAGCAAAACAAGGTGCATAAAAGGATTAACATCACATGCAAATCATAAGTGACATGATATGGCCATGATCTTGTGCTTTTGATCTCCATCATCACCGGCATGACACCATGATCTCCATCATCTTGATCTCCATCAACGTGTCGCCATCGGGGTTGTCACGCCCTACATGCTTCTACTACTATTGCTACCGTAGCGATAAAGTAAAGCATTACATAGCGCTTAATGATTGACACGCAGGTCATACAATAATTAAAGACAACCCTATGGCTCCTGCCGGTTGCCGTATTCAACGACATGCAAGTCGTGAAATTCTATACATCACATGATCATCTCATACATCACATATATCTCATCATGTAATTGGCCATATCACATCACAACATACCCTGCAAAAACAAGTTAGACGTCCTCTAATTGTTGTTGCATGTTTTACGTGGCTGCTACGGGTATCTAGCAAGAACGATTCTCACCTACGCATAAACCACAACGGTGATACATAGATTGCTTTTCAACCTTCTCAAGGACCGCCTTTGTCGGATCCGATCCAACTAAAGTGAGAGAAACTGTCACCCGCAAGCCATCTAAGCAACAAGTTGCGTCGAGGGAACCGGTCTCTCGTAAGCGTACGAGTAATGTTGGTCCGGGCCGCTTCATCTCACAATCCCCTGAACCAAAATACGACCAAGGGAGGAAGCAATCTAAGCATCAACGCCCACAAACCTTTTGTGTTCTACTCGAGATCTCATCGAACCATCAACCTAGCTCATGATGCCACTGTTGGGGAACGTCGCATGGGAAACAAAAAATTTCCTACGCACACGCAAACCTATCCATGGTGATGAGCATCTACGAGAGGGAGAGTGGATCTACATACCCTTGTAGATCGCTAAGTGGGAAGCGTTAAGAAACGCGGTTGGTGTAGTCGAACATCTTCGCGTTCCAAATCGCCGAGCGTCCCGCGATCTCATCACGATCCGTCCCGTGATCCAATCACGATCCGTCCCGTGAACTCATCACGATCCGTCCCGCGATCTCATCACAATCCGTCTCACGATCTTGATCACGATCTGTCCCGCGAACTCATCATGATCCGTTCCGCGATCTCATCACGAACTGTCTCGCGATCTCGATCACGGTCCTTCCGATCTAGCGCCGAACGGACGGCACCTCCGCGTTCAGCACACGTGCAGCTTGATGACGATCTCCACCATCTCGATCCAGCGAGAGGAGGTGGATAGGAGAGAGAGTTCACCGGCAGCGTGACGGCGCTCCGATGATGGTGGTGGAGTGATTCCGGCAGGGCTTTGCCTAAGCGCTGCGGAAAACCGATCTAGAGGAGAAACTGTGCACCGGTGAAACGGGTAGCACGTGGCCGGAAATTCTGTCCAAAAACCACCCAATCCACTAGTATATATAGGAGGAGAGGAGAGGAGAGGCATCCAAGGCCTTTGGGTCGGCCGAAATAGGAGGTGGGAGCAATCCTACTTCACCTCCAATCCTAGTTGGAGTAGGATTGCCTCCTATTGGCTGATTTTCCACTTTTTGCTTTAGGACTTTCTCTCCTGCGCCATGGGCCTTTGTGGCTGTTTTCCCAGCCCACTAAGGGCTGGTTATTATTCTCCCGCAGACCATGGACCTCTTGGGGTCGAAATACCCCTCCCGGAGGTCCTCCGGTACACTACCGGCACTCCCGGTACAATACCGATACTCCCGGTACACTACCGATGAGCCCGAAACTTTTCCGGAAACCAAACTGGGACTTCCTATATATGAATCTTTACCTCCGGACCATTCCGGAGCTCCTCGTGACGTCCGGGATCTCATCCGGGACTCCGTACAACCTTCGGTCACCACCATACATAACTCTACACTACCGAAACGTCACCGAACCTTAAGTGTGCAGACCCTGCGGGTTCGAGAACTATGTAGACATGACCGAGACACCTCTACGGTCAATAACCAATGGCGGGACCTGGACGTCCACATTGGTTCCTACATATTCTACGAAGATCTTTATCGGTCGAACCTCTATGTCAAGGATTCAGTTAATCCCGTATATCGTTCCCTTTGTTCTTCGGTATGTTACTTGCCCGAGATTCGATCGTCGGTATCTCCATACCTAGTTCAACCTCGTTACCGGCAAGTCTCTTTACTCGTCCCGTAATACAAGATCCCGCAACTAACAATTAGTCACATTGCTTGCAAGGCTTATTGTGATGTTGCATTACCGAGTGGGCCCCGAGATACCTCTCCGTTACACGGAGTAACAAATCCCAGTCTCGATCCATGCCAACTCAACAGACACCATCGGAGATACCTGTAGAGCACCTTTATAGTCACCCAGTTACGTTGCGACGTTTGATACACACAAGGCACTCCTCCGATATCCGTGAGTTGCATGATCTCATGGTCATAGGAACATATACTTGACATGCAGAAAACAGTAGCAATAAACTGACACGATCATATGCTATGTTTGTAGTTTGGGTCTTATCCATCACATCATTCTCCTAATGATGTGATCCCGTTATCAAATGACATCTCATGTCCATGGCTAGGAAACCTTAACCATCCTTTGATCAATGAGCTAGTCCATTAGAGGCATACTAGGGACATGGTTTTGTCTATGTATCCACACATGCATTTAAGTCTCCGATCAATACAATTATAGCATGGATAATAAACGATTATCATGAACAAGGAAATATGATAATAACTAATTTATTATTGCCTCTAGGGCATATTTCCAACACACTCTCCCTCTCGTAGATGCTCATCACCATGGATAGATCTTGCGTGTGCGTAGGAAAAATTTTGTTTCCCATGCAACGTTCCCCAACAGTTATGACCAAGAATATGCTTTTTAATCTTGTGCTTCCGACTAGCAATGTTTGTATCATCAAAATATGGACATCTACGATGGTAATTTCCCTCACTAGACGACATACTCTCCTAGGTTGTGAAACCAATGCAATGGAGACCAAAGATCGGATACCACTTGTAGGATCCGAAGTCTTTCTAGAGGGGGTGATTAGACTACTTGACCAAATAAAAAAATCTAGCCTTTCCCAGTTCCAATTGTTGGCAAGTTTTATCAATTGTATCATGTCAATCACATCCTACACATGCATGTCTAAGATTATAGCAGCGGAAAGTAAGGACAAGCACATGAAAGTAGAGGGAAGGGATAGGAAGATCAAACGCAATTGGAGACACGAAGATTTTTTCTGTGGTTACGATAGGTGGTGCTATCATACATACAGGCTGATGGAGATTTCAACCCACGGAGGGTAATGGTCACAAGAGTCCATGGAGGACTCCACCCATAAAGGGTCCACAAAATAGCAACCTTGTCTATTCCATCACGGCATCCATCCACGAAGGACTAGCCTCACTATGGGTAGATCTTCATGAAGTAGGTGATCTCCTTGCCCATACAAACTTCTTGGTTCAACTCCACACACGAAGAAGAAGGCTCCCAAGCGACACCTAACCAATCTAGGAGACACCACTCTCCAAAAGGTAATAGATGTGGTAGTGTGATGAACTACTTGCTCTTGTGCTTCAAAAGATAGTCTCCTCAGCATTCAATCACTCTCTCAGAGATTAGGCTTGGTAGAAGAGGATGATTGGGTGCAAAGCAACTTGGGGAGGCTAGAAATCAAGATTCATATGGTTAAAGTGGAAGATCTTGATATCAACACATGAGTAGAGGTGGCTCTCTCTCGCAAAAATGGATATGACAAGTGTTGGTCTGTTCTGAGTGCTTCCTTTACGAGTGAGAGGCTGGTGGAGGGGTATATATATAGTCATCTCCAAAAATCCAATCGTTACAACATTATTGCCCAACTCGGTGAAACTGATCCAAAAACTCGGTTGCACCGACTAGTGCAAAATGTGGTAACTTTTGGCGTTTCGGTGAGACTGGTATATAAATCTCGATGGGACCGATATGGGTGACCTAGGCAGTTTCCAAATCTCGATGAGGCCAATTTACAAAAATTGGAAATTCCGATTCTTGAAAATAGCTAACCTGAAAGTTGGTCACTGATTTCGCTTGCACCGAACGGAATGTTGGTGTCACCGAGAAGCTATGGTTTGGCATGGGATCTGTCCGAGGCAAAACTCGGTAGGGCCGAATGGAAAAAGTTGGTGGCACCAATTTTTGGACTTTTAGAGTTTGGACAGAATATTTGTGGGAGAATAGATGAGTATTTTGGTGGCTACTCTCTAAGCATTTGAGCAACCAAATCATCATATTTGCCTCATCCCCTTTTAATAGTATTGGCTTTCCTATGGACTCAAGAGTGATTTCTCACAAAATCTAAAATGTAGAGTCTTCAAGCTTGTTGCCAATGGGTGTTCTTTGCACCTAGGAATTCTCCTCACAATCTTTTGCCAATCCATCATTGAACTTTTTCTTGAAATATACTTGGTGAAAACATTAGTACAATGAAATATATGTTGTTATTAATTACCAAAACCACCTAGGGAGAAGTTGTGCTTTCACCAATCATCATGGCCACAAGATTTTTAGAATTTACAGCTATCTCAAAACTCACAATGGCATCGAGCTAGTACTCAAAGGACATAACATAATTTCGGGAGCTAGTTGGTTAAAGTGATACAATCTAGTGGAAGTTAATTATATAATAATGGTGATGCAGATCACAAACTTAAATGGATAAATGATTACTATTTTTGTGGACGATACAATACCTCTCCCTCCAATACAAGCTACCAACACACCCTAAAAGTCACTAGAGCAAGCAGTATGTGGATTTTTTTTGTACATTGATGCTACATCAGAGCAGACAACTTTGGAACAATAGTTTCTAGCAATACTAGAGGAATTATTAGATTTATTATAATGATTTATTTCAGGAGCTCATAGAACTATCACCTCCTTGTGACTATGCTATACCACTTACTCCTAATGCTAAAATCATAACTCAGAGAGCATATAGAATGCACATCATCAGAAGGATATTTTGGAAACAATAATTAAAGAACTCTTGCGAAATGGTGTTATACAACTTAGTGGCAGGCCTTATTCTTCCCCTGCTTTGCTAGTGAAAAAATAAGGATGAAACTTGAAGGCTATGCATTGATTATATAAAGCTTAACTCTTAAAACAAGCATCCTATCCCAGTTGTTGAATATTTACTTGATGAATTGCAAGGAGCAGGAATATTTTCCAAGATAGACATGAGGAGTGGATATCACCAAATCAGAATGAGACATGTGGACGTTGCAAAAACTGCATTTCTACTCATGCGGGACATTATGAATATGGTGTGATCCCTTTTGGGATCACAAATGCCCTTGTCACATTTCAGTCCTTAATAAATGCAGTGCTAGCTCCTTATCTATGAAGAATTGCAACTTTTTTTCTTTGATGACGTATTAATATGTAGTGTTTCTCCTAAAGAACTTATGCCACATCTGTCTACTGTGTTTGAAACACTCATAATCAACAAGTTGCTTGCTAGACTGAAGAAATACTCATTCCCACATGATCAAGTGGAGTATTTAGGGCACATTATTTCTACCAGAGTGACTAGAGACCCAGTTAAAATTCGAGCACATTATATAATGTCATGGATTGTTCTTGGTACACAAGTGTGGATTATTCCTTTGCGGGCTTTAATGGATGCAAGACCATCATTCAATACAACACTTTCTAAGTAAAGAACAAACATTGCAACTAACCATTTCGTCCCTAATGCGAGACTAAAAATGGTTCGATAAAGATACCATTTGCGAGAATAGTTCAAAGTCGGGTAAGCGTTAACCTTGTGCTCGAACATTGATTTGCTTTCTACGAAATGAAATCAGGAATCTGATTCCTGGTGATTTTAAACATGAAAAATAATAATACGAAGTAATATTTGCATTTTGCCTCGATACTCTGTCAACACCTACTATTAGTAAGTGTTACTTTTGTTTCCTATTGACATCGTCTTCTTTCACTGAGTTCTTTCTCGATGATCTCTCCTTCTTGACCTTGTCAATTAGAGAATCCACTACAGAATCCATCTCCTTCTCTATCTCATCGACCTGCGTTGAACCAGGGAAAAAAGGTTAGTCCTTCCAAAAAAAAGGGGGAAAAAGGTTAGTAGATCCATAAATGAAAGGACAAATATCTTCACATAGTAAGCACCTCACATTTAATTTAATGTTCTCGAACCAAGTAGAGATTACTTTTCATGTAGTGCATTAGGATTTTCCCTTAAAAATACCATTGAGCTTTAAAAAAAAACGCCATCGAGCTTAAAATCAGTGGAGTAATAAATCAGTAGGCAGTTAACCTAACCTTCTCGATTAGGGCCTCGGCTTTCTCCGCGTCCTTCTCAATTTCATCTGCGACGGCCTTGATCCTGGATGCTGCCTTTTTGATGTTATCATTACCGGGAAATGCTTCGGACACATCGTCAGCAATTTGCTCAGCCGCCTCAGCCACTTTTTCGACCACCTCAATTGCTACTTCCGCCGTCTGCTCCACCTTATCTATTGTATGTGATGTACGCACATGGAGTGAAGTTAAAATCAAGAGGCATGCTAAGATCGACATAATCAGTGACGGAGACAGTAAGCTGGCAGGGGCAGGGCTCCCGCCATATAGTCCTTTAAATTCTACAAGAAGAAGAAGAAAAAGAACTTCCTACAGTTGTATGGTTTGGCTCCTCTTATTAATCATGTTGCAGAATAGTACTTCCTCCATTCCAAAATGTAGTGCGTTCGCATTTTCTAAGATCGAAGTTTGATCATTAATAACCAACGAGACCGATTGCGACGGACGCAAAAACTATACCACTGAATTCGTGTTTTCGATACGAATTCAATGATATAATTTTTTGCTCCCGCCGCAATCGATCTCGTTGGTTAAATTTATGGTCAAATTTCAAACTCGAAAACCGAGAACACACTACATTATGAAACGGAGGGAGTAAATTCACCACCAGAACTATTTATCATCTGCTAGAGCAAACTTTTCTATGCAGCTGTATCTAAATTTTGTCCTTGCGAAAAATGATATGGTAAATAGGAAATGGCTAGGGTCTCCTTTTTGTGCTTTTGTGATCAATGTGAGACAGGGTAACCTTTTTAACTTCCCCGATGGCTCCCAATGGCAGTTTCATAGTTAGGCTGAGGCTTCCCTTCCTGGGCTGATCGCTTACACTTTGTGGAGTGAGCGGCCCTTTTCTAGGTGATCTGGATCCTCAAAAAAAAAGGAAAATGGAAAAGGTGGTAGCCCGAAAGTATGGGTCAAGTGGTAATACTATCTGATTTGAGTTTACCTTCTAGGGCTCTCATCTGTCCGTAAAGAGGTACTGCAGCAAAGAAGACACCAACGAGCAACTTGACCCTGAGGAGCTCGTAGCTTGTGAATGTGTCAAGGAGATCGACAGCAGATTCAGAAATACAGTACTCCGTACTCACCATGAAGGCACGTTAGGAACAGGGAAGTTTCCTCCTGGTCCGTCTCCGGGGCTTGGACCGGCTGCGGCTGCAGGGATCCTGAACAAAATAGGTGAAATGTTATGTAAACAATCGAGCAAGGTTTGCTGATACTCTCAAAGAGTTGCGGCAAGCCTAGTAAGGAAGCTCGGACAGGACAGGGTCACAGCATTAGTACACTCACTGTGTTGCTCCTCTGGTCGTCGGCTGGACACGGTTGATGCCCCGCGACTTGATGGCCAAGCCGGCCAGGATTCGCCGGCGACGAGGCGATGCAGATACGACCGTGCTCCGTTGTTGCCGAGAAACCTCCGGACTGCATCGCCCCAAGGATCCGGGGGTCAAGGAACTTACGACGATCGCCATGACTGGGATCTAAAAGGAGCCGGCTTTCTTCAACGTCGAAGCTACTAGTACGAGTATATGAGTTTATAGTAACTTGTGGCGATCCGATCCAATCCGATAAATACGAATGCAGTCTGCATACCAACCATGTTTATGTTTGTATAATAAATGGACATAGTGACACCTCAAAATAAAAATGGGCAAGGTGAGAGCCAATGACACATCACCGAGGATATATTAAACTGCATTAGTATATAGCGCATGCTGCCCTCGCTGTCTGACCGCCGCACGCAGTCTGACCCAACACTCGCGCGCGCCACCCATGAGAGGAGGGACTGAGATCCCATGCCTTGCTAGAGGCAGGTCACGGTCTGACGGAGTGCCTTGCCCCCCTGCATCCATCGTCCAAATCAATCCTATGGCCAGCAGCAGTTCACAACCAGCCATTAGCCACGAGCTCAGCAATTATTCAGAGTCCGATTTCTTCAGGCAGCGAACGGAGCAGAACATCGGTTCAGTTAACAATACAGCAGCAGTATCACAAAACAGTTCAGTTCATCAACAGCAGTAGTTCGGCAAAACAGCAGCATTGCAGTTCAGTTTTGCAAGCAACAACACTTCAGTTCATATCAAGCAAAAGGAAAACCTGAGCCATCATTATGTAGGTCTCAACACTTCAATACTACCACCCGTGCACTTTTAGTACATTGATATTCAGTTAACAGGCTCAGGAAAACAATAACAGGAAGTTGAACACAATTAAATGTCTTTTGTAGGTCTTAACAAACTACTTTTGCGAGTATTTTAACACTGAAAATTGTCCTTACATAATCATCCAAGTATGTAGATTTGGCCCTTTTACTTGTAACTTAGGCCACAAAAGATTATAGTTAGCCCCCAAATCCAAAATGCTATGATCAACCCTGTCCAAAATATTAGTCAACACTGCCCAAACTACTAAATATAAGAGCGTTTAGATCACTACAGAGGGAGTATCTAACTAGCTTGTACAAGCTAGAACAAATCTTCAACATGACGGTAACTGTCGAGAGCTGCGTGTAACTCATGATCGTGTTGCACTCTTAAAACTCCATATTTGCTCCTTTGTCACAGCCATCCTTCTCCACTCTTACTTGAGACTCCCAGAATGTTTCTTTTGTTGCTGCAATAAAAATTCTAGTAGGAATGAATGGTAACAACATATCATCTACATATTGCTACATACCTTTGCTCCTTGGTTTTTGGATACAACAACTTTAGTTGGTTTGCGCTTCCCTTTAAGTAACTTATCAAGCCAAGTTTTCTTTCTCCTCGATTCTTTTGATCGAACCTCTTTTTTCTAGAGCTTTGCGGCACTAAGAACTCATATGTTTGTTGCACATTTGGATCAGCATTTTCTTGTTCACTCTAGTTCGAATGTCAAACATTAAACGCGATCATCACCGATCATCACTACTAGGAAGACACTATCACAATAGATCATCACCGATCCAGGGAGCGGTATGCTAAACGATAGTCCTCGAAGTCGAAGTTGTCCGAGTCGATGACAATTGCCCCTAGGCCGAAGGGGCCTGCCTCGTAGTCGTTGCCGTCAGATGGCTTCACCTCCACCTCCTTGTACCACCCACCCCCCTATCGAGACGGTCGAATAACTCGGGCCTTAGCAATGATCCTGCAAGCATGCTCCTCGTCCTCCTTCTTCCTGCACTCCTTGTCCCTCTTGGCGTAGAATGCAAGCTCCGTCGCCACCGCCAAGAGATCTGGATTGGCCTCGATGAACTTCACCATGTTGAACACATCCCTAGTCTCAGCAGTGTGTTGTGCTTCGGCCCGACAGTTTGCCTTCTCCTTCTCATGGGACATGATCCGCACGGAAGGGGCGAGGAACGCCACATCTTCGGTCATCTTGGGGAAGTTGAGCTCGGTGGGGGTCTGGCCGTACCAGACTGCCACCCCGTAGTACGCACGCGGGGCAAGCTTCGGGGTCTCGAAGTTGCTGAGCCATTTCGGCTCATCCTCGCAGGTGATCTTGGCGGTGACGTGGCCCGACGACTAGCGCCTAACATCCGGTACGACATGGCGTTTGTGGCGGAGGCTGTCAACGGCTTCCACGCAGCAGAGCCTGGCGACCGCAAACGATTCACAACGGTCTCTCCGATCGAATTGTGTGCCCTGTGTCCTGAATTGACAGATCAAGGGATGAAGGTGGTGGATCGGGCGATGACGAGCGATGGGGGCGGCCGGAGTTGAGCGAGGATGGGGCGGGGATGCGATGGGGAGAGGTGGAAATCGGTCAGGATCTTAGCAGCGAGACGACGGGCTCAATGTTGGCGGTCGGCAAGGTGGCGGTGGCGCCAACGCGCTATGATGAAGGTGGTGGATCGGGGCCGACGAGCGACAGGCGGCCAGATTTGGGCGACAATGGGGACAGGATGTGGCATGAGGGAAGGTGGAAATCGGTTGGGATCTCGGCCGCGGGGCGACGGGATGAATATTGGCAGCTGACAAGGTGGAGGTCGCGCCGACTGTCATGATGAAGGTGGTGGATCGCGCAACGACGAGCGGTGGGGCGGATTTGGGCGACGACGAGGCAGGTATGTGGCACAATGGAAAGTGGAAATCGGTTGATCTCGGCGGCGGAGCGACATGGCGGATATTGGCGGCTGGCAAGGTGGTGGTGGCACCGACGCACGATCACACGGTTGCGGAAAGTGATCGGTTGGGGCTTAGATTTTGGGATTCCTACGCGTCTACCGGATGATCTGCATAAAACATCCGCCACCTCGATGACCGTTCAATGCACGCGCACAACCGTTCGATCTACCTCCTGGCATGCGGCTTGGTCGCCTTCTTCAACCCATTAATTCTTGAAACAACGGTCGAGTTGCAGAAACAAGTGCTTTGCTACAGAAAGTTTTATAACAAAGATCATGTTGCGGATTTTTTTTTCCAACAAAAATCATGTTGCAGAAACATTTATAGATTTTTTTGCAGCTGAGATCATGTTACGGAAACATCTGTAAAAAAATTTGCAACACAGATCATGCTACTATTTTTGTGCAATAAAGATGATGTTGCAGGAATTGCACATGGCATTGATGGTTGTGACTGAACCAACGTATAAAAAGGCAGCGACTAAAAGGATAAGGTTGCAATTAGCATGGCACTTAACAGGCATACAAGGCGACGGATGCTTTGTTTGCGACTAAAAGAATAAGATTGCAATTAGCATGGCAGGTAACAGGCATATAAGGCGACGGATGCTTTGTTTGCGATCCGCCGGCAGGAGGAAAACGTTTCCTTAGATTTTTTTTGTCAACGAATTGTAAACATAGATAGGCCAGCGAAAGTATTCCTGCCACAAGGAAATTGACCCCTTTTGCGAATGGGAGAGGCAAAAGCAAGCTTTGTTTGCAGGCAGTGTACTATTGGCAAAAGGGCAAAAATACTAACATGTTTGTCAGAGCTGATCCAGTTCAGATCTTCCCCATCACTATACTGTGTCGCTCCTTACATATATCTGTTACAACTGGCTGCCTCTAGTAGTATTTTCTTGGTCATAAATGTGCCAGGTCTAGCTGCTGCTAAATGTGAAGATTACTGGTCTATTTCTGTCGTCCTAACCATGTCGCTGTGCAAACCATCAGAACACCAAAGCACCTCTAGTGCAATCAGCAACCACCTGTGAAAAACAGGCCTTCAATTCCTTTTACAGAAGCACATAATGACCATTAGTTTGGTTTGACATATGTGGTAAAAGAAGAATTCCTATCTCATGGTATTGGCATTGTCAACGAACTCAGTTCAAACCGCCCATCCTCAACATTTTTCCCGGGGTTGACTGAAATCTGGAAGCAGAATGGACTGTTCTTGCCTTGCTTCAGCAGGCATTTCATAACAATGAGCCAAATAAGATGAAAATCAAGCTTTCTTTTGGTTCTTCTCCTTTTAGTAATGCCTATCTTGCTAGTGCCATCTAGCATCCGAGAAGTGATTGAGCTGCCAGATTCACAAGTATCTACCAGCATGCAGTGCCGGCTCTTGTAGCATTCGGACACATCATCTGCGCTAATATTAGAAAATAAAGCCTCTGCAACTTTATTCTTCACAAGCACAGGAACTTGTCCAGTTTGGTCTTGCACATAGATCTGCAGATCGTGAAGATATGGTTTTACTAATCTATTTTCGACAAAAGAAAACTGTTTGAGGTTGGGTGCTAGATCTCTTACCATGAATGGTTTATATATCTGGCTAACGACATGGAGATACTTTGGATTATCAGGGCAATCGATTGGATAAGTACTGTCTCCATGAAGATTTCTGCATAGAGAGTTTTATAAATCATGACAAGCAAAGCAATATAGATTTTGGGACATATAACTGATGAAATGTTGACAAGATGACATGCATTTGCATACTTTTGGTATAGAGGTAAACCACATAACTTGCATCCAGTAGTAATAAAATCTCTGACGATATCATTATGTCCATTCAAGGAATGTTTCTCAATGACTGATAATTGCTCCTTCATTTCAGGGCCGAGAGAACCCATTAACACAATTTTGCCAATAGATGCATAAATATTCAAATTACATGGTTTGCTCTGAGGTAGTAGGTCTGAGATGGACAAGAAATCTGCCGAATCATCTTTTATTTTTTCTTTCCAATTCTTCGACATCACCTGCAGTCAACATAGGAGTTTTATCGCTTAAATAGTATAGATTTCTAAAAGAAAATGTTAATGTTACAAGTTATCCAAGAAGACAAATTAAATAATTATGATCTACTTCTATCAATAGAGAACTTATGGGGTAAAAAACATGAATGCCTTGATTGTGTCGTTCATCTATTAACATGAATGTAACAGGTGTAATTGTGATGTAAGATGAAGTGAAAACAGAGGAGTGACATCCAAAGGATTTTAATTACCATCTTATAGACAAGCTCATGTTAATGAAAATTCATGTTTGAACCTTTAAACGGAATGTAAGGGTAAAAATAAAGAATTATATATGCAGATTGCTACCTATCCAAATCAAACTAAAATCACAGTGCCTTGGCAAATTTGTACCTGCTGATGATTTTCCACACAAGTACGTTTGGTGTGTACAATCCACTCTGACACTTTTCTTAATTTTGATCTCGTAGCATTCCCGACTTTACAGTTAATTATGAATTCATCAATTCCTAATAAGAGAGCCCATGTGTTAAGTTATCCAGTAATACAGTATTTTTTTCTGCTTAAACACAAGCTGGCAAATAAATGTAGATGCTAATAGAAACATGAGGGAGAAGGGGGTGTTCAAATATATTGCCCACCTTTTTCCATCAACAAAGCCCTTACTGCTGTTATGCTAATATATGTTTCTAGATTTCCTCGATAGTAAAGATGGTAAAAACATTATTGTAATTACTCCCGGGTCACCACATTTTGAAGTAATTCCACCAGCACAATGCCTGTAAAGACGAAAGAGCGCCAATGCATAAAACAAATACAAAATCATACCTTCGGGTTGCACTAAATCTTTAGAGTTCATCAAAATTTGGACTGCAGATATCTCAGAAGCTCTTCCCTCCAAGCCATTTCTAAACTCTACTATCTTAATATCTGAAGCAAAAGAACGAGAACGTCTCACCATATGTTGTTTGCATGCGCACAAGCTACATGGATAGGTTAAATCAGAAACAAGCTGAACCAAAAAGAACATTCTATGCTAAGCGGTTACTGAGAACACAACTAATTACCGTTCCAAAGACCAAATTAGCATGGTTTCGCATAGTTTTTATATCAGTTAAAGAAGTTATTCCACTGCAATTGAAAGCATTACATACACATGTAAAGGTCAGGTTGAAAGAGAGACACCCCCCCCCCCCCCGGCCTCGGTTCCTTACTCTGCAACAGTAAAACATCGCCAGCGACGATGGTCGAACTGGTATTGTTGGACCATAGAGAGACAGAGAAGCTGGACCTCGTGTCGTCACCAACCTCTAGAATAACTCTGTGATACGTCCTTCCGGTTGCAGCATTTTGCTCCTGGGAAAGCAGAAGAAGGAATCTAAGCCTATGGGCGACATGAACAAAGATGCGTCCACATCGTATCACTCTCTTTTTTCCCCACTGGAGAAGATTATTGTTCTACTAACTGGAAGTAGGGATTGCTGGTCACCTACTCACCTGGTGGGGAAGGACACGGCGAACGGACGCCAGGAGCTGCACGAATCCACCGACGTGGCCGGCGGCTGCCGACAGGTCGATGAGCGGACCGTACCAGCTGACGACCGCTGCCATTATACGGCCGCAGACGCCGCCGAGGCGGCGAGTAGAGTGGGATCTTCCCTCGGACGGAACTGCGGCGGGAGCTGCGGCGGGAGCGGCGCCGCCGCCGCCGCGCGAGGTCGGGTCGTGGTCCGCCGCCCTCTTCCCAAAAGGTCGCGAATATGTATGTTTTCGTCTCGCGCCAGGTTCCTGGGCCGGTTTAAACAAGGCCCATAGCAGTCGCGAAAATGCAGAGTCCAAGTCCGGCTGTGGCGGCGGCACACACAGTGGTGGAGTGAACTTCGTCTAAAAAAAAGAGTGAACTGCGGAACTGGCGCTCGTACCGGGGCACCAGCCCGCCTCATGCATGAACCTGCGCGGCCGTCGGTGCACACGAGTTCTTTCTTTATGAAATCTGCACGAGTTTTTAGTGCCAGCGAAAGGACATCTTCACGCAATCACACCGCCGCGTACCAAACCTCCACTGCGTGTGCGCGTCGGTTGGCTGACGAAGCAGCTCGGGTAGCAAACTGAGCTCCTTTCCTTTGCTAGGCCAACTTCACCCCCTCAAATCGTCCGGGTCTGTGTTTTGACCCAAACAAACAGACAACACAGTTCAACATGCGGCCTTATCAACATAATTTATTCGTTTCACGTTCGGCCTGTTGCATTTCTGAAACAAATTTGCTCCTGTTTTGCATCCGGATGGACAGCGAACGGACGCGTATTGAAACTTCTCATCTGTGTCGGGTCCGCGTGGCGGGCGGCCACCTACCTTTCACTGTCCAACATAAATCCGCACGCGCGGTATGGCCCGCTTGTCAGACACCTATCTGTCTTGGTCGTCGTCCTTCTTAATGTGAAAGCCTTCACTTCCCAGCCGTCATGCCTCCTCAAGCCCCGACACCATCAAACCCTAGTTGCTGCCCTTCCTCTTCCTCTCACCGGCGTCCATGGGGAGGTGGCATCTGCTCGGCAAAGGGAAGCACGACCATGAGGCCGGTGTTGGAAATATGCCCTAGAGGCAATAATAATTGGTTGTTATAAATTGGTTATTATCGTATTTTGTTGTTTATGATAACTGTTTATTATTCATGCTAGAATTGTATCGATCGGAAACTTAAATACATGTGTGGATACATAAACAACACTGTGTCACTAGTGAACCTCTACTAGACTAGCTCATTGATAAAAAATGGATAAGATTGACATGAGTTGTCATTTGATAACATGATCACATCATTAGGAGAATGATGTGATGAACAAAACGCAACCGTAAGCTTAGCATATGATCGTATCACTTAAGTTTTTTGCTACAACATTCTTCATGTCAAGTATACATTCCTAAGACCATGAGATCATGTAACTCCAGGATACAGGAGGAATACCTTGTATGCTATCAAACGCCACTTCGTAACTGGTATCTCCAATGGTGTCTGTTGGGTTGGTATGGATCGAGACTAGGATTTGTCACTCCGTATGACGGAGAAATATCTCTAGGCCCTCGTGGTAATACAACATCGTAAAGATCTTGCAAGCAACGTGGCTAATGAGTTAGTCACGGAATCTTGTATTACGGGACGAGTAAAGAAACTTGCTCTAACGAGATTGAACAAGGCATAGAGATACCAACGATTGAATTTTGGGCAAGTAACATATTGCTAGACAAAGGAAATTGCATACGAGATTAACCGGATCCTCGACATCATGGTTCAACCGATGAAAGATCTATAAGGAATATGTAGAAACCAATATGGGCATCGAGGTTCCACTACTGGTTATGGACCGGATAAGTGTATCGTTCATGTCTACATGATTCTCGAATCCATAGGGTCCACACGTTTAACGTTCGATGATGCTAGAATGGTATTGGAATATGTACGTTGGTGACCCAATGTTGTTCGGAGTCTCATATGAGATCACCGAACGTCATGAGGAGCTACAGAATGGTTCAAAGGTGAATATTTATATATGGGAAGTCATATTTAGAGTTGTGAAAAAAGTTCAGGATTTTTCGTTATTATACCGAAAAGGTTTGAAGGTTCCAGAGTGGGGCCCACCTGCATGGAGGAGTTGGAAAAATGCCCTACAGGCAATAATAAAATAGTTATTATTATATTTTCTTGTTCATGATAATCATTTATTATCCATTCTATAATTGTATTGATTGGAAACTCAAATATACGTGTGGGTACATAGACCACACTATGTCTGATAACCCACAAGTATAGGGGATTACAACAGTTTTTGAGGGTAGAATATTCAACCCAAATTTATGTTGGGGAACGTTGCATGGGAAACAAAAAAATTCCTACGCACACGCAAAATCTATCCATGGTGATGAGCATCTACGAGAGGGAGAGTGGATCTACATACCCTTGTAGATCGCTAAGCGGGAAGCGTTAAGAAACGCGGTTGGTGTAGTCGAACGTCTTCGCGATCCAAATCGCCGAGCATCCCGCGATCTTATCACGATCCGTCCCGCGATCCAATAACGATCCGTCCCGCGAACTCATCATGATCCGTCCCGCGATCTCATCACGATCCGTCCCGCGATCTCGATCACGGTCCTTCCGATCTAGCGCTGAATGGACGGCACCTCCGCGTTTAGCACACGTACAGCTTGATGACGATCTCCGTCGTCTTGATCCAGCAAGAGGGAGCGGAGAGGAAGAAGAGTTCTCTGGCAGCGTGACGGCGCTCCGGCGATGGTGGTGGAGCTATTCCGGCAGGGCTTCGCCTAAGCACTGCAGAAAACCGATCTAGAGGAGAAACTATGCACTAGAGGAACGGGTAGCACGTGGCTGAAAATTCTGTGCCAAAACCCTAAAATCCTCTAGTATATATAGGAGGAGAGGAGGAGGAGGCTTGGCTGCCAAAGAGGCAGCCCTTGGGTCGGCCGAACCAAGGAGGGAGGAGTCCTCCTCCTCCACTCCTAGTAGGATTAGGACTCCTTCCTTATTTGGCCCTTTTTTTGCCTTTTTCCACCTTTTTCCTTTTGGGCTTTTCTTCCCAGCCGCATGGGCCTTGTGTGGGACTTCCACCAGCCCACAAAGGGTTGGTATTTACTCTCACACAGCCCATGTAGCCTCTTGGATCGAAATACCCCTCCCGATGGTCCCCCGGTACACTACCGGCACTCCCGGTACATTACCGATGAGCCCGAAACTTTTCCGGTGACCAAAACAGGACTTCCTATATATCAATCTTTACCTCCGTACCATTCCGGAGCTCCTCATGACATCCGGGATCTCATCTGGGACTCCGAACAACCTTCGGTCACCACCATGCATAACTCTATACTACCGAAACGTCACCAAACCTTAAGTGTGCAGACCCTGCGGGTTCGAGAACTATGTAGACATGACCGAGACACCTCTACGGTCAATAACCAATAGCGGGACCTGGATGCTCATATTGGTTCCTACATATTCTACGAAGATCTTTATCGGTCGAACCTCTATGTCAAGGATTCAATTAATCCTGTATGATGTTCCCTTTGTTCTTCGGTATGTTACTTGCCCGAGATTCGATCGTCGGTATCTGTACACCTAGTTCAACCTCGTTACCGGCAAGTCTCTTTACTCATTCCGTAGTACAAGATCCCGTGGCTAACACTTAGTCACATTGCTTGCAAGTCTTATTGTGATGTTGTATTACCGAGTGGGCCCTGAGATACCTCTCCGTCACACGGAGTAACAAATCCCAGTCTTGATCCATGCCAACCCAACAGACACCTTCGAAGATACCTGTAATGCACCTTTATAGTCACCCAGTTACGTTGCGACGTTTGATACACACAAGGCACTCCTCCGGTGTCCGTGAGTTGCATGATCTCATGGTCAAAGGAACATATACTTGACATGCAGAAAACAGTAGCAATAAACTGACACGATCATATGCTACGTTTGTAGTTTGGGTCTTGTCCATCACACCATTCTCCTAATGATGTGATCCCATTATCAAATGACATCTCATGTCCATGGCTAGGAAACCTTAACCATCTTTGATCAACGAGCTAGTCTATTAGAGGCATACTAGGGACATGGTTTTGTCTATGTATCCACACATGCATCTAAGTCTCCGATCAATACAATTATAGCATGGATAATAAACGATTATCATGAACAAGGAAATATGATAATAACTAATTTATTATTGCCTCTAGGGCATATTTCCAACAATTTATTGATTTGACACAAGGGGAGCCACAGAATATTCTCGATTATTAGCAGCTGAGTTGTCAATTCAACCACACCTGAAAGACTTAATATCTGCAGCAAAGTATTTAGTAGCAAAGTAGTATGAAAGTAACGGTAACAATGGCAAAAGTGTCAGTTCTGTTTTGTAGTGATTGTAACAGTAGCAACGAAGAAGTAACTTAGCAAGGATCAATATGTGAAAAGATCGTAGGCAATGGATCAGTGATGGATAATTATGTCGGATGGCATTCATCATGCAACGGTTATAACATAGGGTGACACAGAACTAGCTTCAATCCATCAATGTAATGTAGGCATGTATTCCATATATAGTCATATGTGCTTATGGAAAAGAACTTGCATGACATCTTTTGTCCTACCCTCCCATGGCAGCGGGGTCCTAATGGAAACTAAGGGATATTAAGGCCTCCTTTTAATAGATAACCGGACCAAAGCATTAGCACTTAGTGAATACATGAACTCCTCAAACTACGGTAATCACCGGAAAGAATCCCAGTTATTGTCACCCTGGGGGATGCGGATCATAACTCGTAATAGGTGTTTATAACTTGCAAGATAGGATCAAGAACACATATATATTCATGAAAACATAATAGGTTCAGATCTGAAATCATGGCACTCAGGCCCTAGTGACAAGCATTAAGCATAGCAAAGTCATAGCAACATCAATCTCAGAACATAGTGGATACTAGGGATCAAACCCTAACAAAACTAACTCGATTACATGGTAAATCTCATCCAACCCATCACCGTCCAACAAGCCTACGATGGAATTACTCACGAACGGCGGAGAGCATCATGGAATTGGTGATGAAGGATGGTTGGTGATGACGATAGCGTCGATTTCCCCTCTCCGAAGCCCAAAACGGACTCCAGATTTGGCCTCCCAAGAAAGAACACGAGGTGGCGGCGGCTCCATATCTTGAAACGCGATGAACTCTTCTCTCTGATTTTTGTCTCCCCGAATAGGATTATATGGAGTTGGAATTGAGGTTGGTGGAGCTGCAGGGGGCCCACAAGCCACCTGGGCGCGGCCTAGGGGGGCGCCCCGTGGCTTGTGGCCAATGGGTGGCCCCCTCCGGTTGATTCTTTCGTCGATATTATTTATTAATTCCAAAAATATTCTCCGCAAATTCTCAAATCAATCCGAGAACTTTTATTTCTGCACAAAAATAACACCAAGGCAATTCAGCTAAAAACAACGTCAGTCCGGGTTAGTTCCATTCAAATCATGCAAATTAGAGTCCAAAACAAGGGCAAAAGAGTTTGGAATAGTAGATACGATGGAGACATATCAACTCCCCCAAGCTTAGTCCTCAAGCAATTAAGTTGACAAACTGAAAGTGACAAAGAAAAACTTTTGCAAACTCTATTTGATCTTGTTGTTGTAAATATATCTAACTGATGTTCAGATTTTCAGCAAAGATTATAGACTAACCACGTTCACAATAATATTTAGGTCTCACATTTACTCATATCATTGGCATAATCAACTAGCGAGCGATGATAATAATAAATCTCGTATGACAACAATTTTAACAAAACAATCATGATACAATATGATACAATGGTATCTTGCTAGCCCTTCCTGAGACCGCAAAACATAAATGCAGAGCACCCGTGAAGAACAAGGACTGACTGAAAATTGTATTCATGGTAAAAGAGATCCAGTCACAATCGTACTCAATATCAATTAATAGCAAAGTATACAAATGACGGTGGTGCTCTCTAACTGGTGTTTTTTATAAGAGGAGGATGACTCAACAGTAAGTAAAATATATAGGCCCTTCGCAGAGGGAAGCATGGATTTGCAGAGGTGACAGAGCTCGAGCTTTTTAAAACAGGGAGGAATAATAATTTTGAGTGGTATGCTTTCATTCCCAACATAACAACCAAGAGATTTCACCATCTTCCATGCTAGATACATTATAGGCGGTTCCCAAACAGAATGATAATTTTTTACCCCCCCCCCTCCACCAATCGAACACAATCCACGGCTGACCGAATCCACGGGTACCGTCCGTACAAACAACAATCCTGGGGGAGTATTTTGATTTGATTTTGAAGCATGGAATTAGGCATCCCGAATACTAGCCGCTTTCTCGTGAATGATAGTGAATCAACACATGTCGTGAGAATAACCCACCTAGCATGGAAGATACTAACCTCCCCTAGTCACTGCATGAGCGATTCGGGCATACAAAACATAATATTATTTGAAGGTTTAGAGTTTGGCACATGCAAATTTACTTGGAACGGCTGGTAAATACCACATATAGTTAGGTATGGTGGACTCGGATGGAACAACTTTGGGTCCAAAGAAGTGGATGCACAAGCAGTATTCCCGCTTAGTACAAGTGAAGGCTAGCAAGAGACGAGGAAGCAACCAACTAGAGAGTGACAACAGTCATAAACATGCATTGAGATTAACCAACATTGAATGCAAGCATGAGTAGGATATAAATCACCATGAATATAAATATCGTGGATGCTATGTTGATTTTGTTTCAACTACATGCGTGAACATGTGCCAAGTCAAGCAACTTGAATCATTCAAAGGAGAATACCATCCTATCACACTACATCAAAACCATTTTAAAATGCATGTTGGCACTCAAGACAAACCATTATACACTCTTAGCTAATTAAGCATGGCATGAGTGACTATAATCTCTAATTGTCATTGCACACATGTTTCATCCATAATGAGCTGAATCCAAAATGATGAGCTAATCATATTTACAAAAGCAAAATAGGTCGAGTTCGTACCAGCTTTTCTCCATCTCAATCACTTCATCATATATTGTCATTATTGCCTTTAACTTGCATGACCGAACGGTGTGAATAATAATAAGAGTGCACATGCATTGGACTAAGCTGGAATCTACAAACAATAACTCAAGGGAGAAGGCAAGGTAATAAGGGCTCTCTGATAGATAAACAATAATGCATATGAGAGCCACTCATCATTCTTGTTGTGGTCTTATCCTTATGACCCAAAGAAACAAATTTCAAAACAAGAACGAGAAAAACTATTTACACGGTAAAGCTCCCAACAATCAAAAGAAGAACGAGAAATCTTTTGGGTTTTCTTTTAATGCTACAACTAAACAGACTAGAAGGTAAAGCTAGAACTAATTTTTTTTGGATTTTCTCAAGGTTAGTTAAGCATACAAGAAGAAAGCGAAAAGAAGAAATAAAATACCATGGATGGTACAATGAAAAAGTATGAGCGCCGACTACTAAGACGAGTGTGTGAACATGAATGTAATGTCAGTGAGAAATATGTACTCCCCCAAGCTTAGGATTTTGGCCTAAGTTGGTCTAGGGCCATAGCTGAAAATAACCATCTCCTGGATACTCCGGAGATTCCTCAGAGTTCCACTGGTTGGCAAGCTCCTGTGGCTCCCATTGAAAAACTGGATCCTGATACGGATCAAGGGCTGGTGCCGGCTCAGGTGCTGGGGGTTGCGACAGACCCCAATATCTGTAGATGTCCTCGGGCATAATAGTGTACCTACCTGAATGAATATCGAACAAAGAAGAAGCAGGCAGAGTAATAATCTCACAAGTACTTTGACTAAATACTAAGTTGTAAAGCAGCCTCCTATCATTATCCTTCCTAATAAAATCATGTGTTACCATAATTTCATAGTATAAATATCATGTAGGTAGCGGCATTTCCTCTTCCTCGTCAAGCCTAATGGGTATCTTAAAGTGTTTGGCTAGACGAGATGCATAGATACCTCCGAATATGGGGCCCTTGGAATGGTTTAAGTTCAACCGTTGGGCCACCATAGCGCCTAGACTAAAAGTTCTATCAACAAGTAAAGTGTGGCGCGGAATGGCGAGGTCGGGGGCACTAAGGCCTCCACTCTCCCCACGACCAACTAAACATCTCCCCGCAAATAATGAATTATAGCGTAGAACAGGAAAAATGGAAACTAGCTGCTCTTGCCTTTGACACCCCTCTCTCTTCCCCCACAGTGGTTGCGGCAATAAAGTCCTCCGTGTCTCTAGGACGTGGTTCACTGATGCTGCTCTCATAAGGTATTTTGCAAACGTTGCAAAAATCGTAAAGTGTCATTTTCTTAGGCACAGCATACAAGTAAAACTCTACCATGGGAGGATCCTTCCTAGGATAAAAGTGAAAGTTTTGCACGAAGATATTAGTGAGTAGGAGGTACTGGTCACACTTATCGTCCAGGAAGTCGGTGATGCATGCATTCTCTGCCAAATAATAGAAATCTTCACAAATTCCGGTCGCCCTGAAGAATGCATCACTTGGCCATTCACATGGCCGAATCTCTATGACACGGGGAAGATTGTATTTGGACTTCTTCTTCACCTCATTTTCATCTTCTTTAGAGCCTGGCTTGAAGAGCCTCTTAACAATCTCCTCATCATTTCTTTCTTTGAAAAATTTCTGAAATTTTTAGTGACTCAAAATAAAGGTGAACAAAACTCCACAAAACTTATAGCAACTACTCCCATAAGTGCCTAGAGCTTATATCATGCATCAAAACTACTTGGGACCACACAAAGTTGACATGCAAGCTCAAGAACAAGGTCACCACAGCAGCAAAAATCTGCAATATATAAAACACTAAAACAAAACCTAATTGGACCATTGGAGGAGTCACATACAGAAGATCAGTCCCCAAAAATATTTTTGCAATTGGAGCTTTCCACAAGGAGATCGAAAATGGCAGCAAAATGAGCTAGAACACGGGTTTGAGCAATGGTGGGATTTTTTCTGGAGGAAGACGAAGTGGATGGGTGCTGGAATAAGTGAGGTGGGCCTACGTGGAACCCAGAAGCCACCTAGGCGCGCCTAGGGGTGGACGTGCCCTGTGGGCTTGTGGCCCACTCGTGCAGCCCCCTGATATGTTCTCAGTGCGAGAAATTCTTAAATATTCCAGAAAAAATCATACTACATTTTCAGGGCATTTGGAGATTTTTTATTTTTAGGTCATCTTTTATTGCACGGATAAATCAGAAAACAGAAAAAATAGCATTTTTACTTTGTTCAATCTAAATAACAGAAAGTAAAAGTTGGGTACAGAAGGTTGTGCCTCCTAAATTCATCCATCTCATGCTCATAAAAAAGAATCCATCAATAAGGTTGATCAAGTCTTATTGACAAACTTTTTTCGAATGACACGGAACCGAAGAATTTCGAATAACACTAGGTTACCTCCACGGGGATATGCATGTCACCGACAATAAGTATATCACATTTCTTTTTGGCAGTGGGGAGAGGGAATTCAAAATCTCGAATAATAATTGTTGAATTTTTTCCAATGGAGTTGATACTATGAACTTGAGGTTGTTTCTTCGAAAATTGTACCGTATGCTCATTACCATTAACATGAAAAGTGACATTGCCCTTGTTGCAATCAATAACAGCCCCTGCAGTATTCAAAAAGGTCTACCAAGGATGATCGACATATTGTCATCCTCGGGAATATCAAGAATAACAAAGTCCGTTAGGATAGTAACGTTTGCAACTACAACAGGCACATCCTCACAAATACCGATGGGTAAAGCAGTTGATTTATCAGCCATTTGCAAAGAGATTTCAGTAGGTGTCAACTTATTCAAATCGAGTCTACGATACAAAGAGAAAGGCATAACACTAACACCAACTCCAAGGTCACATAAAGCAGTTTTAACATAATTTCTCTTAACAGAGAATGGTATAGTAGGTACTCCGAGATCTCCTAGTTTCTTTGGTATTCCACCCTTAAAGGTATAATTAGCAAGCATGGTGGAAATCTCAGCTTCCGTTATCTTTCTTTTATTTGTCACAATATCTTTCATATACTTAGCATAAGGAGACATGTTCAGAATATCAGTCAAGCGCATACGCAAAAAGACAGGTCTAAGCATTTCAATAAAATGCACAAAGTCCTCATCCTCCTTTTTCTTGGATGGTTTAGGAGGAAAGGGCATGGGTTTCTGAACCCATGGTTCTCTTTCTTTACCATGCTTCCTAGCAACAAAGTCTCTTTTGTCATATCTTTTATTCTTAGGTTGTGGGTTATCAAGGTCAACAGAGGTTCAATCTCCATGTCATTATCATTACTAGGTTGAGCATCAACATGAACATCATCATTAATATTATCACTAAGCTCATGTTCATTACCAGATTGTGTCTCAGCATTAGAAACAGAAATATCATTTGGGTTTTCAGGTGTATCTATAACAGGTTCACTAGCAGCATGCAAAGTCCTATCATCATTCTTTTTTCCTTTTATTACTGGGACGATTGGGTGCATTAGTATTAATTCTCTGAGAATCTTGCTCAACTCTCTTAGGTTGGCCCTTGGGATACAAAGGTTCCTGAGTCATTTTACCACTTCTAGTCACAATTCTAACAGAATGATCATTGTTCTTACCATTCATCTCATTAAGCAAATCATTTTGTGCCTTAAGTACTTGTTCTACTTGACTAGTTACCATGGAAGCACGTTTACTAATAAGCTTAAGATCATTAATAGTTCTACTCATATAATCACCTAAGCGATCAAGCATGTAAGCATTATGTTTCAATTGTCTACTAACATAAGCATTGAAATTTTCTTGCTTAAAAACAAAGTTATCAAACTCATCCAAGCATTGACTAGCAGACTTATTATAAGGAATATCACCCTCATCAAATCTACGGAGAGAATTTACCTCTACTACCTGTATTGGGTTATCAAGACCATGCATTTCCTCAATAGGTGGTAGATTCTTAACATCTTCAGCTTTAATACCTTCTTCTTTCATAGATTTCTTTGCCTCTGGCATATCTTCAGGACTGAGAAATAGAATACCTATTTTCTTCGGAGTGGGCTTTGAAGGTGGTTCAGGAATATTCCAATCATTATCATTGCTCAATATATTATTTAATAGTAGTTCAGCTTATTCACGAGTTCGTTCCCTGAAAACACAACCAACACAACTATCTAGGTGGTCCCTAGAAGCATTGGTTAGTCCATTATAAAAGATATCAAGTATTTTGTTTTTCTTGAGTGGATGATCAAGAAAATCATTAAGTAATTGGAGAAGCCTCCCCCAAGCTTGTGGGAGACCCTCTTCTTTAATTTGCACAAAGTTAAATATTTTCTGCAAGGCAGCTTGTTTCTTATGGGCAAGAAAATATTTTTCAGACAAGTAATATATCATATCCTGGGGACTAAGCACACAACCAGGAGAAAGAGAATTAAACCATATCTTAGCATCAGACTTTAATGAGAAAGGAAACAACTTAAGAATATAGTAATAACGAATTTTTTCCTCATGAGTAAATAGGGTGGCTATATCATTCAATTTAGTAAGATGTGCCACAACAGTTTCAGATTCATAACCATGGAAAGGATTAGATTCAACCAAAGTAATTAACTCGGGATTGACAGAGAATTCATAATACTTATCAGTAACAAAGATAGGTGAAGAAGCAAAGTTAGGATCATATTGCATTCTAGCATTCAAAGATTTTTTTCCTTCCACTTGCATGGCAATTTCTTAAGATCATCTCTATCCTTACAAGCAAGAAAGTCCCTAGCTACCACTCCCTCCATAACATAACCCTTAGGTATATTAGGCAATTCATATCTATGAGACCTAGGTCTAACAGGTGTCTCATAGCGTTCAGTTTCAATAATTTCATCAGTTTCATAAATATCATCAGTTTCAGCATTGACTCTAGCAATTTGTTCATCAAGAAATTCACCCAGTGGCACAACATTATCAAGCAAACTATCATCATAAGCATCATGCATAGCAGAAGTGGCATAATCAATTACTTACGACATATCAGAATCAATAGCAGGTGGTGTTGTCGCAAATTTACTCATAACAGAAGGTGAATCAAGTGCAGAGCTAGTTGGCAGTTCCTTACCTCCCCTCATAGTAGAGGGATAGATCTTGGTTTTGGGGTCTTTCAGATTTTTCATAGTGATGAACAGATATAAATCCCAAGTGACTTAGAGAATAGAGCTATGCTCCCCGGCAACGGCGCCTGAAAAAAGTCTTGATAACCCACAAGTATAGGGGATCACAACAGTTTTCGAGGGTAGAGTATTAAACCCAAATTTATTGACTCGACACAAGGGGAGCTAAATAATATTCTCGAGTATTAGCAGCTGAGTTGTCAATTCAATCACACCTGAAAGACTTAATATCTGCAGCAAAGTATTTAGTAGCAAAGTAGTATGGAAGTAACGGTAACGATAACAAAAGTGACAGTAGCAGTTTTGTAGTGATTGTAACAGTAACAACGAAGAAGTAACTTAGCAAGGATCAATATGTGAAAAGCTCATAGGCAACGGATCAGTGATGGATAATTATGTAGGATACCATTCATCATGTAACGGTTATAACACAGGGTGACACAGAACTAGCTCCAATTCATCAATGTAATGTAGGCATGTGTTCCATATATAGTCATACGTGCTTATGGAAAAAAACTTGCATGACATCTTTTGTCCTACCCTCCCGTGGCAGCGGGGTCCTAATGGAAACTAGGGGATATTAAGGACTACTTTTAATAGATAGCCAGACCAAAGCATTAGCACTTAGTGAATACATGAACTCCTCAAACTACGGTAATCACCGGAAAGAATCCTAGTTATTGTCACCCTGGGGGATGAGGATCATAACTCGTAATAGGTGTCTACAACTTGCAAGATAGGATCAATAACACATATATATTCATGAAAACATAATAGGTTCAGATCTGAAATCATGGCAATCGGGCCCTAGTGACAAGTATTAAGCATAACAAAGTCATAGCAACATCAATCTCAGAACATAGTGGATACTAGGGATCAAACCCTAACAAAACCAACTCGATTACATGGTAAATATCATCCAAACCATCACCGTCCAGCAAGCCTACAATGGAAGTACTCACGAACGGTGGAGAGCATCATGGAATTGGTGATGAAGGATGGTTGGTGATGATGATGGCGTTGATTTCCCCTCTCCGGAGCCCAAAACGGACTCCAGATCTGGCCTCTCGAGGAAGGACAGGAGGTGGCGGCGGCGGCTCCATATAGTGAAACACGATGAACTCTTCCCTCTGATTTTTGTCTCCCCGAATAGGATTATATGGAGTTGGAATTAAGGTCGGTGGAGCTGCAGGGGGCCCACAAGCCACCTGAGCGCGGCCTAGGGGTGCCCCTGGCTTGTGGCCAATGGGTGGCCCCCCTCTGGTTGATTCTTTCACCAGTATTTTTTATTAATTTCAAAAATATTCTCCACAATTTTTCAGGTCAATCCGAGAACTATTATTTTTGCACAAAAATAACACCAAGGCAATTCTGCTGAAAACAGTGTCAGTCCGGGTTAGTTCCATTCAAATCATGCAAATTAGAGTCCAAAACAAGGGCAAAAGAGTTTGGAAAAGCAGATACGATGGAGACGTATCGGTGTCCCTAGCAATGTTGAGGATATCGCTTATCGTTAGCGTCTCGGTCAGCTGGGGTTAAGAAATTAATCAGAAATCTGCCGATTAATCGATTTTATCTATCAATTGTTAATCGGCCATTTTTTGCAAATCCTACAATCCCAACACTGAAATATGCTATATTCAACACCAAATAATATTGGATAGAAGTGTTACCTTGATTCCTAGCCCTTGAATCCTCGTATAATGACAAAAAATAAGGTAAATGTACATATTGCATAAAAGGATCGACAAAATAACAAATAACCATCATTTTTGGCAAACATAGTGCTAGGAATATGCTTAATTTATCGGTAGATTCCCCATAAATTCCTTGTCAGAGTGATAAATCATTCCAAAAGATAAACTGTGAAGGTAAGGCATCTTACCGGTCACCACATGAGTAGTGATAAATCGGACGATAAATCGCTGAATCGGAAGATTTTTTGAACAATGGTCCCTAGTATGCCTCTAATAGACTAGCTCATTGATCAAAGATGGTTGAGGTTTCTTGACTATGGACATGAGAAGTCATTGAATAATGGGATCATATCATTAGGAGAATGATGTGATGTAACGCCCCAGACACACCCACCGGTAGTCGTTACTCCTGGCAGGATCTAGACTGGCCTCACAAATCAATACTAGTCTTTTCTACGCACTTTGTCCTCACTCATGCGCATGCGGGACCAACTTCCCGGTCGGTCACCCATCCTAGAACTACTCTAAGCCAAGCACGCTTAACCTGGGAGTTCTATTCGAATGGGCTCCCGGAAAAGAAGGAATTCCTTATTGATATGAGTAGTCTATCATCCCTAATAAGCCAGGCTATCATATACACCACTACTTAGAGGAACCGACACCCTCGTCGGGTCACAGGAACGTTGCCTCTTGGTACAAACGTCTGTGCTTCCGGTCTGATACATGTGTCATTCTGTGTGCCACGACGGGTCACCAACTTCATGAACAACATGACCGCGCACCTGTCGGCAAACATCCATGTAATCGCGAGGGTCGGCTCTGATACCAACTTGTAACGCCCTAGACACACCCGCCGGTAATCGTTACTCCTGGCGGGATCTAAACTGGCCTCACGGATCAATACTAGTCTTTTCTACGCACTTTGTCCTCACTCATGCGCACCCGAGACCAACTTCCCGGTCGGTCATCCATCGTAGAACTACTCTAAGCCAAGCATGCTTAACCTGGGAGTTCTGTTCGAATGGGCTCCTAGAAAAGAAGGAATTCCTTATTGATATGAGTAGTCTATCATCCCTAATAAGCTAGGCTATCACATGTGATGGACAAGACCCAAACTATGAACGTAGCATATGACCATGTCAGTTTATTGCTGTTGTTTTCTAAATGTCAAGTATTTGTTCTTATGACCATGAGATCGTGCACCTCACTATCACCGGAGGAGTACCTTGTGTGTATCAAATGTCGCAACATAACTGGGTGACTATAAAGGTACTCTATAGGTATCTCCGATGGTGTCTGTTGAGTTCGCATGGATCAAGACTGGGATTTGTTATTCCGTGTGACAGAGAGGTATCTCAGGTCCCACTTGGTAATACGACATCATAATGAGCTTGTAAGCAAAGTGACTAAAGAGTTAGCCACATGATCTTGTATTACGGAACGAGTAAAGCGACTTGCCGATAACGACATTGAACTAGGTATGAACGAGTAAAGCACTGGCCCCGGTTGTTGATTAATTATCCGCGGGTGCCGGCAGGTCCCTATGCATTTTATTAGTTATTAGGCAAATGTAGTACCAATGTTGGGCCTTGCCAGACAAGCTTATCCTAAAACAAAAATCAAGGGGGTCCCCATAACAACCCCGAGCATGTTAGGAGTGCTCAATTATGGAACATAACACCGGTTCACAAGTAACTAGGGCGGCAAGAGTGGAACAAAACACCGAGCAAAAGGCCAAGCCTTCCACCCTTTACCAAGTGTATAAGTGCATTAGATTAAATAGCAATAATACTATGATAACAAAAGAATGCCCATGTTGCCACATGTAAGTAATTTCACCTGCAGCTAGAAACGCTATAAGAAGGGCTAAGCAAGCGGTAACATAGCCAAACAAAAGTTTGCTGGGATGTGGAGGGGTTACAGGCTTATCATGGCAATGTTGGGAGGCTTGACAAATAAGTGGTAGGTAGCGAGACATAACGATGGAAGCGAGACAACTAGTAGAGCAATGATAGTAGTGGTATCCAGGGAAATGTGTCATCTTGCCTGAGATCCTGCTTGGAAGAAGAACGAATCCTTGAAGAAGATGAGCCAACGTAGTCGAACGAATCCTCACACTCCAAACGCTTTCGGAACTCTACCGAGAAGGAAAAATCTGAAACAACAATCAACACATGATGCACCACAACATATGCATGACATGATGCCCAAACAAATATAATGTATGTCCGGTTTAAATATGCAAGGCACGACAAATCACATCAAACAACTACTACACATTAAAATGAAGCTCAATATGCAATGAGTTGCATATTGAAGAAACTCCACGATTGATTATTTAGTTCACTCCCGTTTCGGTACACATCAATGCTAAATGTTGTTAGACATGGCAGGAGGTGAAGCACAAGCAATTACATCACCTAGGCACTTTAAATGAGGCCGGAAGCAACGAATAACAATTCCGGAATGACCTCATATGCATATTTTAAGTTTGGTCCAGAACTAAATTAACACAATTATATTTTTCGAACAGGGAAATAAAGTGTGCCATGAGATTTTACACGTTTTTCTAGTCAATTTACATATATAAAACATTTGCATTGGAGCTACGGTTTAAAAGTTATTAAATAAATCATTTTGGGCATGGCATTTAAGTAGAATACATGAAAACAACAACTTAAACATTTTAAACACATGCGAGAGTTGAATATTGTGAATCTACATGAAATTCTCATATGATGCACGGATCTCGAGTTATTGAATGCATGAGAAACAAGGGTTTTTCTGCAATTTATTATTCACTGGTTAATTAGCAAATCTCGCAGGATTGAAAAAACCCTCCATAGGGTGAATCTGGACAGGGCCCAACAGGGAACATGGGCGCAACTGAATAAAATGTGCACGGGTGGGCTTTACGGGGCTGGTGCTCACCTTGGGCCTGGTGGGCCGGCTCGGAGGCTAGGTGGGCCGCGGGCGAGGTGGCGCTGGGCCGCGGGGCGGCGCTCGGTCAACGGGGCGGATCGGGTAGGGCGAGCGGCGCTCGTCCTCCTGCTCCCGCATGAAGGCAGGGCGGCAGCGGCTGTCGGGGCCAGAGCTCCAGCGGGCTGAGGCGGCGGTGTTGGAAATATGCCCTAGAGGCAATAAATAAAGTGTTTATTATTATATTTCCTTGTTCATGATAATCGTTTATTATCCATGCTATAATTGTATTGAATGGAAACACATTGCATGTGTGGGTAAATAGACAACACAATGTCCCTAGTATGCCTCTAGTGAACTAGCTCGTTGATCAAAGGATGGTTAAGGTTTCCTAGCCATGGACATGAGATGTCATTTGATAACGGGATCACATCATTGGGAGAATGATGTGATGGACAAGACCCAAACTACAAACGTATCATATGATCGTGTCAGTTTATTGCTACTGTTTTCTGCATGTCAATGTATATGTTCCTATGACCATGAGATCATGCAAATCACGGATATCGGAGGAGTGCCTTGTGTGTATCAAACGTCCCAACGTAACTGGGTGACTATAAAGGTGCTCTACAGGTATCTCCGATGGTGTCTGTTGAGTTGGCATGGATCGAGACTGGGATTTGTTACTCCGTGTAACGGAGAGGTATCTCGGGGCCCACTCGGTAATGCAACATCACAATAAGCCTTGCAAGCAATGTGACTAATTGTTAGTTGCGGGATCTTGTATTACGGAACGAGTAAAGAGACTTGCCGGTAACGAGGTTGAACTAGGTATGGAGATACCGACGATCGAATCTCGGGCAAGTAACATACCGAAGAACAAAGGGAACGTTATACGGGATTAACTGAATCCTTGACATAGAGGTTCGACCGATAAAGATCTTCGTAGAATATGTAGGAACCAATGTGGACGTCCAGGTCCCGCCATTGGTTATTGACCGTAGAGGTGTCTCGGTCATGTCTACATAGTTCTCGAACCCGCAGGATCTGCACACTTAAGGTTCGGTGACGTTTCGGTAGTGTAGAGTTATGTATGGTGGTGACCAAAGTTTGTTCGGAGTCCCGGATGAGATCCTGGACGTCACGAGGAGCTCCAGAATGGTCCGGAGGTAAAGATTCATATATAGGAAGTCCCAGTTTGGTTTCCGGAAAAGTTTCGGGCTCATCGGTAGTGTACCGGGAGTGTCGGTAGTGTACCGGGAGTGCCGGTAGTGTACTGGGAGACCTCCGGGAGGGGTACTTCGACCCCCCAGAGGTCCACGGGCTGTGGGAGAGTATTAACCAGCCCTTAGTGGGCTGGGAAAACATCCACAAAGGCCCATGGCGCAGGAGAGAAAGTCCTAAAGCAAAAAGTGGAAAATCAGCCAATAGGAGGCAATCCTACTCCAACTAGGATTGGAGGTGAAGTATGATTGCTTCCCACCTCCTATTTCGGCCGACCCAAAGGCCTTGGCTGCCTCTCCTCTCCTCTCCTCCTATATATACTAGTGGATTGGGTGGTTTTTGGACAGAATTTCCAGCCACGTGCTACCCGTTCCACCGGTGCATAGTTTCTCCTCTAGATCGTAGTTCCGCAGTGCTTAGGCAAAGCCCTACCGGAATTGCTCCACCACCATCACCGGAGCACCATCACGCTGCCGGTGAACTCTCTCTCCTCTCCACCTTCTCTTGCTGGATCAAGACGGTGGAGATCGTCATCAAGCTGCACGTGTGCTGAACGCGGAGGTGTCGTCCGTTCGGTACTAGATCGGAAGGATCGTGATCAAGGCCATGGGACGTTCGTGATCAGATCGCGGGACGGATCGTGATGAGATCACAGGACGGTTCGTGATTATATCATGGGCGACTACACCAACCGCGTTTCTTAACGCTTCCCGCTTAGCGATCTACAAGGGTATGTAGATCCACTCTCCCTCTCGTAGATGCTCATCACCATGGATAGGTTTGCGTGTGCGTAGGAATTTTTTTTCCCATGCGACGTTCCCCAACAGTGGCATCATGAGCTAGGTTGATGGTTCGATGAGATCTCGAGTAGAACACAAAAGGTTTGTGGGCGTTGGTGCTTAGATTGCTTCCTCCCTTGGTCGGATTTTGTTTCAGCGGGATTGTGAGATGAAGCGGCCTGGACCAACATTACTCGTATGCTTATGAGAGACCGGTTCCCTCGACGCAACTTGTTGCTTAGATGGCTTGCGGGTGACAGTTTCTCTTACTTTAGTTGGATCGGATCCGACAAAGGCGGTCCTTGAGAAGGTTGAAAAGCAAACTACGTATCACCGTTGTGGCTTTGCGTAGGTGAGAATCGTTCTTGCTAGATACCCGTAGCAGCCACGTAAAACTTGCAACAACAACTAGAGGACGTCTAACTTGTTTTTGCAGGGTATGTTGTGATATGATATGGCCAATTACACGATGAGATATATGTGATGTATGAGATGATCATGTGATGTATAGAATTTCACGACTTGCATGTCGATGAGTACGACAACCGGCAGGAGCCATAGGGTTGTCTTTAATTATTGTATGACCTGCGTGTCAATCATTAAGCGCTATGTAATGCTTTACTTTATCGCTACGATAGCAATAGTAGTAGAAGCTTGCAGGGCGTGACAACCCCGATGGCGACACGTTGATGGAGATCATGGTGTCGTGCCGGTGACGATGGAGATCATGCCGATGTTTTGAAGATGGAGATCTTAAACACAAGTTCATGGCCATATCATGTCACTTATGAATTGCATGAGATGTTAATCCTTTTATGCACCTTGTTTTGCTTAGTACGACGGTAGCATTATAAGGTGATCCCTCACTTAAATTTCAAGATAAATTGTGTTCTCCCCGAGTGTGCACCGTTGCGAAAGTTCGTCGTGTCGAGACACCACGTGATGATCGGGTGTGATAGATTCTACGTTCACATACAACGGGTGCAAGCCAGATTTGCACGCGCAGAACACTCGGGTTAAACTTGACGAGGCTCGCATGTACAGGCATGGCCTCGGAACACAAGAGACCGAAAGGTCGAACATGAGTCATATAGTAGATATGATCAACATAATGATGTTCACCATTGAAGCCACCTTAACTCACGTGATGATCGGACTTGAGTTGGTGAATTTGGATCATGTGACACTCAGATGACCTGAGGGATGTCAATTTGAGTGGGAGCTTTAGTAATTTGATTAACTAAACTCATTATCTTGAACAATAGTCTAAGTAACCTTTGCATATTTATGTTGTAGATCAATGGCTCGCGTAGTAGCACCCCTGAATTTTAATGCGTTCCTAGAGAAAGCTAAATTGAAAGATGATGGAAGTAACTTTGTTGATTGGGCCCGTAATCTGAGGATTATCCTCACGGCTTCCCAGAAGTCATATGTCCTTGATGCACCGCTTGGTGACCAGCCAGAAGACATGACCTCCGAAGACGTTAAGAACGCTTGGGAGGCTCGTGCTGGAGACTACTCAATAGTTCAGTGTGCAATATTGTATGGCTTAGAACCGGGACTTCAAAGACGTTTTGAACGTCATGGAGCATATGAGATGTTCCAGGAGTTGAAGTTTATCTTTCAGAAGAATGCCCGAATCGAGAGGTATGAGACCTCTGATAAATTCTATGCTTGCAAGATGGAGGAGAATGGGTCTATTAGTGAGCACATACTCAGAATGTCTGGGTACTCAAACCGTCTAGCGGAGTTGGGAATTACCCTTCCGCCGGAGGCGATCACTGATAGAGTTCTTCAATCGCTACCACCTAGTTACAAGAGCTTTGTGATGAACTATAACATGCACGGGATGAACAAGTCAGTCGCCGAGCTATTTGCGATGCTGAAAGTCGCTGAGTCTGAAATCCAGAAAGAACATCAAGTGTTGATGGTCAATAAAACCACTAGTTTCAAGAAAAACGACAAAGGCAAAGGCAAGAAGGGTAAAACCAAGAAGGATGGCAAAGCAGTTGCTACTCCTACAAAGAAGCCTAAGCATGGACCTAAGCCAGAAACTGAGTGCTTTCATTGCAAAGGAACTGGTCACTAGAAGCGGAACTGCCCCAAGTACCTGGCTGGCAAGAAGGCGGCCAACGACAAACAAGGTATATATGATATACATGTTATTGATGTGTACCTTACTAGTTCTCGTAGTAGTGCCTGGGTATTTGATACCGGTTCGGTTGCTCACATTTGCAACTCAAAGCAGGAACTACGGAATAAACGAAGACTGGCAAAGGACGAAGTGACGATGCGCGTGGGAAATGGTTCCAAGGTTGATGTGATCGCCGTCGGCACGCTCTCTCTTCGATTACCATCGGGATTAGTGATGAACCTGAATAATTGTTATTTAGTGCCTGCGTTAAGCATGAACATTATATCTGGATCTTGTTTATTGCGAGACGGTTACTCATTTAAATCAGAGAATAAAGGTTGTTCTATTTATATGAGTAATATCATTTATGGTCATGCACCCAATATTAGGGGTTTATTCATATTGAATCTTGATAGTGATGAGACACATGTTCATAACATTGATGCCAAAAGATGTAGAGTTGATAATGACAGTACCACTTTCTTGTGGCACTACCGTTTAGGTCATATTGGTGTAAAACGCATGAGGAAGCTCCATGCTGATGGACTTTTGGAGCCACTTGATTTTGAATCACTTGACACATGTGAACCATGCCTCATGGGCAAGATGACTAAAACGCCGTTCTCTGGAACAATGGAACGGGCAAGTGACTTGTTGGAAATCATACATACAAATGTGTGCGGTCCAATGAATGTCGAAGCGCGCGATGGTTATCGTTACTTTCTCACCTTCACTGATGACTTGAGTAGATATGGATATATTTACTTGATGAAACACAAGTCTGAAACGTTTGAAAAGTTCAAGCAATTTCAGAGTGAAGTTGAGAATCATCGTAACAAGAAGATTAAATTTCTGCGATCTGATCGAGGAGGTGAATATCTGAGTTATGAGTTTGGCAGTCAATTAAGACAATGTGGAATTGTTTCACAGTAGACACCGCCCGGAACACCACAGCGTAATGGTGTGTCTGAACGTCGTAATCGGACCTTATTAGATATGGTGCGTTCTATGATGTCTCTTGCCGATTTGCCACTATCGTTTTGGGGTTATGCATTAGAGACAGCTGCATTCACTTTAAATAGGGCACCATCAAAATCCGTTGAGACGACGCCATATGAACTGTGGTTTGGCAAAAAGCCGAGGCTGTCGTTTCTTAAAGTTTGGGGATGTGATGCTTATGTCAAAAAGCTTCAGCCTAAAAAGCTGGAACCCAAAGCGGAGAAATGTGTCTTCATAGGATACCCGAAAGAGACAGTTGGGCATACCTTCTATCTCAGATCCGAGGGCAAAGTGTTTGTCGCTAAGAACAGAACATTTCTTGAGAAAGAGTTTCTCTCGAAAGAATTGAGTGGGAGGAAAATAGAGCTTGATGAGGTTGTTGAACCTTTGCTTCTACCAGAAAGTAGCGCAGCGCAGAAAGATGTTTCTCTGGAGCCTACGACGGTTGAAGAAGAAGTTAATGATGATGATCATGAAGCTTCAGATCAAGTTACTAATGAACCTCGTAGGTCGACAAGAACGCGTGCTACTCCTGAGTGGTACGGCAATCCTGTCTTAGAGGTCATGTTGTTGGACAACAATGAACCTACGAGCTATGAAGGAGCGGTGATGGGACCGGATTCCGAGAAATGGTTAGAGGCCATGAAATCTGAGATGGGATCCATGTATGAAAACAAAGTATGGACTTTGGAAGTACTACCTGAAGGGCGAAAGGCCATTTAGAACAAATGGATTTTTAAGAAGAAGACGGACGCAGACGGTAATGTCACCGTCTATAAAGCTCAACTTGTGGCAAAGGGTTTTTCACAAGTTCAAGGAGTTGACTACGATGAGACTTTCTCACTCGTAGCGATGCTTAAGTCTGTCAGAATCATGTTGGCAATAGCTGCTTATTTCGACTATGAAATTTGGCAGATGGATGTCAAAACGGCGTTCCTCAACGGTTTCCTTGAGGAAGAGTTGTATATGATGCAACCCGAAGGTTTTGTCGATCCAGAGAATGCTGACAAAGTTTGCAAACTCCAGCGATCCATTTATGGACTGGTGCAAGCATCTCGGAGTTGGAATAAGCGTTTTGATGAGGTGATCAAAGCGTTTGGGTTTATACAAGTTTATGGAGAAGCTTGTATTTACAAGAAAGTGAGTGGGAGCTCTGTAGCGTTTCTAGTGTTATATGTGGATGACATATTGCTGATTGGAAACGATATAGAAATGCTGGAAAGCGTGAAGGAATATTTGAATAAGAGTTTTTCAATGAAGGACCTAGGAGAAGCTGCTTTCATATTAGGCATTAAGATCTATAGAGATAGGTCGAGACGCTTAATAGCATTTTCACAGAGCACATACCTTGGTAAAGTTTTGAAGAAGTTCAAAATGGAGCAGTCCAACAAGGGGTTCTTGCCTGTGTTACAAGGTGTGAAGTTGAGTAAGACTCAATGCCCAGTGACTGCAGAAGATAAAGAAAAGATGAGCGTCATCCCCTATGCTTCAGCCATAGGCTCTATCATGTATGCAATGCTGTGCACAAGACCCGATGTTAGCCTTGCCATAAGTATGGCCGGAAGGTTTCAAAGTGATCCTGGAATGGAGCACTAACAAGCGGTCAAGAATATCCTTAAGTACCTTAACAGGACTAAGGACATGTTTCTCGTTTATGGAGGTGATGAAGAGCTCGTCGTAAAGGGTTACGTCGATGCAAGCTTTGACACTGATCCGGACGATTCTAAATCGCAAACCGGATACGTATTTATTCTTAACGGGGGAGCGGTAAGCTGGTGCAGTTCCAAGCAAAGCGTGGTAGCTGATTCTACGTGCGAAGCAGAGTACATCGCAGCCTCGGAGGCAGCGAAGGAAGGTGTCTGGATGAAGCAGTTCATGACAGATCTTGGAGTAGTGCCAAGTGCACTGAATCCAATAAACCTGTTCTGTGACAACACTGGTGCCATTGCTCTAGCCAAGGAACCAAGGTTTCACAAGAGGACCAGACACATAAAGCGACGCTTCAACTCCATCCGGTTCTACATCGAGGAGAAGGACATAAATATTTGCAAAGTGCACACGGATCTGAATGTTGCAGACCCGTTGACTAAACCTCTTCCAAGGGCTAAACATGATCAACACCAGAACTGTATGGGTGTTCGATTCATTACCATGTAAATCACATAGTGATGTGAACTAGATTATTGACTCTAGTGCAAGTGGGAGACTGTTGGAAATTTGCCCTAGAGGCAATAAATAAAGTGTTTATTATTATATTTCCTTGTTCATGATAATCGTTTATTATCCATGCTATAATTGTATTGAATGGAAACACATTGCATGTGTGGGTAAATAGACAACACAATGTCCCTAGTATGCCTCTAGTGAACTAGCTCGCTGATCAAAGGATGGTTAAGGTTTCCTAGCCATGGACATGAGATGTCATTTGATAACGGGATCACATCATTGGGAGAATGATGTGATGGAAAAGACCCAAACTACAAACGTATCATATGATCGTGTCAGTTTATTGCTACTGTTTTCTGCATGTCAATGTATATGTTCCTATGACCATGAGATCATGCAACTCACGGATATCAGAGGAGTTCCTTGTGTGTATCAAACGTCACAACGTAACTGGGTGACTATAAAGGTGCTCTACAGGTATCTCCGATGGTGTCTGTTGAGTTGGCATGGATCGAGACTGGGATTTGTTACTCCGTGTAACGGAGAGGTATCTCGGGGCCCACTCGGTAATGCAACATCACAATAAGACTTGCAAGCAATGTGACTAATTGTTAGTTGCGGGATCTTGTATTACGGAACGAGTAAAGAGACTTGCCGGTAACGAGGTTGAACTAGGTATGGAGATACCAACGATCGAATCTCGGGCAAGTAACATACCGAAGAACAAAGGGAACGTTATACGGGATTAACTGAATCCTTGACATAGAGGTTCGACCGATAAAGATCTTCGTAGAATATGTAGGAACCAATGTGGACGTCCAGGTCCCGCCATTGGTTATTGACCGTAGAGGTGTCTCGGTCATGTCTACATAGTTCTCGAACCCGCAGGATCTGCACACTTAAGGTTCGGTGACGTTTCGGTAGTGTAGAGTTATGTATGGTGGTGACCAAAGTTTGTTCGGAGTCCCGGATGAGATCCTGGACGTCACTAGGAGCTCCGGAATGGTTCGGAGGTAAAGATTCATATATAGGAAGTCCCAGTTTGGTTTCCGGAAAAGTTTCGGGCTCATCGGTAGTGTACCGGGAGTGTCGGTAGTGTACCAGGAGTGTCGGTAGTGTACTGGGAGACCTCCGGGAGGGGTACTTCGACCCCCAGAGGTCCACGGGCTGTGGGAGAGTATTAACCAGCCCTTAGTGGGCTGGGAAAACAGCCACAAAGGCCCATGGCGCAGGAGAGAAAGTCCTAAAGCAAAAAGTGGAAAATCAGCCAATAGGAGGCAATCCTACTCCAACTAGGATTGGAGGTGAAGTATGATTGCTTCCCACCTCCTATTTCGGCCAACCCAAAGGCCTTGGCTGCCTCTCCTCTCCTCTCCTCCTATATATACTAGTGGATTGGGTGGTTTTTGGACAAAATTTCCGGCCACGTGCTACCCGTTCCACCGGTGCATAGTTTCTCCTCTAGATCGTAGTTCCGCAGTGCTTAGGCGAAGCCCTGCCGGAATTGCTCCACCACCATCACCGGAGCACCATCACGCTGCCGGTGAACTCTCTCTCCTCTCCACCTTCTCTTGCTGGATCAAGACGGTGGAGATCGTCATCAAGCTGCACGTGTGCTGAACGCGGAGGTGCCGTCCGTTCGGTACTAGATCGGAAGGATCGTGATCAAGGCCACGGGACGTTCGTGATCGGATCGCGGGACGGATCGTGACGAGATCATGGGACGGTTCGTGATTAGATCGTGGGACGCTCGGCGATTTGGATCGTGAAGAAGTTCGACTACACCAACCGCGTTTCTTAACGCTTCCCGCTTAGCGATCTACAAGGGTATGTAGATCCACTCTCCCTCTCGTAGATGCTCATCACCATGGATAGGTTTGCGTGTGCGTAGGAAATTTTTTGTTTCCCATGCGATGTTCCCCAACAGGCGGGGCTGTCCGGAAATGGGTTGGGGGCGACCGGATCCGGCGAACCCCGGCCGGATCTAGGCAGCGGCGAGCGGATAAGGGGCCGGCGGTGGAGCTTCAGGGCGATGGCAGACACTTGGTGCGATGGGGGGACGAATCCGAGCACCGGAGGAGCTCATGACCGGCGCGGAGGGAGACGGTGGTGCCGCGGCTCCGGCTCCGGCTCCGGCGAGCAGGGTCGGTCGAGCAAGGGTGAGGCGGCTCCGGCGAGGCGCGTTAGGGAGCTCGGGGAGCTCCTCTCCATGGATCTGGAGCGGACGGCGGCGGATGGGCTCGTCCGGGCCTCAGATGGGCTTGGGCGGGCCCTGCGCAGGGGGGAGGAGGCTAGCGGCAGCTGAGGGTTGGGGTGCGGAAAACGAGGCAAAGGGTTAGGGTTGCCCAATTAGGCAGGTTAGGATTATATAGGGAGGAAGGGCTAGGTTAGGGGGGTTTACCCCATTTTCGAACCCTCCGATTGCGATCGGATGGCTCCGGTCGTGGGGATAGGTTAAGTGGGCTAGGTGGTCTGTGGAGAGGGGATGTGGGCTGAGGAGAGAGGGACATGATGGCCCGTGACAAAGGTTTTAAACACCGGAAACGTGCGACGAATAACCGATGACCATACTACTACGGTTGACTGTTCGGGTATCAAACGACCTCTGATTGCGACGAAATTTGGCAGGCAGTCCAGCTACAATATAACAAGGCCACATGCCAACTTCCGACTCAATCCTATAAATTTTTATACGCAGTTTTAAAAACAATATTTTATCGGCCATGGGCGCGTGCGTGTGTGGTTGGCCTCGAAATGGTCGACGACACGAACGAAGAGAACCGGGAACTACGAATGGATGCAGGTTTTCAAAAACGAGTGAAGATGCTATGCAGATGATGCGAATGATGCGATGACGAATGTGACAACCCAAACGAATCGCACAACGACAATGTAATAAAAGGGGAATCTTCTGGAGCGTCGGTCCCGGGCTGTTACAACTCTCCTCCACTACACGAGGATCTCATCCCGAGATTTAAGAATGAAAAGGGGAAGAGAAAGACCAAGAGGTAAACTTACTTGCTTCTCTGACAAACGAGTGAAACCATTGAATCTGAAGGATGCAAAGAGATGAACAATGACATGAGGAACAAGCAAGAATTCACAAGAAATTTTGGCAGCACTTCGGTAGGAAAGAGAGGCGAACTCGATAAGAATGAAAAGAACTTGAACATAGAACACAACACTCTGGTAAAATGAATAAGCAAGAAAGAACATGATCTTGAGAAAACAAGATGATGGTTGAAAGAGAGCAACATGACAATGCCTCCGGAAGAAAAGAATAGGAACTAGATCATTGGGAGGAAAAGATTGGAGAAGAAAATAAAAAATTCTACCACCATTGAACTTGAGAAGCATAGGTTGAACGGAGTTGATGGAGAATCAACAATGAAAAGAATAGCTTGTTATGGGCTTATGGAAAACAACTCAAAATTATGAGGTGACAACCTGCCACAACAGAAACTATTGATTGCTTGAGGGAAACAAGATGTGAAAAACATCTTTCACCAAGAAGAGGTGGAGAAAACTTGGATCATTTATGACACCATGATAGAAACAATCCTTAGGAAATGCTTTAGGTGAAATCCAACCCAAGATAACTCCAAGAAGATATGATGGGTTTACTTATCTCATTCTTGACAATTTTCCTTCAAGACTCCTCATAATCAAGAATTTAAAAACACCATCTCAAAAGACAATGGAGAAGTAATTGAACTTAGAAATCCAAATAAAGAACACTTGAGCACCTCCAACAAGAATCTTGAAGAACACTTCGAGAAGAATTACATCCTTAACAAACCACCATGAAGAAGCATCGAGATGTACTCCAGAATAAAAGGATGATAGAAAAGAATTGAAGGTTGCAAAAAAAGACAAGATTGAGGCCTTGCTATGATTTAGATGAAGCTTGACGAAGAGATGCTTGAGAAAAAACATGGAACTCCGGAAATAAAAGATGAACAATTATAACCACGAATTTGACGCCATGAACAGTCCGGAAGAAGGATTGAAATCACCTTGATGGAACTAGAATAAGAATTATGTTATGCTTATCCTTCATCAAGTTAAATTGATGACAAGCAACAGATTTCGCACACCACTTATTCTTCTTGCAAAGAATTGAAGAGAGAGAGAGATAAATCACAAACTTGAAGAAGTCTTGAACAATAACACCGGTAAGAATTGAAATGAATGAGGATACAACGAGTGAATAGAATCACATGAGAATGAAGAGATCACGATTTGCCTAATGGAAAACTTGAACGAAGCACCGGAATAATTGAGGTACGTACGAAGGAAAAAAAACTTGAGAAGAATTTGAGAATGAAAGCTGAAAGCTGAGAACGAGGAATCTTCTAAAATGATGGCCTTCGGAAGGATCGAGAAATGAACACCACTCTAAAATGCTTCAGACAGATATGTGAGGAATTTCTCATGACAAAACAATTTGAGAGGATACCGAGAAGCTGAAACCACACTCTTGAAAAGAACAGACAAAGATTTAGGAGAAACTCTCGTTCAGACTTCAATGATGAGAATGAAGACGAGAACACCACCAAGAATTACTGAGACACTCCAGAAGAATGAATAAGGAAAGGTTGAGCCAACAATGAAAATGATTTAGAAGCAATCTTTGAGAAGGCACATGACCGATGAAATTCATTCTTACGTCATATCAGAAGAGAACTTGAGAACATCTCCGGGAAGATTAGAAGAGCCAGGTAAGATCCGGGTGAAAACCTGTGGGTTATGGGCCCACTCAAAGAAAACTCCGTTGAAACGATTGATTAAAAGAGAGATTGCACCGGTACAAATTAAGAACTTGATGAGGTGAGAACCTCAAAATAATTTGGAAGGATTGAAAGAAAAACATGAATCTACTGAGATATCTTCAACACTCCAGATAGAATAGATAGAGACAAAAAACAAGAGAGGCTTGGATAAGAATTTCCAACATGGGCAATCATTGAACGAATGAGAAGGGATGATGAACACCGAGAGCTTGAATTGAACCCATCAGAGAAGAATAACAACAATAACAAAGAACATGAGGATAGATCTTGAAATTGAACTCCTGAGAATCTTCACAAGGAATCATCGGAACAATACGAAAGAAAAGATAGCGGACGCATCACATGAATAGCAAAGACGCTTGGATGAGAATTTAATCATTGAAGAAAAAGGGCAGGAGGGTGGGCAAAAACAAAGACGACATGGACCAGATGAAATGAATGTTGGAAATATGCCCTAGAGGCAATAATAAAATGGTTATTATTGTATTTCCTAGTTCATGATAATTGTCTATTGTTCATGCTATAATTGTGTTAACCGGAAACCGTAATACATGTGTGAATACATAGACCACAACATGTCCCTAGTGAGCCTCTAGTTGACTAGCTCGTTGATCAATAGATGGTCACAATTTCATGACCATGGACATTGGATGTCGTTGATAACGGGATCACATCATTATGAGAATGATATGATGGACAAGACCCAATCCTAAGCATAGCACAAGATCGTGTAGTTCGTTTGCTAAAGATTTTCAATGTCAAATATCGTTTCCTTGGACCATGAGATTGTGCAACTCCCGGATACCGTAGGAATGCTTTGGGTGTACCAAACGTCACAACGTAACTGGGTGGCTATAAAGGTGCACTACGGGTATCTCCGAAGGTGTCTGTTGGGTTGGCACGAATCGAGACTGGGATTTGTCACTCCGCGTGACGGAGAGGTATCTCTGGGCCCACTCGGTAAGATATCATCATAATGAGCTCAATGTGACTAATGAGTTAGCCACGGGATGATGTGTTACCGAACGAGTAAAGAGACTTGTCGGTAACGAGATTGAACGAGGTATAGAGATACCAACGATCGAATCTTGGGCAAGTATCATACCGATAGACAAAGGGAATTGTATACGGGATTGATTGAATCCCCGACATCGTGGTTCATCCGATGAGATCATCGTGGAGCATGTGGGAGCCAACATGGGTATCCAGATCCCGCTGTTGGTTATTGACCGGAGAGGTGTCTCGGTCATGTCTACATGTCTCCCGAACCCGTAGGGTCTACACACTTAAGGTTCGATGACGCTAGGGTTATAGGGAAATGGTATACGTGATTACCGAAGGTTGTTCGGAGTCCTGGCTGAGATCCCGGATGTCACGAGGAGCTCCGGAATGGTCCGGAGGTAAAGATTGATATATAGGAAGTCCAGTTTTGGTCACCAGAAAGTTTTCGGGCTCATCGGTAGTGTACCGAGAGTGCCGAGAGGGTGCCGGAGGACCCCCAGGAGGGGTGTGACGACCATAGGACTTTGTGGGACCTTAGAGGAGGTGTGCCAGCCCTTATTGGGCTGGCCAAGACCTTCTAGAAAGGCCCATGCGGCTGGAGATAAGAGATAGGGCTGAAAAAGGTTTAAAAGGAGGAGATCCACCTCCCTTGTGGGAGGTGGACTCTCCCCCTAGTTCGGCCGAACCTCTCCTCCTTGGAGGAGGGGCCAAGGCAGACCTCACTCTCCCTCCTCCTATATATATGCAAGGGTTTGGGCTGATTTGAGACACGACTTCTCTCTGTCTCGGCGCAGCCCTACCCTTCCTCTTCCTCGTTCTCCGTAGCGCTTGGCGAAGCCCTGCCAGAATTCACGTAGCTCCACCGTCACCACGCCGTCGTGCTGCCGGAGCTCACCCTCACCCTCTCCTTCCTCCTTGCTAGATCAAGGTGTAGGAGACATCATCGGGCTGCACGTGTGTTGAACGCAGAGGCGCCGTTGTTCGGCGCTGAGATCGGAATCCACCGCGATCTGAATCGCTGCGAGTATGACTCCACCAACCGCGTTCTTATAACGCTTCCGCTTAGCGATCTTCAAAGGTATGAAGATGCAATCTCTCCCCACTAGTTTCTGGTTTCTCCATAGATAGATCTTGGTGACACGTAGGAATTTTTTTGATTTACTACTACGTCTCCCAACAGTGGCATCATGAGCTAGGTCTATGCGTAGAATCTATGCACGAGTAGAACACAAGTTGTTGTGGGCGTCAATTTTGTTAATATGCTTACCACTACTAGTCTTATCTTGATTCGGCGGTATTGTGGGATGAAGCGACCCGGACCTACTTTACACGTACGCTTATGTGAGACTGGTTCCACCGCCTGACATGCACTTGTTGCATAAGGTGGCTAGCGGGTGTCAGTCTCTCCCACCTTAGTCGGATTGGATTCGATGAAAAGGGTCCTTATGAAGGGTAAATAGCAATTGGCATATCACGTTGTGGTTTTGGCGTAGGTAAGAAACGTTCTTGTTAGAAACCTATAGTAGCCACGTAAAAACTTGCAACTACAAATTAGAGGACGTCTACCTTGTTTTTGCAGCATATGCCTTGTGATGTGATATGGCCAAAGAATGTGATGTGATGCATTATGATGTATGAGATTGATCATGTTCTTGTAATAGGTTTCACGACTTGCATGTCGATGAGTATGACAACCGGCAGGAGCCATAGGAGTTGTCTTATTTTATTGTATGACCTGCGTGTCAATCATAAACGCCATGTGATTACTTTAGTTTATTGCTAAACATTAGCCATAGTAGTAGAAGTAATAGTTGGTGAGACAACTTCATGAAGACACAATGATGGAGATCATGATGATGGAGATCATGGTGTCATGCCGGTGACAGTGATGATCATGGTGCCCCGAAGATGGAGATCAAAGGAGCAAGATGATATTGGCCATATCATGTCACTATATTGATTGCATGTGATATTTATCATGTGTACATCTTATTTTCTTAGAACGACGGTAGTAAATAAGATGATCTCTCAATAAAATTTCAAGAAAAGTGTTCACCCTAACTATGCACCGTTGCTACGGATCGTTGTTCCGAAGCACCACGTGATGATCGGGTGTGATAGGTTCTAACGTTCGCATACAACGGGTGTAAGTCAGATTTACACACGCGATACACTTAGGTTGACTTGACGAGCCTAGCATGTACAGACATGGCCTCGGAACACGGAAGACCGAAAGGTCGAACATGAGTCGTATAGAAGATACGATCAACATGGAGATGTTCACCATGGATGACTAGTCCGTCTCACGTGATGATCGGACACGGGCTAGTTGACATGGATCATGTGTCACTTGGATGACTAGAGAGATGTCTATCTAAGTGGGAGTTCATTAAATAATTTGATTATGTGAACTTAATTATCATGAACTTAGTCTAAAATTGTCTTTACAATCTATATTGTAGATCCAATGGCCAATGCGAATGTCACCCTAAACTTCAACGCATTCCTAGAGAAAACAAAACTGAAAGATGATGGAAGCAACTATGCGGACTGGATTCGTGGCTTGAGGATCATCCTCATAGCTTCCAAGAAATTGTATGTCCTTGATGCACCACTAGGTGACCCACCCCTTCTCCCAGCAGAGCAAGACGTTGCGAACACTTGGCATTCTTGCTGCGATGATTACTCCCTTGTTCCGTGCGACATGCTCTACAGTTTAGAACCGGGGCTCCAAAGCGTTTTGAGCAACACGGACCGTATGAGATGTTCCAAGAGCTGAAATTGGTTTTCCAAGCTCATGCCCGGGTCGAGAAATATGACGTCTCCGACAAGTTCTTCAGCTGTAAGATGGAGGAGAATAGTTCTGTCAGTGAGCACATCCTCAAGATGTCTGGGCTTCACAACCGCTTGACTCAGCTGGGAGTTAATCTCCCGGATGACTCGGTCATTGACAGAATCCTCCAGTCGCTTCCACCTAGCTACAAGAGCTTTGTGATGAACTACAACATGCAAGGGATGGAGAAGTCCATTCCTGAGTTGTACTCGATGCTAAAATCAGCAGAGGTCGAGATCAAAAAGGAGCATCAAGTGTTGATGGTGAATAAGACCACTAGTTTCAAGAAAGGCAAGGGTAAGAAGAACTTCAAGAAGGACGGCAAAGCTATTGCCGTGCCCGGTAAGCAAGTTGCCGGGAATAAGAAGAACAAGAATGGACCCAAGCCTGAGACTGAGTGTTTTTATTGCAAGGGTACCGGTCACTGGAAGCGGAACTGCCCCAAGTACTTAGCGGATAAGAAGGACGACAACGTTAAAGGTATATGTGATATACTTGTTATTGATGTGTACCTAACCAGCACTCGTAGTAGCTCCTGGGTATTTGACACCGGTGCAGTTGCTCACATTTATAACTCCAAGCAGGAGCTGCGGAATAAGCAGAGGCTGGCAAAGGACGAGGTGACGATGCGCGTCGGGAATGGTTCCAAGGTCGATGTGATCACCGTCGGCACGCTACCTCTACATTTACCTTCGGGATTAGTGTTAAACCTTAATAATTGTTATTTAGTACCAGCTTTGAGTATGAACATTGTTTTTGGATCTCGCTTGATGCGAGATGGCTACTCATTTAAATATGAGAATAATGGTTGTTCTATTTATATGAGAGAAATGTTTTATGGTCATGCCCCGCTGGTCAATGGTTAATTTTTGATGAATCTCGAATGTGATGTTACACATGTCCATAGTGTGAGTACCAAAAAGTGTAAGGTTGATAACGATAGTCCCACTTACATGTGGCACTGCCGCCTTGGTCATATTGGTGTCAAACGCATGAAGAAGCTCCATACTGATGGACTTTTGGAGTCTCTTGATTTCGAATCATTTGACACGTGCGAACCATGCCTCATGGGCAAGATGACCAAGACTCCGTTCTCCAGAACAATGGAGCGAGCAACTGACTTGTTGGAAATAATACATACCGATGTATGCGGTCCAATGAGTGTCGAGGCTCGTGGTGGCTACCGTTATGTTCTCACCCTCACTGATGACTTGAGTAGATATGGGTATGTCTACTTAATGAAACATAAGTCTGAAACTTTTGAAAGGTTCAAGGAATTTCAGAGTGAGGTAGAGAATCAACGTGACAGGAAAATAAAGTGCCTACGATCTGATCGTGGCGGAGAATATTTAAGTCACGAGTTTGGCACGCACCTAAGGAAATGTGGAATTGTTTCACAACTCACGCCGCCTGGCACACCTCAGCGAAATGGTGTGTCTGAACGTCGTAATCGCACTCTATTAGATATGCTATGATCTGTGATGTCTCTTACTGACTTACCGCTATCATTTTGGGGATATGCATGAGAGACTGCCGCATTCACTTTAAATAGGGCACCGTCAAAATCCGCTGAGACGACACCGTATGAATTATGGTTTGAAAAGAAACCTAAGCTATCGTTTCTAAAAGTTTGGGGATGCGATGCTTATGTGAAGAAACTGCAACCTGAGAAGCTCGAACCCAAAGCGAAAAAGTGTGTCTTCATAGGATATCCCAAAGAGACTATTGGGTATACCTTCTACCTACGATCCGAGGGCAAAGTCTTTGTTGCTAAGAATGGATCCTTTCTCGAGAAAGAGTTTATCTCGAAAGAAGTAAGTGGGAGGAAAATAGAACTTGATGAGGTAATTGTACCTCCACTCAAACCAGAGAGTAGCGCAGCACAGGAAGTTGTTTCTGTGGAGCCTACACCGGCTGGAGAGGAAGTTAATGATGATGATCATGAAACTTCAGATCAAGTTACTATTGAACATCGAAGGTCCACTAGGACACGTTCCGCACCAGAGTGGTACGACAACCCTGTCCTAGAGATCATGTTGTTAGACAACGGTGAACCTTCGAACTATGAAGAAGCGATGGCGGGCCCAGATTCCAACAAATGGCTTGAAGCCATGAAATCCGAGATAGGATCCATGTATGAGAACAAAGTGTGGACTTTGGTGGACTTGCCTGTTGATAAGCGAGCCATTGAAAATAAATGGATCTTTAAGAAGAAGACTGACGCGGATGGTAATGTGACCGTCTATAAGGCTCGGCTTGTCGCTAAGGGTTATCGACAAGTTCAAGGAGTTGACTACGATGAGACTTTCTCACCCGTAGCGATGCTGAAGTCTGTCCGAATCATGTTAGCAATTGCCGCATTTTATGATTATGAGATTTATAAATGGACTTCAAAACGACATTCCTTAATGGCTTCCTCAAGGAAGAACTGTATATGATGTAGCCGGAAGGTTTTGTTGATCCTAAAGATGCTAACAAGGTATGCAAGCTCCAGCGCTCCATCTATGGGCTGGTGCAAGCATCTCGGAGTTGGAATATTCGCTTTAATGAAGTGATTAAAGCGTTTGGATTTGTACAAGTTTATGGAGAACCCTGTATTTACAAGAAAGTGAATGGGAGCTCTGTAGCATTTCTTGTATTATATGTGGATGACATACTAATAATGGGAAATGATATAGAACTCTTGGAAAGTGTAAAGGCCTACTTGAATGAGTGTTTTTCAATGAAGGACCTTGGAGAAGCTGCTTACATATTAGGTATTAAGATCTATAGAGATAGATCGAGACGCCTCATAGGTCTTTCACAAAGCACATACCTTGAAAAGATATTGAAGAAGTTCAATATGGATCAGTCCAAGAAGGGGTTCTTGCCTGTGTTACAAGGTATGAGATTGAGTACGACTCAATGCCTGACCACGACAAAGGATAGAGAAAAGATGAGTGTCATCCCCTATGCTTCAGCCATAGGCTCTATTATGTATGCCATGCTGTGTACCAGACCTGATGTGAACCTTGCCATAAGTTTGGTAGGGAGGTACCAAAGTGATCCCGGAGCGGAACACTGGACAACGGTCAAGAATATCCTGAAGTACCTGAAAAGGACAAAGGACATGTTTCTCGTATATGGAGGTGCCGAAGAGCTCGTCGTAAAGGGTTACGTCGATGCTAGCTTCGACACAGATCCGGACGACTCCAAGTCGCAAACCGGATACGTGTATGTTTTGAATGGAGTGGTAGTCAGGTGGTGCAGCAGCAAGCAAAGCGTCATGGCGGCATCTACATGTGAAGCGGAGTACATAGCTGCTTCAGAAGCATCAAAGGAAGGAGTCTGGATGAAGGAGTTCATCACCGACCTAGGAGTAATTCCAAGTGCGTCGGGCGTGATGACTCTATTTTGTGACAACACTAGACCTATTGCCCTTGCGAAGGAGCCCAGGTTTCACAAGAAGACAAGACACATCAAGTGCTGCTTCAACTCCATCCATGATTACATTCAGGAGGGAGATATAGATATTTGTAAAGTGCATACGGATCTGAATGTCGCCGATCCGTTGACTTAACCTCTCTCACGAGCAAAACATGATCAACACCAGATTGCTATGGGTGTTCGATTCATCAAAATGTAACTAGATTATTGACTCTAGTGCAAGTGGGAGACTGTTGGAAATATGCCCTAGAGGCAATAATAAAATGGTTATTATTTTATTTCCTAGTTCATGATAATTTTCTATTGTTCATGCTATAATTGTGTTAACCGGAAACCGTAATACATGTGTGAATACATAGCCACAACATGTCCCTAGTGAGCCTCTAGTTTACTAGCTCGTTGCTCAATAGATGGTCACGGTTTCATGACCATGGACATTGGATGTCGTTGATAACGGGATCACATCATTAGGAGAATGATGTGATGGACAAGACCCAATCCTAAGCATAGCACAAGATCATGTAGTTCGTTTGCTAAAGCTTTTCAATGTCAAGTATCGTTTCCTTAGACCATGAGATTGTGCAACTCCCGGATACCGTAGGAATGCTTTGGGTGTGCCAAACGTCACAACATAACTGGGTGGCTATAAAGGTGCACTACGGGTATCTCCGAAGGTGTCTGTTGGGTTGGCACGAATCGAGACTGGGATTTGTCACTCCGTGTGACAGAGAGGTATCTCTGGGCCCACTCGGTAAGACATCATCATAATGAGCTCAATGTGACTAAGGAGTTAGCCAAGGGATGATGTGTTACAAAACGAGTAAAGAGACTTGCCAGTAATGAGATCGAACAAGGTATAGAGATACCGACGATCGAATCTCGGGCAAGTATCATACCGATAGACAAAGGGAATTGTATACGGGATTGATTGAATCCCCGACATCGTGGTTCATCCGATGAGATCATCGTGGAGCATGTGGGAGCCAACATGGGTATCTAGATCCCGCTGTTGGTTATTGACCGGAGAGGTGTCTCGGTCATGTCTACATGTCTCCCGAACCCGTAGGGTCTACACACTGAAGGTTCGATGACGCTAGGGTTATAGGGAAATGGTATACGTGATTACCGAAGGTTGTTCGGAGTCCCGGATGAGATCCCGGACGTCACGAGGAGCTCCGGAATGGTCCGGAGGTACAGATTGATATATAGGAAGTCCAGTTTTGGTCACCGGAAAGTTTTCGGGCTCACCGGTAGTGTACCGAGAGTGCCGGGAGGGTGCCGAAGGACCCCCCGGGAGGGGTGTGACGACCATAGGACTTTGTGGTCCCTTAGAGGAGGTGTGACAGCCCTTATTGGGATGGACAAGACCTTCTAGAAAGGCCCATGCGGCTGGAGATAAGAGATAGGGCTGAAAAAGGTTTAAAAGGAGGAGATGCACCTCCCTTGTGGGAGGTGGACTCTCCCCCTAGTTCGGCCGTACCTCTCCTCCTTGGATGAGGGGCCAAGGCAGCCCTCCCTCTCTCTCCTCCTCTATATATGAAAGGGTTTGGGATGATTTGAGACACGACTTCTCTCTCTCGGCGCAGCCCTACCCTTCCTCTTCCTCGTTCTCCGTAGCGCTTGGCGAAGCCCTGCTGGAGTTCACGTAGCTCCACTGTCACCATGCCGTCGTGCTGCCGGAGATCTCCCTCAACCTCTCCTTCCTCCTTGCTGGATCAAGGTGTAGGAGGCGTCATCGGGATGCACGTGTGTTGAATGCGGAGGCGCCGTTGTTCGGCGCTGAGATCGGAATCCACCGCGATCTGAATCGCTGCGAGTACGACTCCACCAACCGTGTTCTTGTAACGCTTCCGCTTAGCGATCTTCAAAGGTATGAAGAAGCAATCTCTCTCCACTCGTTGCTGGTTTCTCCATAGATAGATATTGGTGACACGTAGGAATTTTTTTGATTTACTACTACATCTCCCAACAATGAACTCCAGGAAGAATAAGAGGATTGATCTTGCAATATTGAAGAGGATAGAATTCACTTGAAGAGAGCACACCGGATGAAAAGAATTGATATGGCAACTTGATTGAGCAAAAGAATTAGCAATCCCACAGAAATATGAGTACACTACTTCAGAAAGATATGAGATCACCACTTGACATCGAAGCAACACGAATAACCATATTCAAAAACAAAACAAAGGATGAGGCTTACGAAACAAGCCAGAACAAATTCATGAAAGAGATTCCGCTCGATATTTTTATGGTAAGGTTCGCACGGGCTCGATCTTACAGTAGCCATCATGTACAAGGCAGTGCACACGACATACGAAGCGTCCCCGAGTCGTAGCAAGCTACAAGGACTCTTTAAGACACAACGAGACTGATGTAAGAAAGACCGTGAACAAGCGAATCCACTAGATGTCGAACCCCAACCTCACATCATGATCTGTTGAAAGATAGCGTAGGTAACTACTTGAATTTCCATCTAAGAACTCCCGAAACTTTCTTGGTTATGCAATCGGGTGTTGGGATACAAGGAGGAAAAATATCTCACACAACTAACAAGCCCTACACCCCAAGTGTATCCATCCTTCAACACATAACTAGAGGCTTCGGAACTCCATCTATCTCGGACCCTCGAAAACACAACGATACCAAACATGGCAGTACCCCAGACGCCTCCCCAGTACTGGGTGACTCCGACCTTATCTCGCCATGAAAACTATTGAAGTAGTTTTGAACATCCTCCGTCTTGAGATAGTAAGGAAACTGAACGATAACGATGTGTCAAGAATCCCCTGGAGCTCAACTCTCCGAAAGAAATCAAGTCAGTCAGGAGGCACCAAGACAGAACTCCATCACATCGGCATCATAGAGATTCCAAAATATCCGCATGACCCCTAAAAAAGTTTGAGTGAGAAGAGGGTAGAATCAAAATTCCTAAGTCGTAATTCCTCACCAGAGCAAAGAAGAGGAGTAAAAAGAATCCTACTATCCGATATAATTAGACTCAAAATAGGTTTTTTACTAGACTTGACTCGGCCAAGTTCGATCAATCAAGGGGGCTCCTAGGTCGGTACAGGCTCAAATACCAACTTGTCACGCCCAAGATGCGATCCTATCCTTATTTTTGGCGCGAGGGCCTTGATAGGGATAGAAGCGCATCTCGTCATGTTGCAAGAATGGATATCATTACAAGTACATGGACAAAAGAGATGTGTATATGGAATTGGCTTACACTTTCCACAAGATACATCAATGTCACATCAATACATCAACATATTCGAACATCATACAGTAGAGCAGGGTCTGACTACGGACGAAATCAAACGATAAAATGGCATCCACCCTTGCTATCCCAGGCTGCTGCCTGGAACCCATCCTAGATTGATGATGATGAAGAAGAAGAACTCCAAATCAAGTAAGCATCGCACTCACGTTAAATCATTGCATTACCTGTACCTGCAACTGTTGTTGTAGTAATCTGTGAGCCATAGAGACTTAGCAATCTCATTTCCAAGGGTATCAAGACTAGCAAAGCTTAATGGGTGAGGTATGGTTAAGTGGTGAGGCTGCACCAAGCGACTAACCATTTATTTGAGTGGCTAACTTACGAATACAGGAAGTAAGTATGGTGGTCTACACATAACGGACGCGAACTAGTAATGATCACTAAGTGATCCTGAACACCTACTTACATCAATCATAACCCCACCATGTACTCTTTCGGATAAGGACTCACGAGAAGGGACAGTCACAATTACGCACACAGTTGGTGTATTTTATTTGAGTTTACTTCAAGTTTACTATGACCGGGTGTTAAACAAAATATCCAAGTTTGCCACATAATCGCGGGCACGGCTTTCCGAAAAGATTCGACCCTGCAGGGGTGCTCCAACTCATCCATAACAAATTAACCACACGCCGCGGGAATAACCTTGACCATGGATCTTGTGATCATCCTAGGCAATTCCAAAGGAAATCTGACACCTTGAGATAGCCCGAAGAAGACGAGAGTTCCTCACGCAAGACGTTCGAGAAAGGTAAAAAAAATCCAGCAAGGCCTCCCGACGTGTCGACGATCCCGATAGGAGCCGCGTATCTCGTTCTCAGGACACGGCAGATAAGCTAGTGTATGGTGGCCTGATAGAAATCTCCCGAGTTGCCCCGGGTTGGCCCCACACAGTGCTCTATTTTGGATCAACACTCATGAGGAGCACTGGCCCGGGTTGTTGATTAATTATCCGCGGGTGCCGGTGGGTCCCTATGCATTTTGTTAGTTATTAGGCAAATGTAGTACCAATGTTGGGCCTTGCTAGACAATCTTTATCCTAAAACGAAAATCAAGGGGGTCCCCATAACAACCCCGAGCATGTTAGGAGCGCTCAATTATGGAACATAACACCGGTTCACAAGTAACTAGGGCGACAAGAGTGGAACAAAACACCGAGCAAAAGGCCAAGCCTTCCACCCTTTACCAAGTGTATAAGTGCATTAGATTAAATAGCAATGATATTGTGATAACAAAAGAATGTCCATGCTGCCACATGTAATCAATTGCACCTGCAGCTAGAAACGCTATAAGAAGGGTTGAGCAAGCGGTAACATAGCCAAACAAAGGTTTGTTGGGATGTGGAGGGGTTAGAGTCTATCATGGCAATGTTGGGAGGCTTGACAAACAAGTGGTAGGTAGTGAGACATAACAATGGAATAGAGACAACTAGCATAGCAATGATAGTAGTGGTATCCAGGGAAATGTGTCATCTTGCTTGAGATCCCGCTTGGAAGAAGAACGAATCCATGAAGAAGACGAGCCAACGTAGTCGAACGAATCCTCACACTCCGAACGCTTTCGGAACTCTATCGAGAAGGAAAAATCCAAAACAACAATCAACACATGATACACCACAACATATGCATGACATGATGCCCAAACAAATATGATGCATGTCCGGTTTAAATATGCAAGGCACATCAAATCACATCAAACAACTACTACACATTAAAATGAAGCTCAATATGCAACGAGTTGCATATTGAAGAAACTCCATGATCAATTATTTAGTTCACTCCTGTTTAGGTACACATCAATGTTAAATGTTTTTAGACATGGCAAGAGGTGAAGCACAAACAACTACATCACCTAGGCACTTTAAATGAGGCCGGAAGCAACGAATAACAATTCCGGAACGACCTCATATGCATATTTTAAGTTTGGTCCAGATCTGAACTAACACAATTTTATATTTGTTAAACATGAAAATAAAGTGTGCCATGAGATTCTACACGTTTTTCTAGTCAAGTTACATATATAAAACATTTGCATCGGAGCTACTGTTTAAAAGTTATTAAATAAATCATTTTGGGCATGGCATTTAAGTAGAATACATGAAAACAGCAACTTAAACATTTTAAACACATGTGAGAGTTCAATATTGTGAATCTACACGAAATTCTAGTCACTTTACATATATAAAGTTTTCTCATATGATGCACAGATCTCGAGTTATTAAATGCGTGAGCAACAAGGGTTTTTTGCAATTTATTATTCACTGGTTAATTAGCAAATCTCGCAGGATTGAAAAAAAAAATGTCCATGGGCCGAATCTGGACAGGGCCCAACAGGGAACATGGGCACAACTTGATAAAATGTTCATGGGCGGGCTTTACACGGCCGGTGCTCACCTTGGGCCTGGTGGGCCGACTCGGATGCAAGGTGGGCCGCAGGGCGGCGCTCGGTCAAAGGGGCGGATCGGGTAGGGCGAGCGACGCTCGTCCTCCTGCTCCCGCACGAAGACAGGGCAGCAACTGCTGTCGGGGCTGGAGCTCCGATGGGCTGAGGCCGCGGGGCTGGCCGAAAACGGGCTGGGGGCGGCCGGATCCGGCGAACCCCTGCCAGATCTGGGCGGCGGTGAGCGGATGAGGCGCTCGCGGCGGAGCTTCGGGGCCATGGCAGACACTTGGTGCGACGGCAGGACGAATTCGAGCGCCGGCAGAGCTCATGGCCAGTGCGGAGGGAGACTGTGGTGTCGTGGCTCCGACTCCGGCGAGCAGGGCCGGTCGGGCAAGGGGCGAGGCGGCTCCGGCAAGGCGCGCCAGGGAGCTCGGGGAGCTCCTCTTCCTAGATCGAGAGCGGGCGGCGGCGGATGGGCTCGTCCGGGCCTCAGATGGGCTTGGGCGGGCCTTGTGCGGGGGGAGGAGGAGGCTAGCAGTGGCTGAGGGTTGGGGCACGGAAAACGAGGCAAAGGGTTAGGGTTGCCCAATTAGGCAGGTTAGGGGATTATATAGGGAAGGAGGGCTAGGTTAGGGGGGGTTGGCCCGTTTACGGACCCTCCGATCACGATCGGACGGCTCCGGTCATGGGGATAGGTTAGGTGGGCTAGGTGGGCTGTGGAGAGGGGATGTGGGCTGAGGAGAGAGGGAGATGGTGGCCCGTGACAAAGGTTTTAAACACCGAAAACGTCCGACGAATAACCGATGATCGCACTCCTACGGTTGACCATTCGGATATCAAACAACCTCTGATTGTGACGAAATTTGGCAGGCGGTCCATCTACAATATAACAAGACCACATGTCAATTTCCGACTCAATCCGAGAAAGTTTTATACGCACTTCTAAAAACAATATTTTATCGATGCCGTGGGCGCAGGCGTGTGTGGTTGGCCTCGAAACGATCAACGACATGAACAGAGAGAACCGGCAACTACAAATGGATGCTGGTCTTCAGAAATGAGTGACGATGCTATGCAGATGATGCGAATGATGCATTGATGAATGCGACAACCCAAATGAATCGCACAACGGCAATGGAATAAAAGGGGAATCTTCTGGAGCATCGGTCCCGGGCTGTTACAGCCGCACCCTAACGTTCCTCGGCGCTGCCCCTCCTCTCTCTCGTAGTTCTTCTCCACCCCATTGCGCGTGGTGAAGCCCTGCCGAGCTGTCACCACCACCACCTCACCACGCCGTCGTGCTGTTACTTCACCATCGATCGCTGGATCGAGGAGGTGAAGGCGTCATCAAGCTGAACGTACATTGAACGCGGAGGTGCCATCCGCTTGGCACTTGATTGGGAGTTCGTGGGACGGATCGTGATTGGATTGCAAAGATGTTTGACTACGTCAACCGTGTTTCTTATGCTTCCGCTTAGCAATCTACAAGGGTATGTAGATGCGATCTCTCCTCTCATAGATGCTCATCTCCTAGATTGATTTTGGTGAAGCGTAGGATTTTTTGTTTCCCATGCAACGTTCCCCAACAGTGATATCACAGCCAAGTTTTTTTGTAGATGACATCACGAGTAGAACACAAAGGAGTTTGTGGGTATTGAT